>CM038720.1:32619240-33819240 GCA_021613375.1 Megaleporinus macrocephalus
ATTATGTTTTGTCTCTTTTCTCTCTCACCCACCATTCCTTATCTCTCCTCCGCCTTCACTTATTATTTTCTCTCTCTACGACACTCTAGTCATCTCTCTCTCTCCCTCTCTCTCTCTCTCTCTCTCTCTCTCTCTCTCTCTCTCTCTCTCTCTCTCTCTCTCAGGAAACACAGTGTAAGAGACACTACAGATGGTCTATATGGTCTGTAAACTAAAATGTACCACACACACAGGACAGATTTGGGATTTGGAGTTTCAGCAAGCATCTCAAGCATTTCATTTAGTTTTATGGACTCTTCAGGCCACCGTCCTGTGCCATGTTTGCAGAGGTAATTTTGTCGGGGGTGGCTAAGTATGTTTTACTGAGCGAGACGGACACTAACAGATGGTACAGTCTCCTTCCCCAAGTATTAATGCTTAATTATCTGTGTCCACTTTGTGCCTTAATAAAATGCTAATAACCAGAGAAGTTGCAGGGAGTGGAGGCAGTTCAGCAAAGAAGACTGAAGCATCTTTGGAAATGTTTAGGGGTCACACTCAGGGTATGCAGATAATCCCAGCCCAGTGAATGTCCAGGCAGTGAACACATAGTCAAACTTCTGCGTAGAGGTCAAATCTCATTCAGCATCAGACCTCGATAAAGCGGAGAGCTGTCGGCTGAATGTAGCCTGGCTGCTTCACTGCTTGTTCCACAGTGCCACTGTAGAATGTTAATAATGCATTTAATAACATAAACTGTGAATACGGGGTTCATACCAACAGGTGAGTTATAATTGTTTTGCAATACAGTTTTTATCGCTTATATATAGCATCATATAGTATATTATATATAATAATATTTAGTATTACTATATATAGTATTTACTGTTTTATATATCTTCATTATGAGCATTTTCCCCCCTCTCTCTCTCTCTCTCTCTCTCTCGTTCTCATGCATAGTGTCTGTGGCCATTGGTCTACTATGAGCACTGTCCAGTGTAAGTATTGCTTAAGGTAGTAAAATGTAAGTGAAGGTAATAAAAGGTAATATATGGTATTTAAAATATGCATTTAATGAGCAAGCTGTAACTGCAGATTCCATCACTGAAACATGGGGCTGGGCTGGGCACTCTGAATGGTCTAGTCAGACTAAAAAAATGTGTCAACAGATTGCAGCGTTATTAATGTATTACCATGTTATTAATGTTTTATCAGTGCATTATTAAGGGGATAACTGTGACACCCCCAGTATTTAAAGGAAACCCCGGCTGGTAACACAAGTAAGCCTTAATATGGTGTAATGACTCTAAATACGTCTGTTAAAGGAGCTCCGTTCACGCTCAGTAAACAGTTAGATACACTGAACGGGAGTTTCTCTTAGCTTCCACACTCGTTTATTAGTGAAGTAGTATGTTTACCACTAAGGCTGTACATTCATGTTCAGGATCCGCAAACAAGGGAAAAGCTGATGCCACTAACATTAAACGTTGTTGGTGGGACGCCAGGAGAGAGTCCAGCGCAAGTTCATGTTCACGGTTCTTTGTGTGGTTCTCGCTCCATATTCTGGGGCTTTTGATCTTCCTGTGTGGGGAAACTGTGGCACAGCATTGTATTTTAGTCTACACTTAAAAACAACAGCGTCCGTCAAGTCTCTCTCCAGTGGTGGTCTACTGAACGACTCAAATGCATTGAGACTGAAGTGACGAGAGCAGAGCGGCGGGTCTTTAGGTAGCTGTGTTGGTCCACACGCTGCTTCACTAACTATTCTCCTTTTTAATCTTTAAGAAAGCTGTTTAGACTGATATCAGACTTCCCACTGCCTTTCACTGGAAATAACATCAACAACAACACAATGTGGCATGGTTTTCTTTAAGCTAGGTTAGCTGACTAACATTCGCTCCTTCCAACCGCAGTCAAGTTTAGCATGCTACAACTGTTTGATGTCATCTACCCAGCAGACATTGCGTGTCAGAAATAATGGCTGTGTCCATATGTTCAATATTTACAATAAAAGTGTTAATATATAAATAAATCTGATAATTTTGTTATTTTGTTTTAAATTTAGACAAATTAGAGTCATTACACCATTTTAAGGCTTACTTGTGTTACCAACCGGGGTTTCCTTTAAATACTGGGGGTGTCACAGTTATGCCCTTAATAATGCACTAATAAAACATTAATAACATGGTAATACATTAATAACACTGCAATCTGTTGACACATTTTTCTAGTCTCTAGTTTCTAGGACTCTTTAGACCATTCAGAGTGGTGCAAGCTGAAACCCAACCCCATGTTTCACTGATGGAATCTGCAGGTACAGCTTGCTCATTAAATGCATATTTTAAATACCATATATTACCTTTTATTACTTTAAATGACCTTTTACTACCTTAAGCAATACTTACACTGGACAGTGCTCATAGGAGACCAATGGCCACAGACACTATGGATGAGAGAGAGAGAGAGAGGGGGGGGGGGGGCTCATAATGAAGATATATAAAACACTTAATACTATATATGGTAATACTAAATAGTATTATAGATAAAATACTATATGATGCTATATATAAGTGATAAAAAATTGTACTGAAAATAATATATTCATTCAGAAATGCTTTATTTAATAAAATGCTATATGGCTTATGGTCATTTGGTATAATTGCTTAGGAATGGCTTTAATTTCATGCATAACCTTTCATAAAGCAAGAAAATATTATTGTTATATTATAATACAAAGTAATCATTAATGCTCTATAACAAGATTCTAGTATATTTTCTTTACAGCATCCACATCTATGCATTCATATTAATTAAAAATGGGCACTTTTATATGTAGCATGAATTTAATAGAGTAATTTATTTTTAGGCATGTAATCATAACTACATAGGGGCAATCATACAGGGTTTTGGATGTACAATGCATTATGAAGGCAAGCTTTATAGGAAGCGATACTACACATACTAATTCAATTCATGTCAATTATTTGTACATAGCTGTATAACAATGACACAATGTATTTTAATTAGAGTAACATCAGCCATAATGCACGTGTAATTGCACAGTATATATGCAATTAATTTAATTTACATTCCATTTGTATTCTGTACTCATGGTTCGAGTCTGCACAACAGACATTTTTCTTTTTTTATTTCAATAAATGACAAAAAATGAGGTTATTGGTTGATCTTATAAATAAAATATCTCCTACTTACAAACACAAATGAGAGATGAATATAACCCCCATTTAAAGAAATAAAGATATATTTTCCATTGAGATATAAGTGAGGCGTGAGGACCAAAGAGGGTTAAGATGTTCGTGAACGCTCATCAAAATTCCTTCCATAACCTGCCCAATATTTACTCCAAAAAAAGACTAATGTCTCTGAAGCAACAGAAACTAGCAGTGTGTTGAAAATACAGATATAGTATAATTAAATCCTCAGCTATGAATGTGCTGCTGCATTCAGTTCTTAAAAAAGTGGGGCCTATTTGTTATCTGAGACTGGCATGGTGCTGTTTCTTTCATATTTCTTTTATGATGCACAATAAACTTGTGTATCATATTACAAGTCCTTTATTGAGATTCCTATCGCATTGCATTATTTGCTAAACCCTGTACACTGATGCTTATCGTGCTGTGAACCAGCTGCCAATGGCCTAGTGTAATAGAAACATGAGGCCAGTCACCGGGCAACAGTTACGTTTCTCTCTCGATAACGGACTGGAACATCAGCTATTGTAAGATATCGTAACGTTGCAATTATGTGCTCGGAAACACGTTGTAATTACAGCCCACAGCATGGGAGCTGCTTTTTCTCTGGCAATAGGGGGCGGAAGTCAAAATGCCCTAATATGTTATTAATGCAAACGTCTTCCATTATTGTGTTACAAATATTGTTGTAATGAAGAAAGTTTACATACACTGCACTCTCTGGTGCCTGCGTGCCCAGTGGTAGAGCTCTCTATCCAAATTTCATTAAGGCCCAAGGATAGGAAACAATATGAGATGTCAGCGAAAGAGCACAGAGGCAGACAGGCAGCAGCGGAACTGTCGGGTCTCCAGCTGGGCTCTAAAAGAGTAAATGAAGTCTGGGACATCACTGAGCCTCATCTGCATTAAACTAGTGCTACTCCCCGAGCGCCTGCACACCGCGCCTCACACCAACGTCAGCAAAGCACATATACTAACTCCACTGTGCGCAGGACTCTTTGCACATAGCCGAGGTTCTTATTCTACCTCACTCTTTCATTCTGTGTTGCTTTTTTCTAAGAAAAGAAAAAAAAAGTTTTTCTGCTGTTTGGTGGCTTTATTTACCAGAAATGATCAGAATTCATTTTTACATATCCATGTTGCAAATGCTTTATCCCATATATGCAACAGATTAAGGGATTTATCCTTTTGTTACAGATGCATATCAATGGTCTTGTGATTGGCTGCTCTGTATTGTGCCTCATTCTAAAGGCAGTACAAGCTGAAACACTCCTTATAACTTCAGTGTGCATGGAAAGAGCTATGCTAGACTATTACCGTCCAACATGGATCCTGACGTTATGAAGTCATGTTTTATTGCTTCAAACTGTTTTACACATGTAATCATAAGTTTCCAGGAGGTCTGGTATTATCAGCTGTTGTGTATTCCTTATAACAGCTTATAAATGCATGGGTAATACGTTATGAATACAGGCTTCATAGGAAGTGATACCACACATTCTAGTTAAATTCATTTTGTCCATAAATCCACTTTAGCCTTTTGTTAGAGATGCATATCAGTGGTCTCTCTTGTGATTGGCTGCTCTGTGTTGTGCCTCATTCTAAAGGCAGTACAATCTGAAACACTCCTTATAACTTCAGTGTTCATGGAAAGAGCTATGCTAGACTATTACCGTCCAACATGGATCCTGACGTTATGAAGTCATGTTTTATTGCTTCAAACAGTGTTACGCATGTAATCATAAGTATGCATTAGGTCTGGTATTATCAGTTGTTGTGTATTCCTTATAACAGCTTATAAATGCATGGGTAATACGTTATGAATACAGGCTTCATAGGAAGTGATACCACACATTCTAGTTAAATTCATTTTGTCCATAAATCTACTTTAGCCTTTTGTTACAGAAGCATATCAGTGGTCTCTCTTGTGATTGGCTGCTCTGTGTTGTGCCTCATTCTAAAGGCAGTACAAGCTGAAACACTCCTTATAACTTCAGTGTGCATGGAAAGAGCTATGCTAGACTATTACAGTCCAACATGCATCCTGACGTTCTGAATTCATGTTTTATTGATTCAAACAGTGTTACGCATGTAATCATAAGTATGCATTAGGTCTGGTATTATCAGTTGTTGTGTATTCCTTATAACAGCTTATAGCTGCATGTGTAATGTTATGAACACAGGCTTCATAGAAAGTGATACCACACATTCCAGTTAAATTCATTTTGTCCATAAATCTGTTTTATCCTGTTGTTAGAGATGCATATCAGTGGTCTCTCCTGTGATTGGCTGCTCTGTATTGTGCCTCATTCTAAAGGCAGTACAAGCTGAAACACTCCTTATGACTTCAGTGTGCATAGACAGGGCTACACTAGACTAAGTCTATATACATCACACCAACAATGAATACAGAAAGAGACTGCATGCTTTATTGCAGCTTGCTCTGTGGAGAATGCATTGAATGGAACACTTTATAATGTTATAAATACGTTAGAACATCTGTTTGTAAGAACACTGTAAACGGTAAACGTGAATGTTGTTCTGCTAATTGTTGGTATATTTTCAAAGTTCCTCAAGCTGTTCCTCAATCTTCTAGTCTGTCCTGTATTTACAGATATATGTTATTATCTATCTTCACGTTGCAATAACCTGCCATAACACTCTATAACTTTACTGTATACAATGTCCTCAGGAACACATGTTGTTATGCATTTGACTACTTAACAGCCATTATACAAGCTCATGCCTAATATTCTAATTTGTTTTATGCCATATAATACCTCATAAAGACGTTTATAATGCATCATATATATATAGGATTCATAGTAAGTGTTACCAAAATTACTGTTTGCATTATCAGTAGATGTATTAAGATAAACAAATATTTATTTCTATTGCATGTGGTGATAATTTGGCAGAGATGACATTTTAAATTAATCTTTTTTACAATGAAATAGTGGAAAGCTTTGCCTATATGACACTCCGAGTTGTTAAAAAACTGTGTATTCATAGAACATTTACAGATATTTCAGCTGTAGGTGGACCAAAGCACATCTACTGAGGCCTTGTTTGTTGGGGAGTGGATTTAAGGTTCGAAGCTTTGCTGAACTAACCGAGTACACATAAAGTACAGTTGATCGAAGCACCAACTAACAAACCCCATGGATTCACACAGTGCATCTGCATGTACGTACAAATCCAATCCTAATCAGATTTCTGCAGTTACCTGATTAATAAAGTGATCACGTAAGCAACTCAGATAATACTCCGATTTCTTAGATTGGTTTAGGGCTAGAAATCCAATTAAAATGCATTAAAAAGAGCGGAATTTTAGCTTAATATTCAGATTTCTCACTGCATGTATATGCTCACTCTGATTTCTTTTGGATTTCTTAGTTTCAAAATGAATGTTTTAAATATTCTTTATCTTCTAGATGATGTTATTTTGATATTTTACAGATAAAGTGACTCAAGCCACAGCATGTTGGAGTTTTATCTTATATTTAAATTGCATCTTCTTCTGTAAGTTTATTGGCTGCTTGACTCATGCAGACCCAGTTTCCCCATTATCTGAGTACCTAAGTGCATGTAAACATGTTAAATGGATTAGTCTCCAAATTTGATTATCTGCAGTTATCAGATTATTAAGGGCATGTAAATGCACTTGTATGAATGATTAACAAATTGATCATTAACCTCTTATAAACCAGTCTTTCATTGGACAGATATCAAATGGACATGTTATCTCCATTAGCTTGCTTAATAAGATTGCACGGACTATCAGCTGCGTTGTTGAGGACCAGGATTATTGTTATTGCTATGATTTTTTTTTTTTTCTGAGAGCTAGTAAGCAGTTAAATCAAGCTACTGAATAAGTGTAAGCAGTTCTAGTGATAAGGCAAAGCTGGGTGGTGGTAAAATTAGCCATTAATAGGTGTACTGAGTCTTTACTGGACAAAATGACCACCGCTGAAGTTTCCAGGAGTTATTTCTAAGGCTCTACAGACATGCAAAGAAAAATATGTGATTTATTATTTAAGTCTCCTAAAAAAATGGCAACAATAAATATCTAAAAGTATTAGATATTGTCGTTATACAAAGAAAAACATTATGTATTATGTTTCATTTTGTCTGTGTAACTTGAACTTGAATAATGAATGGACCAATAGAAATGTTCCAAAATAAGTAATAAAACCTCTTTGCTTTAATTTACATTGGAAGTAAAGCAAGGATGTGTCCTCTCCTGCATAGTTACTGTTTAGGAGTAAAGTTTTCTCTTTTCTTTGGACATCGACAATGTAAGTTCCTTTTAGCACTGCTATACTGTTTATTTACGGAAGACTGATATGAAGGGGTTGCGATTTTTATTTAATACCAGCCTCCTGGCAGTAGATGTGACAGCTCAAATTCAATGTGTGGTGCTTGAGAAACTAGAAGACTGCAGTCTTGGAGCTGGGGGTCGTGCCCATTTATAAAGGTTACATACACAGAATGCGGACGTCCATCACGGCGGCACTGTGCTGAACGAGGTGGTATATAAGGGAGGTCTTAAATAATATAGCATAAAAGGAGGCCACATGTAAGAATTCCCGTATGTTGGCGCAGGACGGACGGCGGAACCTCCGTCCTGACCTCAATTCAGTTCCAGCAGAGCGCTGGGAGCCCCCGAGGCTCTGTGTTTTCATGCGCATTCTGAACGACTTCGTCCGATCTCCCCTGACGTACGAGCGAGGAGTGTCGAGAGGCTGCTGAGAACACGCTCCTGGACGAGAGAGACCACGTACGACGAACAAAATGATGTAGGGAAGCAGGAAGTCGTCATTTGGTGAAGGCGGAGAGAGAGAAAGGCGCGCTTGCGTTTTAAGGACGTTCAAAGCCTGGAAGAAAGAAAAAAATCCACATGTGTCTTCTTCCCCTTCATCTGGAAGGCCCGATTCTTCTCTCAGAACTGCAACCCCCCCTTCCTCTCTTTTCTCTCTCTTTTCTGACCCTCTCTCTCTCGCTCTCTCTATCTTTCGCTCCACGGGTCTAGCGCCATCCTCATTAAAACAGAGGCTGCACACGGTCCCGACGCTGCCCTATCGCCATCGATTTCCCCGGTCACTGAGGAAGAGCGCTCCCCCAGGAGTCGTCAAACTTCAAAACCCTGCTCAGAAGTCTTTGTTAGCAACTTTTTTCCCCCCCTCCCCCCACACCCCCCAACGAAAGTACCACTGTGGAAAAAAAGAGAGGAGAAATAAAAAGGAATGGTTTGAAAATGAGAGGC
The DNA here is from genome assembly GCA_021613375.1 of Megaleporinus macrocephalus. Lineage (NCBI taxonomy): Eukaryota > Metazoa > Chordata > Actinopteri > Characiformes > Anostomidae > Megaleporinus > Megaleporinus macrocephalus. The sequence continues at coordinate 32,627,698 of CM038720.1, forward strand.
CAGGGCTTGTTATGAAATATTGACAGACTGACATTAGCTCTGTGTTGCTGCCATTTGATGCTAACCTTCTTTTCATGCTTCTCTTCTGGAGATCTAAGGAGACGGAGAACAATACGTTCTTCTTTGGTTCAGCATTTGCGAGTCCGTATGAACGTAGGATTGTGTTTGCTTGCATGGACGTATGGATGGATTTCTTTCTTACATGGCAGGTCATTAAACCCACAACCAACCCTGCGGAATGCTCTGCTGCTGCTTCGCAGTTGATAAGATGTATGTTTCATCCAGTTGTCCATTTATCTTCTTCAAAACTAAGGTGCCTGTATTGTTCTTTGAAGTGATTACCAGCCCTAGGCAAAGGCAGGCAGTCGCACATGAGGGTATCAGCCAAGGACCAATTGTCACTGTCCAGAGAAAAATGTATATGTCTGTTTTATTTATTTATTTATTTATTATTATTATTTTATTATTTTTCTACGACAGCTGCCGTTTACATTGCGTGATCATTTCATGATGAATGGACCAATAGAATTACTTCAAAACCAGCTTGAAAAGTAATCTGGTTCTATTGACTTGCATTAAAGGTATAGACATTTTAGAGATAATTGTTTTTCTCAGGACAGTGACGATATACAGTATGGGTAGATGTTGAATAATCTATTCCACAGTATATGTATACGTTACAAAAAGAACTTATTTTTAACTGTAGCATCTTATTTCCCAGTTATTTTCAGTGTAGCCCCCGTCTCCTGATTTTGATTATCATCACTGTCAAAAGAAAATAGTAATTTTACAGGAGAGGCCAAAAACCATCTTTACTTTCAATGTAAGTCAATGGAACCAGACGTTTTTTTAACTATTTTGAAGCATTTCTATTAGTCCATTCATCAGGAAATGTTTACACAATGTAAACAGCAGCTGCTGCTTTCAAATGATGCAAAAAAAAAATGATCAACAAAAATGGAGATAAATGTTTTTCTCCAGACATGGACATTATAATGGGCTCTTTCATGTTGTTACACGATGACATAACAAATGCACTAATGATCCACACTTTGGTGTGATGTTCTGGGTGTTAAAATGCTAAAACAGCAGCAAGCAAGTGTTCATATGTGCCATTGCAGAGCCTTCAGGTTGTTCACACTGCCAAACCCAGAATGTAAACAAACCACAGACCTGTCAGAGAAGAGCTTCAGACTTCAGACAGTTAAAATGCTACTCTCTTGTGTCAGGCTGCTCAGTTTTGTCTGTCCCACTTTATATAAAGTGTATCTAATTACAGTGTAAACAGCACCTGCAACAACAATGTAACTACTACTGATGTCGCCACTGTTACAGATGGATTGCAGCAGTACAGCTTATGTAATAACACATATGTTATGTAATAACACATGTATGTAAGAACACATCCAGCTCACGCCTACTTTACATAAAAACTCAGTCAGAGACTGCCTCAGTCAGAGACTGCCTCTACTTGTGCAGATCTAAAGCTTTGCTGTTCAGATTTCAAACAGAGACTCTTTTCTTTGGTGTTTAGTTTATTAAACTGTAAATACTGTTTGACCAGAGGAGGATGGGTCTCCCATTGTGAGTCTTGGTTACTCCCAAGGTTTCTTCCTCCAGTCTGAGGGAGTTGTTCTTGCCACTGTTGCCTCTGGCTTGCTCACTGGGGGATATATGTTGTAACTGTCTGTTTATAAAACTCTGTAAACATGTATTTTTTTCTGTCTAATTACATAAGAGTATCTTGATGGTTGTAATAGCATATTGTCTCTCATGTAATTACACACTGGTAATAACATGAGTGTAAATGCATTTGTAATTAGTTATACAATACAATAAAATATATAATATATAACCGTACCATCACATTACATAATGATTCAAATGTAATTACAGGTAATAACACATGTGTATCAGTTTCTTTTTTTGCCTCATGTAATTTCAAAAAGGTATACTGATAAATGTACCAGCATGTTCTCTCTTGTGTAACATCATATTGTTAATAACATGAGCCTAAGGGTTTTTGTAATAAAGTTGAAACAGGTTTGTTCATTGGTTTGGGAGTAAGATACTGCAGCATATTCTATTAGAATCACTAGAAAAGACTTAGACTCATGTCTAATTATAAATGCAGTCACGCTTATTACTAATGTGTAAGAGAGAGAGTATGCTGTTACAAATATCAAGATATTTTTACATAATTACATGAGGAAATAAAAAAATAACTTGATAGACAAGCTGTACTGCTGCAGTCCATCTGAAACAGTGGCTACATCACTAGTAGTTTCATTGTTTTTAAATATGTTGTTCTTATGTATATACACATTTATGAAAGACACTTAATATGAATTAGGACCATTTCATTTGCTAAGCCTGCAGACATCTGCATTTTATGGATATCTTCATTAATCACCTACACAAAACTAAATGATAATATTAATTTAATACATGTCATTCCTTCATTATTCCAACTTCCAACGCCCAGCCCTCTGGAAAATGTCTTTCTTTTCTGTATAATATTCCCTGGAAGACTCATACAGATCCTTATTTGCTCTGCATTATGCAAACATTTCTCCTAGTCCTCATTTTACTTTGAAGTTGGTATAGTGCCGATATGGTGTGGGTTAATCAGGTCATCTAGCATGGTCATGCCATTACTGCTGACCAGCACATCAGCAAGCAAACAAAATAATAATAATAAAAACTGTGCTGGTCTATGCCGGTATCGTAGCAGGGGGTTCAGTTGATATATTTTTTTAAAGGTGTAAATGGATATTCCAACCAGGAGGCCAGATCCTCAATTAATAAAAAAATAAATAATCCAAGTGGCCCCATTCCTGTCTTTAGCCCAGAGCTGTCTTTAGCCCAGTCTTTAGCCCAGAGCCCCCAATCACTAAATCCTGGTTACATAGCAGAAACATTTTTGATTCCCTAAAACAAACTTTAGCTACTTTATAAACCAGGGAGTTATAGTTTAACAGGGACTGTATCTTACATGTATCTTATTTAACAACACTTCCATGAGGTCCATATATCATCTCTATTCAAAGACAGTGTTTACTTTGAAAGTAAGGCAGTGGAACCAGATTTTCCAAATAATTTTATAGCATTTCTATTGGTCCATTCACCAGGAATATTTTACATAATGTAAACAGCAGATAAAAAATGATTTAAAAAATAAAAATATGAGATACATTTTTATAAAAAGCTTTATAAAAATGTTGCTCCTGGCTGGTGGGTCAAATACTTCACTTGCAGGAGCTCAGCAAGGAAAAAAAAAAAAAAAAAAAAAAAAAAAAATATATATATATATATATATATATATATATATATATATATATATATATATATATATATATATATATATATATATTCAATGACGGAGTTACATTTAGACTTGTGCCACCTGTCATTCTGCCCAGTACCTGTTTGAGTTTTTCTTACGCTTGAAAGATTCATGATTTCTATATCCCTGCAGAGATTACTGGAAATTGGAATGTGTACCACCCCACATAAGGGATCGTAAAGGGCTGTGCTTTATGGAGGTGTTGGGTGGGCAAGGAGCTGCAGGGCCTTCTCGGCTTTCATCGATTCCGAACAGTGTGGAACATGGCTCAGGGAGGCTGGCTAAATATTTAAAGGCTGGGGTTTGATGGTCGTTTTTGTGACTCTGTGTTACCTGTTCAGAAGAAAAAATATGGCCAAATCCTGCGACTACAGATTACATTTGCTCTGTCTTCAGGGCTGGAGGCTTGTGTGTGAACTGTGGAGTTTTTCATGCAGTTTAAGGCTGTTAGCACTGAGAAAGTGCATCTCAGAGTATGCTAGAAGCCACACTTTGGCCCAACTTTAGTACAACTTAAGCTTTTACGAAAATTGAGCACTGCTGGGATTGCTAAATTGACATTTATCGTAAAAAAATAGTAATGCAAAACACTTTGGAAACACTGGGGATAGCCTTCAGCCCATGGAGCTACAATTTTTTAGGAACTGGCATTAGTTCTTCCTTTGTTTTTATATGTATTTTACAATAAAAGATTGGCCCTAAGGCATTTTGAATTGGCCAAAAACGGACTATACTTATGATGTGATGATTTCAGCTCTTAAAGGAGTCATAAAGGGCAAAATGAACCACTTTTGGTCCCAAGGGAACCTTTCAAACAGAGGGCTTTTTTTTAAAAAATGAGTCTTTTAAATGAGGTATGTCATTGCAAAGAACCTTTCTGACCCCTTTTCACACTAACCATAAAATGTGATTTCCCACCTTTTTTTGAGATTTCTAAGATACCTAGCTATTACTTTCCTCAAAACCATTCATGGTGAGGAAGCAGGCAAGGTAACTAACAACCATGCAGACAGTAGCACTCTCCCAGGAACCTCACAGCCCAGCACGGAACGACACAACCAACCCTGCTCCACACGTAATGTATACACCATCACTATAAATAATTAGCTCTTACTGTGAATTCAGTGCATCTAATGAACCTTTGCATATCCAAAGTCACATGAGCTAGGAATGGAAAGCTACACTGCTCCCTGTTTTTGAAAGAGCCATCCTGGTCACCTCACATGTGTTTCACTGGTGCCCACTAGAAGTCTTGCTGAAGGGAAATGGCAGGTCTGCCAGCCAGGTGTACACACTAGCCATCAGCTTTGCTGATGAGCCTCATTTTAAAATAGAGTATTGAGTAATTTGAGTCATCCCACCTCTGACACCAAATGCGATGGGGGTGGTTTCATCAAGAAATCCAACGTAGTTGCAGGTATGAACTGTAAATGCACCTTTATTAGAAAATTCAGGTACAGCATGCAGACACGAGAAGAAACACCAGCCACACATCTATAAGCACCACAAGCTAAATATAACCTGCGTCCATATAACTCTCCTTTTCCTCTCATATCACCTTTACAATAAAAGCCCCGTAAACAATAATCCAGCCTTTTTTACTTTCCAATTAAATACACATGTATGGCCATGTCACTAAATTACTATTATTATTATTATTATAATTATTATTATTATTATTACCACCGGTGCAATACTTTTCCCACAACTGCGCATTCTGAACCATTTAAGAACGTTTATGTTTTAAGAGTGCAGGAGTCTTTCAATTCATGGCTTTTCGCATCATAAAAACTACATGTTAAGTCTTTGCTTTTCAGTTCTATACTGTCCTATAATCTCCTTGGTAACCTCTTTTAGGCCCAGACGACACAAGATATAAAAGACATTTAAAAGGTCCAATAAGGACCTTCTTCAGGTGGAGAAAAAAAAAGTGTGGATGGATGAAAAGAGAAGTTCACAGGGCTGTGATATTCAGACATGACCTTTCTTAGCAGGCACCTCTCAGCTTAGATTGCAGAGACACTGTTAACTGAAATGTCCAGCCATTAAGCCTTGAGCAGCAGTCTGGTATAAATAACCCCTTCTGTCTTCACCACTGCCTCCTATTCCTCATTTGGATCTGGATGTTCAATGTCTAATTGAAAAAGTGAACTTGCACTAGTTTAATTAGACATAATTGTGATTTTCACCAAAGTTAATTACAAAAAAACTTTTTTGGAATTATTTTTTTTCGTTTATTGCTGATTTATTTTTATGTAATTAAACTCTCATGTAATGTAATTTATATGTTACTACAAAAAAGTCTTGTAAGAATAGTACAACCCGTCTTACTGCTAAAATATTTTTTTTATGTTCTAAAAACCATACAGGAATGTACACAAATCGTGCAGGTGTAAAATATTAAACTAAGTATTTATGTCATAACTGCTTTAATCTAAAAGTGCAAATAGTTAGACTGACAAAGGAATCTTATTACCCAAAAATACAGCTCAGTGTTATTAAATATGCCATGGCCAAAAAAAATTTTGTAATATAATGTAGCATAATGCTTCTGTCAGAAAAAGCCTTTTATTTCCAAAATGAAATATCAGAATCAGAATCGTTTGTTTTGCCAGATATGTCACACATACAAGGAATTTGTCCTGGTGAGGCACTCATGTATGAAACCATATTACACTAAGGGAAAGTACAATTAGATACAGTTCTTTATAGAAAAGTGTCCAAATACATGCATGTACGTATATATACTGTGTGAAAATGGGGGCACTTTGGGGGCATTATATTTAAAAGCTATTTTTCCAGGCATAATGCTCAAATAAACACTCAAATGAAAAATTTAAATAGTATATGACATTATGTCATTATGTCATAGAAGTTATGTCTTCTTTTTTAAAATTACATTTTGGTTTTTGGTTATTTTGGTTATTCATTAGGAATGCCTATGAGGACATATGTGTAAAGAATAGCAGTATTTACATGTATTTTTTTCACTTGCAGGAGAAAAAAAAAATATATATATAGCTTTATTTTTTAAATATTAACATAGTAGCGTTTTTCCTTGTGGAAACAACCCAGTTAAGCTAAATCAAGATGAGGTAGTGAGGGAATTGAATAAATTCATACAATGTCTGTGGCGTCCAGGAGAAGTCTGTAACTCACGTATATATATATATATATATATATATATATATATATATATATTTATATATATATATATATATATATATATATACTTTACTTTACATACTTTATTTATTTATTTATTTTTTTATTTATTTTTTTATTTATTTCCACCTTTTTCCACATCAAAAACTTCCCAAAACAGTAAATCAGATTTCCTTAAAGATGAGCTCCTCAATGAGTCATAGCAAAATGTGCTGAGTGTCTGGTGAGTGTACTGACCAATCATAACTGTTTCCCCTGGAAGGTCTTTGGGTGCATAAACACTCCTAGAGAGTGAGCAGTAAACATGTTGAAATTCACTGTCTCCGTAATCATTAATGTCTGCAATCAAAGCGTCCCATCAAAGTAGTCCTGATTGTTGTTTTTATCGTGATTACATGGCCCTACTAGAAAACCCTGCGGTTCTAACATCAAGTCTGGCTCTTCTGGATGTCTGTTCCATGGCCCGGCGCATTTTCTTGAGGGACAAGTCCGCAAATGTTTGCATGTTGCCTCCTACAGTCACATACTGGATGTGGAAGTGGCTGTTTTCTGACTTGCTGCAGGCCCATTTGTTTATTCAACTGATGAACAAGATGGTGTAGAGAAATGTGAGCTTAATCGCTTTAAGGAGACTAAATCAAATATTCTCGATCAAATGAAAACCAAACATAACAGCATCTCTTTGTTATTTGAGACAACGGAGCAGATTTGGAGAGATCTAATAAAGATTGCTCTGGAAAAGCTTATTTAAATGGGCTTGATTAGATTTATTAGCCCATTTGCATGCCGATGGCCTTTGTTTGTTTATTAAGAAACGAATTGCATCACACTGCCACATGGAAAGGCTCTCATGAAATCATGTCCATTTGCACTGATTTCCATCCGTTTTGGGGGAAAAGCATTACATCATTGCCGCAAAGCGAAGATAAGATCATTTGGAGTGTCCTTTCAGAAAGATGGCATATGATAATCATCCTAAATATGTTCTTTCACAGCGGCTACTGCAAGTCTGGACAAGCTTTACCAAACCCTGGAAAAAACTTGATTAAATCTAATGAGAAACTGTAGCTCACAATTCAGCTCTTTTGTCATAATAGTATGATTAGGGTGTGTCATTATCTCAAACTACATATTATAACCTGAATGACATCATAAAAGTTTAGGATAGATTACTGAAGTATGGTGGCACCTTCAAAACATGGTCTGTTTTCAATTGGCCACGACAAATCTATCTATTGTCGGGAGCTTCAATCTGTTTTTCTTTCTCGGGCTTTGATGTGAAATAGTTAATTGTAGAGACGCTTACAGTCTTATAGTCTTACATACTGATTTCTTTGCAGTGGTGGTGATCACAGGAGTTGCAGTCTCTACAAAGCTAGCCATTTTATTTGCTATCCCAAAAAATTGCCGCTGAACCTGCACAGGCCTTTCATTTACATTTACACTTATGCCATTTAGCAGACGCTCTTATCCATAAATGCTTTGTGTCCAGTCAAAGAATGATCAAATCAAATCAAATCAAATTTACTTGTATAGCGCTTTAACGACTGATGTCGTCACAAAGCAGCTTTACAGGAATTTAGTGATAAGAAAAGTTCAATAGAGCATAAATAAGCCTAAGAAGAAAATATCAACACAGAAGGAAATCATAGAAATCATAGAAAAAACATAGAAAACCCCCCAGTGAGCAAGCCATAGGCAACAGTGGCAAGGAGAAACTACCTCAGAACTGGAGGAAGAAACCTTGGGAGGAACCAAGATTCACAAGGGGTAGACCCATCCTCCTCTGATCAAACTACTCAAACAGTATTGATATAATGACTGTACCACCTTGTACTTCTGTTCAGCTGCTCAGGTGTGCTTATAATATGATATAATATGATAGAACTAAGATGATTTATAGTACAGATGAAGAACATAAAGAACGAGTCTCTAGGTAGTATAAACAAACTACCCTTGAGGTCAACCACTGCCAGAAACAAGGGCCAGTGCAAGATTTGCTCTTGTTGGGCATCCAAGTCTTACCAAGTCTTGCAGGGTCACACACTCTTTTTCACTTTGTTCTTTAATTCTGCCAACAGTGTCTTCATCCCTTCAGCTTTGCATGATGTCCATGCTGGGAATTCCAAGCTAGCTTCTTCTTATAGAGTGACAAAGACAGAGCCTTTCCCCCTATTCTAAGTCTTAGTACCATCAGTATGATTTTGAAGCTGTTATTTTAGGGTATTATTGTTAATGTTGCTATAAGCATTGTGTCCGAGTCTGTAAGCTGTCTGGGATAAAACATTCCTTATGAATTCAGCTTGAATGGATGTGTCTGAGCTGGTTTAGGCTGAACAGGCAGATATGTTAGCTCGTTTACGACATAACATAAAAAAAAAACAAAAGGGACCATATTTGCAGCTTAATTTCCATATGTTGTCGCTGTCCAAAGAAAAACATGTACCTCCACTATTCATTTTTTTGTATCATTTAAACACAACAGCTGCTCTTTATGTCCCAAGAAAGTTAAATGATGATTGGACCAATAGAAATGCTCGCAAATCACTTCCCTTATAAATTTAAACAGAAAGTAAAGAAGGTTTTTGGCCTCTCCAGTTACAGTAAAGTTACAATTTTGGAGAAAATAGTTTTTCTTTGGACATTGACCCTATAGACTGTATGGATTGCAGAGCAAACAGTATATTGCTGTGGTCCAATGAAAAACAAGAATCTCCAAAATGCCGACTTTACAGTAGATGCTAAAAAAGTTCTTCACTTTCAATGGAAGTTACTGTAAAGAGATTTTATTCGGAGTGATTTTGGAGCATTTCTATTGGTCCGTTCATCATGAAACTTTCACAGGATATAAACAACAGCTGTCATGTTTAAATAATATAGACAAATAAAAAAATTGATTAAGAAAAAAATATATGAGCCTATTATTTTGGCAACTGCCAATGCCCATCACATTATATATAAAGTGTTAATAACTATATATATTGGATATGTATAATGCGGTTCTGTTGTTTTGGGTTACCCAGATTTTGTTCATGCAGTGTTTTCCCATAAACAGTGCTTGTGTTAGTGGAGCTTATTTAATTGCTTTCTGTTTCTGATCCCAGTGTCATGCATACAACAGCCCTAGACATTACAAGAATGCTGGATATGATTTAAAGAGGCAGTCGTCTGTGTAGTGGCACCAAGTTATGTAAGCACTTCGAATAATTACAAACACACCATTTCCTCCACTGCAATTTACTAACCATATTCCTGTTTGTTTGTTTGTTTGTTTGTTAAGCCATTTGTGAAAAGACAGTGAAGGCTAATTGAGGTGGCGTGTGGTTTGTATAACTGATTCATTGTGTCATTACAAGCTTAGCGTGATGTGTTGTTTTGTTTTGGTCCGCGTAAGTAGTCTTTAAACAGCCTTCAGCTTCAAAGCACCTGCAATGTCGATCTCAAATTTGATGACCACCCCCGCTCAGTATGCTCTCCCGTCGGTTGCTATATGACTTGCAGTATGCGTTAGGATAACTATATTTCTTCTGCGTTATCAGTGACAGCGCTGTCAAACCTGATTAAATTGTCTTGAGCCATTCAAAGGAAAGAAGAGATGAGAGGAGGCTGTGTTATGTCTGTGTTTACCCAAAGCCATAAAAATGAAATGTACACAATTTTTCTTTACGTCTATAAAAAGCTATAAAAATGAAGCTAGCTCAGTGCTCGCAGCATAGACATCATGCAGAGGCTGTTAAGAATATGAAGCGGCATATCTGAAGTTTGCTTATTTAGTTTGTGCTCCAGAGCTACAGCATGATGTAGCTAACAAGTAACAGAAGACAAAGGTCTTCAATCCTGATTCTGGACAGGTTCTTTGCTATAGCTTAGTTTAAATCTGTAGCAAATAAGCTGGCCCACCCCTTACTTAACTTCAGAGCTTTGGGAAGAGGCTGATTAGCTGGTGCAGGTATGGTAAGTTGTAGTTGGAGCCAGGCTCTGCAGTAACATAGCTGTCCAGGGTTGGACATCACTGGTATAACCTCTAGTTCTACTAGAAAGACTCAACAAGTGAAGGGATGGAAAAGAAGGTTTAATCTTGGATAAGGTGTACTATTTGAAGGTTAGTCATTGTAAGATATAAAGAAATAGGTTTTGGTATAGGCCTAGTCCCAGACCCAGGTCTTAAAGAGAGCAGATCCTCGCAGATTCTGCTGGATATGGACAGCAGGGGCGAAGCCAACTCCCTTGGAGTGCAGGACTGGGACAAAACTGGTGGTGGTGGGGAGGAGGGAGGAGAATATTAAAATGTCAGCACCTGAAAGCAGCAGAGTGGGAACTTACGTTAAATCCTTTTAAAGACAGGTGGCGGACTACAATTGGTCAATTGGAACTAGTCAAATTGTTGACCCTACTGCTCACTGATGGTGCTTTGAGCTTGACTAGTTGCTGGTCACATGATTTTGACACCAACGACATGGATGCCTGTGAGGAGGTGAGGAGGCTGGGTCCATAACCTTGGCTTTGTTCCAACATCTACATTGCTTTAAAAATAAGCTTCAACAAACACAAAGGAGGGATAATGTCATAGAATTTTCATATAAATTGAAAATATAAATTCCAATATGGGCAAGCCTCTCACCAAGGCTGCCCAATTTGTTTAGAAGTTTGAAAGGCTCTGAGAACTTCAGTTCGATGAAGGCTGGCAATGCAGTCCAGGGGAATCAGTCATTGGAAATGGTTCACCGTGCTCCATTGACCTGAGGAGTTTGTGTTTATCACAGATTTTTGAAGTTACTCGTTGCAAAGTATTTCTTTGTCCTGTGGTTTGATTCATGATGTCAACGTCAACTCGACTTGCATCAACTGTTGACTCTAGACCATGTAGCCCCTAGTTCAAACTGCCTAGGGGCTGAATCTGGCTTCAAACCATGTGCTGTTGTTGGTTTTGCCTTATTGCAATGATAAGTGGTGGTAAGTGGCATCTATGAGTTTGTATAGTTTGTTAGATACATTAGCTGCCTCATGTGCCCAGTGCAAAACTATAGAACCCACCACACCCTGGCTCACCAACTATATAATATTTATATACGGTATGCATTTAAATGTGTGCCTAATAAAAACAGAGCTGGAATAGAACTATCAGTTGACAGAACCTTATATCTATTATCCTGAATGTATGAAGTATCTCATTATAACATCATAGCCATTTAGGTCACTACCCTAACAGTGACCAGGGCATCTATGATCCAGAGAGAGCATGAATAGAGCGTAAACAGATACTGGGAGGTAAGAGAGGACACAGGAAGAGAGAGGAGAAAGACAGAGGAATAATAAACAGAGATTAAGGTATATGGGGACAAAGAGATCGGAAAAAAGAGCAGGAAAGAGAAATTTACGAACATCATGTTAAATGGAACAACCAGGGAGATTCAGTCTGGCTGCGTGTGGGAGACTCACTAAATAAACAGCAGCCTTTAAACGCACTGTCAGCAGACACAAAGGATCTCTGTAGTGCGAGATGTGCTAATTCTTCCTCACTAACTGCTCGATTTGCCTGAAATGCCTCTCTCTCTCTCTCTCTCTCTCTCTCTTTCTCTTTTTTGTTGTTGTTGTCTTTCCTCAGTACTACAATGTTTATCTACCTTCTGCATGATGCATGTGTAGAGCTGTAGGACATTATATACAGTCTAACGCTACGAGAAGCTCCTCCACTGCCGCGTATAATACTCTTACAACTATAAATAGTACAGTGAATGATGCACTCAGATAATGGTCCACATTTCCTTGCACTGATGGCAGAAATGGCGAGTCCACTCTGACTCCATATGTGTGAATGTGTGTGAGGAGGGGCTGTGTGTGGGTTTGTATATATGTGTGTGTGATGCACGCGTGTTATTGTCTCATTTAGCATCCAGCCCCGGCTACAGGCCCCCACAGGAGAGGAAAGGTAATGAGCCTGAAGCGCTGGCTCATCCTGATTTTATTTCATGTTATTTCATTTGATTTTATGCTATTTATTTTCCACCACACTCCGTCGCCTTAGCAGAGCGAGAGGGAGAGAGGGAGAGGGAGAGAGTGCTTGCAGCTACGCTAAATTGTCAAATTACCATTGTGAAACAGCACAAACAGGATATTAGCAATCAGGCCCTATTGCTTCAGCTCCCCCTCTGAGGCTTTGAAAGACATGGAGCAATAACTTTTTCCCCATGTTTTTTTTTCTTCTTTTGCCTCTTGTACTCAACATGGTTCTTGTTGAAGACGTTTTGTTCAAACATTTAGGTGGGGGGGAGGGGGGAAGAGGCGAGGAACGATGGAAATGGAATATTGCAGCAGGAAACAAAAAGAAAAAAAACTAAATACACTGTTTATGTACCAGGCACTTGAAGTTCCTCAGGCAGATTATGGGATATTGGCCCGTATTGAACGTAGCTTTGAAAATAGGGATTTGGCTGCTTGTGGTCAGTCATAGTAACCTGTCTAGCTAATTGGACTCTTCTTCCTTTCTGAATAACATCAATTAAATTAGATCATAGGGCTTTTGTTATTAATGCTGACTAGGGGTGTGCCATATTGTATCGTACACAATAATATCGCCAACATTTTTGAATATGGTGAATGATATTATACCCTAAAATATCATGCTATATCACCCATCCCTAATAATGATCACATCAGGTACTACTTTTTACTGTTTTTAGCAAAAGAAAAATTCACACTTTTCTCATTTCCCATTATATATCTACTATAGACAGATTTTATCTCCCCAGTATCATTCATTTTACTTCAGTCCTGGATATATGGAGATATTAGGAGTGCATTATTTAGTATCATGACATTCTGGATCATTGACTTCTGTTACAATCTGATGAAAATTCTTGTATTTTTAATATCTCAGTTAGGGGTGTGTCATATCATATCGTAAGCAATAATAAAATGTAATTTTCATTTTGTTGCAGTAGTGTATTCTTGAAAGATTTTTTTTAAATTCAATGTTTTGTCATATCACCAAGAGTATCGTTATCGCAAAAATACCATGAAATATCATAATATTATTGTAGGGCCATATCGCCCACCCCTAATGCTGACTTCATTTGTTTTTTGCTGTGTATATGCATTGTATTAATAGATTAATCTAGCTTTGGTTGTGATAGGTCCATAGGTCAGGAGAAACCAGTTTGATACACAAAATTGAAGGTATCGAAACAAATATTAGATCTTTGAAATTTGATCAAATGACCCAAAATACCCCAGATTTGTACCCCTTTATATGTAAAATGATTAAAGTAATTTTCATTTTCTTCTCCAAACTCATATTCAAAGCTGAATTTATGTAATGATCACCTAATTTGTTTTAAAATCTTGCTATTTTTATCAGAACTATTTAAAATCTTTGTCCTCATCATTGTGTGTTGGTATTCGTATATTTGTACATTGGCTATTTGTATTTGGGGGAAACTGGGACTTTGGGTACTCAGTTTTATTCCACCTCATGTACCACATGTGTTGCAAATAAAAATCTACTCGAATTCTTCAATCCTTAAAGAGTGTTGCATTAAACCACTCTATACCATCATGTTCAATGCTGCTGATGCTCTGCTGCAGTTTGTCTGGTGGAGTTTGAGATGCTCCTGCACCTCAACACAAAAACTAAGCAAAATAATGAATAAACAAATACAGGAGAAACCATGAGCGCTGAGGTGAAAGACGACATTAGTGTTAATGTTATGCTTCCACCATTTGACGAATTCTATTTTGTGTTTGTAAGGCTTGAACTTGGTGTGTAAAGGCATTAGCAATGCTCTCCAGTGGCAACCTCTTGAATGACGCGTGGCGTAATTCGAATTTTCAATGGACATGGGGGTGCGGCTTATGTACAGTGCAGCGCGACATGATAAATCATATTTAATATTCATAAGTCATGAATAGGACGACGTCCTTAAGCCTGGAGAAATTGCTACCACATGTACAGACGTCTTCATACTGTGGCAGTCACAGCAGTGTGCCAGATTTTCCCACTTCATTCTCCTGCTCCAGGACAGCAGGGGAGAACTTCTTTTAGCAAACACGAGCCTGCGCCGTATGCGTTTTAGCATATGGAGCGCCAAGTTCAGGAGAGCATCTTCTAACGGGCTGGCAGGGATCTAACAGAAAGTAAAATAAAGCTTGAGATCTTCTAGTCATTGCATGAACTTCTTGGTTTTGCTTATGCGGCTGTAAAATCATGAAGATCTGTCAGTTGGATGTCATTGCATAGCAGGAGGCCTTCGGTTCTCTGGTTTTTGCTCTTCTTTCGTTGCAGCTTTTTGTGCTTGTAAACAGTCTGTAGAGTTATTAAGCCCAAAGTACATACCATAGGGAGAAGCTCTCTCCAACAGAAACCACTTTTCTCAGCTGCCTGAAACACCTTATTATAATTCCTGCCTTTTTCTCTGTTACAATGTGACATCATCTTGTAACAAAATCCTTATAGCCTGCCTACAGGCAAGCTTAGCACACTCTACACAACACACAACACTCCAGTCTAGCTTGTGAAGATGGATCTTGTCATACTTGACTTTCAGGATCGGCCTCAAACTGGTACACCAGAACCAAAGCCAATGTAAGAATAGTCACAGCAAAGGACAGTGGAACGGAGCTTGTAGCAGGTTGCTGCTCTGATGGTTGACCAGTCACAGCACCCTGGGAGTTGACCAATCATAGCACGCCAAACGTACAGTATAAGAAAAATAATATGAAGCATGTAAATCTAGTAGACCTGAAAATGCAATCATGAACATTGAAAATGAGCATAATGGGTTTTTGTTGTTTTTATAAGCAGCCCTGCATTGTCCAGTTATTTTCTACCGTAATGCCAATTTACACTAATATGCTTAATTTATATTTATATACAGTATATGTTGTTAACGTCAAGCTAGCAGTGTTCTATATTCTCATTTATTGCCAATTCTAGCGTGGGCCTGGGCCTGTGAGGGATGTTATAGTCTTTATCCTATAGCAGTTTAACTGTGACTCATCTGGAAAGTTCTGGATGTAAAGCCTGTATCTCTGTATTATTGAACTGGTTTGTAAGCCTATTAACTACCGGCTAGCCTCCTCTAGTGAAGACAGATTATAGTCCAGTTAAAGCGAATATAAAGTGAAAACTAATTATAGTGAGCATGCAACTGTGATGCTCTACTGGCAATTCTTCATTTGGTTGCATTTTTTTGTCCAGCTGCACCCACGAAACTCAACATACAGCTTGATGCAAGCTCAGAAAGAAAGGTTCTACTGCAAGAATGTCCTAAGAACGACATGAATTGTATTATTTAGACCCTATAGCAGTTTTTTTTTTGTATATCAGTACTTCATCTATCTTCGCTGTCATTACACCTATTACATGGAATTCTGAGATCTGTAAGGCTTTGTTGCCTCCTCTCATGTGGTGTATATATATATATATATATATATATATATATATATATATATATATGCTATTTATTATGTATTAGAAATACAAAAATAATACAGATATTTATTGTTCCGTATTGTCTTTTTCATACTGGTCTATTTTGTTATCTTCAACGTAAAACAAAGTGGTATTGCATCATCTAGAGCTTGTTGTTCAAGAAAAAAGCCACAAAGAGGACATGGAGAGGATCCTTAACCATACATAGAGAAAGAAAGAGAGAGTCTATAGAGAGATAGGAATTTCATGGTTTATTTGTATGCTTTATTTATTTGCTTATACTTTGCATAAATATGTCTCCAATAATGATTCATTTGTGGTATCTGTTTGAAGTCTGCATCAGTGCCACATCAGTGGTAATCACATAAATTGCCCCACAGGATGACACCACACTAATGCACTAATGCATGTACTGAGAGATCTGTTGTTTTGGAATAGATATATAATACTGTGCAGAAGGTTTAGGCACCTGAGAAAATTAGAATTGAAACGGTTTATCTGGAAATTATTTAATCCTTAGAAAAACATTAATATTACAGTAAATACATTAAATATGAATGCAATAAGTCGTGATTCTACAAATCAGCTCATAAGATTTGAAATTCTTATTGGTTTTAACTGTATTTGTGTTCATTTGCATCTATTCTATTGCTTTATATCTATTGCTTTTTGGACAGCATTGTATATGATGGTTTACCACAGGATGTAAACCTCTGATAAGCTTTAAGAACAACTAACTATACAACTGAACTGTGCATTGAGGGGCCTGTAGAGCCCTGTAACAATGCCACATGGACAGGTGATGGACAAAACAAAGCTTAAAATAAAGGAAGCCAAAACATACCAACTGATCCTGTGAGTATTCCTTGTAAAACATGGCATGAATGGCCACTGGAGGAATGGATCAGGCTCACTTGTCTTTACTGATGATGTGACTGTCAGTAGCAACAGCAGGATGGTGTGTGATGAAGCATCTTAACTGCTCGAACAAATGCCTCAAAAGTCAGTGGTTAGTGCAGAAGACCCCCACCGAGCATACAATTCACTTTCGATTGATATGCTTTAGGGCTGAAAACACTCCCAAATAAGTCAGAAATAAGGAGGATGCATTATATGCCTGTCAGCGCATCACCGGGGAAGGTATTCAGCATCGAGTGATATCGTCAGCAGTTCAGAAACAGAAATTGTGGCACATCAAAGTTTGTTCCTAGTTGAGAGTGTGTTCATTTTCACTCATACACACTACTGTGCAAAAGTCTGAGATACCTAAGCGTACTGTTTAAAAGCCTTTATCTTAGCAATACAAGTGTTTTCACCAGTAAGAACACCAGATATTATTAGAATAGATGTAAATCATCATAAATCTCATTGTGGACGAAGAAGATATTATTGTGTGACAGTTTAAAGAACAAATATTTCTCCTGGACGTCCCGGACATTGTATGAATGTATTCAGTTCCTGCAGCAGCAATCTAGATTTAACTTACTGAAGTACTGAGCAGTCAAAGCAGGTATTAGATGAGGACTGTAAATAATACTGGAAAGGGTTAAATAAACACACTGACGTATGTAAAACCATTACATTATTACTGTATTAATACAATTGAAACACTTATATATATATATATTATATATACGTATATATATATGTATATATATATATACAGTAAGCCTGGACAAAACACCGGCTTAGTCAGTAAAGAATGTCAGGGTGGCCAGTGCCTCTCGTAATGACGCATTAGTCAGCAGCTTTTTCCATTAAGTTATCTTAGTAATCTATGATGAATAGTGCGGCAGTGAAGCAGGCTTTATAAATTAAATTGCTTTTCCATTGTGTGGGTATTTGGGGGCTATATTTAGCAGCCCTCTTGTTTGCTAAGTGAAGCAGCAGTGCTTACACTGAGTCAGTGTGCAGTGGAGCGTTCCTGATAGCTGCAGGAGAATCAACGTCAGAGACGCCACGAAGCAAGCAGAGTGGACACGTTGCCCTGAGTCACTTGGAAGCACATGAGGGTTTGTGCATGTCTGGATGCAAGGCTGTATATGTCATGTACTCACACTACACTGACACAACCTTTCACACTGACACACATACATGCACATATTCTTTCTCTCTTGGTGAATCATGTGTGTCCTATAGTTAACCATTGGTCTTTGCCCACTGCTCGTATCTCATCAGTGTTTTTTTTTTTTTTATTTCAAGCTACCGAAACTGATTTAGAGCCAGCCAAATTACTTCAGAGTGAATGCAAAGCCTAAACGGCTGCAGGCTGAACAAACGTCCACATGTAAATATGTTTGTTATATATATATACTTGTCTTATGGATAACACACCACCAAGTCCAAGCTCAATGGTGCTTAAGAGCGAACTCACACTAAGCCCAGTTTGCTTGTTCCGTGTTGGGGCCTGGTCATCCCCCCTTCCCATTCCCCACTGGCCTGCACTCACACTGCCTTTATCAATCCGCACCCGAGGATGAGCGTTGCATCACTGACGTCATGTTTGAGTTCCAGCAAAATAAACCAATCACACGAGGCTCCAAGCGGGCCCGGGCACGGATAGCGCTCACACTAGTCAAACAAACCGTCCTTCGGCAGGGAACTGTGCCCGGGCCTGGATCACAGGGCCTAGTGTGAGTACGCCCTAAGTAAAAACAGCTATAGCTGGAGATGTTGAAACTGTTTGCTTACATTAAGTCAGATGGCGAAAAGCTAAACACACAGGTGGGCGTGCTGCATCATCATGGTCCGTAACACCACTATAGACCATTGTACAAACTCTATGGAGCACCAGCTCTGAAGAACTGAACCTGAGCCACTACCCCATCCCCTACCTCCCACCGTGCACTTGCTCTCTCAACATTTTTGAGGGGAAACATAAAAAGCGTTCTGCTGAAAGTGGCGGCGAACAGCACCTGTTTTAAAGTGTGAGCTACCTTTAGTGTCAGCGTTCTTTAGTGAAAGGCTGACACGGAGCTGTTTCCCTCGTCCCTGCTAATTGTACAAACTCTTTTTTTCTTGAGGCCATTGTCAGCCGAGAAACCAGCTAAACTTGGGCAAGCTTGTTTTCACTGCACAAGCTCTACCTGACCATTGTGATTATCATGGCAGATTTAAAAGAGGGAGTAAAAGCCTGCAATGAGCACTTCCAGCAAAAATCATGCCTACATAAACATTTTAGGTGTTCCATTGCTAACATTGGTGTATGAAATCCCCAAGCGTCAGGTGGCAAGGTTTAAAGCATGCTGGTACTGGACTCCACTGGCTCAATGGAAACATCTTCTAATGTCCAGAGCACCAAGCCAAACAAGCTAGCTAGAGAAATACTGGAATGAAATTGCATGTTTCTTGGTGACTTTTCTAGCCATGCTAGAGGCTTGTTGCATGTTGGCGAATGCATCTTTGGGAGCTCCATGAAGCCTCGAATTAATTTGGAAATTGTATCATTTTTTCCCAGCCTAATCAGTATATCATCACAGTCCAAAGAGATGCCAGCTCTACAGGAGAGACCAAAAACAGTCTTTACTTTTAATGTAAGTCAATGGAACCAGACATTTTCAAAGCTATTTTGTATTTTTCTTAAACAGCGATGAAATGTACCCACCCATATTTAGTCAGAATTCTCTAATGGCTTTCACCAGATGCCCATGTTACAACATCACATCTGGCCCAGCGAGACTGCTCTGAGTTCTGGCATCTGATACACATCAGTTCTTCTGAAGCGCATCCATGCTGATTTTTGTAGGTAGCGCACTGCTGCCATCCAGACATCCCCAATTATATGCAGAGTGTGCCTCTGCCTTTATTTAGGAATACCTGCAGGGAATCAGGGGAGGAGCATGGACTTTAAAACAGGCTCTTCAAGGCAGCTGGAGAGAAAGGACCTTGAGAGCGAAACTCATTTCTAAGTTGTGAGTTTGGACAAAGTAGGCCACGTTAAATTCATTTTCACTGGTGTTTAAACAAAAAGCACTATTATACACTCACATCGATCCGTGTGTGTGTGTGTGTGTGTGTGTTCTTGGATATGCATTTGGTCCCCCAGCCGCTGTGGTGTGGCCTCTCCCCAGGCCGACATCATAACACAAAACACACATCTTATCCATTTTGCCGCTTGTTTTGTTTGCTGGTGCAGCTCCAGATATATGTCGCCACATTCACCTGAATTTATTGCTTGGATTTCTGGGCCAGGCCAAAGCTTCTTGTCACTACAAAGTTTCTCGTCACAACAAAGCTGATGAATCATCTTTAGACAAACACCGGCCCTGCGGGCGCATCCCTCAGCCTCAGCGCAGAATGCGGGGCTGTTGTTTGCACCCTTAGCTCGGTTTTATTGTGCAGAGCTGTTATTTGCGGCGCTGGAAGTTGTCACCTGGTGGTAGTGTATGTTCCAGACCCTTGATCCGAGTATAACACTGCATCAATAATGCAGCTGCGCTGAATAATTCACTGTAACCTCGGCCACAGGTGAGAGAGGAAAGTGCCAGGATGATCTACAGGGAACTTTGGCACCTCTTTCGCTGCGGGGTGCAAGCAGACCCCCTCCTCTATTCTCCGCTCTTTTCTTCTTCCTGTCTGATCTACATACCTCTTTTCCCTCTACACTCTAAGAAACATAGCAGTGCCATAAAGAAGGTGCTTATATATATATATATATATATATATATATATATATATATATATATATATATATATATATATATATATATACACTACCACTCAAAAGTTTAGGATCACTTTAAAATTTTATTTTATGCAATTTTCATGCAATTCACAAACAATATTGTCCATTTCACAATTAATGTAAGTGTATCAGATGATTTTTAAAGAATAAAAATGTTTGTATTAAAGCCTATTTTTGTATAGAGGCTTATTTTGCATATAGTTCTATCATCAGCAATTCTCAGTCCTCTGTCTAAATCTCCTGGTACGGCCGCCAATCCAAGTTAAGGATGTTATTGGGCTAATTGGTTGTTAGGACACTCTTGCTTAATTGTGATGCACAGCTGAAAAACATTCTACTAATAAGTGAGCATAAAAGGGAGAACAACATTCTAGGTTAGTTTAGTATCTGAAGCATCAGCAGTTGATGGCTTGCTGACCGACTCACAATGGCCAGAAAGTGTGTTAGTGTGTGTTGTGCTGGTACATGTGGATCAGACACAGCAGTGCTGCTAGAGTTTTTAAACACTGTGTTCACTCACTGCCCACTTTATTTAGACACACCAGCTTTTTTAGACCACCTTGTAGATGAAGAGTCAGGGCCCACCAGCAGCACTGCTGTGTCTGAGCCACTCCTATCAGTGCAGTACACATTAACACACCACCTCCACATGAGTGTCACAGCCGTGCTGAATTGGCAAACCACCCAAATAATACCCGCTCTGGGTCCTGGGGTCCTGACTATTGAAAAGCAAGCTTATTTATGTGTTAAGAGAAGCACATAAAAGCTTTGAACAGCTTTTACAGTTTCTGCACTTTAGTTTTAGCCAAAAATTTACATTTCGTTACTGCATAATTTTATAGGATGCTGCTTACTTACTTGTCCCAACTGTCTTGCATTAAACCAGCCTTGGCTAGCATCTGGCTAGACAGGAGGAGCAGACAGATAATCATTGAGAGAGAGAGAGAGAGAGAGAGAGAGAGAGAGAGAATGCTTCACATATGGATTAGATTATGGAGCCAATTTGCACAATAGAGAGAAAACCCGCCGTATTAAAAAGTAAGATTAAATCTGACCAACAAAACATTGTGTTGTTCTTCATTTCACAGGCTCTCAGCAGACAATACATAGGGCCATATATTACAATGTACCTCCACTAGTTAGCTAAAGCCAAAGACGCCACACTCTTGGGTCTTGAGTCTTGATTGATAAGAGCTTTTAGAGGAAGGGCATGCCGGCCGTCTCACTTTAGCTCTTCCCGTATTTACATATCTCGTGTTCACTTTGCTCCTGGTAAACAAGTTAGAATGGAAAAATAAGCAGCAAAGGGACTTCTCCTGTGGGATCGGCTGGGATTCTTCACGCACTGTGGTTTACAAAATTGATGGATCTATCGCTATGGCTGGGATGCGTCAGTCCACATGGTCAGGAGAATGTTTCAGCGCCACACTCTCTCTTTCTGCAGATGTGTAAATGCCGTGTGGAATAATTGCCTTCTTAGTATTGTTTATTGTTGTTTATTTTTTAATGCCTTAAATTTTTTTAACCCACCAGCAGGTCCAAACAACACTACACACATCTGTAGTCTAATTATAACTCAGTTTTTACTGAATTACTGAATAATAAGCCTTAGAATGTAATAAGCCTGGGATTTTAAGAGGTTAACAGTTATTGATCCTCTGTGCACATGAAAATATGTGCTCTTAAATACCAAAAAATTCAATACTCTGTAATTCAAGAGATGCTTATCAGGGTCCTCATAAATCAGCCCTAATGTGTAGTCTAAACGAGTAGCACAGATTTATTTTAAACTTAGCAAACTGCTAGTCTTTCATTCTTAGTAATTACTGTCTTTGTTTGTTAAATAGACTTATTTTCCTTTATTCCAAGAGCTTCATAGCACAGTCCCTTTAGGATCGAGTCAGGGGAGCTTCTTCAGCATTGTATGAAATAATTGTGCATTGTATTTTTTTAACATAACATATAAATGAAATGATCCTTTTCTGTTCCAATAGACTCATCAGGCCGATTTCAAGGCAAGAACGTGTTTTCATTTGATCGCTTACAAAACTCTGCCTGTGTTAGTTGTGCTCTTAAAAATAAAGCTATGATTTATAATTTGGGGCATGTGGTTATGGAATTGTGTTGAGGTTCTTTAGCGTTCAAGGCCATTTCATTGCTCTTTTCCATGAATGGGACAGTTTCTAAATGCCGTTGTTGCGTCTACTGGTTATGTAAAGAAAGAGATCTGACACAGCCATAATTTTTTGTTATTATTAACTTTTTGAATAAGACAGCTCATAAATATGAAAGTCACTCATCTAAGGCACTTTTTTTTTTACTTTACTAGACATTTCAGATTATTTCCTGCCTTCTGCCCAAAGAGAGCTCCAATAGGCTCAGGCACCCCGAAACCGTGACCCAGGAGGATAAGAGGTTTCAATAATGAATGAAGGATTGCAATTTCAACTGTGCTCTGAATGAGGGCGTCCTCATGAGGGCATTGTGTATGTTTTATACAGTCCAGGGAAACATGGTAGTAGTCCAACTCCACACTTAAACTACAGCAAATTTAAATAATAAACTATAGCTGTTGTTTTTTGAGGAGTTTTGTTCTTTAAAGAATCATCACCATTGATTTTTAATTACATTGTGTATATATATATTTATATATATATATATATATATATATATATATATATATATATATATATATATATATATATATATATATATATATATATATAGTCGCTGTCCATTTTCTTCATTTTTTGAACATGCCAATGGCTGTTTACATAGCGTGACAATTTCATGAGGATTAAAGCAATAGAAGTGCTTAAAAACAGCTTGGAAAATATGTCTGGTTCCATTGACTTACATTGAAAGTAAAGTACGTTTTTGGTCTCTTCTGTAAAGTTGCAAAATTAGAGATACTTGTTTTTCATTGGACAGCCGATGATATATATATATTCAAAAAATCCAATTTCAAAAAATAATAAAACATTGATCAGTAAATTCTATGTATATAGAATTCTGTGTTATATCACCTTTTCCTTTCATCCATCCATCCATTATCTTTCGCTTTATCCTGCTAGTCAGGGTAACGGGGGGTGCAGTTCTGGAGCCAACTCCAGCATCATCAGGTGAAGGCTGGTTGCACCATGGACAGGTCGCCAGTCCATCAAACACTCAGGCACACACTCACACTTATGGGCAGTTTAGAGAGAGTGATCAACCTAACATGCATGTGTTTGGCTGTGGGAGGGAACCGGAGTTCCCGGAGGAAACCCACTCAAGTGCCGCCCAACCTTCCTTTTCCAAGGCACTAAATAAACCTTTGTAAACTGAAGCCACAAAACTGATCCCGTTTTTTTCCCATTCTTCTGTTTACAAATCTTCAGCTGTGTGTATACATCCTTCACTGCTTTGTTTTGTTCATGTTTTTAATGGGAGGCAGATCTGAACTGCAGGCAGGCCAGTCTAGCACCCTCACTCTCTGAGTATGCAGTCATGCTGTTGTAATACATGCAGAATGCAGCTAGACATTGCCATGTTGAAAGCATAAGCTGAGATGTCTCTGAAAAAACAAATGTTGTCTAAAGGAAGCATATGTTCATCCAAAATGTATTCAGCACTAAGGGTTCCTTCAAAGGTGTGCAAATTACCCACTCATACCTTTCACAGTATGACAAACGTTGGTTCTGAACTTTACGCCACTAAAAATCTGGATGGTCCTTGTCTTCTCTAGTCTGGAGAACATGCATTACCTCCATAAATGATTTTAAAGATTGACCCGTCAGACCACAAAACACATGCACACTGTGCATCAGTCTGTTTCAGATACTTGCATCTCTACACTAACAAAAGTAGAAGAGGTTTACTTTTAACTTCCAGAGTGTCTTAGCAGAGATACATCTCAGGTCACAGGGAAGAAAACTTCTTTTCTTAACCGATAACACCAAAGTAAACATTGAGTTTACTATTGTGGAATGCTGATCTAGATCTTTTAATAGACAAAGAGACCTAACCAATGATATGGCTACACCAGTGATTTATCTGTTTGTAACAGAAGTAAGGAGTCACAATTTAGATTGCTCCATCGATTACAAATACACCCTATCTAATGAACAAGATGGACCTAAGTAAACCTGATCCGTGAGTTTAATGTGGTAGGAAAGAGGTTGACTTTGTGCATTGCATATGGGTCTGAATGTTCCTCTAAGATTACTGAGAGCAAAAAGTTCTATTCAACTTAAAGTTGATATTGGATAAGACATAAGATTGGACCTATGAGATTTTCTTTATGGGCATATCATACCTGAATATTGAAGGGCACCAGTAAATGATATCCTTTGCTGACTTTAAAACTATCAATGGACTATCATTGAAATAGATTTCTGATGACCTCAAGCAGTTTTACAATGGTCAATGGGAGGTAATATCCCATTTAGATTTTAATAATATTAACATTAGTCCAAAGGTAAAATGAAACAGTGATATTATGTTTGGCTCAATAAAATCTGGTTTTAAGATAGAAAGATAAAAGATCTAGTACTTTTACTTGGATGAAACTGTGTTCCCAGATATTTGGGTTTGACATGGTCTTTTAAAGTTGCCGCCGCACCCCGGAAAAGACTGTGTGTAGTCCATAAAGACTCTAAAATGTGCTGACCTTTACATATTGTGTTACATATGAGCTAGCTTATATGTATAATTCATAATAAAAAAATCCATTTGACCTTACATGCTTCACTGGGTTTCCCTCGGATGGCTAACCTTGCTATCTCTTTGCTATTTGCTTCTCGATTAGCAAAGTAATAGTAAGAAATATTACAAATCACATTCAGTAAATTTCACATGCTGTGGTAACAAAACTGTGAGCAAGTGCATAAAATATGAGTTGCTGTTTCACAGTAAGAACATTTAGCAGGTTAAGGAGCTGCGGCTAAGATGCACAGGAGGTTCCTGGGGTGTCTGGGACACAACTAATTAACCTTTTGGACCCTCTGCATGTCTGGGAGGGAATAGCTTGAAAATATACCCATTATTCCTTGCTGTCCATTGGAGGAACAACTAGATGCTTATATATAAACTCAGGGTAAGGTCATTCACCCACAATGAGAGAGCGTCTAGCTTTGACATTCTTCACACACAATCGGCGAGCCTCTATCTTCAGTATTCCTAACTAACAAGAGATGCAGCGCTGGTCTGCCTCAGGGTGGCACTGCAGGCATTCCGAGGGTCCAAAAAGTTCATTATTTGTGTCCCAAACACCCCAGGACCCCCTTGTGTACCTTATGTCTGGTTCACAATACACGATTTTAGCCTGGTTTTTCAGTCGCCGACAGTTTTTTGTAGATCGCCGTCAAAAACCTCTGCTCGAAGGCAAATCGCTGACCACTTGGCGCTCGCTCAGTCGTGTAGTGTGAACTGCTGAAAGACGCTCGCTGACCTGCCGCAGAGTGCTCGCCGACAAATCCCAGACGATTGGCAAATATCTAGCATGTTTAATATCTAGGCCAGTGTGTATATATATATATATGTTTTGTTTTTCAATCTCTCCTCTTTTTCCTCTCTTGTATTGCCTGTCAGGCCTGGCTGAATAAATAAATAAATAAAGATAAAAACATTAACAAGAGGAGGCTATAGGAACCTATAGAGCTGTTCTTGTAAAAGCAAATATGTTTGGTACATTAGTGCATTCGGATTACCATTCCGATTGCGAAAATTGCCAGACATGACAGGTTAAAAATAAATTAATAAATAAATTAAATAAAAAATATCTAGGCCAGTCGGCGACTGTGAGTTAACAGCAGCGTCTAGCTACAGCCAATGGGATCATGTAGAGAGAGAACCGCGTCACCATTTACCAATCTCTCTGTGGCTGTGGGTGACACGTACATTTTCATTGATAAATATTTACCTCCAGCTCTCTCTGCAGAACACAGAGTCCCTGCTGGCCCCGTGCCTTCATCCATCTTCGTAACTCTTTCATGTTTTTGGACCGAAGCCAGTTGAGTCGGCGATTCTCCAGAGTGAAAGTCGTGTAATTCGTGACCCTGTGTTGCCGACCAGTCATGTAGTGTGAAAGCCACAACAACTGAAAGAATCCCGATTACAGCTCAACCAGTCCTGTAGTGTGAACAACACAAAAACCTGACCACTCAAACAGTTGTGTAGTGTAAACCAGGCATTAGCTGCAGCTACTAACCTGGTAAACCTGGTAACCTCTGAAAAACCTTAGAATATGCTGTAGAGAATGTGAATTTGAAGATAGAATAGGAGAATAGTGTGTTATGTAATATGTGTACATAAGAGCACATAACCAAACAGGAAAACAATGTAATAGTTTGCTGCTAAAGCTAGCATCAGCACTGCTATGGTGTGTACGGTAACAGACAGTCAACACTGGGTTAGCAAGCCAACATAGAACCCCCTCCTGAATACCAGCTGGTATTTAATACAGTAACTGTGGTGGTCCTCTCATTAAACACAAACTTGTGTAGGTTTCATTGTATGGGAAATGTTCAGCCTCTGAGCTGAACCCATCCTTCAATTGGTTCTGCCACTAATTTGGATTGTCTTTCTGATCATACCTATAGATCAGAAGCCAGGGTGGTTAGAGAGAGTAGAATGCATGGGTTTTTTTCTAAATAAGCAGCCTGAACTCTCTCTAAAAAAAAAAAAGAAAGTGGCAAGGCGTTGCTCCAGTACTTTCAAAGGTGGTTGGTTTGTTTCCTTTGGCCCCCTTTGTTCCAGCTGAAGTTGAAAGTGTAACATATGTACATCATCTGCTTTTAAACTTGCTTCTGAGTTTACAGATGATGATGTTTGATAGCATGTTGTTGCGCATATACGCTATATAAGCTATAAGAAGGTTATATTTTTTCCCATAACTCATTGTGTAAGCGATGTTGAAATGTGAAAGCCTGTATGTTTGCAAAAAATAAAGCAGCACTAAAAACTAGTTTGGAACAACAGATAACACCTGGCCAAGTCGTCCACGCAAACATGTCGGAAAAGCAACAGAATTATGAGCGTTGTTTGTTCAGATGTATTTCCTTTGTGAGAGCACTGGAGGCATGTGCTGCATTGCTAATTGGGAAGCTGTTGCAGAAAGCCGTTGTGTCTGATCAATAGCCATTCAGGAGGTAATAGCACAACAGAGGATTGCTGTTCATCTGAGCCCTCAGCTGGCATGCAGACTCCACAAAGGCAATCTCACACGACACTTCTTATCCCATGGCATCGGCAGACCAAGCCCACAACAAAGGGACTTCTCGGCGAGGAGAGATTCTTCTGATACTGTGGAAGGAACCGAAGATGTTAGAGCAGAAGCTAGAGCCTCGCTGTAGAGGAACGCGCTCATTGCCAGCTGCAGAGCTTTCTTCAAATACATTTATATGCAAGTCGGAGAATAGTTATCTGCGAACATAATACCTACCAGTGTTATGCAAATTCTCACTTTGCAGATGCTATTTGGTGCCAATAAAGACTCTTCGCAGGCTGATAGGAATCAGTGTTGTAGAACAGGTGAATTAGCATGCTAGGTGGTTGGTGTCTCTGCCAAGTTTGGTCTAATCAATTCTCTTCTCCTCCCTCTCTCTTTCCCTTCCCTCTTTTTTATTCTCTCTCTCTCTTTCTCTCTCTTCTCCCTCTTTTCATTCCTGCCTCCCTCGTTCATCCCTAACTCCCTCCCTTCCTCCCTCCCTTTCTTGCACTCCGCGATTCCAGCGGCGGCTACGAAAAACAAAGCGAAAGGTGAGTGGGCTCCTCCATCTTCCCTGCTCCTTGATTAATGGGGGGACACTATTCCCAATAAACTGTGTTGAGATAGCTCCCTTATCTCTGCTACAAGCCTGCCAGACACCAGCACTCCCTCTCCTCTCACAGACAGAGACTAGGGAGTGGACTGGAATGCACTTCCAAGAGTTTTGCCTGGTCATCCTTACCGTTTATCATCCTTCTTGCCCTTTCATTTTCTTCCTTTCTATACCTCTACCATCCTCCCAACCCCTTTTCATGTGCTTCCTCTTAACACCCCTACCTAGTCTTGTTTTCCTTCACCTTCTCATGCTAGCGTTATTATTATATTAATGGAAAGAAATGCCTCTGAATTTCAGAGCATTGTAGTGTGTAGTGCTTTCAAGCTATGCATTCCACCAACAGTAACGGTGCCAAAAATGAAGAACCATATTAGGTTCCCCAGGAGGAACTTTTCATGAATGGTTCTCCTGAAGACTGTTTTTGCAAATGAGAAGTGTGAATGTGAATGATCATTTACAGAAAGACCATTTGCATGAAAATGAAACATGAAAATGTTCCAAACCTGCAAAAAGTTCTTCCGACTTATCAAGCATGGTTCTCTAGGGCAGTGTTTCTCAATCCTGGTCCTAGAGACCCACTGCCCTGTACATTTTAGTGCATGTCCTGCTTTCACACACCCACTTAGTAATAGGTTTTTAATGAGTGGATTAGTTGGAGGGGTGGAAACACTACAAAGTAAAGGACATTGGGCCTCCAGGATCACTGCTGTAGGTGACCCTCAAGGTTCCAAGAAACCCTTGCAGCTCTAGTGTTGTGATATAACTTGCACCCCAATCCCTGAATCAATCCCTGCCCGCACGGTGATTGAGAGGTGTAGACACATGGCCATGCGCCGCAACTGTCCTAGATTATGGCTATAATGACCCTCGGATTGGTGACGTAAGTGGCTCATTCCGAAACATTATCAGCAATGTGAGCATAGACCAGCAGGGGCGTTAGGAAGGTGGGGCAATCTTGAAGAAGGCATGTGGGCCTAGTGTAAGTACATCCTAAAACAAATGTTCTTTAATGGTTCACTAGTGTTACACATTCAAAAACAAATCTTTAAAAAGTTCTTTAAAAAGTTCTTCACCCTTGCGCTTCTCACGAAGACAGGTTCTTCTAGAAGCCAAAAGTGGTTCTTCTATTATGGCAATGCTCCAAGAAACTCTTTTTGCACCGTTATTTTTAAAAGTGTAGATCTCCATGAGTTAAGTGTGGAGCTGGCATTGTTCAGTACAGCAAAGTCTCTCCTTGAAAGCTGAAGGCTGAGAAACATGCCTGTCAAACCCTTGAGTGGTCCCACTGTGGAACAAGAGAAAACCTCACGTTTCTGAAAGTGGAGGAAGGCTGTGAATTTCGAGATGCAGCAAGAAGAAAGCGCAGAGAAAAGGAGAGCCACTGAGAATTTCTTTTACTCTTGGGGACAGAAGTGGTGCTTTGATCTAATAAGTGAAGATTGTGATGCAGATGAAAGGGTTCCTAGTGTGTCCCGATAACTCAGTGATGTGGAGACTTCACGCAGACCTCCAAATACACTGCTTCTCAAGGCTAGACATTCCATCAGTGCTATTCACTGTGTTGTTCTCTGACAAAATTCAGATCTGAAAGGTTCAGCTTTATGATACTTGGTGAGGATGTGATTTTATTTGGTTTAGAAATGCTTAAAAAATCAAGGTTCCTGCATGGTTCCTGGTTAGAATGATTTTGCACTCAGTCTAAATCTATAATAATAGCAGAATCTGTCTCAAAAAGGTTCTCTGTAAAAACATGTAAAGTACATTATCCATCTGTCTGAAGAATCATTTCACCATGCAAAGAATTATTTAAGAAAGCAAATGGTTCTTTGAGTGTTCATGGTTCGATATAGTATGGTTGTCTTTACTAAGGAACTCTTGAAGAACCTTCGTTTTTAAGAGTGTAGGAAAAGAATAAGTGGTAAAGTGGTATTATTGTTAATTAATTCATTATCACTTTTGCCTATTAAATGGGGTCCCTTACGGTCCTCAGGTACTTCTGCACCACTATGCTGCCCAGTATGCTTTTTTCTATTACACTGTGAGTGATATATGGTTGGATAGCATGTCTTCATTCTAATTGAATTCAAGGTCTGGAAGCTGTTAAGGTTAGGGGAAAAAGATATGGTGGCGCTAAGCTATAAGTAATATGTGTTCAATTTGTTAGCACATAGTGACAGTTGGAGGTAGACTTTAGTGCATAGAGTATCTTAGTTTGAATGTACAGTTCTTGGAAAAACCATTCCCTGGTATGGAAAATTGGTGTGTATGTGCTTCACACTCAAAACTCATCCTCTGAGGTTCTTTAGGCAACAAAAGATTTTTTATGTGGCATTGCTCCAAAGAACCATTGGCATCATTATTTGGCAGTCATCATGTGTTTGCTTTGTAAAGATCCTAATCCTAGAACAAAACAAAAATCTGACTACAGTTTCTAAGGCTCCTAAATGGTTCTTGGTTTGCATGTACCATTCAAAGTAAAAGCTTCCATCGATATTTGAACCTTTTATTAGAGCTTTACATTATGTCGAACTGTAAACCTTTGACCACTGGTTCTTCTACGGCATTAGTGCAGAGAACTGATGTCAGATCAGCTGTGGGGAGCTATAGAACTAGAGAATTTGGTGTTGTTTTCAGTTGGATTTGTTGGAGAAACAGTGAATTAAGATTCAAGTGATTCGATTTAGATTAAAACAACAGGGCTTTAAAGGCTTACTAGCATTTAGTGGGCCTAGTTTCGTCTGCTTATGATAAAGTGAGCAGTACATGCTGATAGCCAGGGTTAAAACAGTGGTCACCAACCCACTCCTGGACACTTTTTCTTCTCCTGAGTTTTTTTTATTTAGTGGAGACCCACTGTCCTCTAAATTTTAGGGCATGTCCTGCTTTAACATACCTACTTAAACTTAGTAATGGACTTTTAATGAGTGGATTAGTTGGACCAGTTGCATTGGGAGTGGAGGGGCTCCAAACCAATGTGATCACTCCAGTTCAGTTGCACAGTTTAAAAAAGGTCCCACAAGGGTTTAATGAGCAATGCCATGGAAGATCCTAGTGGTTCCCCTAGAACAGTGGTCCTGAAAACCCACCACTCTAAGGGGAACCACTAGGTTCTTCCATGGCATCAC
Source organism: Megaleporinus macrocephalus (assembly GCA_021613375.1). Classification (NCBI taxonomy): domain Eukaryota; kingdom Metazoa; phylum Chordata; class Actinopteri; order Characiformes; family Anostomidae; genus Megaleporinus; species Megaleporinus macrocephalus. The sequence goes on from CM038720.1 coordinate 32,659,253, forward strand.
TCTTTTTTTAAAAGAGTGCAGCTCTAATGTTTATAGTTGCTCCACCATCGCTGCAGTGTTCCCTGTGTAATGACATGATACATCTCTCATACACACAACTGCTTTGCAAATACTCTTTCAGATTCGCTCTGTGTGAATAAAGCCCCGCCCCCGCAGTGATCATCAGGTGTGGATACATGGCCATGCACTGCAAGTGTATATCACAGTGCACCTAGTTATTGGGCGCTCATGATAAATTGAACAGCACATGCTGATAGCCTGGCTTAAAACAGTGGTCACCAACCCACAAGTGGGCATTTTCTCTTCTCCTGAGTTTCGTTTCATTTAACACTGCCCTGAATCAGCAGCACTGGCTGAATCAGATGCATTAGTGTTATGTATTGAGGGAAGAGGGGGGGCTCTTCCCTCAATACATAACACTAATACATCTGATTCAGCCAGTCAAGAACCTGAATGGTAATAAGCGAGATGATAACAAGAAGAACCAGATGTGGCTTGAAAATAGGGTGCACAAGAAGATCCACCTCAGTTTACTGGCCTAATAGCACCTGTTTACAGTCTTCTGAGCTCTTTGCAATCAGCTCAGTCGTAACTTTACTTTCGCAGTCACTGCACTCAGACAGTATATTAGATTTTCACTTCTTTTATGCTGTTTTACAGCAGCTCGGCTAAACAGAGCACCGATGCTGCTGCGGAAGCAATGCCCTTTTTAATTTGTCCAGACAGATTTCAGAACATGTATTATTCATTCCAGGAGTTCCTGTTCGATCTCCAGTTTTCCACAATGGACCTATTTTATTGATATGTACAAAGTGAGTCATTTGACACTGACCAGATTGTATGCGGTTTAGCTCTGGTAAACATCCTCACTGGGACTTTAAAGGCAAGCTCCCATCCTACAGTGGCTGTTTATGCTCAAATTAAACGGAGATAGATAACATTGCGAGGCTGCCCTGCCCCTGCTACAGCGAACCGTGTCCAGCGCAATGCATCTCTTATGATGTTATGGGAAATCCATGGCTCTGGTAATGAGTAAGGCGGTGTCTTGTAGATCACTGAGCCAAAGAGGCGTCCCCTCATCTCACTTGCAGTCTAATAAAGATATTGGCATCGTGCTCTCAGCTCCATATTTATATCGATCCAAACGGAGGCATGCGTTTTCCGTTTGGTAGCCGTAGAAACAGAAGGGAAAAAAAAAGCCTTCTTATTTTGACTTCAAGCCTCAAGTCTTTGGATATTGGCACCAAGCCATATAGAGCAGAAACTTTGTTTTAAACTTGTGAATAAAATATAACTGGAAATGTTTTGTGTACAAAGAAAATCTAAAGCTTAGCCCCAATAAGCAGATTTCAAATATCAGGAGACTGTAATGATTGTTTTAATGCTTTAACATTTTCTCATACAGACGATATCCAGCTTATCCTGCTGGGTCACAGGCAGTTTGGGTGGGGGGGTGGGGTGATTACAGTTGAATGGAAAAGTTTAAACAAGAAGCTGAATGTTAGCACTACAGTCTAACTGCTGCACTACTTAAGGTGGAACGGGAAAATTCAAACAAGAAGCCATCGATTACAAAGTTGACTTCAGCCACGTAGTTTTAATGCTGGTAATATTTTTAAAAAGGAGATTTAATATTGTAGCAACATAGCATTGCAATATGGCAATCTCTGTTGGAAGAAGAGCCTCTCCTATGTAGATTTAAGGAGGTTTAAACTAAAGAGGGTCTAAACTAAAGAAAACATCGTCTAATAAAGATATTGGCATCACGCTCTCAGGTCCATATTAATATTAATCCAAACGGAGCCAAAACACCATGATATGTAGTTACAGGTGATTATATGTAAAAGAAAACATAGTTTTGCACACTGTATTCATTGCATTCAAGAAATTTTTAAGACAGTATTACTGTTGGAATATTCCAAAAGCTTTCATCACTACATTGGATATCAAATCTATCAGTTTTGTCTATTCTTGTACTTCGTGCACCCTTCTGCCTCTTCAACTTGACAAACCGAGCCACTAAATATACACTAGAATACTGAAACCGGATGAGGTTTTGTGGACCAAATGGTCTAAATTAGTAATTGAAGTTACTGTGTGTGAGAATGTCAGGGTGTGACCAAAGCAAAGCAAAGAGGCATATTAAGGAGTCAATTTGAACATTTATTAACCCTTACAGGGACACAAGAGTTCTGACCAAGCAAAAAACACATTCTTCCCAAAACATGGCAACATGGCCACTTTTAACAGCATAGGTGAAACTCACAGGTAAACAATTCACAAAGGACATTCCCCACCAACAGTGACTAACGGATTACATTTAGCTTGATAACACTTTCACATTTCACACAAGATAATATTCCAACGCTGGATCTAAAAGACAGTGATGTTGCATATTATGCACATAGCTCTCTGAATATCTCTGATTTGCCCCCCAGAAAGGTTCCAGATAGTATAGGCCCGCACTCCCTCTTAACCACCCCCCCACTGACCCACGCTGCAGACATGGCTCCTGGGGAAAAGACAAAGAAAGCGGCAAAACACATTTGGTGAACTCAATAAAAATGTTAAAACTGTCCCACCCTATAGTCTGACTTTTCTTTGCTAGTGTGCACTCCTAGTTTAGAAAGATATACAATTTAAATATGTTAAGTTACTGACCATTAGCAGAAGATAGGATATGAACAATGTTTGAAATGTTCAGAGTCAGAGAGCTATCACTACAATATATCTGAACATAGAACATCGTGAATCAAGAACATGGTGTACTTTTAATACTTATGCTGAGCACATTAAACTAGATTTAAAACTACATGAAATACCCAGCATACTCCAATACCCAACACACATAGCCCATGTTGATGTTGCATGTGGGGACCTTAGTGGGCCATAACAGAGAAGCAGAGAATACAACCAGTAAGAATGTAAGAGTTAGGAATCTTGTCCAAGGACTCTTATTGGTATAGAGGAAATGCACTTGCCCAGGTGGAGAACCAAATCAAATCAAACAAAGAAGCTGCTGCTGTTCTCAGAACAATGGACTGTCCATCTCAGTGTTCAAACCACATCATTACTGAATACTTGGGTTTACATGGGTGATGAGAAAATGCAACTTCCAGGGCTGAACTTAGTAGAAGTGGAATTTCAAAGGTTTTGATATGATGACAGCCAATCCATTCATATAATCCTCATTATGATGGGCAACTGATTTATCCCTGACCTTTGTTTGTTGGTAAGGTAAAGCCAAACTCATAGTTTCTCTCTCTCTTTTTTTCCCCCCTTACTAGAATAGTGCGTCCTTCATACCGCTGCTATAAAATTTCACTGCTACTGTTTCCCACATTGTAACCCGCTGAATCAATAGGACAGTGATCTCAAATTGAAGAGATCCAGACTGAAATATTTATGGAGAAAAGTTTGCTCGAGTTGTAAACGCGCGGCCCCCTTGCCCTTGGATGGATCCAGTCATGAGGATTCCGCGCACGCTTCTCAGGCACACGCGTGCGGGCACGCTTATACTCTCACAGTCGCACACGCACACTCATATATACTCCACTTCCCCTTTCTGACTTCACGGTCTTCTTCAGGGCTAAGATTTCAGTATGCACTTGGCTTGAATTTGACTTCGACGCACCAGGTCTTCGCTCGAGCTCAGGCAAAAATATATCACCTGCGTTTTAGAAGTGAAGTGGTCGAGTGTTAGATGAAAAGTGGGCTCAGCGTGAGAGTCGGCGTCGGTGCTAAAGTAATCCCGACCACCTGCACCTACTCTGAGCATGAATAATGCATTCTCATTCAATAAGCAGTCACTCCACAGGCAGCCGGTTTATCTGTGTGTTGTCTTTGCATTCTGTTTGTTTCGGAGGGTGGTGTGTGTGCACACATGCATGTGGTTGTGCATATGTTTGCGTATGTGTATGTGTGAGTGTGTATGCTTAAATGCTGACGTGTAGTCCAAGGAAGGTCTGGCTTCTTCCAGTTTTATGATCATGAATTGATTACAATTGCAAATTCTTTAATAGCCAAATTGGTTTCAGCCAGTTTTTTTAATAGCCCCCCTATTTTATGGCCAAGGCTCACACTGTGGGCTCAAAATGTGCACATTTCTAGCACTTTTAGGAGCCAGTGTTGAAATATAAATAATACTGTTTGCTCTTTAATGGGCCAAACTGGCATTTTAAATTCTTAAATGAAAATCAAATGCTTATTTAAATAAATAAATCAAATACAGCGTTGTACTGATAGTGAGAAGCAAGTGGGCTACTTTGCACAATGAGTCACGTACACAGAGCTAGTTAGAAGTCAGACACCCCCAAAAGTCAAGCGATCACATATATGTTTAGCTGAAATCATCTACCTCAGCATGAGCAACTGTAGGTACTTGTGAAGACTGCAATTAAAAAGTAATCAGATTTAGCTTTAAGAAACATGATGGTACATGTGTTAATTAATAAAATACAATTTATTCTGCATCTTCTGTGTACAAGATATTTAGCTGACTCCCAAAGACATATATTTTTCAACTAGGGCTGGGGCGAAGCCTCAACGTCATCGATTATGAAGTTACGCCGATTAGCATAGCAGCAAAGGTGGCCGCGCCTACTGAAAGCATGGATTTATCCGGAGCGCAAGCTGCAACTACTAACAATCGCTCGCGTGTATCTAAAGTTGTGGGAGTGTTTGTCAGCTCTGCACAGTGGAGATGATCACAACAGTACAACTGCTATACACGAGCACTTGAAGCTCAAACATCTCATAGAGCTTCATCAACACAGCAGCAGGACAGCACCTGTTTACCTGTTTATTTTATCTTATAGATTATTTTAAGATTATTAACATCTGTAACATGTTTCTTTCAGTAGTGTCTCTTGAAAAGTCTCATTACTAACCGTTTCTTAATGGTCCAGTGTAGAACCTAAGACTGTTCTTGATACCGCGGGAGCTTTAAAACACACCTAGCTGCTTCTCAAGCCACTCTCTGCCAAAATATATAGTCCACAAATTGTCTGATTTATTCTGTGTGATGCGTGTAGGCTACGTGTCATTTGTGCCTCTAAAAGTCAAGTCAGAGCGTAGACCTTTAGTCTTTTTAACCATTTATAGATCACATGCATTTAAGGTAGCCTTAAATATGTTAAGTCTAGAATGACCATACGTTATCCTCGTGCTTCAAAGTGGAACAATAATTAAACTTATTAACAACATCATTAACAGCGTAATGCTATAACAACAGAAACAACAACAACATTCTCAGAGGTCGGTAGCAGAACAATAGACTATCAAAATCTTAGTTTATAGCATGTCCACTCTTTGCTTTAATTACAGCTTCTATTCTTTCAAAAAGACGTGCAGGAAGATCTTAACAGTCTTTAAAAGTTGGTTGCACGTTATGCTTCTTCACAACGCCAAACACATTCAGTGATGTTGAGGTCTGAACTCCAGGGTGGTCCAGCCAATGTTCAAAGAACAGCAGCAGCTTCTTTGTGCGATTGTTCTTTTTGTCTATTTTCTTTTCCTAATAAAGGCCTCTTGACAGCTACACATCCTTTCAGACGTGTTTCTCACAGTGAAAGCATTGGACGTAGATTGATCAACTGGTAAAGTCTGTTGAAAGACGAGGTGTAATGTTTTTTAGATCTGCCATAGTGGAGCTTGATGTTCTCCTGCCTCTCGATAATAAAAGCTTTAAGTATTATTTATCTGATGGTGACAGGTTTGGTGGTCTACCACATCTTTCATAGTCCCATTTTTCTCTGTATCTTAAAATAATTTAAACTTAAACTCCAGTTTTCAGCTTTTGATTGTCCCATTCACTGTGCAAATGGATTATCTTCCATTCAATTTCCTAACGTAATGGCTGATTTAGATTGGAAATGAGTGGTTTCTGACTTTTACTATAACATTTTAGACGTGGTGCGAAATACAAGGGCTTCTGGCGGCGTCTGGGGCCACATAAATAACCTTTGGACCCCCTGAACGTCTTAAAATGAAAATTCTGAAGGAAAATAATGACTTTTTGCTGTCTGTTAGGGAATAGATGCTAAAATTAAAAAAAAAAGGTAATTGGTTAGCCTCCTGCATTCACAAAACATTGAGCTTGCGTCGCGGTTCTCTTAATAAACTAGAGACGCAGCACTGGTCTGCCCTCAGGGTGGCGCTGTAGCCAATCAGTTTGCCCTTCATAGCCTAATAACTGTACCTGTGTCTGGCATTTCTGCCATAGATTATTTGTAAATCTGAAAAATGTCTAGGAGGTCGTTGGAAAAAGTTAATTGTGATTTATTTCTTAAACTTTCTGAAGCTGCATTGCCTAAAAAAGAGCATTTCCAAACAAGTTTGTTAAATTTTGTTGCCACGGAAACTAGCATCACTGATGCTACAGTGAATAAGCTGCTGCCAGGGAATGCTGCAGTAGCCAGCCAACATGGGGTGCCACGGGGTATTTCACACACTTTTGTTTTAATATTGATGTATCAGCAGCATTCGAATACAGACTGCACAGACTGGCCAAATTAATAATAATAATAATAATAATAATAATAATAATAATAATAAATAAGGATTTGATTGCTGATTGAGCTTTTATGTGTGTTTGAGTGTTCATGTGTTGTAAGGCACATACATTTGAGTGCATGTGTGTGTGTGTGTGTTTTAACGCTGGTGCGCTCATCTGTGTTGGGCCGAGCTCGTTTCAGCTTTATCTCGTTTTCTCTTGCGCCTCCTCATATCACGAAATGACAGCCAGACTCGCTACAATTAACAAACTGCTCAATTCTGATGTTTGTTTACAGTGGCAGGAACAGCTGCGCACTGCTCTAATTGTGCAAATGAGAGTGGAACTGCTGATGCCAGTTCATTTGTTGTTTTGAAATTAATTAGATTTCGCTAAATCAGAAATTACAGTGTATCTTGGAAAGTGCGTGTCCTGCCTCGTGTCTGCAAGTAGCATGTAGTTCTCCCTGTGTGTAATTAAATTTATTCATAGAACGAGCCGCGGCAAATCATTACTCTCTCTCTCTCCGCGTTCGCCTGTTTCCGCTAAACTAGTGCATTATGGGAAAACTCTTAACCAGGCAATATTCCAGATGCTGGCAATTAGGAACCTCTAATAAAATGCTTGTACTGAGTACGCACTCGTAATTACCTTCGTGAATGTTATCTTCATGTTCGTTTCTCAGTCGAAAATGTTTTTGTCAGACTGCCGGCTGGTCAGTTCAGCTGCATTTTTTGGGGGGCCGCAGATTCCTACAGCTGCAGTGGCTGCAAATGAACACAACAACTGAACACAACAACACATTGCTTTTCTGTCCACTGCTTCCATCACTGCACTATCGTCCTCATAGTAATGCATGTTATGTTGCATGTTGACACAACTGCATAAAGACAGGCCGGCATAAACGAGGCAATTAATCTAGAACCTACCTTCCTTCTAGAGAAAAGGCCCCTTAGTGTGATTTTCTTTGCAGTACAGATCAGTACAGAGAAACACATAAGAACCAGAACTTCAGCCAGAACAGAGTGCTGCTCAGCATGGCTGAATTACTGACCGGGCCAGTGGGGCCAGCGCCCAGTGCTTAATTTGTAAAACATCAGGTAATGGAACACTAAAGGTGGGGTGATCCAGCAAGTGGCAGTGATGGAAAAGGTCCTGGAATGCATAGGCCCAACAGTGCTTCCAGTGTCCATCTAGCATAGTAGCATTCTATACAATAAAATAATCCTAGCTTTTATGACTGCAGACTATCCTTAATCCATCCTTGCTGCTCAGGCTCAGCAGACTATACGTAATGCTAACATTAGAGTTGTTATAGATAGTTCCAGTGTTGGGGTAATTCCTCAAAGCAAGTAATTGAAGTTACTCATTACATCTCTCAATATGTAGTGGGATTAAAGTAAATAAATTAACGGAAAAAGCAATGACTTGTTACTTTGTTTCTAATCAGTAATTACTTCTGTAGCAATTCATCTCACTGTATTGGTTGATTATTTCTAAAAGCAAGCAACAAACATAATGATCAGCCAATGTACTCAGACAATTTCAATTAAAAAAGAATAAATCTATTAAGTCATAACATTTAAGATTGGGAAGACTTTTTTCAGTTTATGTTGCATCATTTAGAAAGCCTGTGCATTCAGGGGGCTCCCCCAGCGGAGACTACCTCCAGCAGTGCACTGATTTTGCACAGATCTTTTTTTCAGGTTCTCTACTTACAGTTAAGCAACACACATCATTCAATAATTCATTTACACATAATTAAATTCTTTCTTTATTCTTGCTTTTTTCTTTCTTCTTTTAAGAATAATTGTTTTTCTTTTTGTACATTATCTTTAGTGGTGCCTCTACTACGAGGAATCAGGGTGGAAACTCTTCATCAAGTTTAATATCATCACAGCCTAAAAAACCAAACATATCTTCAAAGTAGTAACTTTACAAGAAAAGAAAAAACATGAGTTGAAAGACTTCACCTGAAGTAGCTGGTTAGCACGGAGTTCAGCTACTTTTACCAGTTTATCAGCTTTATGAACATGGCAAGCTGCTACCTCAGAGTGGACAACAAAACAGCTACACTGAGAACAGTGTTAGCAACGTTTTCAACAAAATCATTTCACATCAGGATCTAAATTATAATTAGATTTTTTTTTTGTAATAAATATCATGTTAATGAACTTTTAAAGCTTTGCATGCAGGACAACAATCAGGGTGGTCAAAGGGTGGGCCAGCAGTGGCATATAATTATCCAATAGATTGATACCTAAGCTAACTTTTAATTTGTGCAATTTGTGTGATGTAACCTGTCATTAAAGAAATCAGCACAGTTACACGTAAGTTTATGCTGATCTGGTGCTGGTTAAGCAGGTCACCCATCATGGTCATGCTGGTGGACCAGCGTACCAGCATGTACAACATAACATATGCCACTTTTTTAACAATCTTCATTCTAATGCTAAAGCTCCAGCAGCTCCAAGGCTGAGGCTTTGGGAATAAATATCTATCTAAACACTATATATATATATATATATATATATATATATATATATATATATATATATATATATATATATATATATATATATATATATATATATATATATATATATATATATATATATAGGTTCAATTCACAGTCCAGGCTATTCTGGCTATTCTTGAGTGGGTTTCCTCTGGGCACTCCAGTTTCCTCTCACAGTCCAAACACATGCATGTTAGATTGATCGGTAATTTTAAAATTGGCTGTAGGTGTGAGTGTGTGTTGGCCAAGCCATTGACTGGTGACCTGTCCATGGTGTGCCCCGCCTTTGCCTAATGACGCAGGGATTGGCTCCAGCCCCTGTGACCCTAACTAGCAGGATAAAGTGGAAGATAATGGACGGATGGATATATATATATACATACAGTATATATGGCATTGATTACTGATTGCCATGGCTTTCTCTGAATTTATTATAGAGAGCATGGTAAACATCCACACTGTGCATTTTAAAGCTGGCATTTTTGTTGTTTGTCTCTATTTGTTATAAAAAAATCTGTTATTTGCAGAACTTTAAAGAGAAACTGATATCACACAGCAGGTCCGCCTCTCTCTGAAATGAGAAAAAGAGACGGGGGAGCTTTATTAGCCGTAATAATTCAGCCTTTTATTTAAAAGAGGAAAGTGGCTCTGTATCAGTCCGCATAACAGTCAAGCCGATTTCATTATTAAAGCCCCAGCAGCTCCTTATTGTCTCCGTCCTCGTCTTCCGCGTGTGTCCTCTCACCGCAGAGAGCCCCGTCGTTCTAATTAACAGCCCGACCAATGTCCCCCATTCTAGGGAAAGGGCCATCTCTGCTGGTGAAAAAAATGATCAAGGACAGGTAGCCATCGCTGCCCACAGCTACCCCCCATCTGCCTCCTCCAGTCCAGAGAAGGGCATCTTGCAGTGCTTCATACAGTTTCGCTGCACCTCGCAGAGATGAGGAAGAAAGTTATTAAGCTCACATTGACTCTTGCCAATTTGGTCTTCCTTGCTGACATCTCGAATGAGCCGTCCGAGGCTGAGGCTCATGTAGGTGTCTGGAAGTGTATTTGTTGGGTCCGTGGGGGGCAGATGGGACAGATTACCCACATGCCATATGTTTATCCTCTGCAGGCCTGGCACACTGTGCCCAAACATCTGGCTGCAGACTGTCTGGCACAGGTCTGGCAGCTTTGGCACTCCTGAGGCCATGTTTCCTCCTACAGGTGTTCACATTGGAGAAAGACTTTTGTGCTCATGCTGATCTGGCTAACGGTGGAGTCTAAAGTTAAATAAGATGCAGAGGTAGATTTCATGTTAAATGAACAGTACAGCATTGATTGGTGTAATTTCTATCTGCCGCATAATTTGAACACCTAAAAGAACAGAAAACCTATTGCTTTAGATTCCACCTGTAACTGCAGCCAATGGGAAGATGTTAACAGCTCATGTGTTTTTAACACATCCAAAATCAACAAGGAAATCTATCTATCTATCTATCTATCTATCTATCTATCTATCTATCTATCTATCTATCTATCTATCTATCTATCTATCTATCTATCTATCTATCTATCTATCTATCTATCTATCTATCTATCTATCTATCTATCTATCTATCTATCTATGGATTTATGGGGGCAGTTGTGGGCTGGATGGAAATTAGCCTAGTGATGGGAAGGTCACCGGTTCGATCACCTGAACCGACAGGACACAACTAAAGTGCCCTTGAACAAAGCACCTAACCCCCAACTGCTCCCCAGGATAGGACTACCTACTACACCAGGCAAATGAGCTTGTGTGTTCACTAGCGTGTGTGTATGTGGGTGGGTTAAATACGGAGGTTAAATTCCACCATGTGCCAAATCTACACTGAATTCAACCCAACAACAATCTTTTCAACCCAAAAAATCAGATCAAACTTCTGTTTCTTGGACGTATATAAATATGCTTTTTATAAAAACAAGAAGATTTGATCATCTTTGATGAAGTTTAACCACAGATATCTAACGAGTTCGAAGCACCTCTGCCAACTCATCATCTTGTGTTAACACAACTGTATTCATTTTTGATAGACTCAGTTTCTCAAACATCAAAAAGAAATCTGTTGTAATGGCTTTGTGCTAGGAAGAACACACATTAAACAATCTACCTTTATTCTAAAATTCTAAATTCTATCATGTACAAAATTGAAAAGTCACTACAGCACACAGAGTTCAAATCCCTGGCTGACAAGCACTTCTTGCTGTAGCACTAAGGTGAGGGCAAACCTCATATTTGTATATGATATATCATATTTATCCACCAAGTCAATCTCAATAAGAGCATCTGCCCAATGCTGTAAATGTAATATAATATAAATGTAAAGGAGATGGATCTACAAATACTGGTATGTTATGCTATTGTTACTGTTATGTTTAACTAACTATTTCTTTTAGTGTTTGTAACAAAATATCAGGTAATGTTTGGATAGTACATTTTTGGATGTACATTGTAACTCATTTTTATATTTGAGCACTTGAAAGGGTTAACAAACAGATGTCTGGTTAACCATGGGGAAGAAAAGAACCCCTAATAAACATACTTTGTTATTTAAAAATAGCTAAGCTAACGTAGGTTTTCATATTGGATGAGTAATATAACAGAGGCTGCCTCAGATTAACTAATGAGCTGGTACAGCACTGGATACTGATGGAGACTTGATGAGGCTTTTTTCCTCTTCTGTTGTGACGTGCCAACGAGCCTGTCAGGAAAAAAAATCTTTGGCTTTGTTGTTTAATATATCATTAAAGCTGCTAACTGTCCCATCCCTGGTTTAGACATCAGAATTTTGAGCTTCCTTTGTTCCTTTCTTATCACATGGGTTCTCACATGCCAGGACAACTCTGTCTGGACACAGGAAAGAAAAGCATGCTCCTCTGTTAGCATGGGGCCTTATCAGGCCAGTCCTGCCCCTCGAACATGAAGTACCTGATCCGGCGCTCTGATACTGCTCATTCAGCCGCTCTGATGAATAAACATCGTGCTCGCCTTCGTATTAGCAGATCACTGCCGATAAACCTCGCCGATGTGAGAGATGAGCCTGTCTTGTGTTTTGCGTCTTGTGTGTGTTTGTTTTCGATGATTGTGTATGTGTCAGTGTGTACATGCACACGTGTGCACGCTTACGGCCAGGCGAAAGGTCAGAAGCTTGTCTTCCTCCGGGCAGTGCGCAGGGTCTTGGAGAGCTACAGAACCCAGCAAAAGGTCAGCTTGTTGTGGATTCTTTTTCGGAAAGGTTGCGGCAGTGTGCACAGGCTCCAGGACGCAGGCCTGCAGCTCGGTTTCTCACACATACAGGCTCAAGCTTTCAGGCCTGATAGGTCCATATCATGGAAAGTGTAAATGTAGGATATTTCATTCAATTTTTAGAAATTGAATAAATATTCTTTAAATAGATTCAAGACATAACATTCACTTCTCAGTCCATATATGGAAACTACAAACAGTTCACTCTGATATCACAATAACAACCTATATGTAATCATAATTGCATATAGGCTATGAACCCAGATGTATTCAGACAGCCCTTCCAGTGAGTGTATTCAGCTAATTTAAGGTGCACAAATTGCTGATACTGGCGTTTAACTGTACATACACTGTTTGTATAATGTCCATGGAAAAAAGCACTGGCAATAGATGAATGGGATGCTCATGGGGGGCAGGGTGGGCTGCACATAAGCCCTAAGCCCTAAGGTCACTATGTTCAATGCCAGCAGTGGAACTGGGTTCTCTGGAGTGATGTGAAGGGATGGTGATCCAGTACCTCTGCACGGCGTTTATGACCCAGAGCTAATCCTCTAACATCAGCTTCTGACTAATGTTCTTGTGGCTGAATGTGATTCAGGATTGGCCAACAGCAGATTCCCCCATCCATTCACACTGAAGTTTTGGAATGAGGCATAGCCACTCAGAACCTAGCATTTTTCAGTTTATATTAAAAATAAAGTGTGTTTTTTTTTCTCATTCAAAGTTAGTATTTTGTAGTGATATACAGTCTTTAAGACACAAAGAAAAAAATCAGTCTGTTTGATTTAGAGCCATGTAAAATGAATTACAGCCCACTCAGATATATTAAACAGATCTTATAGAAAACATTTCTATGTGGGAAGCAAATGTTTAGCCATTTTCTCCTTACGTTTATGTGCACAATAGTAAATGACAACGCAGTGCCGTTAATGAAATTCCAAATGTCGAGCAACTGATCAGCTTCTCTTAAAATGTAGTTTATCAGCTACAACAAGTTTTAAGAGATAAGAGATAAGTGAATCTTTATTGTCATTATATGTGAGTATAACAAAACTTTGTTAACAACTTTCCAAACAGCAGAGACAAAAGACAAATAAGATACAAAAGACAAATAAAAAAATAGAAATTAATAATTTACAATATTGTATATATTATTTTATATATTAAATATTTATTTTATTTTATTTTATTTTATTTTATTTCTTTAGTTGAGCATCCAAGATACAAGGCTAATGTATCTAGCAAGTAATGGCAGCAGAGACCCACTGATTACTGCTACAAACATTTTTTAGTATTTAATATCTTGCTGTCTATGTACATTAATAGAAAGGTATTTTTAAGGTTTCTTTTTGGCCCAATCAGCATCAACACAATGTCGAAGACAAGTTCAAATTATGCAGAAAACTACAACTCGTAAATTGGATGGCAACAATAGATAACAGTGTCACTTACTGTCTGATCCTAAACTAACATGGCTTGAGGCAAGAATGGGATAATTTAGGTATGCAGATTACATGATGCTAATTAATGTGACTCTTTGCTTTCATAACATGTATAATAGCTACCTCGTAATGCCTGTGCACAATGATAGAAGCAAATGTTTTGACATCAAACACGCCTTGTCTCGTCTTGTCGGACTACGTTTACGGTAACAAGAAAATACGGTAAATTAGGTTTTTCACCACGCTATCTCTTTGATAGTAATAAGTTAAAATCACGTGGCATCCCTTGCTCGTTTTCTCCTTCTCACTGTCTTGTCTTGCCATCCTCGTTCACTCCCTCTCTCTCTCTCTCTCTATGTCTCTCCCACTATGGGACCGTTGTTGAGGACGAGGGGAAGAGGGAAGCTAATTTTACCCACAGAGCTGAGAGACAGAAAGACAGGGAGGGAGGAAGAGACAGTAGGTGATGGACAGAAAGGAAAGGAGTGAAAGGAGAATGAAGAAAGCGGGAGAGAAGGAGAGCGAGAGAGGTAAAAGGGAGGTTACGGCCCACATCAGACAGCAGCAGTCTCAGGAGGCGCGTCTCAATCAGGCCGGCCTGGCCAGAGGGAAGGGTGGAAGGACTCACTTCACTGCTCAATTAAGCAAACACTGGGACATGCCGGTCCTAATCAAATCACCGCCATGTGCCCCGTCTCCAAGGAGCAGCATGACAGCACCAACAGTAGGACAAGCCCAATGCTAATTCCTTCAATTTGCCCCCAAACATGTTATACGTTCACAAGACCATATGTGAGGAACCAGCAGCAGGGGGTGCAAGTCGCAAGTCAGGCGTCCAGATGATGCCAGAAAAGAAAAACTTTTATCCAAAAAAGATCCTTTTATCCAGCCAGGATCGAAGAAAAGGTTTTCATTGCAGCCTCCGGTGCGCTGGAGATGCAGAGCTTTTATTCTGCTCTTTTGAACAATGTCACAATAATAGGCACAGGCAAATTAGAACAGTAAGTCTAATGCGGTGTATTAAGTTCGTGATCAGTCACGGACCACAAAGCATGGCCTTTAATGCCCCCGCCGTTCGCCACTCCATTATTCCGTCTCTGGAGTAACTCAGTGTGATGTTTAATTGCTTTCCTCCAGTGGCTCAAAGCAACAGCAGAGTAAATTTCTTCTTCATTACGATGGCCATCCGCAGCGCTGATTACTCCAGGCGGTTCTGGAGTAAGTTGAGGAGCGGCAGGCCATTCTCCAAGTCTTTTAATCTGACAAAGCGTGGGCCCACAAACGCAAAGAGCAATGATGAGGTTTGACTTAGTTGTATGGAATGTACTGTAGGCCTCACTGCATGATAGCAATAGGTTCAGATTTATTTCCTACATCTCAGAGTAGTACACCAACAACCTTGGTGTGAGGATACTGGAACATCCATCCTGTCCATGAGTTCTCCCACCTCCCCTCTGGACGAAGGCCCAAAATAAAAACAACACTAAGTGAAGTTACCGCGCCCCGGTTACCTCTACCGACTATATATACACCCCCATTCTCACTCCAGTCCTGTGTTGAACAACATCACACCCACCACCTTCCCATATTTCATTCTTATCCCAAAGATCAAGGGTCACCATTCATACACAAGCACCAAAGCCATACAGAACTCCAGCCCAAGCCTTCTGAGTTCACCCCCCCACCCTGGCTCATTTCCGAACATGGTCCATGCTAGCAAATGACCACATCATTCGTGCTGAGAAGTATTAAACACAGGCACATGGACACATATGCTTTTTAATTCTAGTTTAAATGTCCCAACGTTTTTAGATGTTTAGGGTTGTTTGATTGTTATTTATTGTTTTTTCCGTTTTTAATATTCTTAATGTGCAAGACTAACTGTATTCAAGGCAATAAAGGTTTCGGTCCAATCCGATCTGATTCAATATTACTGGGTTCGACTTTCAGAATTTGCATTTAGCACCAGTATTAATGAAGACACTCTTTACTCTTCAAGGCAAGCAAACTCTTTTCATTGCTTTGTTTTTGTATGTCAAAGAGGAGAAACACATTGAAGTTATAGTTGAGCAGCTCTGCCACATGTTTATGACGCCGAACAAAACAGAACATGGAGCCATAGATCCAAAACTGTTAATACAAAATGTAAATGAAATGTAAATGTAATCCGTCATGTAACCATGTAATTAACCCCCTTGGGTCCACCACTGCATCCAACATTGTCCATAATTGTCTATAATTTGCATTCATTTCAATAACATATGTCTTAATTACGCTTTTGCTAAATATTTTTTGGGGGGAGCAAAAAAGTTTTACGTGATTACATAATCATGTGATGTGATGTCAATCAAATGCACAGCAAAATGACAAAATGAGGGTCAAGACAAGACTCTGCAGGTGAAAAGTCCAAATATCACATGGTAGACATCAAAATATCTAAAATATGTGCAAATCCTGTTACAAAAAATATATAACTCAACTCAAAGAACTGAGTTTGAGGACAGAATTTTAAAGGTGACATATCATATCCCTTTTTTAAGGGTCTCTCTGGGGTCTTAATAAAAAAGTCTGTGACTTCTTGGCCAAAATATCACAAGGATAAGAACCACCACATCTTTCTTCCGCTGTTTAAACAGCCCTGTTCAGAATGGCTGGTTTAAGTGTCTATTACTTTGAATGATACCGAGCCACTCTTAACCCCGCCCCGCCTGCAGCATGGAATGGCTTCGCGCTACTCTCACCTGAAAGTTAATTTACAGATATTTGACTAACAGACTAACAGAGTTGATATTATTGTGGATTCTGCAGAGAGTAACACCAAGAACTTTCTAGAACATTACCTTACATCCCTGTTAATGTATTAACTCAGCTGTTAACATCTGCTAGTGCTAAACGGCCATGAAACAGCACTATTTTCAAAGTAACTTATTTAAATTTCTATCATCTGCAGTTTTGCCACAGACAGTTGGTACTGACCCCTTTTTGCACTGACCCTGGCTGGAAATACATCAGTCAAACACATGAGCCTAATGTTAGCACGTTTATGTTTGAATTTTCTTGTTCCACCATAAATGGTGCAGTGGTTATAACTATAATAGTCTGTGAAGACACAGTTTGTAACAAGGAAAGCCTAATCTGAATATCTGGTCCAATCCAATGTAGACTGGGATGGCTAATACAATCATTAGCTGGTAGAATATACACATTGTTAAAGTTTTAGAATGTGTCCCCTGTCTATATGGAAAATATTTGGAAAGCTGTTAGATTTGAGTTGGTTTTGTGACATCATTGACACATTTGTAGCCCCACTTATTCACATCTTATTCACCTTAAATTGTGCAGTGGTTATTACTATAACACCAAGTGCTACACTATGCAAGGTAAAATGGGAAAACTAGATAAAGAAGATGGTCAGTGGACAGCTTGGAACTGTAATTGTAATGAGTCCCCCAGTTTTGCAACAAGGGGAGCCAAATCTGAACATCTTGTTCAATCCAATCTAGACAGTCCACAACAAGCGGACTGGATTTGTTTGTAGGTAGATAAGCCATGTATGTGCACAATCAATAAAAAGTGAGTTTTTCATAAAATCAAAGCTATACCATCCATGCATAATGTGTGTATATATATATATATATATATATATATATATATATATATATATATATATATATATATATATATATATATATATATATATATAAGAAGAACCACTGAGCCATAAGGCCTCCATTCCTAGATATTGACATATTATAGATGCCATTTATTTAAAAAAAAAAATTAATGATGGGCTCGAAGTAGTCTGAGAAATCTATGTCCATGAATACATGACAGTGGTATAGACCCAGCACTGATCAGCATCCTCTAGTTCACAGTGATCTGACCACATGGGGTTTTTGTTGCTGCAACTTCTGATTGACCACTTATTGAAGAATGGCTTGCCATTGTGCCATTCACATGACTGAAGTCTCTCTCTCTCTCTCTCTCTCTCTCTCTCTCTCTCCTTGCTAGAGCTTGCTTTCTCTCCAGTAGTATTTCTCTATGTGGACAACTTGCTTTTTGGGTGACCAATTACACTTGTTTTCTTGCTTTAATGCGGTTTAATGTGTGCGCTGTCAGGCATTATAAGCGCTGTCTCGTTTCAGCGTGGGCTGTCAGTCTTTGTTTATCGATGGTGAATATGATGGTGAATATGTGTCATGCTGAATGTGCTTATTTGTGAATAATTGCCAGAGCACACCTTCTTCAGCCTGACAATGAGGAAGCTGGAGAGAGAGAGAGAGAGAGAGAAAGAAAGAGAGTGATAGTGAGAATGAGAGAGAGAGAGAAGGAGGTAGTAATGGCAAGAGCAAAAAGAGTAGGAGGGAAGAGTAGAGGAAGAGAGAGAGAGAGCAAAAATGAGAGAGGGAGGGAGCGAGAGACACTTGCTGGCAGGCCATGCTTCACGCAAAGCCCTTATGAATAATGCATGCTGCCTACCTAACATAGACTAACATAGACACATTTCTTCCTTCTCTTTTTCTCCTTTTCCTTCTTCTGTTTTTAACCTTCTGTTTCTGAGGAAAGGGTTTAATCAGCAATAGAAATGACCCACGCATGCCACCGCTCTTTAACAACAGGCTCATTAAGTCTTGCACAGCTCCTACACTAATGTCGACATGGGTGAAACCAGCTCTTTGCTATGGTCAGTGCTTCATTAGCCACAATACCCAGGCAGTGGTATCACCTGGTTGTAATGTGCCATGATACTAGTGTAAAAGAGCTCAAATCATGAAAATTTGAAATATATATATATATATATATATATATATATATATATATATATATATATATATATATATATATATATATATATATACAGTACAGACCAAAAGTTTGGACACACCTTCTCATTCAAAGAGTTTTCTTTATTTTCATGATTATGAAAATTGTAGATTTACATTGAAGGCATCAAAACTATGAATTAACACATGGGAAATTATATACTTAACAAAAAAGTGTGAAACAACTGAAAATCTGTCTTATATTCTAGGTTCTTCAAAGTAGCCACCTTTTGCTTTGATTACTGCTTCGCACACTCTTGGTATTCTCTTTATGAGCTAAACAAAGTAGTCACCTGGAGTTTCCAGAGATGCTTAGCACTTGTTGGCCCTTTTGCCTTTACTCTGCAGTCCAGCTCACCCCAAACCATCTTGATTGGGTTCAGGTCCAGTGACAAATAGCCCTTACACAGCCTGGAGGTGTGTTTGGGGTCATTGTCCTGTTGAAAAATAAATGATGGTCAAACTAAACACAAACCGGATGGAATAGATGCTGTGGTAGCCATGCTAGTTCAGTATGCCTTCAATTTTAAGTAAATTCCCTAAGTGTCACCAGCAAAGCACCCCACCCCATATATATATATATATATATATATATATATATATATAAAATAAAATAAAATGGGACAGCTGCTCTCAGTCCGTGTCCTTGAGTACCACTGCCCTACATGTTGGAGTGGTTTTCCTACTTTAACACACCCCGTTAACCTCAGGAAGGAATGGCTAATACAATATTTATTATATATATATTTAATATATATTTTTTGGAAGCAGGAAAGCTATAACATGTGCACTACAAGACCAGGATTGAGAACCACTCATGTTGAATATACACACTGTTGAAGTTTAAAAATGTATGGGTAAATATATGTAAAGCTGCTAGATTTGAATTAGTGTTGTGACATAATTTACACATTTGTAGCCCCACTTATTCACATCTTGAAGTGCGTAGTTGCTTGGCAATGAGACGCTATACAGAGCAGCCAATCAAAACACAGGCCATTTACATATACTGTCCAAAAGTCTGTAGACAGATAGATAGATAGATAGATAGATAGATAGATAGATAGATAGATAGATAGATAGATAGATAGATAGATAGATAGATAGATAGATAGATAGATAGATAGATAGATAGATAGATAGATAGATAGATAGATAGATTTCTTCTTAAATCAAGGGTATTAATGTAGAGTTACTTCTCCCCTAGCTGCACCAACAGCATCTGTTATCCTTTAAAGACTTTACACTAGACGTTGGAATGTTGCTGTGAGGATTTGATTGCATTCAGCCATAAGAGCATAAATCATGTCAGGAGGAATAGATCTGAATCACAAGTGCCACTCCATTTCTGTTCCACTACTCCACAGCCCAGTGCTGGGGGCTTCATTACCCTGCTAGCTGACGCTTGGCATTGGGCATGGTGAGGCTCATGGGCAGCTGCAGCTTCAAAAGCATCCCATTCTATTGGCAGCTTATCTACAGAGATTATACAGACTGTGTGCCTACACACCTGCGTCAGCAACGGGCAGCTCCAAGTAGCTGAATTCACTAATTAGGAGTGTTGGAATGTTTTTGGACACTCAGTGTATATCAGTCCTAAAAGCAGAGTAACACCAGCCTTTATGATTCCAAGGGCTAAAGAGATGTTGGGAAATGTGCATGCATAAAGTATGGCCACATAAACGTTACAGGCAGAATCGAGACGGAGAAAAAGCAGCACACAAGAAAAATGTGGGATATGGGCCGTTGAAGATAGGAAGAGAGAGGGTGTTTAATTGGAAGTTATGTTATTTCCTTCTACCAAATCAGAAAACTGCCATGATATGACACAAAATATGACAGATGGACGCTGGAGCATAGTGCAGGCTTTTTCGGCGCAGGCACGGCGCCCTAACCCAATCGGCTTCAACAGCACTCAGTTACACTGTGAAATTGCTTTGGTGCCAGATGTCATTGCAGAAGCCATGAGGGCAGGAATCAAGGCAAGCTATTCATAAAGCCTTATTTATACTGGTTAAGAAAAAAAATGTCATGGGCCAGACTTTCATTTTGATGTGAAATCGACACTTTTGAAAGGTTTGCGCTGGTTTTGTCAGCCTAAATATTGTAAAATTGCTATCTGTTCATAGCAACAACGATGTGTTTCAAAAGAAGGAGGTTGTTCTTTTTCTTGACCCGCTGACATTGAGTCTTTGAGAAGAACCAGTCTGGGTATGCTGGAAAATAACCTCACCTGTATGACTGGCCTTTACAAAGTGTAAGGCACTACTAGCGAAGAAGTTCGTTTAGTGGATTGCGCTTTAATATTGGAATAGACACGGATTGTGTGGAATTTTATGACCTTTGGGACTGAAAATAAGGAATAGCATAGAGCAGGAATGTCCAGTTTGCTTCTGAAAGCCCTCCAGGACTAAGGACGGGGACACCCCCTTTGAACCAAGCCCAGGCTCACATTAGGCCTAGGCTGATGTATCGATTTCAGAAAAGGTTTCCTCTATGAAAAAGTCAGGTCCACCTAAAATGTCTTTTTCCTTTTCTGAGTTATTTTACATTTTTAGTGCTGCATTGCGGTAAGATAAAGAATACAGTTTAATTAGAGCTGCTCTAAAGAAGGGAACATTGACTAATACCTTCTATAGGAAATGTGCTAAAGGCTATCTGGTTAACTTTCACCATTAACAAACTACATTTGCCATTCTTGTAAAAAGTGGGTGACATACTGTCACCCTTTCTTTTCTCTCTCCTGTCTTTCTTTTCTTTTATTTATCTTTTTTTGGGGTCCAGAAATTTTCCTATAGGAAGCTGAGACACTCCTCATTCACTATATACTGCTAGCAAGTACGGTTTGAGCCTAGTTTGTGGGCAAGATTGAACCATTGCATGCTGTGAGGTGGGCATTATACAAACTTTCTGAATCTTTACTTTTTGCCAAAATCAAGAAAAAAACACTAGTCCAGGCGAGGGACGCTGATTCCTTGCTGTCCTTGTGGTCATAATGGGGGGTTATTTGGATCACTCTTTGTCTGGCCCATCACCCAGGACCAGTTTGCCTTGGGAGACCCTACCAGGGGCTATTGCCCCCGACAACATTGCTCCTAAGATCACGCAAGCACACAAACCCATCCACCTCAGTAAGGTGGTGATCCAAGGAGGGGTGGCGCTCCAGACATGTTCGACCAGGAGGAGACCCAGGGGAAGACACGCTGGAAATATTATATCTCTCAGCTGGCCTGGGACCACCTCAGTAATCTCCCGGAAGAGCTAGAGGAGGCGGCTGTGGAGAGGGAAGTCTGGGCTTCTTTGCTTAGACTGCTACCGCCGTGACCTGGTAGATAATGGATGGATTGATGGATGGTAATATATTGATGATGGAACAGTTGTCAAGTTTATTGAAACTTTGTGTCCTAAAAAGAATGAAAGATTCATCATGCTAAGACAAACAGGGCTGTCTATGCTTAGATGAAGAATATCTGCTGAATTGAATCCTGAATGGCCCAAGTCCTGAATGGCACAGCTGTCTGCTTGTTCATCAGGACATTATAAATTCCAATCCCAGCAATGCCACTGCACTATGATATAGCCTGCAAGTGTGAATTTGAGTATTATTTCTTTTTATATTATGTTCATATTTTTATTTTATTTACTAAAAAATGCTCACTCCACCTGCTAGTTAGGTCTCTGCTCGTGATACAATGCTCCCAAATTGGAAGTAAAGAACAACTGTTGCAGTAGTTGTAGTAGTGTCTGCACTGGCTAGCATCACAGTGAGTGAAGAAGAGAGGGAGGACCGTCCTACCCACCAAGAGAGTGAGACCACCTATGCAGTCTTGTTCTCCTAGCCACTGATGGCTGATGGCATCAGCATGGATTCAACGATCATCATAGTGCCAACACTTATACTGTGTTCACATGTTTGCATTAATAAGAAGAAGCCATGCAAACATTGTCATGGTGATAGCTTTACCAGATTGTCTGTGTAGCAGTGTTGATTGTTTTGCTAAGGTGGAAAATGTCAGGAGGACGCTCTGTACTTCATGTTTGTTGAATAATTCTGGGTTGGTCTGAATTTTCAATGTTTATAGATCACAAAAACATCAACATCTTTTTTCCACCATTGTTGGAAACATTGAACACTTTTTTCCTATAAAAACAATGGAATATCGGGTTTGTTGTCATCTGGGTACTGCCAGCATGTAGACGCAGCAGTCGTGCCACTGGGACGCCCTCACCTGTATTGCTGCTGTAACTAAAATACAGCATTAAAATGTGAGTTGAGAGAAATTTTGACTGAAGTAAGTTGAAATAACTGTGGCGAGTTGCCGAGAGTGTTTTTTAGTTGACTCGTCTATTTTATTTTCACAGTGTTGGTTCATCGGCCTGTAGCTCTGCTGATGTTCAGAAGTTCAGTAAGCGTTGTATACTTTGCTCTAATGCCAACCAATCAGAATTGTGTATCAAAAAGCCATTGCCAGCTTTCGAATATCTAAGTGGATATCACAATATTCCTTCACCGTTGCGGTTCAGCCTTGTTGCCATCCTATTCACGATCGTCTGTATATCCGGAATCAAGCTGATGTAGGTGTTTGATCTGCAGAGGTGTACGAGTGCAAGTGTGAAATGAAAAATTTAGGCCCAGTCAGCATTTTTTGCTGTGGCTTGCTTTCGGAGTTGTCGGCATAAGTGTAAAAGTGTATGTTAGCGTCTCTCTCTCTCTCTCTCTATCTCTCCCTTTCTCGCTCTCTCACTCTATCACCTCGCTCTCTTGTCCTCTACCCATCAAATCCCTGCATGGTATTTATTATCCATCCCGTCTGCTTGTTAGGCAGGGGCTGCAGCGGAGATGTTGACCCGAGGTACGAGACGCATCATTGCCACACTGTAAATACACATGGATTATTCATCTATCACATATTCTCCAGGGTCTCCTTTATATATGCACACGTTTTCATTATCTCTCCTCGCCACATCCCGCCCCAACCCAAGGTCATTTATTATTGGGTTGTCCAAGCCCGGGGTGCCGTGGAGGATGTTGGTCTGTGAATAATTTCTGACTGTGCTAAAGCTTTACTCACTTCTCTCTTTAAGACCTGACGCTCTGTGTCCCGGGGACTGGCCCTGACGGATTGTTTTTATCATTATTTAGTCGCTTAGTGGACACTCACAGCTGGCTGTTCATTGTGCTTGGTTTTCTGGCGGAGCGTCCCCCCCCCTCTGTTGAAATACTGTATATCAGCCCAACTGTCTTGCTCAAGGGCACTTCGGAGGCAGTCAGTTCCCCACACACAACCACGCTGCTTTTGGGGCACTATGCTGTCAGAAACAAATGCTAACTAAAATAGATACACACTTAGCATGGTTCCAATTATGGAGCCAACAGCCAACCGAGGAGGAGTTTTTTTTTTCTTTTACCACGGAAAGAAACTGACATGATATTGTCAGGCTCACTTAGAGGTACCCGTGGTACCAAGGCAGCTCCGATGATGAGGGTTACTCTAGGCCTGGACTGTACAATTATGAATACTTGTTAAAGTCAAGCCCTTTTCTTGAGACACTCTGCACCAAACCTGTTACGCCGTTCGGTTCCTTTAAGCTGGTATTAACAGCAAATACTGAAACTATAAACAGTTGCTACTTTAGTACAGTAAGTGGTGACTAAAGTTGTTAAAAGTATTCACATTCATTACTCAGGTAGAAGTATAGATACTATGGTTAAAAAATACTTCTGTAGAAGTTGAAGTATCAACTCAAGCTTTTTACTCCAGTAAAAGTGTAAAAGTACTGCTTTCAGAACTACTTAAAGTATAAAAGTAAAAGTAATGTAAGGAAAAAAAGTGTCATTAAGGACAAAAGCTTAGGCCGCACCACAGGGGTCTATAGTGCACTAGCCCACCTCCCCCAAAAATTATTCTTCTAATGACGATAATGTTAGATTAAAATGTTAATGTTGATAAATTTGGGATGCGCTAGGCTTCCTGTTTCAGCCGCAAATATGCCCATTGAAAATGAATGTAGGTTATTACAATGTAAATATATTAAAGAAGCATACCTGTGTAGTAGGGCTGTGTATTAGCAAGAACCTGGCAATACAATACGTATCATGATACAGTGGTCACGATTCAATATATCACAATATATTGCGATATTGCAAGCAAAGTGATATATTGCTGTTTTTCAAATTCCACTATTAAAACACACCACTGTATGAACGGGTTTGTCAACGCTTAGAATAGCATTGCGACCTTGTGCTGCTTGTTAATGTTGGAGTGGAGCTGAAAATGGATTGCAACACTGCCATCTAGTGGTCAGAGGTTTAAACACAACGCACAATGAGCAGAAATCTGTATCGATACTGTGTTTTTGAGAATCGATACAGTATCACGAAACATAATATCCCGATATTCAATATTTCAATATTTTACAATACTTACACCCCTAATGTGTACTCTCTAGCATTAACATGTGTTTCATGGAGCGAAAGATATAATGACTAGTTGCCTATAAGTATTGTAATGGTGCTGGAATGTAAATGTACATGAATGAAAACAAGCTGAAATAGAAGTAACGAGGCTATGTTTCAAATGTAAGGGGTAGAAAGTACTGATAATGGAGTGTAAGTGTGAGGAGTAGAAGTAAAAAGTCAGCTGAAAAATAATTACTCCAGTAAAGTGTAAATAACCAAAATCTCTACTTAAGTAAGGTAATGAAGTATTTGTACTTCATTACTTGACACCTCTGGTAGTGACAGACTTTTTTTTACTTGCTATACAAAGAAAGAGAGAAGTTTAGCAATCCACTTATAACAACACAAACCAGTATGACAGAAGAGTTGGATGGTCAGTTATTACAATGTTAAAACTATGAAAAAAAGCTGTGAGTCTCAAATCAAGAGAGGATTAAGTGAGAAAGAGGTCTCACACCCTCAGCAGACTGGGAGTCAGATGTGTGTTCAAAATAGTATTCAGCATTCAGTATTTAGGAATCAAATGAAACTTTGTATGTGTAAATATAATGATAGTATATGTGATTACAATATTAGACCAAAGGAAGAAGAAGACGTTTGTTGGAGAAATCTGTGCAATTAAAAATTTGTACAGTTGAGATATGGTACAAGATGAGATATGGTTGGACATGTAGGCATACAGGTCACGTACGGCATCCTGCAGCACATTTGCCCACAGATGTTGCAGCTGGGCCTATAGATCCTGCACACTAGTAGGTTTCCGAACCTTGGGTCCCAGCTGTTCCCTTGATTGGCAATAAATCTGGCGACCAGCCGGCCAAGCAAGTGTTGCAATTTGGTGGAGATATTCCTAGGAAACGCTTGCTGTGTGTGGAGCATTATTCTGCTGAAGAATGCCAGTTGGAAGCTCTGCCATGGGAGGCAACACATGTGGCCGCAGGATGTCCTGCACATATCACTGAGCTGTTAGCGTCCCTCGTATCACTACTAAGGTTGACCCACTGTCATATACAATGACTCCCCAGATCATCACACCAGAGGCAAGATTGAAGCACTCACCATGAGGCCTTCATACTTGAACCTAGCCATCATTAGCTTCCAAATAAAACCTGGATTCGTCTCAGAAGATGAGTCCATAGTGGTCCAGAAAACTGTAGGAGCTGCTCGTGCTTGTCGAAGGATCAAGGGATCCTCTATACTGGTGGTCTGTCTTGGCAGTCCAGAGCCTGTTCATCGTGTGTGCATTCCCTCACGTAATCACTGCTCCCAACACCCCCAAACATCCTGGTCAGAACGGCCTGGATGGTGGGCAGTTCCTCACCTTTTTATAGGGCAGTGGGCAAATGATGCCACGTTTCTATCTGGGTGTTTATTTTTTGCTGTGTACATATTGCAGCTGTCTTGTATTTTATTGTCTTTCAGTTTTTTACTTATTTTGAAAATGCCTGTTGCCCTTTACATGATGAATGGGCCAAAAGAAGTGGCTCATAATTAAAAAATGTATCACTTGTGATATAACAATTATCTCTATTTTTGTATGTTAAATAATAAAAAAATGATTTTTGAGCATAGTGGCCAGCCCTCCTGCTGCTGCTGGTGCAGGATATTTATCTACTGAACTGCTGGTGCTCTGAGTTATGATTGTTCAAGACTGAATACTGGAGCCCATGTCTGAATTTATTTGGTGCAGATTCTCAAAGAGGCTCCAGTTAGAACAGTTTTTCCACAAAACCAGGTCTTTCTTCTTCAAGAAAGAAAATCCTATGACATTCAGTCTATGAGATCAAGAATTCATCTCCCCGCATGACTTTTATGTTCAAAAGTTAGTAAAACGGAACAATTCTTTTCAAATCGGCATTTACACTACTTAATTCAGTGATCTCTGGCTGTGTAGGACGGTGACCATGAAAGCTCCCAGCTCCCTGCTGTCCTCTACTCAGGCTCTGTCCTCTTGTCTCATTATTGATGCGGAGCTGAAGCCCCCTCTCATAGGGTCACACATGGAGTCGAGTAGACTTCTGACTGAGCACTTATCAAAAGAATTAAAGCTCTTGTGAGAATTAAAGCCCTTTTGTGTGCTCACCTGATCGTAACTGAGTCCACTGTGTCTCTGTGTGATTGTCTCCAAGGGGCCCAAGGCCAGTTCCCCATTGTCCAGAACGTGACGGTGACAGAGGGAGGGACGGCCAACATGACCTGTCGCGTGGATCATAATGACAACACCTCCCTCCAGTGGTCAAACCCAGCACAGCAAACCCTCTTCTTCGGGGACAAGAAAGGTGAGTGGGCAGAGCACAGCTAAACATTGATCTGAAAACACTGGGAGAGCAGGAACCCTACTGACCTTTCATATAATGTCTTTGGAGGTTTGTGGAACTTTGTGGTTCTGGAAGTTGGAGAGAGAGCTTTGGTGTGTATGAGCTGTGCTTAAGACACCACAGTCGATTTGGCTAGTGTGGATTATCACTTACCTGAACAGCTATTATACCTACACCCAGCCACAACGTTAACACTGTCTCCTTGTATCTACACTCATTGTCAATTTTATCAACTCCACTTATCATATAGGAGAACTTTGTAGTTCTACAATTATAAACTGTAGTTCATATGTTTCTCTGTACACACGGTTACCCCTATCACTCTGTTCATCAGTAGCCATTACCCCCAAAAGTACCACCACAGAGCACATACTATTTGGAAGGTGGATCATTCTCACCAGTGCAGTGACACTGATGTGGTGGTGGTGGTGGTGTGTTAGTAAGTGTTGCACTGGTACATGTTGGATCAGGAGTTTTAAACATAGTGTCCACTCACTGTCCACTCTATTAGAAACTCCTACCTTGTCGGTACACTTTTAGATGTCAAATGAGAAACAATAGCTCATGTGTTGTTGCAGAATTTGTGTTGGTCATTCTCTAGTCCTTCATCACTTGTCACAAGACGCTGCCCACAGAATGCTGTTGGCTGGATAGTTTTGGTTGGTGGACTGTTCTCAGTCTAGCAGTGACACTGAAGATGTTTAAAAACTCCAGCAACACTGCTGTCTAATCCACTCACACCAGCGCAACACATACTTACACACCGCCACCATGTCAGCGTCACTGCAGTGTGGTGAATGATCCACCACTCCAAATAATACCTGCTCTGTGGTGGTCCTGTGGGGGACCATTCAAAAAAACAGGGTAAAGGAGGCTACAAATGTATGCAGAGAAACAAATGGACTACAGTCTGTATTTGTAGAACTACAAAGTGCTCCTATAGGGTAGGTGGAGCTGATCATGGACAATAAGCATAGAAGGTGGTTTTAGTCTTATGGCTGATTAGTGTATGTGGTTGTATAGGTCCCCTTAGGGGTCATAGTTCTCACTCATGATAACAAAGTAATATATTTTGTTATGATTTTTTTATGATTTCTATAGTGAATAGTAGGGCTGTGTATTGGCAAGAACCTGGCAATACAATATGTATAAAGATACAGTGGTCACAATTTAATATATCGTGATATACTGCAATATAAGATAAATTAGATAATCCTTTATTCGTCCCACTGTGGGGAAATTCAAATTAAAACACACCACTGTATGAACAGGTTTGTCAATGCTTACAACAGCATTGTGTCCTTGTGCTGCTTGTTAATGTTGGAGTGGAGCTGAAAATGGATTACAACACTGCCATCTAGAGGTCAGATGTTTAAACACAACACACAATGATTCACTGTCTGCCAGAAATCTGTGTATCAATACTGTGATTTTGAGAATAGATACAGTATCATTAAACATAATATCCCGATATTCGATATATCGATATTTTCTTACACCTCTAGTGAATAGGGCAGCATGATATGGACATAAAATGCAGTGTTAAAAGTCGTTGGGAAGAGAAGCAACTGGCTAACTCAAGTTATAAATTCATAAATACAGCCGATTTTGGCAGAGGTGAGGTGGGTTGTGCCAGTAGAGCAGTCTGTGGCTCCAGCCTTCTAGTCACAGTAGATTGTAATCACTGGGTTACTTAAAGAAACAAAGATTAATGTAAATTTAAGTAATAGAACATGTGAAACTGAAGCACGATGTTTCATTTATGTTGATTTATTGATGAAGAAACCAGCAAGGACTTCGCCCTTCTGGATGTTAACTAATAACTAATCAAGTCTTCCTACAAAAACTGTAAACATTCATTAAAAGGAATGTGCATTGTTATACAAATAAATATTATATATTTTTCGTAACGTGAGATGACACTTCTGTGCATCTGACACTATGAATGACAGCACCTGTTTCTGAAAGGTGTCTTATTTTGATTCACATGGTTAGCTAAGCAGTCGCACTCTCTGGGCTATAGGCTCAGCTGTGGCTTGTGTATTGGATTCGGATTTGCATCTACCGTATGACGCTGTAACCCTGCATCTGTGTGCATGATGCATATAATTGGCACACGGTTTTGCATCCACACTGTAGCTGAATGCTAGAAAATAGATTTTTGTTCAAGTCTAATGATTTTGACTGATTTCTTTACATGGCAAGGCGAAATAACATAGCGAACCACACTGCATCAAACCAGGACGTCTTCATCAGAGCACACATGAACTCACCAACAGGGCATGTCTCTCACTCTTTCTCCCTCACTCTCTCTTTATCACTTTTCCCTCTCCTTTTCTCTTGCTTATTCCTTTGCTGTGCTTTCTCTCTCTAAGTGTCAGCCACACAGCAAAGTGGGCCAGTGGCATGATTTATGTTGGGGACTGCTAACAGATTACATTTGATAAATGAGGTAGGATAGCATCCTCATCCTATTTCTCCAGTCAGAGTCTGCTGCCTTTAAAGCATCTACAAGACCGAGATTGGATTGTTGCCTTTAGAGCATTTACAGATTTTTTAGATCTGATCACTGCTTCAGAACATCTACTGCCAGTGGATTAGACCACTGCTTTATCTACAGGCCTTAGATCCCATCACAATTCTAAAGGGGCCAGATCTTTGCTTTTTCAGCATCTACAAATATCTGAATAGATATGTGTACCTGACTAGATCATTGACTTTTCCATTGATGTATATATATATATATATATATATATATATATATATATATATCACATCTGATCTTTTTTCTCAGCATGTGGTACATTTTATTTCTTTATGGGTACATGCTCAAACTGACTCCTCAGCCGATATGTATTTAATCTGAAGTCTCAGCCAGTATTAAATCAGTTTTCAATCACTACGTCTTTCATATTTGTATCTGATTAGAACAAAACAGCTCTCTTTTATATTCTCATTAAAGTTTCATGAGGAATGGACCAGTAGACCTGCTCCAAAATCACTTGGGATAAAACCTTAATACCTTACACTGAAAGTAAAGAATGTTTTTGGCCTCTACTGTAAAGTTGCTATTACAAAGATACATGTTCTCCGGACAGTGATGATATATTCTAAATCAAATTTCTTTATTACATGCATTCTGTTTATTGTGACCTGTTGGCAAAGACGGAGACGTGAGGATGCTCTATTATCGAACATATCAGCAGAAGAGGCCCACCACTCATTGCTACTTGGATAGCGGCTGGGATAACAGCCAGGTCACATCCAGCCAAACAATTCTGCACAAAGCTTGCACCACTACCCCTTTACCCAGCCTCAAAGCCCAGCACAATATAGCATATATAACACATGCATACAGTTTTACATAACAACTTATTTACATACATTTACATCTCTTTAACTGCATGGTGCTCCACGCATTGGCCCTTCTCACTACAATATATTAAATATGATTCCTTTATTCACATGTATTAAATTTCATATGTACTAAATCTGATACTAAATTAGATTTCCCTAGTAAAGGTCTTAGTCAAATAGATGAACTAATATGTCAAATCAGACATTTTTAGTACCAGGCATGAGGGAGGTGTTTTATTTTATTTTTTTTTTTTACATAATATTACAATAAATTGGTCTGTAATAATCAAACTGATGTTTACAAACCTCAGATTTCCAGTGTCATGAATGACCAATCAGACGAGGCAACAAAAGATTGAACAAATAATGATCTGTTCAAGAAATGACTGTCATTATTTTTAGGACATTTATTGTCTATTTGTGCAAATTACACAAATCAGGCTTGTGAGTCTTTTTAAATAGCCCATATATTCCCGCTAGTGTTTGAATGCTGGCTGTCTGTGTTTAGATGAAAGCCGTGCTCTCGGTGGCAGAGCTAATGTTTAATCTCAGTGTGAAACTGGACACATATCACCATCATTGACTCCCCACTGCCTCTGTCTGCTTTATCTGAGCTATGCGTTACTTCTGAAGGCCAGAACGGAGCCTTAGCTTATTGAACTCTTCACCCTCGCCTGCAGCTTTTTCTAAAGTAGTCTTTAATTCATTTGTGCACCTCTGCACTCGGCACCAAGCTGCTAATGCTTGCCCTGTAATTACGCTCTCCCAGAGTGAGGGGCAAGATTGACCAGGACCTTAGAGTGTTCGTATGTATATATTAGGGTCAGACTATTATGGAAATTTAGTAGCACTTTATTTCAGGGAACAGATACTGGGGATTAATTAAAGCCGTCTTCGTTTGATAAAGCTAAAATTAGACACTTCTATTTTTTTTCTTCACTATGCATAAAACTTTATATGTTACATCTTGTTTGGTGCATAAGTAAAAATCTGACATCTGATAATTACTAATAATTGCATTAGGAGCTATAATAATGAACTGTTATGCAAAGTATTGTTCATAAGTAATAAGGTTATAAGAATTTTTCATCACAGTAGTCTATGATTGCCAACCTTTATTACCAAAGGTTCATTAAGTGGCACCAAGTGACTTCTGAAGTTTACTACTTCAGAGCTAATTAGAATCAATAACACGTAAAGATGTATAACATATAATAATAATAATTAAAAAAAAAAAATAATAAATAAATAAATAAGTCTTAGAGCAGTTTTAAGTTTTAAAACATTTGACTGGTAGTGTACTAAATCGATTGACAGGTAGTGTTCTAAAATGTTTGGCTGGTAGTGTTGTAAAACTTTTGACTGATATATATTTAATTAATTTGTAATCTGTGATGATGATCTCTGGCTGGTAAACCAACCCATAAAGTAATTAACTCTAGTCCCTTGATGCTACTTAGAATCAATAGTTATATAGATATTGCCAATTATACTCTAATAAGACATAAAACCAATAATTAGCATAACGACATCATAAAAAACATCATTTGTTAATAACATAAAGATTGTAATTATTAGTGATTTTCACATTAAAGACCGCCAGTTATGCATGAGTTTAGATCATAATCAATTGTGTTTAATGCATAGTGAATAAATCATTGACAAGTGGCTAATATTGGAAATAATAAGCCAGGAAATAAAGTTTCTTACACATCTTACTGAGTGTTAATACACTGGTAAATAAATACAATTAAACAAAAAGATTAAAATAACAATAAAAGCAGAGATTCACACAGAAACACAGTTGTGTATTTGGTCATTCCTATGGGAAATATTCTATTTTTGTTGGGATGCTGCTCTCACAGACTGCTCCAAGGTCTTAGACGCATATTGTCAGTATGAATCTTGATATTAAATAATATAAATGTATAATTAATTAGTAATTTCCTAACTTAACCTTTAAAAAGTTAAATAACTTTCACAATCTTGAACATTTAATAGTGACAGAGCCCCTAAATCTCTACAGTATGGCCCTTCAGCGCCTGATAGTATGTTTAAAGGCCAGGTTGCACTGACCAAACACTCTGCATCAAATACCAATAGTGTAATGTTTGCAGTTCTACAGTTCAACAAGCAAAGAGTGTGCAACACCAACCTAACATTTCCACTTCTTTTTGTTTGGTTGGTGTTTCAAGTTTCAAGTTTCAAGTTTCAAGAGTTTTATTGTCATATGTACAGCAGAACAGACAGTTACACTGTACAATGAAATTCTTACTTTGCTGCTCCTCCATTCACCAATAGATAAGATAACAAATAAAAGAAATAAAAAATATATATACAAAATATACAAAGTATAACAATATAAGTTGAAGTAGATAAAAATATTTTTATAGTTAAAGAATAAAAAATAAAAGTTATGTGTGTTATGTGTGTTTCTGCAGTAAAATAAAGAAAAATAAAACATGTGAATTTTACAGTAGAGGAGAGTTAATGGAACCAGAAATGTTTTTGGACAGTCTTTGGACACACACACACACATGTAAATATATATATACACATCGTGTTTGCAGAGTTGAGGAGAGTTCTTATGTTATGTTGTGTTGATTGCACTAAGTATGACTTGCAGGTGTGCAGAAGCTGAACTACTTTGTAAGTGTCTGGAACAAGTGCACTCAAACAGCAGCCAGCCACTGAATGCTCCTCATGCTATACTGCGCATTGCTGAAGAGTTCTGCACCTGATAAACCAACCTACTGAAAAAAACAAGGTGGCATCAGAACTGGCATGTTAGAAGTGTAGATCATGTATGTGGTACTTTTCTGTGACTAACAAGCTGCTAACAGGTGTAGGCGTGTTGGAACTGCGCTGTCTGAAATGGCTCATGTTTTAATTTAAATTCTTCAGACGTTATATATGCTGGCCTGTTGTACATATGTATGTCTTTGTTTATTTATTTTTTATAAACAACTAATCAGGTCAGGACAGTTCAAGGTAATCCAAAGCACTCAGCAGGTTTCACTGAAGGCTGCATTGTGTTCTAGTACAGTGCTTAATCCAAACATAAACAACAAAGTTCTTCAGCCTATCACTTTATTGGTAATATGACATTTTTTATATGTAAGACATTAAAATACACAGTATATACACTACTGCTCAAAAGTTTAGGATCACTTTAGCATTTCATTACATGCAATTTTCATGCAATTCATGCAATTCACAAACAATATTGTCCATTTCACAGTTAATGTAAGTTTATCAGATGATTTTTAAAGAATAAAAATGTTTGTTTTAAAGCCTATTTTTGTATAGAGGCTTATTTTGCATATAGTCCTTATATTAGCAATTCTCAGTCCTCTGTCTAAATCTCCTGGTACGGCCACCAATCCAAGTTAAGGATGTTATTGGGCTAATTGGTTGTTAGGACACTCTTGCTCAATTGTGATGCACAGCTGAAAAACATTCTACTAATAAGTAAAACATAAAAGGCAGAACAACATTCTAGGTTAGTTTAGTATCTGAAGCATCAGCAGTTGATGTCTTGCTGACAGACTCAAAATGACCAGAAAGAAATAACTTTCTTTAGAGACTTGTCAACTTTTGAGCGGTAGTGTACATATGAACTACATATATGAACTACTCATATATATATATATATATATATATATATATATATATATATATATATATATATATATATATATATCTATATATATATATATATATATAGAGAGAGAGAGAGAGAGAGAGAGAGAGAGAGAGAGAGAGAGAGAGAGAGAGATCACACCCCAAACCTAAAAAGAACCTAGTCTGTCAGTGCCAAGAATCAGTATTTCAGTTGTTGCAAGGTGCAAAGATCCTAAAACTGGCCCTTGTGATACTCCACAGGAAATAATAATTTTTTGGATTAATGATTTACCGGTGAAAACAAGAACTGTCTATCCATTAAATATGATTTGAACCATTTCAGAACTGTGCCTAAGAGGTGGACTCAGTATTCACGAAGGCGCTTTAGAAACGTATGATATTGAAGACTGCACCAAAATCCAATAAGACCAGAACAGAAGGACTTTGTACATCAGCGCGTAGCCTGAGGTCATTGACAGCAAGAATCAATAATGTCTCAAAACTATAGTAAGAATGAAAACCTGATTGAAACATCTCATATTTTCACTTTTCTAAGCCCTTACCCATGTTTTAAATTAGTCTTTAAATTTACAGATTGGAAGGATCCAGGTTACTCTTGCTTAGTAGAGGCTTTACCAGGCCAGGCCTTAAAGCTTCTGGACAAACACCTGTTGACCTGTTGTAATATGGTGTCCAATGAAGTAAACACCATTGCCCAGTTCTTGCAAGAAAACACATTGGGCAGCAAACTAAAGAAGTGATATAAATAGAAGCAAAACAAAGGTTATAAAGGTTATATAGAACAATATATAGGATATTGTTCTGTTAATATGGAGCATAAGAAATCATGCAACAGGGCAAATTAAGCAAACTTATATTAAAACAAGAAGCATACAATGACTGACAAAACAAAATGCTATTAAAAAACTATACAGCAAAGACCAATATCATTTATATTTACATGTTATATTGTCCAGTAATAAGTTCCTATAAAAATCTTCACACTTCTGAAATATGGACTCAGTAAACTGTTATATTAGCCAGTCCATGTCCAGCCAGTAAACACAGTGGCCACCCACAACCTCAGTCTGTTAGTGAACAATACAGTGCTTTCAGCAGCATTGCTCACGGTGCAGCTTCTGTGAGTGTGTGTGCATGCAAGTGAAAAGCACTCTATTGTGCTGTGTGTTACATAAACAGGTGGCAGGAGGTGTTTTAGCCCAGTGGACGTGCAGCCCAGCAGAGGAGTGAAAATGAGAACTGGGAAAAAGGGAAAAGCCAGATATTTTACTCCTGTCTAGCATGTGTGTGTGTGGCAAGGGAGGGGGTGGCAGTGGAGGGATTTAAAACGCCTTTTCATCAATTGTTTTTGAAATATTTTGAATATATGCATTTGCATTTCTTTAATGAAGATGAAAGTAAGCGGATGAGATCTGCAAAAGTCTCATCGTCTTAAGATTTACAGTCACAATTGTCTGCAGCTTTAACCAAATGTAATCTAATTTGATATGATGAGAAAAATTTGATTATTTTCACTAACTGGCTGAAATGAAAGGAGGAATTCTGCTAAAAGTGCTGAATCTAAACTTTCAGTCCATACAAAAGAGATATTTTGATTTGATGAGAAGTTATTGTTGTTCGTGCTTTTGCAGAAAGAAACACATCTCTTATATTTGCTGCCATTTTTGTAATATCTTGACATCAATACAAAGAAAGACAGAATCGCAATCCTATCAATGGCTGTTTCTTTTCTCCACTAAGTAGAAAGTGAAGTATTAAAATAATGTTAACTTGACAAAATATGTTTTATTTTTTTTAAATACAAATACAAGTTATTAAACAAATATCAATACATTACAAAAATCCTATCCTATCCTACCTTTTCTATTCTATTCTATTCTATTCTATTCTATTCTATTCTATTCTATTCTATTCTATCCTACCATATCCTACCTTTTCTGTGCTATCCTACCCTTTCTGTCCTATCCTGTCCTATCCTATCCTATCCTATCCTAACCTAACCTAACCTAACCTAACCTAACCTAACCTAACCTAACCTAACCTAACCTAACCTAACCTATCCTATCCTATCCTATCCTATCCTATCCTATCCGTCAGTTGTGGCTTGAAGGTTAGGGGTCAGGTCTTGTGAGCAATAGGTCACCGGTTCGATCCTCGGGACCAGCAGGACACGACTGAGGTGCCCTTGAGCATGGCACCTAATCCTCCCCCGTGGATAGGACTGCCCACCACTCTGGGCATGAGTGCTCACTGCCCCTAGTATGTATGTTCACTAGTGTGTGTGTATATGTGGGTGTTTCACTGCACGGATAGGTTTCTTAGCCTATTTTATCTTATTCTATTCTATCCTGTCCTGTCTTATTCTGTCGTGTACTATCCTATCATATTCTATTCTATCCTAGGCCCTGCAATTCATATCTGAACTGCTAGGTGGAAATACATACCCTTTCATTTTTGACAGACTGACTAAATTGGCGGCCTCTCGAGAACAGTTTATGGCGTTCACTGCAGGCCCTAATAGAAAACGTCATCTGTCTGGCAGTTCTTTACCGTATGTGACGCAAACTCATTCAGGGCATTTTGTAAAACTTGTAAAATCAACATGTCTCGTGGGGGAACCAAAGACATTTAACACTACTAATCTGATACGGCACTTTATAGTACACCAGAAGGAGTAACCTTAACACTTAAGAGTAACCCAGAAAACCATGCAGACCAGATCTGACCGGTATGAACAGTGCAGCAGCAACAATTCAAGATCTACATTTAATGATTGCAGATTTTGGTTTAACATAACAGAGTCTGCGTTTAATGACAGCAGTTTTGACTGCATTTATTTAATTTGCTTTTTTTGTTTAAGGGTCTAAATTGAACGATTGCAGTATCGGGGATATTTGTTTAATTTACTTTGTTTATTTACTGTTAGTTTTGTTAAAAATATTATGCTGTTTCACATGAGCTAGTTAAAAATTTTTATACATTTTATGCCATGGCATATAGCCCCGCCCTCGATCAGTATCTGCTCTCGGTCGATGGTGCTGAAAGTTGATCGGTGATCGGAATCGGCCTCAAAAACGCTGCTCGGTCCATCTCTAATTCTATCCCATCCTTTACTTTCCTAACCTATCCTATCCTATCCTATCCTTTCCTAACCTATCCTATCCTATCCTATCCTATCCTATCCTTTCCTAACCTATCCTATTCTATCCTTTCCTATCCTATCCTATCCTATCTTATCCTATCCTATCCTATCCTATCCTATCATAACCTATTCCATCCTATTATATCCTAACCTATCCTATCATATCCTGGAGTGATCACTGAGGACATCCAAAATTTTAAATCCAGTATAAATCAGCCATGTTGGTATTTTTTTTAGTACCAGTTCTGGACTAAAATACCTTTTAGAGCATGCTGTCTATCGAACAACACTGATGTAAATGTCTGTGCGGTGCTGTTTTGATCTGAGTAATTTGGAGTAATTTGGGAAAATTACAGAGATCCTTTATCCCGTATGAATCCGTCAGTCAAATCACACACAAATTATAACACTGGACAGCCTTTGTTTTTGTTAAAACTAATTCAGCTCGAAAAGCACTTGATGTGTTTTAAAAGTAGTAGTTTGAAAGCATTTTGTCATTAAACCAAATACAGAATATAAATGTAATTGATGGCATAATCACTGTGTAACCAAATCTGAAGATCAGATAAAAAAGTAGAAAAAGAGAATTTGCATTTGTAGAGCAAGAGACATTATTATGGGTAGAATTTGTTAAAATGTTATTTAAAAGTTATTATACAGCCTCGTGTTTGTTTTGACACAGAAAACAAAAAATCAGAAACGAAACTCAAAGCGGTTGAGAGATACGGAATGAAAGGCAAATACAACTAATTGATTGAGAAACACTAGGTGTCATTTACACAAGTCCAGTCACAGTGAGAAGTGACTGGTTTCAATTACTTTTAGTTAATTTTGACGGAATATTTTTTAATATATAATAACTTGATATGAAAATGACAGTTTATCTGTTTTTATTGCAGCAAAAAGTATGTCAGTACCCTTAATTTCTTCTGCTCTAAACACTTTGGTCTGTGCATGTACCATGAGCCACTTGTGTATTACACTGCAGAGGGTTCATTGCTCACTGGACCAACAAATCAGCTCATTTAGCATATCTAACCACACATTATAAGAAACAGTGCCCAGTATGTGTGCAGTGTGTGTGTGTGTGTGTGTGTGTATATAATAATAATAATAATAATAATAATAATAATAATAATAATAATAATAATAATAATAATAATAATAATAATAATAGTTGTTCTTGTTGTTGTTGTATTGATAATATAGGCTTTCCTGGTGATTAAACAGGCTGCCAATACTTTTACAAAATGTAATGAGTGCCAAAACTCCAGAGATCCAGTGAGATATTTCTTACATTTACACTACTATGCAAAAGTCTGAGGCACCTTAGCACATTGTTTAAAAGACTTTATCTTATTAATATATGTATTTTCAACAGTAAGAACACCAGATCATTAGAACAGATGAAAATAATGAAAAACCAATACAAAGTAACATGAATATCCTATTGTGAAAGAAGTAGATCATATCTTGAGCTCCAGTTTGAAGAACAAAGTGTAGTTCCAGATTTCTCCTGGACGCCCCAGACATTGTATGAATGTGTTCAGTTCCTTCAGCAGCAATCTTGCTTTAGCTTAATGAAGTACTGAGCAGGTATGTAAATAATGTAAATAATACTGGGTTGTTTCCACAAGGAGAAGTTTGGAAATGGTTAAATAAACTCACTATATCACAATATTTATGTAATAAAATCAATAACTGGGTCTTACATATGTCTGTTTTTGGTAAATCTGAACCAGAAATGGTAATATATGCAGCGTAGAACTGTAAATGTACATAGCTTGGCACTATCAGAATACTGAAGCTCATACAGCACTGTTATAAATTAGCATTGCAGTGATGCACTTGACTGATGAGAAAAAGCTACTTATAACACAGTAAGGGCATTTTCACATCAGCACAAGTTAGTCTGGTTCGTTTGCACTCTTGGTGCGGTTCATTTTGGCAGGTGTAAAAACAGTAATCGCACTCGGGTGCGGAGTAAAACAACCTCACTGAGACCCTCGAGAGGAGGTGGTCTCGGTCCGGTTCCAAACTAACCCCAGAGCGTTTCGTTTGTGGTGGGAACATGATCCAACCTCGATCCGACCCAAGTGTTAGGTGTACTCCACAAGTTTGATCTAAAAATCTCCTGCAGCCAGGTGTGCTTTGCATTATGGGATGCGGCAGATGGCGTAAACAGAGAACTGGAGAACTGTAGCAGCTAACAGGGTGAGGACAAAGAAGCGAGGTCTCTCTTGGACTAGCAGTGAGGGAGTGAGCTGGGTGTTCTGCAGGTGGACTGTAGTTTGGTATATTATCAGATTATTATTACAGCTATGAACAGATGCTGTCTCTGCTCCGTGCCTGGCTGTACAAGAAATGTGCAGTAGATCTTCTCCCTGTTTTTACTTTCTTGCTCGCACGCCAGATAGCTCCAATAGACCAATCAGAGGAGACAACGTGCTCACGTGGTTTGTTGGGGCGCATTTTGGTGCGTTTCGGTTTTTGCCTGTGTGAAAACAAACTTAACCGAGGAGGAAACGCTCCAAGTAAACAAACTCATTAACTGATCCAGACCAGTGAAACACACACATAAACACATAGACACACGCCTAACAGGCTGGTGAATTCAGTGCAACACAGAGCCTGGTGTCATATTTCTGTATCAAATAAAAGTCATACCCCTTGCCTTGTGTACTGGTATACCTCCCATCTGCTCTTGTGGTGTGTTAGGCGTGCTTGTGTGTAAGGGAGTTATTCTCCTCAGCTGGATACTCAGATCAATGACAGGAAAGTGGCTGAGCCCCCACAGCGCTGACGGATGTGTAAAACCGACAAGTAAGAAGATGCTGTCAAGATTTCAGCCACGCATTGTCATGGGTGCACTTCAACATGCTTAGAGGAGAATGCTAATTACTAATGACTGCTCTGGCCAGACAATCTGACACAGCCAGTCAAACCGTCTAGAGCGGTCATTTGTAATTAGCATTCCCCTTTAAGCATGTTGAAGTGCATCTATGTCACTTGGCAACAGTCCCTTACACGTTTCAGACATGCCCCAGTCCTGGTGAAGGTGTTTATTTATCGCCTGGTGTTCTGATTAGTCCTGATTAGAGGTGTGTAGGTTAGTTACAAGTTTGTAAAACCAATCCAATCTATATAAGAGTTCTAGGCTGCTGGTTAGGCTAGATCCAAAGACATTTTAAGCAAAGTGTATCTACTTGCTGCTGTTAGGTGCTGGGTCTAATACAGCAGCTCTTAAATGTTATGCTTCACTAGCTTAACTGAAACTGAGTGAAGGGCACCATGGATTCACTTTGGATTTCTACATTTCTACATGTTTCCTTACCAGCGGGGATGTAAGCAGTCAAATAGCGCAGGTGATTTTTACTGGACACATCATTCTGGGCCAATCACTGACAAGTCTGCCACTTGTAATGGGCTCTCATGTCTGGGTTATTAATGTTCAAATTTTTAGCTACTGAATACGAGTGAGTGATAGTCTACTGTGAGGAGAAGAAGAGTGATAACCTGAGAGGGTGTGGGTGTGTGTATGTGTGTAGGTCAGATCTCTCCTCTCTCATGTTCAGCATGAAGAAAAGGCACATTAGGGACGGAAACGATTGAGTGAGGAGACCAATTATAGAGATCTGAGTCACAGGTAACGTATTGAAGAGATCATGTGTCAGTTGGAGGGAGACAGAGAGTGAGAGAGAGAGAGAGTGAGAGAGAACAAAAGAGTGAAAAAGAGTAAGAAGTGGGCAGTCAAACAACACAAATTGATCAAATAAGCTGTACAAATACAATAAAAGGTAATGATAATAACACAAAATTTTAAACCTACAGCCTACAGTTAAGCTTAATTTAGTTTTCTGCTACATAAGAGTTTAAAACCCATAGCTGCCTGCTTAAACTACAACACCGATTCACAACCTCTGCGCTTGGTTTATCTTCCACATTAATCATTTGAACGTGTACCATGGGCGAGCAAGACCCCCTTAGAGAAAGCCACCAACTCACTAGCACTTGGAAGCAGCCTTGCTTCTAACACTTGCCGACTTCCAGCATATGTCAGTTTCTCTAAGCACCACAGCACAGCACTCAGTTACCACATTAGATTTAATCTAGAACAAGAACACAAAACGCCTTAGTAGACAAGGTGGATTGAAATTCACAGCAGTCAGTGAAAAGATTTGAACATAAACAAAGAAAGATGTAGGAAAGTTGGAGGAGCTGGTGTATTTATAAGCATATATATGACCAACACTGCAACACTTTGCAAAATACTTTGGAGAGAGACGAGCCTGACACAGTACCTGGAGCTGATGCACACTCTGCTATCTCTGCTGTCTTTTGCTGAACAAACGTTATACAAAACAAAACAACATGTTGATATGAGGAAAACCACTTGTCAAGCCACATCCAGTGGAATTAGACTACAGCTACTGCTACTTAAAGCACTGATCCCAAGTTCACACCTAAAGTGGGCAAAGAAAGTGATTCTTTCTCTGTGAAATGCAGCATTATGTAAAACAGTGTCAGGTCACTACAGATTTGAAACATATATAAATTAAAACAAACAAAATACAAACTACAAAAAAGCTCAGGTTTTGTTTTTCCCCCATTATTACTTTGGCAGTTGAAGTTAAACAATCTTCATTTTTTGGGGGTGCTGGAATGGTCGGTAAGTTTCATTACATTTCATTACCAAATGTAGTTCAGTATTTCAGTAATGACAATTACTGAAGGCTATACACTGATTTTCAGGTACAATTTCTTCGAAACAGTGGGATCTAACTTCTCAACAAGTTGCCTTGAGGGACAGGGATGCAGTCTCGCCTCCTGCTCTAAAATAGAGGGATACAGTGGGTACAGTAAAATGCAGTGGATAAAGAATCTATATATGAAGTAAAGTGCTTTATTTCAGTAGTCATATGGAAATATTAAATTGAAAAATAAAAGTTAGGGTGGCTTGTACCAGGATGAAGACACTGAGGGGACAAAATAAAGTTGGGTGAGGGGCAAATCTTTCCATATATTTAAACAGTAAGTTAGTTAGTTATATTTTCACCCTGCTACTAAGAATACTATCTCAAAATCAAGATATTGATTTTTCTCACAGTGGGGGTGAAACCAATATTAAGCCCTGATGCACCTTGTGGCGTAAGCGGTCTGTTACCTCAGCTAACGTTGCTATCCTGCTCTTTTTCAACTCATATTTTTTCAGCTGGACATCAGCCAGTCTGTGAAGAGCTGCTAGACTGATAGCAAATGTGATAAGTGATGCTGAGAAGCTGTATTTCATTCAGTTCATACCAAAAGAGTGTAAAAGTTGAACTTGGGTTTATCGTCTCTCCCCTCCAGCATTTTGCAGCAGCGCTCTGCTACGTGACACAT
The DNA here is from genome assembly GCA_021613375.1 of Megaleporinus macrocephalus. Classification (NCBI taxonomy): domain Eukaryota; kingdom Metazoa; phylum Chordata; class Actinopteri; order Characiformes; family Anostomidae; genus Megaleporinus; species Megaleporinus macrocephalus. The sequence goes on from CM038720.1 coordinate 32,702,104, forward strand.
TGCTACGCTGCTCTGCGTGGCACATCAGGATTGCATCGGCCTTTAAACCTGGGTGTTTTTACATGTTTTAGGGAATCTAAGCACTCAGAACTGAGGTCTACAAGACCACTTCCCTGTCTGTATCATTCTGTGGATTGCTAAATTTATTCAGAAAGTTCTATTTACAACCACAAAATACAGCCAAGGCTGAACCGAAGTGATGTGTTCTGTCTCTCAGTCCTCCGCTCAATCTGGCCATATGCAAATAGACTGAACATATCTGCCAAACCAGAAAAATAAAAAAGCTTAATTCTGTCTTGCCTTTCTTCAGCATAGGGTTCGGGTTAAAGTTAGCCTAGTGGGGTGGTCAGTAGCATAACTGAAGTGGTTGATAGCCAAGATGGAGTGGCCAGTAGCCAGGGGGTGGTTAGTAGCCTAATTGAACTGGTTGGCAGCCTTGATAGAGTGACCAGTAGCCTAGGGGGTTGGTTAGTAGCCTAATTGAGGTGGTTGATAGCCAAGATGGAGTGGCCAGTAGCCTAGGGTGTTGGTTAGTAGCCTAATTGAGCTGGTTGGCAGCCTAGATGGAGTTACCAGTAGCCTAGGGGGTTGGTTAGTAGCCTAATTGAAGTTGTTTGTATCTCGGTGGGACCTGCAGTTTGTATGGGGCGGATGTGTGCTGGAGGTTAGGGAACCAGCCTTGTGACCAGAAGGTCGCTGGTTCGATCCCATGATTCGACAGGACACGGCTGAAGTGCCTTTGAGAAAGGCACCCTGACTGCTCTCCAGGCGCTGTGGTAGGGCTTCACATAGCTCTGGGCAAGTGTGCTCACTGCCCCCTAGTGTATCTGTTTAGTATTGTGTGTGCATGTGAGTGTTTCACTGTACAGATGGGTTAAATGCAGAGATCTTGAATTTCCCTCTGGGATCAATAAAGTATCTATCTTTCTAGACTGAGTGACGAGTAGCCTATAGGGGGTTGTTCAGTAGCCTATTTGAGTTGGTTGACAGTCTAGATGGAGTGGCCTGTAGCCTTGGTGGGTGATTAGTAACCTAATTAAGGTGGTTAGTACCTAGTTGGGGTGGCTGGTTGCTTAACTAGGCTGACTCATAGCCTAGTTGATGTAGTTGGTAGGCTAGCAGTGGTGAATCAGTTGTGCTGCTCATAACACTTCCCACATCCCTGCAAACAGACAGATGATAATCATCACAATATAGAAGACGCATCATAACGTACAGTACGTGTGCCTTTTAGCTCAAAACAGTTTGTGAAGAGTTTGTTAACTAATAAACAAGAAAAATTCACAATTCAGGTTGAGTTTTATTTAGTTAAGTAGAGTGTAAAAATGAGCTCTCTCTCTTTTTCTTTTCTTTCTTCTTTCTTTTTGTCCTTCTGTCGCTTGTTTCTCTCTCTCTCTCTCTTTCTCTCTTTCACTCTCACTCTATTGTTCAGCTGACCTGCCTCACCAGTACATTATGATTTCTTTCCTGTTCTCTTCATTAGATTCTGGCTTGCTTTTGCTTTTGGCTGCCCCTGCAGTAGCAGCTTTTATCTTGCCAGCGAACATTTGAGTGGGGCCCGCCGAGGCTCTGAGGATTCTCTCCTCATTGTATTTCTCTTCTGCTGCTCTACTTTTGCGCTCGGCGTTCAGGCAGGAATAGAAAGCAAAGGGAGGGAGGAAGGGGTGGGGTGGAGTGGGGTGGGGAGAAGGCCCAGCTTTAGCTGAGCTGAGGAAGAAACGGGAGTCAGCCCCATGTCAGTGAACTCCTGCTCTAAAGAGCGACGCAGCTACTTACAGCGCATAATTAGCCCATTCCACCTCCTGATTTAGCAGCTAAAGACACGCGTCTCTGGCAGGAAACTCTGATTAGCCTTCAGCAGAATCCCTCAAGTGTGCACAAAAAAGACCTCTCAGCAACATCCCGCAATAACAAACACAGTCAGAAATACTTTCAGTACAGTAGCAGTCGAAACTTTCACTGTTCTCCACCTTTTAGAACAATAATAAACCATGCAGTGACTCATAGAATATGCAGATACGCAAAAAATGACAACATAAATAAATCAAAATGATCTTATATTTTAGACTTTTCAGTGTAGTCCCCCTCTTGGCAAACTCTTGGCATTCGCTCAAGCAGCTTGATGAGGAACCACCTGGGATGCTTTCCCTACAGGCTGGAATTAGCTCCTCAAATGCTAATCTTCTTGGCTGCTGAAAACTACTTGTTATGGGGAAATTAAAGCTATATTTCAGATGGAAAACAAGGCTTCATTATATATAAAGTAAATATAGAAACTGGTGATATTAGAACATGTAAACACAGAAAACCTAACTTTACTTACTTTTTTCTAATGAAACAGTATGATTTAGTATATAAACATGATCTAAGTTTCAAGTTGAAACTGAAGTTATAAGGGGTGTTTCAGCCTGGGTTGCTTTTTGAACGAGGCACAACACAGGACAGCCAATCAAAACAGTGCTCATTTACATATACATTGAATATTCTGGATATTCTACACTTTGCCTTAGTTTTTTAACATTTTATAAAGAATATATGATGTTGTTGTAAACTGAAGTTATTAGGGTTGTTTCAGTCTTGGTTGCTTTTTGAGTGGGCCACAACTCAAGAGTGCTCATTTACCTATATATTTACATATACATTGAATATTCTGGATATTCTACACTTTGCTTTAGTTTTTTAACATTTTATAAAAAAATATATGATGTTGGTGTTGTAAGTAATTTCAGTTGTAAACTGAAGTTATAAGGGTGTTTCAGCCTGGGTTGCTTTTTAAACAAGGCACAACACAGGACAGCCAATCAAAACAGTGCTCATTTACATATAAATCGAATATTTTGGATTTTTTATCTGACCTACACTTTGCTTTAGTTTTTTAACATTTTATAAAGAATATATGATGTTGGTGTTGTAAGCTGAAGTTATAAGTGTTGTTTAGTCTGGGTTGCTTTTTGAACGAGGCACAACACAGGACAACCAATCAAAACAATGCTCATTTACATATACATTGAATATTCTGGATATTCTACACTTTGCTTTTTTTTTTAACATTTTATAAAGAATATATGAGTGTTGTAAACTGAAGTTATAAGGGGTGTTTCAGCCTGGGTTGCTTTTTGAACGAGGCACAACACAGGACAGCCAATCAAAACAGTGCTCATTTACATATATATTGAATTTTCTGGATTTTTTATCTGACCTACAGTTTGCCTTAGTTTTTTAACATTTTATAAAGAGTATATTATGTTGGTGTTGTGAGCTGAAGTTATAAGTGGTGTTTAGTCTGGGTTGTTTTTTAAATAGGCCACAAATCAAGAGTGCTCATTTACATATACATTGAATATTCTGGATATTCTACATTTTACTTTACTAAAGAGTGTTTCAGTCTGGGTTGTTATTTGAATGGGCCACAACTCAGGGCAGCCAAGAGTGCTCATTTACATATACATTTACATATACATTGAATATTCTGGATATTCTTGAATATATAGTTATCTGATCTACACCTCAGAATAAGTTCCATTTGCTTTAGTTTTTTTTTCATTTAATAAAAAACATATGCTGGAAAATGAAATGTATTATGTCACCAATAAAATCATAACACATAGTGATTGATTCAGTAGTGACAAACTGTAGCTATTTTTTAACAGAACTCAGCACATAACTAGCAAACACAGGTTTGAACAATTAAGCCCACATAAACTTAAAATCATTTTCATTACAGTTCATTACCAAACATATGTGCTTCAGTAATGACAATTACTGACAACTAAACGCTGATTTTCAGACACTGCTTCTTCAAAACAGTGGGATCTAACTGTTCAGCAAGTTGCCATGAGGGACAGCGATGCAGTCTCACTTCCTGCTCTAAAATGCGGGGGTGTGGATAAAATAAGGATCATGAAAATATGGGACCTCATTTTCAAATAGAAAATTATAAATCTTAATCTTTCAGTTTACCCTTTCAAGAAGAATCTTTTAATAAAACAAGATTGAAAAAAGGCAAATTAGCTTATTTGTGTCTCAATTAAGGCATTATCTTCAAATATATCATAGCATAATTTTTCTAAGTAGCTAACTTTTAAATGTTTTAAATATTTCCTTCAAATAGTAGTAAATCCCATCACTCACCAAGCAAAGCTAATGTCAACGCCAATAAATGACTGTTAATCTTCGTGAAAGATCTTGAAAGAACTTGTCCTTAAATGATCTACCCAGGAGTGGGACATTCAACATGACTAACAAGTTAGACAACATTAGAATATGTTACTCCTTCATCCTCTCATGTGGACTGATTTGACTTATGAGGTATGAAATGATATTAGGACACATGTTAACATGTTAACTTCAGTAGGTAGTGAGTGCTGCAACACATTATTGTCAAAACAGCTATTTTTCCTCAATCTGTTAATGCATTTTGCCAGTTGTTTTAAGGATAAACAAAATTTTACATATTGCTCCTTTAATACTAAAACAAAGCTGGCCATTGTGAAAATGAATTATTATTTCTTTTTAAAAATTAAAAGCATCATAAGTGGACATGAAATACAATGGCAATGTAGGATATAGAGCCTACACAGCTATAAAAAATATACCATCAATGTAAAAGTAAAACTTTACAGGAGAAGATTAAAAAACTCATTTGATACATGAAAAGGTTGTTGCATGATAATATGTCTGATCGGATTCGAACAGTATTAGCACCGCATGTTTCTTTTTGCCCCATAAACACTATTACTTGCTTAACCCACTGAAGAAATAAAGGCATACAATAACCAAGATAAGCAGCAAATGACCTAAAACGCTATAGGTGCTTTATAATGGAAGGCATTTCTTTCTTTTAGGATGCTTTGCACGGAGCTTTAGTCTTGAAGTTCAAAGCCATAAAAGTGTTTGAGTGTTTGACTTTAGCCTGACCTCAGCAGCAAAGCTAAAAAAAACAAAAAAAAAAACAAAGCCATCAGCTTCCTTTATCAGCTCTCGTATGCTTTTATAATCCTCCAGCTCCAAACAGAAACGGGGGATCGCTTTAGTGCAAATGAGCTGACCAAGCAAGCGTCCTCTCTGAGAGTTGACGCCAACCTCCCGAAAGGCAAATGAAGCGCTCCCCTGCGACACTGCAGCGCTAAATTAGAGTGGGACGTCCTCCCCCATCATCACTGGAAACTCGCAATAAACAATAAATGAGGCCGAGGCACGGACCACTCGCCTCTCCGTCTCTCTTTTGGCCAATTTATCAGATATTAAAGCCAACTCCCACTGAATTAGTTTAATACAATGGCGTATGAATCACAGGAGCTCATAATTGTCCGAATAAACAACTTTGGGGATTTATGTAGGCTGCGTTCATTATCTTCGCGTGTGTTTGTCTTTATTACGAGGTCATGAGGCAGTATCACTCCTGTTTAATTGAAACCAGCCGCATCTGTCTTGGCTGCTCGATCCCAAGCTTCTGGCCCCGGTCCCAACAGCAAAAGACCTGAGCCAGGCCTAATCCTCCTCTCAATCTGTACACGGCTCACTTTTAATGAAGAGAAATGGCAGAAATTGGCCTCTGCCTGCTGATGCCGAGGCATATCCAGTCTGTTGAGGCAGCACCCTGTGTATCCTCGTTTATTCATGTGAAAGTGGGGTTTACCCGCTGACTTAAGCAGAGAGAGAAAAAGGTCTTACAGGTTGCAGATTTTTTTTTCTCTCTTTCATGGCTCTGGGCTTTGGGGATCAGCACACCTGGAAACAAAGAGCTGAGCATTTTAGCATAAATAAAGATGAAATGAAGGTAGGAATGAAGGTAAAAAGAAAAAGAAAGTGAAAAAGAAAGTGAGAGAAAGTAAGAAAGAAAGAAAAAAATACATATATTTTTCTTATATATTATTTGAATGCTATATATAAGCTGAGAGGGTGTGGACGAGGAAGATTGTGCTTCTGTGTGTATGGTGTGTAGCAGGTAGTCCTGGCTAGAGAGAGATAATGAAATCCTTTTCCCATTACCCCAGGTGGGAAAATGAGATGTGCACCTTTTCAGCATCCAAACGTTTTAGCATTTGATGCTCGGAGATTGTGCAGGTGATAGAATGCATGTTATTTTTTAGGGACTAGATGTCGGCCTGTGATAGAGTTATGACAGTCTCTTTGGACTTTATATTTTTTGGCATGACTCTAAGTCCATATGTGGTGCAAAGACCTACAGGTTTTCCTCTCTATGGCCACTGCTCTGTCACTCTCTGGGGATGCAGCTATACCCCACTGAGACACAGTATGGCTCTCTATCACCCAGCCCACAGCGCCACAGGGTATGGTGACATCTTGCCTCGAAATGCCAAAGGGTGCAATCACATACCAACCCAGCACCAGGAGGCCGATCATAGTTCTGCCCACTCCGCCACGTGGTCTGATCACGCATCAGCCCACAACAGCACTATAATTACAACTATGCCCACTTTACCACACAGTCTAATGACTTCTTTGTCCAAACATATCAATCCACAACACCAAACAGTCAATTCCATGTCAGCCTTCTGCACCCAGAAGACCTGCTGCCACATGGTTCAAACATATCTCTGACACTTTGCCACAAAATCCAATAGGGGTGGGCGATATGGCCCTACAATAATATCACGATATTTCATGGTATTTTTGCGTTAACGATACTCTTGACAAATCATTGAATTAAAAAAATATATTATTAAGAATACACTACTCCAAATATCTCCATATATCCAGGACTGAAGTAAAATGAATGATACTGGACAGATAAAATCTGTCCCTAGTAGATATATAATGGGAAATGAGAAAAGTGTGAATATTTCTTTTGTTAAAAACAGTAAAAAGTAGTACTCTGATGTGATAATTAGTGATGGGTGATATAGCATGATATTTCAGGGTATAATATCGTTCAACATATTCAAAAATGTTGGCGATGTTATTGTGTGCGATACGATATGGCACACCCCTAAAATCCAATCACAAAACAAAAGTGCAAAACACTATCACAGATCAGCCTTTCACACTAGGAGATCTTCTATCACAGGGTCCAAACACAGCTCTGTCCACTTCATCAAAGGAACACATCTCTTCCCACACATTTCGACCAGGGCCCTCACAGGGTCCAATCACATCTCTGTCCACTCTGCCACTGGCTTCAGTCACATCCCTGCCACAGGCTTCAATCACATCTGTGCACAGTCTGCCACATTTCCCATCACATCTCTGGCCAGCCCCTCACAGGATCCATTCACAATACTCTCTGCTCTGTCTTAGACTCCAGACATAAATCTTTCCACTCACGTTCCTGCCAACTCCACCTCAGGGTCCAATCACATCTCTGCCCAGTTTGCTAGCTTCAATCCCTTCATCTCGGCCCGGTCTGCCTCAGGGTCCATCACATCTCCGGCTGGCCCGTCCCAGCATCCAATCACAGTTCTGCTGATGATAATTTTTATGAAATCCAAACACATCTCTGTCTATTCGACCAGAGGCTCTAATCACATCCCTGCCAACTCTGCCACAAGGTCCAATCATATATCTGCCCACTCAAGCACAGGGTCTAGTGACATCTCAGCCCATATCAACACAGGTTAGGATCATATCTTTGCCTGCACCACCAATGGGCCTAATGCTAACACTCTACCACATAGCCCAATTCAGTTTCTGTCCACTATGTTTTATGAGCCCAATAACATCTCTGCCTACTCTGCTCACATGCCCTGGTTCTTCTCTTCTACACTTAGGTGAACAAACTGCAGCCTTTAACAAAAGCTGTACTGTAATCTTTTTCAAATGTCATGTCTTGGAATCAATATTCCATGGAATTTCATGGAATATGCAGTAGTAGATCTTTGACTGACTATAGTAAGGGCTAAGAAAGGGCTCAGAGAAAATGGCAAGATGTATAGATTTAATATACCACCAATAAATGACTATTAATCCTCATGAAAGATCTTCTGCATAGGTTTATGTAGCAAGCAGAAAATCCATCAGAGCATGAACAAACCAGGAAATTTCAGCCTTAAGGTAATTACTGGAAAATGTAGTCATTAAGGTGATACAGTATATTATGAGATATTAAGTTTTCTGTATACCAGATGCAGGACATCCCTCATATAATAAATCCTAATGAACTCATTAATGAAAGGGAAAAGCCCTAGTCTCCCTTGTTCTGCCATGTTTTATCTTTGGCTTCCAGGGGCAAAGGCAGCTCTGCTGGCCCCAGGCCCTTCAAGGAGCATGACTGATAGCGCAAGAGACAGACCACACACCTGCTCCATATATTAAAGCAGCTAGAAAGACCAGGGAGGCTCTGAAAGGACGTAAAACATGGCATTAGTGCGGCGATCAATACAGGCTATCCATTCTTTAGTTTTCAGTGCATAATGGCCCTCATTGCTGGGTTATTTGTTAATGTTATTGAATGAGTCTCATCCACAGCCTCATGTCTGAGACAGTATCGATTATGGCTTACCTCTATCTCCGTTGTTTGTTCTAGGGTTGAAGGCAGGCCAGCCTTAAGAGAAGACTTATGCTTAATGGTGTAGATTTGAGAGACAGTTGCCGTGACAGAGGTTTTAATTTGCAGCTTGTTGTTGGAAGCGTATTCACGCGTTTCGTAGACACGACATTGGGAGCAGGACCTGAGACCCGTGAAACGATTAGTCAGATGAAAAAAGGTTTTGACGTTTCTCTCGAAGGCTTTTGAAAACGGTTCTCTGAATTTGAGATGAAGCTCCGTTACATATCCGGCACTGTCCTTATTCTATCGCTCATCGGTTTGGGAATTGGGATACACTGTGTTCCATTTTCTAATCAAAGTAAGGAATAAAAAGAGGGCCCACCTCACAAATGAGCCTTAGCTCTAATCTTCATGTTGATGACAGACAATGTAATTGTTGGACCCATTATTTCAGAAAGTTCATTTAACCCTAGGCCAGTGGGGCAAATACCATGATGTCTTTAGAGCATTGCGGATTCTTTATTTGAGTGTGGAAACTCACTGTGTATGTGGATAATGGTCTTAGTCTTTGTGTTTTGCTGTGTGTTTTGAGTAGCCGTATAAAAGCTGATACTTAAACATGGCTATTTCTGCAAATTAATCAGCTGTTTTCTGTGAAGAATATCATTTCTCAGTGCTGGTTAAGGTTGGTTGATATATGGTCTATACTGGTATACTGTGATTTTTATATACCATATTGCTTTTCAGTTTTCCCGTATTGCTTTTTTAGTTTTAGTGATATTTTTGCAATATATTTAATAAACATTATGTCCATGATATATTGCACATGAAAAAACAGATTCTACTAACTGCAATCTATTTAATCTACTAAATGCTTCAGATTATAAAAACATATTTTAGGAAAACAAGCTGTGCCAATTTTTAATGTTTTTTTCTCAGGAAGCACATTACTTCATACTTTAATGTCACTTAATCTGTCTAGAGCATCAGGATCATATCTGGATAAGGCCTAGTACCACCAAAACTCCTCAGAGCACTGTTAAAAACCCTTGCTGTACGACGGAAACACTTCACAGTACAATCAGATCTCCTTACAGAACAGCCAAACCCCTCCCAGTACAATCAGAACTCCTCACAGAACTGTCAAAACCCCTCCCAATACAAGCAAAACCCCTGCCAGTACAACGAAAGCTCCTTACAGTACAGCCAAAACCCCTGGCAATACAATCGAAACTTCTCACAGTACAACCAAAACCCCTCCCAATAAAACCAAAACTCCTCACAGTACAACCAAAGCCTTTGCTGTACAACCTAAACTCCTCACACTACAGCCAAAATCCATCCTAATACAACCGAAACTCCTCACACTACAGACAAAACCCCTCCCAATACAACCAAAACTCCTTACAGTACAAGCAAAACCCCTCCCAATACAACCAAAACTCCTCGCAGTACAACCAAAGCCTTTGCTGTACAACTTAAACTCCTCACACTACAGCCAAAACCCATCCCAATACAACTGAAACTCCTCACACTACAGCCAAAACCCCTCCCAATACAACCAAAACTCCTCACAGTAAAACCAAAGGCTTTGCTGTACAACCTAAACTCCTCACACTACAGCCAAAACCCCTCCCAATCCAACCAAAACTCCTTACAGTACAGGCAAAGCCCCTCACAATACAACCAAAACTCCTCACAGTACAGCCAAAACCCCTCACAATACAACCAAAACTCCTCACAGTACAGCCAAAACCCCTCACAATACAACCAAAACTCCTCACACTACAGCCAAAACCCCTCGCAATCCAAACAAAACTCCTCACAGTACAACAAAAACCCCTCCCAATACAACCAAAACCCCTCACACTACAACCAAAACCCCTTCCAATACAACGGATCCCCTCGCAGTGCAGCCAAAAGCCTTTGCTGTACAACTGAAACTCCTTAGAGTACAGCCAAAGCCCCTACCAATGAAACCAAAACAGCTCCACATGCAGTATGTAACCGGGTACATGATCTGTGTCTGTGAGGATGATAACCGTAGAAGATGCACATGTTTAATTCTTAATAACCATATGGACAGAAACTACTGTGCAAAACAAACTACAGACAGCAGCTGATAATTGGTTGCCACATAATAAGTGGATTTGCATATTCTGCTCCACATAGCAATCAGATTTTAGAGCAACTAACCAGGTGTTCCAGGTGTAAATGCACAGGGCTAAGATCTAATCTGGATACAATCCAGATACTGTTCCAGATACTAGTGAAGGGCCCTGGTGTAAGCGAAGCAGTTTGGACCGGTATATATTGATCCTAAAAAAAAGAAAACACAGCACATCTAGTAATATAGGATTCCTTGTGCATCTATTACATCGGTTCTCAGATTCTACAAGTTAATCCATTATACTAACATGGACGAGGTTAGGGTGCCAGTGGTAAATTCTCTGAATGCATCGTCAGCAAGACAATAGAGATAAAACATGTTTGCAAGTGTTATTCCCTAAAATCTTCTACTAGGAACGAATATCTCCACTAATATTTACTAATAGCTTCTATTACAATATGAAAACCTTAAAATGCTTTTAAACAACATTATGCAAAAGTAGAACACTCTTAACCCTTTGTAGGCTTATTATTCAGTAATTAACCTCAAAGCTTGTTATTCCTTTGCTACTATGAATTATTCAGTAACCACTATGTCACAGGAAAGTTAGGCAGTTTTGAAAGTGAGCAATTAAAATGAGGGTCTATATGCAGGTTAATGTAAGTCTGAAAGGGCTAAATACGTCGTATCTCCCATTATAATCTCTGGGAATCAGACGTGTCCCACTCTGCTAATGACACCCTTCGAACGAAGTGTTACAAATTGAAGGATTAGCTTATAGGTCCCACCTCGAATCCCCCTCACACTTCTGTTTCAGTAATATGTCTGTGCCGGTGACGTTCGACAGACTCTTACTAAGCCTTTCCATCCCACACTGCTCCACTCCCTCTCCGATGACGCATTATCCTCCACTCTTCCTTAGATCATCTTTCACTATTTCTGGCCTATGAAAGTGTATGTTTTCAGAAGCTAAGCGACGAACGCAGCAGAAGGTTACCACGCTCTTCCCTCCACCCCCTTTTTTTTCATCCCGTTCGATTTCATTTCATGCTTTTCCCCCTCATCAGGCTGCAGCAATATTGAGCGCGAGAATTCGGCGTTCACCTGCAGTGGGGCCTAGGTCACCATGTAAAGTTGTGCTTTAATTAGTCGCTAAAAAAGGAAAATGCCATCATGCACCTAATTGCTTCTGTTATGTGTTCATTAAAAATGCTCAGCAGAGCACGATATTGCAAAAGTAATTGCAAGGGTTAGAGGGAGCATTGTGTTAGCAAGTGTTGGCGGCGCTGAGCCATCTGCGTCGTTTTCTTTTCTGTTTTTTTTTTTCTTTCCCTGAACGCAGTCATCTACTTTTAATGCCAGCGCCACGCCAACAAACAACAAAGGCAAACAAACATGGCAGAGAGTGACAGCTCCTCGCTTTCACCCATGCAGATAGCTGTTTTAGCGCACGCCAGTGTTGTCAGTGCATCAGAAAAGGAACGTCGCCCATTTCGACCTCAACAAATATCCACAAACTTTTGTTGTTCGGCTTGTTTGGTCTCATGTCAGGCTACAGCAGAACAGCATCCTCCTCTGACTTCGACCATGTCTCTGCGTACGCCGGCAGACGCCTTGATCTTTAATGAATTTGTGAATTTATTCTTATTGACAGCTCAGATCTCATTCAAGCTCAGTCTGGTTTTGTGGTGGAAGTAACTTTATGGGTAAACAGGAATAAAGGAGTTGGTTTTCTCACTAGTCACTGAGGAACTAGTCCATGTACATGATTCTAGTGCTTATATGGATGAACCTCATTTATTACTTGGATTGGATTAGTAAAGTAGAATGTTTGCAGGCTATGTTTGAAAGAAGCTGCCTGTACTTTGATTTTGCAAAAGGTACAGTGACATATTGATCCTTAAGTTATAAGCATGTACCAGCCAGGCATAGTTATATAGCAGTGTTACACACAGAAACAAGGTTTTCATTTTGTAAGCAGCTCTCTTTACCTGTTAGCTGCCGCAGTGATAATGCGAATTTCCACTGGTCAACTACAATGTTATGTTAGCAGCTCTCCTATACAAATACTTTGTTACCTTACTTAAGTAGAAATGTTGGTTATTTATACCTTACTGGAGTAATTATTTTTCAGCTGACTTTTTACTTCTACTCCTTACATTTACACGCCATTATCAGTACTTTCTACTCCTTACATTTACACTCCATTATCAGTACTTCCTACTCCTTACATTTACACTCCATTATCAGTACTTTCTACTCCTTACATTTACACTCCATTATCAGTACTTTCTACTCCTTACATTTACACTCCATTATCAGTACTTTCTACTCCTTACATTTACACTCCATTATCAGTACTTTCTGTTGTTTACATTTACACTCCATTATCAGCACTTTCTACTCTTTACATTTATACTCCATTATCAGTACTTTCTACTGCTTACATTTACACTCCATTATCAGTACTTCCTACTCCTTACATTTCCACTCCATTATCAATACTTTCTACTCCTTACATTTATACTCCATTATCAGAACTTTCTACAGCTTACATTTACACTCCATTGTCAGTACTTTCTACTCTTTACATTTACACTGTATTATCAGTACTTTCTACTCCTTACGTTTACACTCCATTATTAGTACTTCTACTGCTTACATTTACACTCTATTATCAGTACTTTCTACTCCTTACGTTTACACTCCATTATTAGTACTTCTACTGCTTACATTTACACTCTATTATCTGTACTTTCTACTCCTTACATTTACACTCCATTATCAGTACTTTCTACTCTTTACATTTACACTCCATTATCAGTACTTTCTGTTGTTTACATTTACACTCCATTATCAGCACTTTCTACTCTTTACATTTATACTCCATTATCAGTACTTTCTACTGCTTACATTTACACTCCATTATCAGTACTTCCTACTCCTTACATTTCCACTCCATTATCAATACTTTCTACTCCTTACATTTATACTCCATTATCAGAACTTTCTACTCCTTACATTTACACTCCATTATCAGTACTTTCTACTCCTTACATTTACACTCTATTATCAGTACTTTCTACTCCTTACGTTTACACTCCATTATTAGTACTTCTACTGCTTACATTTACACTCTATTATCAGTACTTTCTACTCCTTACGTTTACACTCCATTATTAGTACTTCTACTGCTTACATTTACACTCTATTATCTGTACTTTCTACTCCTTACATTTACACTCCATTATCAGTACTTTCTACTCCTTACATTTACACTCCATTTACACTCCATTACCTCCATGTACACTCCATTTACACTCCATTATCTGTTACTCCTTACATTTACACTCCATTATTAGTACTTTCTACTCCTTACATTTTAAACATAGTCTCGTTACTCTCGTTATTTCATTTCAGCTTGTTTTCATTCATTTAAATTCCAGTAAAGATTATTGATAACATGTCTTTGAAGTTTGACTTTTTGCACCATTGCAATACTTATAGACAACTAGTCATCATATCTTCTGCTCCATAAACACATGTTAATGCTCAGTAGTACACAGATATGCTTCTTTAATATATTTACATTGTATTAAACTACATTCATTTTTAATGGGCGTATATGGGTCTGAAGCAGGAAGCCTAGCGCATCCCAAATTTATCAACATTAACATTTTAATATAACATTATAGTCATTATGGCTTTTAGAAGAATGGGGGTTTTGGGGAGGTGGGCTAGTGCACTTACAGTACATTTACTTTTATACTTTAAGTAGTTACTTTAAAAGCAGTACTTTTACTGGGGTTAAAAGCTTGAGTTGATACTTCAACTTCTACAGAAGTATTTTTAAACCCTAGTATCTATACTTCTACCTAAAGTTCTGCCTTAGTATGTAATATGTAGTATGTGGGATATTTGGGGGTCAAATGCAGAAAGTGATACAAGTTCCTAGATTCAAGTTCAGATTCATTCTTGATTGATAGAATTGGGATGTTGACTGCTTCTGTTAAGATTTGAACTCTGTCTCAGAATATCACTGGGACTTGTTAGCTTAGCTATATGTCTATTGTACTCTTGTGAGCGCAGAATTATAGTCCAACAGAAAACCAGTTAGCATTACCAAACAATCAACTTATATATAAATTGGCAAGAAAAAAAGGTAGTTTTGTTTATTATGTTTTCTTAAGACTAAAGAAACAAAGTTAGCTACTTAGGAGACTGTCACATTGAATTAAATCCAACTAAATCAGATAGAATTATAGAGTGTTGTAATTCAAGTAGTTTAAATATGATCAGAAATGATATGGCCTGTAAAATGCTCAAAATCCCACCCAGCTAGTTTGGTCACTAGTCACTGAGGCTCAACTAAAGACCCTTATTCTGACTGGTGAGTCCAACGCAGTGAAATCCAAAAATGCCCAAACCCAAAATATAAAGACACAATCAAGATGATCCACATTACTGCATTTTTATTTATATTTATTATTCATAAAAGTAGAGTCTCACAGGATTCTACAGCTACTGAAAAAAAAGAAGAAAAAAAAGGATGACGCCCCTCCAGAAGGCCGTAACACAAACTGAGGCCTGACACTCTGGAGAGCTGTGGCCTTTTGTGCAGGCTAAAGAGAGTTACTCATGCAGCTAACCTGGATCTTCTGTCTGACCTCTCCTGACATACATTACGCTGACCCGATTAAAACACTACTCGGTTTCCAGGCCAGACAAACATCCATAAGCCCCCCTCCCCTATTGCCCTCCCTCTTTCCCCCCATTTCTCTCTCTTTCTCTCTTTCTCTCTGACAACTTCACCTGAGCAAGCCTGACCTTCAAAGCGACAGGGTCCAGAGAGAGTTACAAGGGGGAGAAGGGAAGAGAAGAAGAATGAGAGGGCCTTTCAGTGTTTACCACATCCACCTCTTAAATCCGCAGATCTTCAACGGTCAGGACCCCCAAAAGACCACCACAGAGCTGGTATTATTCAGGTTCTCTGTGCTGTAATGATGCTGATGCGGTGCTGCTTTTTCTGTCAGAAATGATAGCAAATGTCGTTTTACTGCACTAGTATTTTTAAGAAGTAGTGGAGTAAGAAGCTGTTTCTTGATACTTAATACATAAAGAAGTACTTAAGAACAGTAATAGAGTACATGTACTTTGTTACTTTTGCAACACTAGATATACAATCATTTAGCAGTCACCAGGAAATCCTGGGCTAGAACACCAGAAAAAGAACTTTTAAAGACGGCATGTATAATATATATATATATATATATATATATATATATATGTTGACTTAATGTGGCAGGCAACTACTTAATACTAGTGGCTGACTACTGTTTACAGTAATAAGCAAAGGATTTTAGTCACTTGGGGACATTATTATATATAAAAAGCCATTTTCCAGACAGGAAGCTTATGTTTTTATTTTTTACATAATATTTTTTAATTATTCAAACAGTATTAATACAGTAAGTAGTGCTTTTACTTATGTCAGTGTGTTTATTTAACCCTTTCAAAGCTTCTCCTTGTGAAACAAGTTCTTGTCTAATACCTGCTTTGACTGCTCAGTACTTCATTAAGCTAAATCAAGATTGCTGCTGAAGGAACTGAATACATTCATACAATGTCTGGGGCGTCCAGGAGAAATCTGAAACTAGAAGATATTTATGATACTTTGTATTGTATTATGCTTATTCGCAACTGTTCCAATGATATCTGGTGTTCTTACTGGTGAACATACACATATTGCTAAGATAAAGGCTATTACACAATCAGCTTAGGCTAGACCTTTGCATGGGTGTGTAGTCTGCAAAGTTTAGCTGCTCCAACCATAGTCTTTCACACCTTATCCATGTAATGAAGGCCTTCTGTGGCGTCTGAATAATAGAGCCGGACATGTTGAATCTGAAGTCCAGGGTGGTAGATTTCCAGGGCCAGCTGTAGGCCGAGCACCCAAAGCTAAGATCAGAAAACCTGCACTGACAATAAGTCTAATGGATGATATGTGGACAGCAGTGAAAAAAGCACAGGATGCAACCTAGTTTATCTAGAAAGTAGGACAACACAGTTTGAGGTGGTCATCAAAGCTGAAGAAGGACCTGCCCATTGGTTGTGTTGTTCCTATTGCATGAGTCATGTTTTGGAGTAAGTCAGTTATCATACTTTTGGCTGAGAAAGAAAAAAATAAATGCAAAGAACTCAAGTTATGATATATGCATAGTGCCCACACATCCCTGCGTCTCGCACCTGCTTGTGGGCCAGTGCTGGTGCTTCTGTTGATTTGGGCTTTTTGAAGCTCTTCCCACGCTCCCAGGTTTTTTACGCTTACTGTATGGATGTATGTGGGTTACTGAACAATGAAGGGGCTGTCGACAATCTGTTACTCCGCCTGAATTCATTGTTATCATTTTAATCAATAATCAGTTCACACCACCGGGGTCGCCTGAAGTAATGGATCAGGTCGCAACGCTATAAACTAGCGGACCATATATCGTTCAGTAGCTTGTCTTATGTTTTGTTATGGCTGGGAAAGTTTATGGGACAGGTTTTTTTTTCATGAAGGTTCAATAGTTTATGAATAATGTATTGCATTTCTGTGAAATATTGGCTATGGGTGGAGGGCATGTTTGATATTTATTGCCTGTATTAGAGGTGTGTTTATGTGCAATGAATGTGAATTGTTTAAAGCCTACATGCATTTCACAGGCTGAGTTGACATTCATGACTGGGACTGCCTCATGATTAAGGGTTAGCGAAGCTCTCCCACTCGTTCTCTCTCTCTCTCCTTTCTTCCCTTTCCTTTTTCCACCTGTCCCTCCTCACCGCCTTTCTTTTTATGCGTATCTCTGTGTATTGTGCCGCTTATTAAGAAACAATTCCTCCCACACTTTGGGCTCAGGCTCAGTGAGTGGCAGGCCATTTTTCCATCGCTGGTGTGCGTGAGCAGGCTAAAATGTTGTGTTTAGTCTCACTGTTTCTTCTTTGTTACTACGTGAGTCGGCGGAGGAGATATATGCTGCTACAGATTATGTACACAACTGTGCAAAAGTCTTAGGTCCCTGAGCTCATTGTTTTAAAGCCTTTATCTTTAACAATACATACATTTTCACCAGTAAGAAGACCAGATATCATTAGAGCAGATGTAAATAAGCATCATATCTTGTGTACAAATTTTAGTTCCAGATTTCTTCTGGACGATACAGACATTGTATGAACTAAGCAGTCCCTTCAGCAGCAATCTTGATTTACATTAATGAAGCACTGAGTAGTCAAAGCTTGTATTAGGTGATACCTGTAAATAATACTGGGATCAAATCAAATCACAGTTTATTTAATACATACTTAACTAGAAATGAAATACTTTGACAACTGCCCACTCACATAAAACAATAACATAACATAAAGAATCTGAAATATTAAGGGATGTATACAAGAGCAAGATGAAATAAGCATTAAAGAAAGATAGTGAGTTCTGAGAAGAGATAATAATATACTATTACAATAATGATAATAGAAAAAAAAACAGAAGACATACATTAAAATAAATAACACACATAAATATACACTATAGAAAACAGATGGGCTGGCAAGGAGAGCTTGGGTATGGTTATATTTACATACTGACATATGTAAAACCACTACTTACTGTATTAATACTGTTTGAATATTTAAAAAGTAAAGTGTTTTGCTGAGCAGATGAAAGCTTCCTCTCTAGAAAAGTGCCTAAAATGTTTGTAAGGTACTTTTCATTCTTCTTTTGGTATGTGGTACCAAAAAAAATGTCTATGGCTTGTAACAATAGCAGCACCAGAGCTATGTATATATGTATAGAACTATATATATATGTATAGAACTATGTATATTTGTACAGAGCAATGTATATATGTATAGAATATACTATATATAGGCATGGTTAGGGATAACTTACATTTTTTTTCCATTACAGATTCCTGATAACCTGTTCAAATGTAATTGTGACCTAATACAAAATATTACCATATTACTATATATATAACAAAAATCTGTCTCTATTTTTGTTGATTTTAATTTTATTTTTATATATCAATTATACAACAGCTTCCGTTTATATCCTGCGTAAGGTTCATGATGAATGGACCAATACAAATGCTCCAAAATTACTTGGAATAAAACCTCTTAACATTAACTAACATTGAAAGTAAAGAAGGCTACTTGTTTTTCTTTGGAAAGCAGCAACATTCTAATGTAATCTGATTACTTTGCATTACTTTTGGATTATTTGTCTGTATTTAAAGATGTACAATTAAATAAAAAAAACAGAATAAACACATTTCTGCAGAGCTTTTAAACAATAATTTAAATAATTTAACTTAAACAGTCAATATATTTACATACTTAAAACATGACAGTGATGAATTTGTATAAAAATAACATACATGTATAATCAAACCCTGAAGTTCATAAACCATGCACACTGAGACTAGTGATGCTCAACTACATGTTTTCCTGGAACTCTCAGCTCTCGCTGCTGGAATCAATGGAATCAACTCCTCGGCTCTATTTAATTTTATCCAAGCCAGCCTCAGAGCTGATGATCAAGCAGAGATACAGTAGGGACTAAACCATCCTCTTCTAATAATTATTTATTGCAACTCAAATCATATAGAAAATGAAAAATTGCTGTGCAGGATGTATGAGGAGAGTTTTTGTGAATAGGATTTGTGCACTGGTGTTGTTTAAAGCTGCTCATTAAACAAACTCTCACTACTCAACCTCATAACGCTTTACTGATTAACACTCTCCTCCGCTAGAAAGTCCCTAAGCGGATTACATTTGAAAAAACACCGAGTCAACAGAGTCGAAGAGTTGACTCAAAACATTTCGACTCTTAGAGTCACATTGGTCAAGAGCCGACTCTTTTAGAATCGACTCCTCATCACTAATTGACACTAAAAGCTCTTACGCTGAATCACAGGGCGACTGTAATGGATGTGGAATAAGCCAGAATATTGGATTAAATGCAGTATAATTAAGAACTAAACTGCTGTCCTGGGACTTTTAGAGACCTTACTCAACAATAATCATAAATAGTGGTCAATATTAAAACTTTAACTGGCCATCATGTGTGATCTCTCAGCTAAAAGGTTGAACTGGCTCCTAAGGGCTTATACTGATGAGTCATGCTTTGACTTATCAGCTCTCAGCGGTTTCAGCAGCTCATAGAGATAAACATGTTCTATGAGTTTATAAAAAAAAAGACATGATTTTAATAAGTAAACTGTGTGAGCGTGTGAGCTGATCATCTCTCATATGAATAAAGATCATTTACACGTTTGCATCATTGGCAAACTGCTGGAGAACGAAATCATACATGCGAAAGTGAAACTGTTGTGAATTGTTATTCATAATATAGCAGTTGTTAAAAGTGTATGTGGAACAGATGGCCAAAGAATGTTGCAGAGCTTGGGGGAAGGTCAGAGACCCCCGTCATTTGGGGTTTTATGACAACTCCAGGCCCAAGAACAAGACCCTGCAACGTTATCTGAAGAACTTCCATTCGAGAACCACTGTCCACCCAGAGAATTACAACTGGCCAGGTGCACATGGGCCAGAAGGAGCAGGATGGCGGGCTTATAAAAGACAATGCAGTCGGAGATACGATTGAGACCAGGGCTTGAGAGCTCGGAGAACGTCGGCTCTGCAGTCCTAAGAATAAAAGCTCATTCTCTGAACTGGTCTCCCTCTTCGTTCTGATGGTTCTTGCAACATATTTGTCAATAAAACAACTAATTTTGGTTAGAAACTATAAGTTTACATACTTACATAATCTTGTTAATAATCCCTCTGTGTTTATAATGCACCTGTAATCTGATTACTGTCTTTTATACTGTAACAAAACTTTTCTTATGCTGATTATGTAATGCCGTTACATGTATCCCGTTACTCACCAGCCTTGAACATACTTAACATAACAGCATGACTTGCAAAGAGAAGACTGTTTGGTACATGTTTACTTTTTTGCTAGGGTAAGTAAGTAAAGTTATCTAAATAAGTAAACATTAATTATGCTGTGGTTTTACTTTCAACCAGCCATAACATTGCTTTCATTTTCTATTCCAAACATGGAATCAACATTCTTATTTTCCAATCATCCATGGCACCAAAACATCCATGACCGTAGCCAACAGCTCCAGTTCAGTGAAACTGTGATTATTATTAATAGCAGTGGATCTCACTCAACAGGCTCAGACGAGGCCAACACTTGATATTGCGCTGTGTTAGTTCTACAGAAAATTACACATTCAAGTTCCATTATTAAATATAATAAACAAACAAATGAACAAAATGGGTTTAGGTCTTTAGGTTTATTTAGTTCAATTGTTAACACATAATCTCTTCTGTACTGGATCATTTTTCATTGAGTGCAAAAGCAGCTGGAAGCTGCTGTCTATGGTTCCAAGGCAGCCTGTTTATTGTTTGGTTTGGTTAGCACAGATCAGTGTTCGTTACTGTGTATGCATTAGACAGTATGTTAATAGGCTGATATTATCTTATACAACGTTAAACGATGTACATAAAAGAATTAATCTAGGGAACACTGCTTACTAGAGACTTAGGGTTTCAGACACTGTATAATCCAGCCTTTAACTGTCAATCAGAGATAGTGTTCCTGACTTGTCTACCCAATCTAAAACTCTGTTTTTGACTTGTCTACCAATCTGAGACTCTGTTTTTGACTTGCCTACCAATCAAGAGGTGGATTCCTGACTTGACTTCCAATTTGGGACTGGGATCCTGATTTGTCTACCAATTAGGGGTCGGGTTCCTGTCTTGTCTACCAATCAGTGGGTGTGTTCATGACTTTTCTACCAATCATAGACTGTGTTTCGGACTTGCCTACCAATCAGGGGCTGTGTCCCTGACTTGTCTACCAATTATAGACTGTGTTTCGGACTTGCCTACCAATCAGGGGCTGTGTTCCTGACTTGTTGATGGAACATTGCTACTCCTTCATAAATAAGATATTTATTCTTTTATGTTCAATGTTCTTTGATTGAACACAGCATCATTGACTTAAGAGGGTTAATACTTGATTTACAGATTGGTGGTGCAACCAAATATAGTAAATAGTGTTAACTAAGTTGGAGCCAAACAGAACTGACTGGGTGTACCTTAAAGTGCCCATGGAAATGGTTCTAACCCCACACAGCATGGCCACAGAGTCAGCATGGTCAGGCAGCAAACCCCAGAGGAAATATAGCCATCATAACTTAAGCTAAGGTAACATTGCATGTTCTTCCACAAATGCATTTATTGTTAACATTAGGTAGTGTTGCACAGCATGAAGGGCCTGGGTCCAACCCCTGGCTTGGTGACCAGAGTCCCTTCTGTGTGGAGTTTGCAGGTCCCCCCGTGTCTGCGTGGGTGTTCTGTTTTTCTCCCACAGTCCAATGGCATGCAGACAGGCGAACTGGAGATGCTAACTTGTCCCTAGTTGTGAGTGTTTATGTCTTTCTGTCTGAACTGGTGGGCTATCCGGGGTGTTTCCTGCTTTCTGCTTTATTAGAACTGGGACAGCAAGCTCCAGCAAATTCCCCCAGACCCAAAAGGATAAGTGGTTTAGAAGACGAGATAATGATGAAAAAATTAGCAACACATTCTCAAATTTAGGTCCATGCTATTGTTCTGTAAGCCTTATGCTAGGAATGACCACATTTGTAGGTGGAGAATGGACAGGTCAGTGATGTTACAGTTGCCACCGCAAGGTTATGGTGGTCAGTAATTTTATGCTCTAGCGCGTTCATTATTAGTATTGCAATTATGTGTGGGCAGACATGAAAAGGACCTTTTTCTGAACTACAAAGACCCACATAAGCATTCAAATGGTTCTTTGATGTCGTGATAATATATGTAAGCATTGTTTTCATTAAAGAATCTCCCTCGTACAGAAATCAGCAGCTAGCTCCCAATAACACACAACGCTGGGTTTCTAATAGAGAAAAAAAAAAAAAAACCTTATTGCTATTCCTCATAGTTCCTGCCGCTCACTTTACGACAAATCTGATACTGATGTTTCAGTGGAACCGCTTTAAGCTTTTGGATAGATTTTTATCCACCCTTATTTTACGGCTTCCTTGAAATTCTCCTCAGATATGATGGGATTTTTATTATAGGTTTGTATGGATGTAGGGGTTAGACACCTCACACCTCAGCAAGCTTCTCTTCTCGATAAGTCGGAGCAGATTTTATTGGAATGTGTTATGGGATATTTCTCGCGATTCTGCCGTCCGAATGTGTGCCGAGGGTGACCGGCATGAGGAGAGGTCAGGCCGGTGCTCAAATGTAATCACGGAGCAGTCTTGTGAATATGAAACTCCGGCGGCCAGAGGATTTATTATTCAGCTGTATCCATCTCCCTGTTCTGCTCAGCGCTGCGCTCTGAATCCTGCTCTGAAATCTATTAGTCAAGCCTTTGATGCATTTGAAATTTGCCATGCCTGACTAGAGTTGAAGATGATTCTTTAAAGTTTGGGAACTCTAAATTTGGTACCTAGTTACCCTTTGGTTAACTTTCTGAAAAAAAAAAATCAAACAGTACAAATATGCATTGCTTTTCATGTGAGGAGATGTTTTATGTTTCAGTGTGGGGCAGACGGATGATGGGGTCAAGCAAATATGACTAAATTTTTTAGCCTCTATATTTCATTTGCCACCTTTTTCTGAAATATTCTTTTTAGACATAGTGCAGTGCCAAAGTCAGAGACCACCCTTTATTTTATTTCCAGTATAAATCATTAGTTTTTTTCATTTTATCTCCAAAGTTTATCATGGTTGTCAGCTTCTCATGATCCATGGAACCCCAAACACATTCAATGTTGTTGAGGTCTGAACTTGGCAGTGGGCAGTCCTAAGTCAGTCCATCCTAAGATTTTTTTGATTTCAAGTTTGTTTGATTTCAAACGCTCTTTATTTCTTTCTGCTTTCCAGTAACAGCTTCTTTACTTCCACTAATCCATTTCGGACCCATAGCATTGACTTGTTTCTTCACATATATAGGATGTACAGTAATACCTGTGAATGTTTTCAGATCTGAAGCAAGAGTGGAACCTCATATTCTCCTCTCTCGTAATGGCAAAAGCTCTAAGTACTGTTTATTTGACGTCTGGCAGGTCATGGGTGGACACTAGGCGTCCCATATTCTCTGTATCTTTTAATATATATATATATATATATATATATATATATATATATATATATATATATATATATATAAATATATATATATATATATTATTTTTTATAACTCTAATCTTTGAAACTCCTTGAAATATATATATATATATATATATATATATATATATATATATATATATATATATATATTATTTTTTATAACTCTAATCTTTGAAACTCCTTGAAACTTATTGTCATTTGAAGGTCTCTTGCGCAGTGTCTCCTGCAAAATGAATAACTGGTACTTTTGATTTCTTAGAAAATGCTGGGTGGCCTCGGACTTACTGAATACAGTATGTTAGCACATAGACTGCATCAGAAACTACAGGGGGGTGAGCAAAATAGCAGAAACACCACATGAAAAACTTGTACTGACTGTAATGCTTTTCAGCTCTGCTCTACCCCGTCCATTAGGGGAATGGAATAGTACCACCACTGACCAGATATTATCTGTATGGTGGATCTTTCTCAGCACAGCAGTGACACTAATATGACATGGCATGGTTATGTGTATAGTGCTGGTATTAGTCTAGTAGACACAGCTAGTTCCACTGCTGGGTCCACCATCCAAAAGTATGGTGCCAAACGTGGTTGTGTAGTCAGAAGCTGGCTAGATGATGACTGATGTAGGTAAAGGTGAGCTACAGTCTCTAACTGTATACCTACAAAATAGGCATATTTAATACAGTGGACAGCAAATGGACACAGTGTTTGAAAACATAAGCAATACTGCTGGGACTGATATATTTGCACCAGAAGCGCATATTCTACCATGCAACTTAGATCCCCTTGAGATAACAAAAGTTGAAATTAGTCAGCATATATTAGTTTTTTCTTATGCAACTGTTGGTTGTGATCAATAACCATAGACGATACATTTGACATGTTTTCCTTTGGGCTACTTACTAAAACAACCAAAAAACCTATTGACTCAACCAAAGAAATGAAAGCATCTGAATATTGTATTTATCTTATTATGCTTTAAAGGAAGGGAGGCCAGAGGCTAAGCAGAAGTTGTTAAGCTTTATTTTATAAGTAGCTTCAGCCCTTGAGATGAATCTGTGAAGGTCAAAAACTTTTCTACTATATATTATCTATAACATATATATATATATATATATATATATATATATATATATATATATATATATATATATATATATATATATATATATATATCATATTATTCCCAGTTCTGCTTTTGTGGCAGTCAGCTAAATGGAAGCAGAATCAGCCCCTTACTTCAGCATATGTGCAACAGCCTGGCGGCGCAGGGTTTCAAGCGTATCGCGGGTTAAGGTAATAAGGGGTTGGGATTAGCATACAGTGACGGGAAGGAGACTTTTCCTCTACTTTCTCTTTCACTGTCTGCCAGCGTTATGTGGTGGAGGAGCTGGGCCAGGTACCGACAGGTCCTCATTACCACCCTCTCCGGCTGAGCTGCAGGTGGAACAGAGGCGAGAGATTCACCACCCCCCTCTCCCACCCCCTCACTCCATCCTGAAAGTACACACTGCTGAGAAATATCACTCACTCTCCCCAAGGCAAATGCAGTTCCCAGGAAGTTAGTTGGGGCATTGTTAGACTTGGGGAAAAAGTTGAAATTCAGGGCCGAGCATATTTCTTTTTTTTTTTCTTCTTCTTTCCCCTGCTGCCATTTTACCGTGAGCCTTCAGGATGTGCGGAGGGCGAAGTCTTCCCAAAGCTGTTGCCACACAAGGATTAGCTGGAGGTGTTTTATCACTGTGATCTTGTCTGAAACGTTGGAGAGAGCTTAAAGTTTCTTCACTATGCCAGATGGTTTGTCTTATACTTGTAGCTTCTTTCTGCTGGCCCCCTGGTGGCCATTACACTAGTGGTATATATTACACTAGTGGTATATATATAGTCATAAAAAGAGTAGCTAGGACACTCTCTGTGAATCCCTATGTGTGTAAACAGCTGTGACTATTTGTTGAATTGCTAGAGAGCAATGAGAGGCTAATGTAAAGACAGTACAATTTAAGCATTCTTGATATCAATTATTGTATATAACTAGAACAAAAACTTGCATTTAAACTGAATAAGAATGCTTTTAAACATTTATTTGTTTGCTCACCTACACAGATAAAAATCCAGTTTGCTTCTGATTCAATCAATATGTGTTCTGTCGTTACTAAAGAGGCAAAGTTTGACTGGGGGACCTCCTATAACAAGTGAATAATCACATTTTATGGCTTTAACATAAAGAGAATAAAGATAGAGCTTTCTGAATGGATCATGGTTTGGCCATTTGGTACATTTTATTAATGTAACCTTTGCATTTTATGGATTACCTTTAAAAGGCTCTTGGACTCTTCGTAGCAGAACATGGTGTGCGTATATGTTGAATGCATGTCTGGGCTGCTCTGATAGACCATCCTTTTTTGCGTTCAGAGTGCCCTCTTGGTTAGCTATAATAGTAATTGTGTTTTATATGGATATTCTTTTGGATTTTTCAGTTTTCAGTTAAGTGAGGTCAAGCTCAACATTGTACATGGAATAGAGATTTTAGAGGCATTAAATATTTCAGATATAACATTTGCAGTTTCCTTTATATATATATATATATATATATATATATATATATATATATATATATATATATATATATATATATATATAGTCCATTTTAATGGAATCAGAAGCAATTTTTTTTATCTGTGTAGGTGAGCAAACAAATGTTTAGAAGCATTCTTATTCAGTTTAAAAGTTTTTGTTCTAGAATTTGTTTTACAATGTTTGAAATCAAGAATGCTGCAATTACACTGTC
Source organism: Megaleporinus macrocephalus (assembly GCA_021613375.1). Classification (NCBI taxonomy): domain Eukaryota; kingdom Metazoa; phylum Chordata; class Actinopteri; order Characiformes; family Anostomidae; genus Megaleporinus; species Megaleporinus macrocephalus. Next base: position 32,728,666 of record CM038720.1, read on the forward strand.
ATTACATTAGCCCCTCATTGCTCACTAGCAACTCAACAAATAGTCACAGCATTTCAAACACATAGGTATCCACAGGGATTCATAGTGTCCTAGTTACTCTTTTTGACTATATATATATATATATATATATATATATATATATATATATATATATATATATATATATATATATATATATATATATATATAAGTATAAGACAAACCATCTGGCATAGTGAAGAAACTTAATATATATTTTTATAGCCCTCTGTCTTCAGGGGACCACAAAAAATCTTTGTATACACACACACATATGTATATAAATAATACATACATAAATCATACAGAAAAATGTACATAGAAGATACAGGTGATGAAGTGTATTGATCAATGTGGACATGTGGACATACACATAACAGTTACTGGTGCATGCAGACAAACACTGACATACCCACATACAAACATACATATATAAGTGAGACATTAAACTGATATAGACTAACAATGACACATAACTAGAAACATTTACACGTGTACGTATGCAGTCCCCTTTAAATAGTATTGAAACTTCAAGACTGGCAAGAACTAGATAACATGCTGCATAATGTTTCAGTCCTGCATAGGGTAGATTTGGGTTCAGTTCCCTGCTTGAGTAGTAATTCTAGTATTTTTAGCTGCTTTAGGACAGACTAAATTTAAACATTTGGTTTTTTCCAAAAAAAAAAAAGATCTCTTTTGATAAGATTAGTCTGGTTATTTATACTACCTGCTATTTACACCAGTTCCAGCCACATTCTCACACTGACAGTGGCAGTCACTGCTTTTGCACATATTGTCTTGTGTTCCTGGTTTTTGTATCTGCACTATGGCTTGTTTATCTCTTTTAAACTTTATTCAGCTGTAACTTTAATAAGTACTGCACCAGAGAAGTAGCCTGGGCGTGTTTTATTATTCTGTACAGCCCTGTATTGCTATAATGGTGATTAAGCTGAATTGAATTGGGAAATATGAAATATGTAGTAATTCACATTCATGTTGCTGTGTTCTCCGTTGAGTTCTCCTCCCCAAAGTGTGTGTACATGGGCCTGCTTGGCTATGTTTATTAACAGCATGGGATAAATGTGTCTCAGTGCTATTATGTTGCTTTGAATGTAAGTTTATTTAGCTGAATTTTTACATTCTGGGCATGCTCAGTTTGAAGCAAAGCTCTATTAGTCCATCTGTCAAAGCTACTGAGGGATGCTGGGAGATGTTGTTTGTTTTTTTTTCAGCTGTGTTTCATATCAAAGGAATACACACAGATGCTATCTCTCTATATATCTCTCTCTCTCGTTCTTTCTCTCTCTCTCCTTCATAAACATAAACACACACATGCCCCAGGTAGTCAGATAAAACCAGCTATTTAGATAATGCCTACCTTGGGTGTTGGAGATTCTTGTGCTATAGTAAATCAAAAGCATACAGCTCACTTACTCGTGCTTTGCTTGCTAGAGAATACATGGTTTCATGCACAAGACAGCGACAAAGTGTTAACAAGAAAATACAGGCTGCAAATACATCTATTTTCTCTATTTATTAGTGCTATGTACTATTCATAACGTTCCGCCTTATTCAGAACTGTGTACAAGTTTTTTTTCAACACATACATTAGGGCTTTAATATATTAGGCAGATAGTTTAAGCCATTAATGTCAAACTCTACAACTCTACAAAACTAATCTACAATTATGCTAATGTCTGCTAGCCTCCCAATGGGACTCTAGTAGTAAGTTAGTACTAAGATGAATGCAGTTCACATAGACATTTTGGGCTGTTCCAAACTAAACCGAGACGTTTAAACTTCTAAAACACATATTTTGTGGGTTTTTTATTGCACTAGATTTTACCCTGAAGCAGTAAGTGCCACTAGTTTTTATTTCTAATATCTTGCCTAATCTTACTAATTAGGCTACCACTCATCTTCACAGGCAGTAATGTTTCAAAGACTTTGAGCAGTGGTCACCAATCCAAGTGCTAGAGTTCATGCACAATCTGCTAAACTCAAGGTAATGAACGTATTTAGAAGTCCCTGATTGGCTAGATGCAGGGACAGCATGTTAGATGAAGTTTGATCTTCAGGAGAAGAGTTGGAGATGTTGGTCCCATTCATTGGAAATCATTGGTCACTAGTCCTAGCTATGTTACAGTCTGCAAATATTAGTGGTAGCCTGACCCATGTGTTTCAGTCAGTGATGTATCTAGAGTATCCAGCAGTCTAGAGTTTTCCAAACATGATTTCAGTGTCAATTCTTAATTATGTTAGTGGTCAATCGGACATGTTTTGACCAACTCCTGAAGTCTTAACCAATGGGGGAGTTCAAAACTCCTGAGCAGATTATTTTTTTCCATGGGGCAGTTCTGAAATTTAACAATAAAACCTACGAGTGCAGAGCTTGGAGAGTTTAAATAAAAGAAGGATGATTATTAAATGAAATTAAAATGAACAAAAAAATTACAGACATATTTTTTTGTATTCTCAGAGAAATAATTCAGTCTTCTCTGAAGGCCCTGAGGTTTCCTGCTCTAACTAAATTCTGTGCAAAGTATTATAACGAAGAGGAACTAAAAAGGAATGCACTTAAATGTAAAGGTGCCGAAAAGAGTCCTCTGGAGCAAAGCCAGAATGTAATACCGGCTCATTAAACACACAGTCACAGCAAACAGCACTGGGACACAGTGACCAAATACTGTCATTAAACGCAGCCCAGAAATGCTTTTCACACACACACACACACACACACACACACACACACACACACACACACACACACACACACACACACACACACACACACCTCATGTTGTGGAGTGCTGCTTGACCCTGTAACCAGAAGAAGACTCGTTTGGAGAAGAGAACGGGCCTGTGCAAGCGACGTAAGCCAGTTTGCTTGCCTCCACAGCTTTAGGGAATGTAATCTGAAAGCAAACAGTGGTTTTAACATCTTTCGGCTCGTGTAAGGCATCATATTACTGTCACTTTACAGGCTGGAGCGGCCATCTCGGGGGAGAGCGCGGCCTCCACATAGCATCAGCCACAGAGACAAAGGCAGAATATCTAGGCCAGAGTGAGATTTTAATGGGCCAATTTTCTGTCAGGTTTGTGCCCAGAGGCCAGGATGATCCAGGCTATATTTTTTTCTGTGTGTGTGTGTGTGTGTGTGTGTGTGTGTGCTCTGAAGGCCTCCCTGAAAGGCTGTAACAAAGCCTGCACTTTGAATGACACCCAAATCCCACTAGTGGCATGCCATCACCTCAGCCAATGGTGCAGGAAATTCCCCCGCCAGCTCCACTTGGCCCTGCGAGGTATCAGCCGCAACACCTGCCGTCTATTCTGGCTGGTTGGCTCGGCCTGTGTGTGTGTATATGCGTGTTTTTTGTATGTGTGCTTGCATACATCTGGGTCTGTGGGTGGTTGTGTGAATGCGATGCCTTTTTTTTCCATTTCAGATCTCCTTTCTGTGTGCAAGACATGTAAGACATGTGCGAACTGGCGGATAGTCTGTTTAAACAACGTTACCATTCAGTCACTTGGCACCCGTGTTCGGCTGGGGGAGACCCATGCAGCACTGAGGGACGCTTCAGCAATGTGTAGAGCAGAGCGCTCTTCGCAGCCTGAATACAAATGGCGGCTAAACGATGCCCGCCGCTGGTCCAGCAATGCTAACATAATTTACAGCAACAATAATAGCCTCTATCTCTGTAGCCCTAAGGGTGACTGATTTAATTTAAACTATCAGCAGGTCATTTTTTAAACAGAGGTGTCCTGCTGGCATGGAATGGGCAGCTTCAGTGGTAGCATGATGATCGCTGTACAGCGTACACTATGATTAAGCTAAGACTAAGGAATAACTGATTTTATGTAATATTGTAGTATCAGTTTTCTTGTAGATACAGTGCTCTTCATCACTGTTTATTCATTTAATTTCTCATCAGGAAGGTCTTTGAGTTCAACGTATTCATTTTTCAGCATTTACTGTGTTCACTCATTGCACAGAATATCATCAAGTGATAACAAGAAAGTACATGCTGTACTTTTGTAGTGTTGTAGTGTGCAGGAGTGGTAGCCTCAGTGGAAGAACTTCATATATGTACCTTTGATTTTTCATTTCTTTGACTTTCCTTCTGTATGCAAGGTGATTCCTTTCTATCTAACCCCAGATATCAGTTTTTTAACCATTGTAGATCCATATGAGAACTTATTTTCTCATTGAAAGGATAAAAGAGCTAAAGTGGCTGGAGAGTTCAGAGAAAGTAAAGACTGGACAAGTTAAACACTGATAGATGTTATCTTTCATGTTGAAAGCATTTGTGTCACTTATTGTTAAATCTGTTTTCTATTTTTTCTCTTGTATTGGAGAATGGATAGTCATATTGGCTGTAAATTGAATAAACAAAAGGCTGGTTTCTGGCATTTGCACGGTATTGTAATTTGCATGTAATTGTAAAAGAAAGGAACAAACAAACATTTGTTGATGATTCCATAAAACTCAGAAAGCTGTTTGATATTGAGAATTAGGATATAATAAAGTTTAAATAAATAAAAAAAGGTCTAAAGACTGGCCTTTGAAACATGGTGAATGAATGATAAATAGCTTTGAATAGATCACAACAGCATATCATTAACAATGATAATAATAATACACATTTCATACTGCATCTTTTATGTAGGTTCAATTCATAATGCTTCACTTCAAGGTACTCGTGTATTTAGGAACATTTAGGAAAATATGCTGCAACAAATAAAATAACAAAAAAATAGCAATAATAACAATAACAGTTTTATAAAAAGACATGCAATATTTAATCCTTTATATATAGACAAGAGAATTAAAACATTTATAATGGTTTATTAATGGTATAAAATTAGTTTATTAATATTATTTACAGTGACATGGTGGTGTAGTGGTCAATCTGGGTTGGATTCCTGGTTTGGGCCGTTTGCATGTTCTCCCCGTGCTTGAGTGGGTTTCCTCCTGGTACTCTGATGTCCTCCCACAGTCCAAACACATGCATGTTAGATTGATTACTCATTCTAAGTTGCCCGTAGGTGTGAGTGTGTGTGTGCATGAGTATGTGTTGGCCATGCGATGGACTGGTGACCTGTCCATGGTGTCCCCTGTCGTTGCCCAATGACACTGGAATTGTCTCCAGGCCCACAGTGACCCTGACTAGCAGGGTAAAGGGAATGATAATGAATGGATGGATGTTATTAACAAGATACTGCATAAATAAAAAAAATACTAATCATAATATGAATGAAAGGTTGAGATGTTCTTTCTAATAAATATGAATATCTGATAAGGCTGACAGGATTGATGCTGATTGACAGAGAAGTGAGGCCATTATAGATGAATGGCAGCTTAATATTTGGCAAGAAACCTGTCGCCCTTAATTTCTAAGATTTATAAACATATTATAAGGTTAGCTTTATTGGCACTAAATAAAACGCTGATGTCTATGTCAGTCTTCACTCTGCAGAACATTGCTGAATAAAACAACAACAGCTCTTCATTTGTCAGGTGATTCCAAACATTTGAACAGTAGTTTAAATCCTGCCTCTGTAAAGGCAGCAGTGACAAGCTCTTCCAGCCAGCTCATGTCAAATAGCTCAAACACGGTTTCATACAGCACTCCAATGTCTCTTTATTCATAAGTCTGTTGTGCGTCTGCTGGGCTGCAAGGCAGGAGATGAAAAAAAAAAAACAAAAAAAACGAGCTTGTCTATAGACAGGAGAATGCTGTGTGCTAACATGACGGCCGGGTGGGAGGTGTGACGTATGCTGCAGGAGCCAATATTTTTGCTGTTTGGACTGGCAGCCTCGTAAAAAGAGAAGCCCAGCACCTTTCCCCCACGGAGGGGATGCTGAGATGTCAGTGAGAGTTACTGAGACATGGAGGCCTTGAGAAACCTCCCTTCACATGAGCTATGAAGGCAGACAGGAGGAGAACACAAGGTCAGCGTGGGGTGTTTTACTGTGGACGAGCGTCTGGGGAGTTGTATTAGAGGAGCACTGCAGGCTATTCAGGTCTTTCATAGTGTTTTATGTTGTCACAGTTCTTTTGTAATGGCCAGTGAAATAAAAGACATTCGCAAAAAATTTATATATGAAATTAAATTATTCCACACGTTTACATTCAAACTGTCTGAACAGACTTTGTTAAAGTTGGATGTGAGGGTTTCGCTGCCCCTGGTCAAATGACAAGTTTTGTTTTATTTTAAAGTAAGAAGAATTTAACACATTATCTACAGAACCTCTGAAGGAGACAGTATGACATCCATGTATCTGAAAAAAACAATTATTATAGCATGTTAATGCTAAACCTATTTAGCCTCTCTCTTTTTTTACGCTCGTCTATTAATTATACTGTCATATTAGTTTGTGTTTTATAGGACCTGAGATGAACAAACCAAACTGAACAAACACTAACTCTCACAGACTTACTCTGTTATTTAGTCTTATGTTGTAGCAATACTTTTCTTGTTAGCTGATATTTATTTAATTGACATTTGAAGGAGTCTAGATTGCGTATATTCAGCATTTTTAATTGTTCTCTGATGCCTACATTATAGGTAAAGTCAGGACTAAACATGCCCAGATGCAGTTTTACACATCCGTTAACAAACTAGAATGAAACATGCTATTTCTAATGGATGGTGAGCTCATGAATAATTTGGTTGGCTGGTTTACAGTGAAACACTGTGATGATCACACAGAAGCAACATATAGAGCAAAACAAACCTCTGTGTAAACCAAGACTTTATATATACATTTAAATGCATTGGCTGTCATTAACATTTTGTGAACATTTCATAATGAATGGACCAATGGAAATGCTTCAATACAGTGTGGGGAATAAATTCTGGTTCCACTGACTTACACTGAATTAAAAAAAGTTTTTGTCCTGTCCCCGAAAGTTTCCATTTTTGAGATACTTGATTTTTATTGGACTGTGACGACGTTAGCTATGCTACTTACTTGCAGCTTGCATCAACATAACATGAATTGAAGTTATTACTTACTGTGAACCGTTAGTTTAAGATGATCTACTTCAACCAGCAAACAGTGATACACTCACACAGCATGGCTGCTACTTACAGGTTTCTGTTGGGGTTGTGATGCTAACAAAGTTGGAACTGCTCATCTCTTCAGGCTGTTCAGTATCAATCATGTTGTACAAGGTTGGAAAAACTGTAAAATGTGCAGAGCAAATGACCAACTCTGAATTAAAGTTGGGTGGAATCTTGTTGATGTGGGCTCTGAAGTTAGCTTAACAATCGGAAACTTGTGTTGCAAATTTTCCATTCCATCTTCAATACTTGGCAAAAAGGAAGCCAAAATCAACATTTCAAAATCAAAATTTCTGGGCATACATATTAATGAGTCAAAACTGTTATGTAACAGTTTAAGGACTTTGGAATCGGTTCATTTGACCTCCGTCTTTTGGAATTTGGGTTTGAAGGAGGAGACAACAGTGTTTGAGGTATTCTGTATGTCAGTATGATATGTACTAAATTCAACTACAACAATGTAAATACAGTTTTCCGTTCTATGGCACCCTTAAAGTAATTGGATGATATCCTTTTTTCTTTCTTCCATCAAAATGGAAGATCCCTCATGATTCCATTAAGATTGAATGGCTTTTTTGAATTGAAAATCTTTTGTTGATAACATAACGGCTCTCCAGCAGGTGGGAAAAAAATAATATTTGACAATTTTATCCCACCACCCCCAACTATTATGGAGCAAAACCACTCAGCTCACTCAGACATGCTCCCCGATACTGAGGTCCACTTCTAAATACATTATAATTTACCATTCATGTTGTCTGTAAATGTTGCCCTTATCTATGTAGTCTTTACTGCAGTGTGACAGTTTAATGGCGGCCTGCAATAACACAGTGAGAAATGTCCTTTGTTGTGTTACATTACGAGAAATTTAGGGGTGTTTAAATTGCTGTCAGCCATGTCATAATTTGGCACTTACTTACCACACACTTATCACGATTTGGGGTCCTTTCTCAAGCTAACACACTGTGTGAAACAACCTTAAACCAAACAATCTAGGCAATGAGAGAATAAAAGGCACAAACATTGTGAACATTTTCTGGTATTTCTGCGTGATACTGGCTCACACTGTCGCAGTTCTGCCTCTTTTTAAGTCATTAGTGTGGTTGTGAGATTTCCCGCATGGTAAGCACTGGCTTTGGTTCCTTAAATCAGCTAAAGCCATGTTCAAGTTCATGTTCAGTTTCATGTGCTTCCAGCAGTGAAGAAGAAATTACTCAAAAAGTGAAGTTACTCATTTCAAGAGATTGTATACTTCAATCAAACTGTATACATGCAAATTCATTTTAGTGCTTGTTTGGAAATGAACAGCGAGTCAGAGTGCTTATTATTTAAAAGGCAAGTCCCTGCCTTTCCTCCAAACAGCAAATAGAAAGTTATGCTTGACAGAAATTCTGAAGGACAATTGTTGTGTGGACTCTTAGAACCTAGCCAGTAGGAACGGTTTAATAACAAAATGCCTCAAAATACACATTAGCTGGAAGCTAGCTCATAACACACACCAGTTATCTAGTGTTTTCAATGACTTTGTGTGTTTGGAGCTGGTTAGAGCAAAAACGCTGGACCCAGTGGGCTCCCTGAGGATAGTTTTGGAAACCACTGGTCTACATATTATTGACTATGAGCTGTTGAAGCAGTGAATACATGTTTGTGCATGGAGAATTTAAAAATCTCACTCTAGTCTCATTCCAACCACCTAAAAGTCTGGGCTGGCAACCCTACACAGCAAACAAGTTTAACAAAATTTGGACATGCCTTCCATCACTGCTGTCCTTCAGAGTTCTGGTTTAACGATTGGTGCTCATGTTCACACAGGTTGGTTAGCACTACAGTTGCTGTGCCACACCATCACAGAGATACTAGGGGGCCAGCAGGCAACAGAGAGAAGCACTCTTCACAGAATAAAGTGACAAGGACCAAAGAAAAAATGTATCTTCATTCACTCCATTCACTTTTAAGCTTGCTCTATCATTGCTCCTCTCGCTCCTTCTTGCTCACTCGCTCGCTGATCCAGTTGGGTCAAATTTAAGAGGTGTTTTTAACAGCAACTGACAATATTCTACCCATTCTGCCTTTAAGGAACCTAACAACGTGGCAATGTCTGTCTCTTGTTACTTGAGGGCTCTTACAGTTTACGTGGCGAACGAAGTGGATTTATGGAAGGCAGTGAAATTTGGACCCAGTGATAAAAAGCCTGACTTGCAAGTACGACTTGACTCCCTTCGTTCTTACCAAAAAGCCATTCGAAGGAACGTAACACCAGTAACATACTCCTGATATTGTCAGATAAGGAGAAGACAGAGAGGCTCAACAACCAACAAAACCAGGTGGGTTTTGTAGGACATGTCAGCAAACTATAAATGTTTCTGTATTTTGGGTTGCTTGTAGTGAATAGCAACCTTACTAGGCCATACACAGAGATATGATGAGTAGCTGATATTGATACTAAATACTGTGAGCTAACTTTATGTTAGCTGTTTTACATTATGTTACATTAATATGAAAATGAAAGACAAAAAGATCCAACTCTGAAACAGAATTCTAGTATTGAATCTTTTGACTTCTGCTGGAAAAATTTATGGTTTCTTGAAGAACAGTAATGGAGACTGTGTCAAGGAAAAAGAACGTTTATTAAGGGTGTCTTTGTACCAAGCAAGTCTTAACTAAGTGTACAAAACAATGGACTTAAATAGCAAACCATGTAAACCACACCTGCTTGTTGTCCCTTTGTCTAAACAATCCAGAAACCCCATACTTGATGGGTGACTGCCTCTATCTTGGGAATTAAATAGTGGTGTTGAGGCCCGCCCAGGAATTTACAGTGTCCCCCATCTAGGACCCAGGATGTCTCAGAGATATCCCTACAACAAGTGCCGTTGCTAGATTGGGGAGCTCTAGATAGCCAGATGTAAAATAGGCTACCCATTGGAGGTCATTATATGACAAAGGGACTACTCTCGACGGCCTCTACGCAAATGAGATTACAAAGTAAAAAATAAAATTACAAACAAAGACAAATCTATTTTGATTATGATTGTTAACTTATGTTATAATCATCTTTGGTAACTATAGGGGTGAAATTGTCCCTATCTCATTTTTTTTGAGATAAATATACTGAAAAGACACCTTTATTATCATCATTACAAGAACATACAATGGTTTTGTGGCAGTTTCATATGTATTAAGGTCAGTTTAGGCTCTGCTTGTACCATAATAGTAACCTTCCTGCCCAGGTACGGGGGTGGTAAGACATTTGGGGTTTGTTGTGCTGTGAAAAGTTGGTGTCCTTCAGATTTGACCTGCTCTCGGGTCATTAGAAATCCCAGCGCATTCTTTTCCTAGAATTTCAAGCAGGCATGCTAACCCCACTTGTCCAAACCAGAGTCCCCACTATGACCCTTATTGATCACTGTCTCGGTGGCGAGTGTGCTGATGCACATTGACTGCAATCTCATCATCCAGGTGGCTGCTACATATCAGCAGCGCCTGAGATGAGCCACGGCTCCATGTAAACGTGTCAAGAGGAGTGCAGCACGATCCCAGCGGTTCACTGGTGTGCCGTTATGCGGACTGTATTAATTTATCAATCATAGCATAATTTATAGCATAATTATGCATGATAATTAGATGGCTGTTCAATCACTGGTGAATAGATGGCACTATTTTCCCTAACGAACATCATTTGTTAATGAGGGAGAAAAAATGGGTGTGACTTTACGATAATGGCTTGTCAGATTCCACACTCTTCCTATCATTATCATACCCAAGACTGAATTTCTCTGCATGTGCCTGCTGTGAGAATCTAGAGGGGTATGTATTATGTATTTTGGGGCATATCGTGCTGTTTCGTTTCCTGTTTGGTAGCAAGTCAGCCTTAAATAACACAGAGGACGAGTTACATTAGTTTAGGGTTCCAACACTAAATTCATACTCCCTCCAGAATAGAATGTATTAGCATTAGAACATTATATTGGTTTGTGTCATACTGTTTCTTTCCTGTCTTTCGAGCTTTCGGGCTTGGAACACTAAATTAATATGACTTGCCCTTAATGTTCTGAGGACCAGATGTACGCACTTGATAAGGTACAGTGCAAAGAGGTGCTGATATGAGGTGCACATATGATGTAAGTTTAGGCTGTAGCTCATGAGTGATGCAGAATAAGCAGTTTTAGTAATTAGTGTCCTGTGTTATGGGGTCTAATACTAATAATTCAAACCGAACAATAAAATCTGTGAAACAATAACATGGGAATGCTATAGCGAAATATTCTTGCAGTCCATGTAGCCAGAAACCTCCCAACAACACTAGCACTAATTTATGCCTGGCTTTAAAAGGGAATTCAACCATTTCTGCTTGTATAAACTGTGAACTGTGAACAAAGTAATTGGGAGAGGTTTGCTGTACAGGTCTGAACTAGACTTCCATAACTGAGATTGTCTGACCATCTCAAGGTCCTTATGGGAATTGTGCATGTTAATTATAGTGAGATTTTTGTCATTTTATATAGGCTACTGCTCAATTGTTCTACATGTACATAACTGTGTAAAAGGTTTAGGCACTTGGGGACATTATATTTAAGCTATTTTTCCAGACAATTTAATATTATTATTATTTTTTATTATTATTGAAATAGGTTTGCATATCGTCGCTGTCCCATGAAAAACAAGTATCTCTAAAATTGCAATGTTACAGGAGAGACCAAAAGCATACTTTACTTTCAATGTAAGTCAATGGAACCAGAATATTTTCCAAGCTATTTTGGAGCACTTCTATTGGTCCATTTATTATGAAATTTAACACAAGTAAACAACCATTGGCATGTTTAAATGATATAGAAAACTCAAAATCAACAAAAATTGAGATATATATTTTTAATTGGACAGCGACGATATCTCAGTGTGTTTATTTAACCCTTTCCGAACTATCTCCTATTGTAACCCAATATTATTTGCAGTTCTCATCTAATACCTGCTTTGATTACTCAGTACTTCATTAAGCTAAATCAAGATTGCTGCTGAAGAAACTAAATAAATTCGTACAATGTCTGGAGCTAAATTCTGTTCTTCGAATTGGCTGACAAGATATTATTATAATTCTTGTAGCTTTTTATTGTATTTATGTTTATTTACATCTGTTCGAATGATATATGGTTGCCTTACTAGTGAAAATACACTCAGTGATAAGATAAATGCTTTTGCACAACAGTATGTACGTTGTCTCACTGGATTAGAGTGTATATCTTGTAAGCACTGGATAGGTTAACAGCCCACTCTAGTGAATGAAACTGAAATATAGTCCTGTGCTACAAGATATTGTGGTGGGAGCCGTGAGTCCTGCAGAGTCACATGGGAATGCAGACCTCTAGTTTGGTGTGAAATTGTACCATTGTAGAGAAAAATACTGAGACAGGATTGTTTAATAGGGGTGATAGAAACCAGACATCTGAGGCAGTTGATATTGCAGGGACTCGCTATTGGTTGGTGCTGACCTGTGGAAGCTTGTGAGGAGGCTCATGGGAGGTGGGACTTGATGTTGTTAATATTGTTGATCATTAGTTTAGCATATCGTCGCTGTCCATTTTTCGCCTATCTTTATTTTTGTTGATTTTGAGTTTTCTATATCATTTAAACACGTCAATCGTTGTTTACATTGTGTGAATGTGTCATGGTGAATGGACCAATAGAAGTGCTCCAAAATAGCTTGGAAATAAGAAAATAATTGGGTTCCATTGACTTACATTGAAAGTAAAGTATGTTTTGGTCTCTCCTGTAAAGTTGAAGTTTTTCATTGGACAGCGACAATAAACATTTATTGCATTATTATGTTTTGGGGGGATGTGGGTTGTTAGTATGTCTTGTGTTTGAAGAGGGTCACCAGTAGCGAAACCTGTGGTTAGTAGTGATATCTCCCATGAGTTCAGTGCTCTGCATGTTGCCCTCCAGTTGGAGATTTTAATGAAAGGGTACTTCTTCACAGCGGAATCATGACCTCCTCTGTGTTTTACTGTGTGTTGCACTGATGCTACAGCATGTTTATTATACTGCCTGAGACACTGCTTTACAATGATTTTGAATTATACCCCAGTTTTACTGTTATCTACGGTGGCCGAGAAGACCCAAAGAGCTGCAAACAGAAAACATTTTCATTAAAACAGCAGCATGGGCACTACATTTAACAAACCACATACAGCGACGCAATGTAAACAGAACCATGTGGAGCCGCAGTAGCGTCTAATGAGAAGTAAGTTTGGCTATATTTGCTAACTATCCAGACTTACTTCTCATTAGACACTAGTGATGGCCAGATCGAGCCTCTTGAAGCATTGAAGCTTTCCCTCCAGATTGTCAAAAAAAGGTTCATTACTCGAAGCTACTTGTGCACACGAACACCCCTGCTGGCCAAAACTTTTATTGTCATTTCAACTATTTGCGATGGCCTCTTGCAACATTGTCAGCATGAGAACAAGTATATTAATTAGATTTTCTGTGGTTAATTAATTTGTTCATCTGATCTGTGTTTGATTGTGTAGGTCTGTTAATTAAAAAAACTGCCAGTATGATTTCAGTCAGTAGATAAATTCAATAGGATGTGAGATATTGATGTTAAAACTGTTGCAGTGGTTTTAAGAGATGGGACAGTGATTGTGGGGTGATGATGACTTTAATTTTTATTAAGAAATAATAAATCACGCCAATACTCGAACCATGTCCTGAGCTAGCAAGGCTTCAGACGTCATCAGTGACATCACTCGTCTGTAACGAAGCAAGCCTCGATACACACTTCATAAACGACTTTCTGGATTTCTCAACACAAGCTCCGAAGCATCGGTCTCATTTGCCTATCACTATTAGACGCTACCTCAGCTCCGCGTGGTTCTGTTTACATATGTGGTCCCACGTCCTTTAAGTGTCCTCCGGAAACACCTCCGTTGTGTGTTGTGAGCGATTTGCAGCGCGTTTGTGAATCTGCAGTGCGTTGAGTCTTCTCAGCCACCATAGTTATCGTCACTACTTAAAGTTATGAAGATGTGTAGGATAACAATTTTCATGTTGGGTAGCAAACCAAATGTCTATATTGGCACTATACACATAGAGACCTGGTTCCTATCAGCAGGGATGGAAAGAAATCAGTGTGGCTGAGTTTCTCTGCAGTGCACCACTCCACATCAAACCACAGTGAATGGCTTTATTTACATCTCAGCAACTGAATAATGTAGATACTCCCTTTTTTAAGAGCTGTAGAAAAATTCACACAAATATGCCCACCGAAGCATCCATCTCCGTCAAAACACACGGACCGCATCCTATTTGTGCCTGAAACTGAAGTCTGGAGCTTCTGAAACGTTTGCATGTCAGCGTTCCAATAAAGCACAAGCAGCTCACATTGCTCTAGAGCTCCAGCTTATAGAACAAGCAACCCCTTCGCTTTTTTTCTCCGCCACTCCACATGTGTGATAGAGCAATTAAAGCAGCTGGTCTTCCATGCTTTGAACTAAGGTGGAAATGTTTGAGAGGATGCTGGTTTTTAATGGGGGACCGAGAGCGAGGGCGGGAGGCTGTTTAGGCTTTAAATACTGTAAGATTGTATTAGTTCTAATGCACGCATGAAGTCCTTCTTCTCTCCAGCTCCTCTGTTCTTGTGTTTCTGTTTCAAATGACCTTCCCAGGCAATTAGAGGAGAAGCTCCATTAATTATCGGCTTTGGCGCAACCAGACTGGCGCTTTACAGAATCCACAGGAAACTTTATCAAAGCCCGAGATCTGCAGGAGAGCGATTTAACACCGCTTTCTGCTTGCTTAGGATTCAGTGTCTTCTTAATCAAAGAGCATCTGTGTGTTTCAGCTCAGATATTTCTGAGGTTTTTAGTTTAGTTTAGTTCTTTTGTGGGTGAACGCGTTTGATGCGCCTCATACATATTGCAGGATCGGTGCAGCCAACAATGTCATTGGATTAAGCAGCTGTTTCCCATGGGTAGGCATGACACTGTTACTGAATAAATGATTCTGTCAGATTACCTCAGTCTCGGTGCCAGCGTGCCAGCCACATGAATGTGAAAGTGCAATGAGCTAGCAAAGATACATGTCATGTCAAACACTGTCCTGCTGGGAGAGCCGGCGCGTACATGCGGAACGTAATGAGGGACGAAATGTGAGAGAATGGAAGTGACAGACTGTACTTTTGAGCTTTACGCTTAAGAGATATGTGCTCTAGTACGGCATTATCAGTGAAATGAAGGCCTTATGGGTGGGTGTCAATGGTTCGACGCCAGGTGAAATATATCTCTGCTCGCATAAAGGGCTGCGAGAAAGTAGCTTTAAAAAGATCTCTTTGCAAAACTTTTTCCAGCACTTTCCTTGCTGAAATACATGCCGTATGGAGGCCTGAACTCTTATAAATGGTGGTGCCATAGGAGAACCCCTTCTGGTTCTCCCTTCTGGAACCTTAGACGGTTCTTCAAATAACTGTTTTTGTAAATGACATGCAAGTGTGAAGCTGCTTGTTTAGAAGTTACACAGAGCTTCTGTGTAATGTAGCCCATCCCAGCTACTGATGTAAAGGTTCCACTATGTCTCAAATATAAAGGTTCCACTATGTCTCAAATATAAAGTTTCCACTGTGTCTCAAATATAAAGGTTCCACTATGTCTCAAATATAAAGGTTCCACTATGTCTCAAATGTAAAGTTTTCAATTATGTCACCGATGTAAAGGTTCTACTAAGTCATAGATTTAAAAGTTCCACTATGTCGCAGATGTAAAGGTTCCACCATGTCATGGATTTAGAAGTTCCACTATGTCATAGATTTAAAGATTCCACCATGTCATAGATTTAAAGGCTTCACTATGTCGCAGAAGTAAAGGTTCCACTGTGCCACAGATTTAAAGGTTCCACTCTGTCACAGATGTAAAGGTTCCACTATGTCACAGATGTAAAGGTTCCACTATGTTGCAGATGTAAAGGTTCCACTGTGCCGCAGATTTAAAGGTTCCACTAAGTCACAGATATAAAGGTTCCACTCTGTTGCAGATATAAAGGTTCCACTGTGCCGCAGATTTAAAGGTTCCACTATTTCACAGATGTAAAGGTTCCACTATGTCACAGGTGTAAAGGTTCCACTCTGTTGCAGATGTAAAGGTTCCACTATGTTGCAGATTTAAAGGTTCCACTGTGTCATAAATTTAAAGGTTCCACTATATTTCAGATGTAAATGTTCCACTATGTTGCAGATTTAAATGTTCCACTATATTTCAGATGTAAATGTTCCACTATGTTGCAGATTTAAAGGTTCCACTATGTTGCAGATGTAAAGTTTACACTATGTCAGAGATTTAAAGGTTCCACTATGTGGCAGTGTTAAAGGTTCTTTGCCACTTTAAGACATTTCCAAGCTGCAAATCTTTTGGGAACCTTTATTTTTAAAGTGTACGAAGCATGTGGCCCCAATTTAAGACAAACAAGATCTTTACTCTGATCTCTACCTTAATAAGAAACTTTTCTTTTACCTTTTGAACATAAGAAGAAAAAAGAATACCATCTTTTTCCTACTGCAGTACATTAAAGAGGTTCTCAAGAAACCTTCTGAGATGTGGAGGGGAGAATAGGTATGTGCTCCAAATCTGCCATAATTCTTCTCCCGGGTCTAATGCCGGAGCCGTATTCCATAGAGTGTCTCCCGCCTCACGGCTTTGTGATGCACCGGATGCCCATCCTCTCCCCCGGCCACACATGGATCCGGCTTTAAACTCGCAAAGACTTTGTTTGTTCCACATTTAGAGAAGTGACAAGAGTGAGTGGCACTTGGCTGAAGGATCCAGACAGCTGGACTGGAATGAAAAGTGGTCACCTTCAGTAGCAGGATGGGCGTTGAGTCATCCTCAATACATATGTATTCGGTCTCCTTGACATTTAGGCTACGAAAACTGTGCGACACATGGAAGAAACGGTGCATCTGAAGCCCAAACCAAGCCAAACGTGAGGGACAGTGAGGTTAGAATTGATCACAGGGAACATGCCGAAGGTTTTATTCAGAGTATATATTCTTGTTACCCAAGGTTGAGTGATATGACAAATACATATGGAATATCAGGATGCATGAAGGCATTTTCATAGTAAATGGCATGTGTGATGATATTTTGTATTTCTGAGGGTTGAAAACAAGGTGGACAGGGAATCCTACCGGTTATCACATCATTACCTCCATTGGCTTTATCAGCATACTTTATTACTTCTGTATGCATTTTGATTATTCTGGTTGTTGAGTGGCTTTAAACTGTACCACCTTTCATGCCACTAGTTGCATGTTGTGAGTTGCATGCACCATCATTTCTGGGTTACAACTCAAAAAGCAACCAAAGTTGTAGGCATCGCATTACTTACTCCACTTCTTATTGTTCTCGCTGGTCATAAATGTGTTATTTACAATGTTTGCAGACTTTACCAGGTGTCAATGTTGTTCTTTATTAATATCAAAATATCTGGTATAAATCTATCTGTCTGGTTCTTAATCTATTATACGCCTGTTAAACCTGTTTATGTTATTATTATATTTTCACTTGATGTCTCAAGCATTGGCAAAGGTCATTGAAGACTGTGGCTTATGCTGGCCTTACACCAAGCGTGTTAAAGCTGTCACAGACCAATTTCCAATGTCGGAATAAAATCATAAGAGTCTTGCTAGAGTTGAGCCGCGCTCACGTCATCTCGATCGTTTAGTGTGAGGTGGTCAAGACTGGAGGTGTAAGTATTTTTCTTGTCCAAGCGTTCAATAAAATCAACCATGTTTAATATCATCATTAGTCTTAAGTCTTGGCTCACGCAAATAGAGACGTGAACATTGTCGACAACCAATAGGAGAGCTCTTTTCACTTCCAAGCGGGAAGCCGTGAGGCAGGTACAGGAATGTCTGGTGGGTAACGAAGACATGGAGGGGAGTCCGGCGAGGGTTTGGAAACTGCGGTTCTCCTGGACTGTACAAAAGGAGGAGAAACTGGTGGAGCTGTGGAGTGAGCTGTGGAGTGAGCTGTGAAGTGAGCAAGAGTGCCTCTTTGACATGTCTTTACATTTATACCTACGACAGAGTGGAAAAGGAAAAAAGGTGGACAGGAATCGCTGAAGCCCTCGAAATCCCAGCCGAACGAGGCTACAGTGTTTACAAACTTACCGTACCTTTCAGCTGAATATTGCTTCAATCTTCTAAATGGGAAATAATCTCAAAAGGAATCTAGTAGCAGTCTATTGTAAATAGTGACTCCAAAAGACCCCCAGTCTTTGCAAAATCATAGCCTGTGACTAGTCTGTGACAAAAAATCTGTGACTAGTCTTTAGATGTGAGAGGGTGTCAGACTTTAATCTATTAAACGTCTTGTAAAAGTCTTTTAGTGTATGGTCAGCATTAGTGGCTCTTCTGTACTAAAATTCATCCTTTAGATCCAAACTGAATGTGAGCTTTGTGTAGGGAGCTAAATAAAAAGTAGGGGGTGCAAATAAGGAGAAACTGATCTTGCTTTGAAAATCATGAAAAGTATTTATGCCAGAATACATGTGGCTGACTTGATATATATATATATATATATATATATATATATATATATATATATATATATATATATATATATATATATATATATATATATATATATATATATTGCTGATATTGCTGATAATAGGACTGTATGCAAAATAAGCCTCTATACAAAAATAGGCTTTAATACAAACATTTTTATTCTTTAAAAATCATCTGATACACTTACATTAATTGTGAAATGGACAGTATTGTTTGTGAATTACATGAACATGGCATGAAAATTGCATTGAAATGAAATTCTAAAAAGATCCTAAACTTTTGAGCGGTAGTGTATATATATATATATATATATATATATATATATATATATATATAGAGCATCTGTGACACAGTTTGGATAGGGCAAGGCCGCAGAGTTCGAAATGAGAGAAAAAATGTAGCAGCAAAACAATAGTTCTTGTGGCAGTGGAGAGGCAGAGCTGCCGCTTTTCCCTCCAACACAGGCCACATGCTTTCCTGTTAATCACGCACAGATGTGTGCGGGATCAGAGTGAGAAGCACAGACTCTATATAAACTGTCTCTCTCTCCAGGGTGGGAGAGGAGGACACTGACCCTGCATGCCACATGCTGGAGACAGAGCAAGAAACAGAAAGATATTTTGATATCTTGGTTGAATGTGTGATCACCTGCGCCGGGTTGGAGTTTCATCACATTCTATATAGAAAAAATCCAACTAAAAATAAATCTACGCTGATAAAATAAGATTATACAGGCTCTCTACCGTTGCCTTCTTGTAAAACATGTTAGAGACAGCATGTCGGTATCCAACCTAGAATGTGAACCTGTTTTCAGACCAGGAGCTGCTGTCCACCTTCACATGATTCACATATGAAAATAGCTTCCTCGGGCCTGAAAAAGAAAAAAGTAATGAATACTGCAATGCACTCTCTGTTGCGTCAGCCAGGAGTAGATTCACACTGTCGCGCTGAATTTCATACACTATTCTCTCAAAGCGGATGTTGACTTCTCATTCGGATCCACCTTAAATACTGCTACAGTTGCATGCCAGTTACTGCTCCATCATTTAAGATGGAATATATGAACTTCTACTTCATCTAATCTCTGTATGAGAATTAGATACAATCAGCAACCCAGGGCTGTACTTGACTGCACTGCATTTGAGGTGGGGGTCACTGGTTAAACCCCTACAGCTATAACTACAGCTATTCAAGTGGATGGGATATTTGTACTTATGCTTCAATGCACTAGCTTATACATTAGTTCACATTAACCAGCCTAAAACGCTACTGACGTCTCCCTGTGTCTCCCAATGACACACTCCAGCATTGTTGGTTTCAGTGGGTATGGGACCTATGTTAGCAGGAATTCATAAAAGAGGGGACAAAAAAACCTAATTGGGATCCAGTCCTGTAACAAATCCAGTCTGCAGTGGTGTGATGAGATGTTGTCAGCTGTACTTTTTCCTGTGGGGTGGCCAAGTGTTTAAGCAGTTTGAGTATTATAGCCTATTTTTAGATGCTCAAAGTGCTTTAATCAGAGATAGAGGAGCAGTACTGGTATTGGCCAGTGCTTAAGGATTCTTTACTGGTATTGTAAAAAGAAAAGAAAAAGCAGTACAGTGCCTGTAGGACTAATATATGCAGTTGCTCAGGGTCCCAGAGGTACTGCCGACACTCTTAATATCCTCAGAAAAACTCGAAAGCTGGAAAACTTTAGCATCGTCTTGTTGCCCACCCCCACTGTTATCTTTATTGTGGCCTCATTAGTGTATAGCTTGCTTGAGCAAGGAAGGAGAAATAGGGGGGGGGGAAACACGATACAGCAGGTTCTCTTTCATTAGAGTGTTGAGTGGCCTCTCGTCCTGTAATGAACCTCGTTATCTTTAATCACGTCTGAGAGCAGAGAGCAGCACTCAGGGCTTCATACAGCGGAGCTACAGGCTCTGAGCATTGTCCAAGGGGCTGTAAGGTGTAGAGGCTTGGGGGATCTGGGGAATATAAAGAGTGGATTGGGACAGGGGCATGGGTAGGCCAGATTTAGGGGGGCTTTAGCTTTTTAAATTAAAGTGATGATTTTGGAAAATCACTTTTGTAATGACACATTTGGCCTTTTATCACAAAAGTAAGCAATCAACCACAGTGTATTGAATGTCTAGTGGGCGTCTCCTTCTTTATTGTTACACTGAAGCTAGGAGGCTAATGTAGTCAGTGCACTATTCATCTTTATTTGTAATATACAACCCCCCCCCCCCACCCCCCACCCCAAACCCCTGCTGCTAATCGGAGGACTAATAGAACATTATTTATTTACAGCATGTAACATTATCATTCTTAAGCTATGTAACATTATGGAAAAGGCTGAGGGGGAGAGGGGGCTGAGGGGGAGAGGGGGAGAGGAATAGATGGTGGACACAAAATACAAAATACAAAAAGAAGAGAATATACTAATAATAATAATAAAAAAAAAAAAACAACACAGACCAAACAGACAAAAACAAGTATAAGTAAATACAAATGTTATTGAAGATGTAAATTAA
Organism: Megaleporinus macrocephalus; assembly: GCA_021613375.1. Lineage (NCBI taxonomy): Eukaryota > Metazoa > Chordata > Actinopteri > Characiformes > Anostomidae > Megaleporinus > Megaleporinus macrocephalus. The sequence continues at coordinate 32,749,831 of CM038720.1, forward strand.
AATATACATATTTTTAAACTTGTTTTTACATTCATATTAATTTGCTACTCAGTTTTCTAATCTGTACTTGCCATATATTTGTACCTCGGTACAGCAATGCTTTGCTATATCTGTATCCTCCTTTGCACAGACTGTCACATGCAGTTTGCTTTGTTTACTTTTTCATATATTAATTCATTTATTTATTTATTTATTTATGATTGGATTTAATTTTATGTTCACACCCACACCAAGAGAAATTCCTTGTACACCTGATGCGTGATGAATAACAATTCTAATTTTCATTCGGAAGTAATGAAAGCTTCTACTTACTAATTACACTTATTAGCATTGTTTACGCTGTATGCCTAAATCACATCATGGCACAAACAGTTAAGCGACCACCAAAAAGACTTGCCGGTATAATTTATGTGTGCCAACAAGTTAAAATTGTGTGTGTTTTTTCCCGATGACAATATTTACAGTCTTATGCAGAAATTTGAACTTTCCAGCTTACTTTATTTCTTAATCACACTTTTCTTTTTTATATATATAGCCTTTTCCTCAAAATGTAGTCCAAGATAACTTTAATTCTATATAGTTGTATGCATATGTGCTTAAATTACATGTTTTTTGGTTGTAGAAGAAGTTAGCATGCATGCTTAAATATAACAGTTGCACATTTTAGTGCAATTTCTATTTATCAAGTTTGACATGTAAGGAAATTAAAATATACCATAACTTTGGAACAGGCTGCAATTAAACTTTGTTTTCTCAAAGTTAGCAAATCAACAGCAATAGTGAATTCAAAAATGTTCTCTGTAGAATATCTGGTACTTACTAAGACATGTCATTTGACTAGAGGTGCTCAAATTTTGCATATGGCTACATAACATCTAACTAGTCTTGGGTCATAGTTTACGTATGAGCTAAAGGGACTATGTTTAAGTTTGACTTTTGGCCAAAGCATCCAATAAACAAATACATGAATAAACAAATGGCTTATATAAAATTTACTTCAGTGTCAAACAATGAGACCAAAGTTATACCAAAAAAGTGGCTTAGTCTGCAGACAGCCTGGTGACAGATAGTGAAGGTTTTTTCATTAGTGTTTTAGGTGGCAGAGAGGAGAGATCCATAAAGGCAATAATATTCAGGCCGTTACAGGCCGCTAATGAGGCCTGAAATGTCTGAGAGAGTTTGATGTAGAGCAGAAGGTCGTGATGAGTGACCTCGGAGCTGCCGATTAAATTATACTGCCATAGGGTCAATATTGCACTCAATGTGTTTTTGATACTTTCCTGGCTCGGTTGTTATATCACTGTCCAGCGGATGAAAGACGGTCCTATCAATGCACGCTCCCAAACATTAACCTTTCACCTTATCTTAAGCAATATTGATGATGGCTACTGAACGCCATAAGAACTGTGACACTATCATAAGTTTTGGGCCGTCATTGTCGTAAGTCAAAATAACGTTCAAATCGGAGTTCAACTTTTGTTCCCGGCGGATTGATGGAAGACAGGACTACAGCAGAACCTGTGCATAGGTGAAGAGCAGTGAAGAGGCAGAATATTGAACTGTCAGGAGTTTTTTAAATGGGCAGGGAGGAGGAGTGCTCATGCGTCTATATTGTAAATCTCTGTCGTCCACTTTTATTGCAAACATTGTATTGATTGGAATGATGGTTGAATTTAAACCCAGGGTGATCTATATTTCATTCGCTCTCTGATTGAAAGCCATTATAAAATAATTTAGCCAGCATGAAGCGTCATTGATTTTCATCCTCCACACTGTATCTGCGTGTGGATACCGAGGAGAGCACATTCTACATGAATTAATTGTTAAAAGTGTTTAAAGAACTGGATCTGGCATGACATTAAGGCATTCTTCATGACCGTGGTCATTAGTCTCTGATCTCCTGGTTTGGAATAGACACTGAAATATTTATTTATTTATTTTTTTTTTTTAATGAGTCAGTCAGTCACCGATTTTTTGTGGGGGTGCCATCTGTTGCAAAGTAATCTGTTGCAAAGTAAAGATTTGTGAAAGGCGTTATATCAATAAACCGTTACTGGTCATTAAATAATCTTTCCTCATTTTCTGATATTTATATTTAGTCACATGGACAGGGCACATCAATGAACCAGGGTCTCTCTTGTAAATATGCATGGGTTTGGGCTAAATTAAAAAATTCACAATTCATAGCGATTTTAAAGGAAGATTGGAGGATTTGTACTCAAATTCAGACTTTAAACAGTAGGGGACAACTTATCACCAGAAAGCTGTGGTGCCCACCACTACTATAAGAAAAACTCAGTCCCTCCTCCCCAATGTTTACATTAACAGCTGTTTACTTAAGAGTCTAGAAAAGTGTTGCAAGTTCAGCGTCAAGCTTCATCCCTTTACTCACTGGGAGTGTCTCCGGTGGTAAAAAAGCAATGCCAGTATTAGCTCTTGATTTGCTTCTATTCATAGTCTTTTGTTGGCTACTGATTGTGTTTTCTCTGTGCCGTTGATAATGTTAACTTGCCTAGAGCTTTAGCCATCGTCGTGTTTACTCTTCCTTTTATCGTCCTACCATTATCTAATCATTAGCGGTACCTATACACTGTTGGGGCAGCACTGCTTCTTCATCCTCATATGTTGGATTGATGGCAGACTCAACACTACAGTGACTATCACCTCTTGAGGTTTAAGGTTGTATTCCCAGACAGGGCAGGCCTGGGTTAGTTTAGTGTGCCAACTTCAGTAGATATCTCTGCAACATAATGCACAGACATGTTTGATACACAGTGTTATACAGTGTTATACTTCCTCACATTTTCTTAATAAATTTAGTTCATGTTGGAATGTTTTCAACTAAACACCTTAAAAACTGCACCTCAGTGTTTACATGACCTGCTACATAGATAAGCACAGGCTTCCAACCTGATATTCAATAGGAAAAATGCAATATATTCAATATTATGTTTGTGACTACTGTTATTTTATTAATCCTTCATTCACAAATGCTGAGAATATATCTTACACATCCAGTAATTGACAATGACCTTTCCCCACTTGTTAGTTCCAGTTCTTGCTCTTAATAAAGAGTCATTTTAGCCATAAACTAAAAGTATTCTATGGCACAGCATTACATGCCTCAACCCCATTGCTTTTTCATCATGTATTGTATGTATCCTTTTGGTGTTTTCTTACTACAGTACTGAGCGTGCATTGCACAAATATGTTATACTGGCATTGAGAATCCTTCTGATAAAGAAAAGCACTGATGTAGAGACTGCTTAGCAGTAATGTATGGATTCTTTCTACATCAGACAGCTAGCAAAGCAAAAGAAAATCAAACATCTCACCTTCAAATATCCTCCCTAGCACACATGTAGTTTTTCAAAAGTTTCTCCAACCTTCAGTAAACATCGACTGAAGGCTGTATTCCACGTCTTTAACCCAGAAAATCTCACTATTGGGATTATTGTTGCACCACGGTAGAAGGAGAGAAGGCATGCCTACAACAGACGTAGTATTGATTGTATTTCTTTTCTTGTTGTCTTTCATCATCAACTTTTGTCAGTCCAGCCCGAATCAGGCTACTCAAATTCAGCATGATTTTGAACACAATTCTCTCATCGCCAAAAAATTTCCAGCGCTGGCCTGAATATCATTGCTGTCCCAAAAAAACACATATCACCAAAATGGCAACTTTACAGGAGAGACCAAAAACTTTCTTCACTTTGAATGTAAGTCTATGGAGCCCAAAAAATCTCCGGGCTATTTTGGAGCTTTTCTGCTGGTCCAATCATCATTAGATTTTCATGCAATTTAAAGGGCATGTTAATATATCCATTACCTCAAGTTCTCTTTGAAGCATAGACAACCTATGCTGACCTATTTCTTTTTCTTTTCGGTACACAAAACTGCCATCACACGTAACACTTCTGTGGGCAGTTTATTGACGCCCCTCCCTAATATATATATATATATATATATACCTACAGACATGACAGATGACTGGTTTGCCAAGACATGCCAATAATTTATGATGTTATGATATAATGAACATTGTGAAGAATAGTATGATGTCATAAGTGTTCATCACCATGCAGTACTGGGTAAGGTAAATGTTTAAGATCCTCTTTCACTCATTATCAAGTAAAACAATTAACTAGCTCAGAATCTGAAATATGTGATGGTACATTTCAGGTCATAGTACATTTTATGGCAACACTTTATTGGTCCTCAGTAGATGCCTTGTATACGACTAATTTGACTTTAACTATGATTTAAATAAAAGCAATACAAATTTTAATTCAGTGTAATTCTACATAATAGTAACCTTAATCAATAGTCTTAACCTAATCCTAATTTTAGTCCAAAGCTTTAGCCTTATCTTAAATCTATCCACAATCTTGATGTTGTCGATAATCAGTGTTTCCCCAAACAGTTTCATTACAATTTCAGATAAATTCAAAAAAATTTAAGAATGTTTTAAGGTCCTAGAGAGTATAACACTGCTCATGTGTGCTATGAAATAATCATTCTCAGGACTGCAAGTTCGGTTTTCGCCTGGAGCACCAAATGTACAGTATATACACTTGTTTGTTTGTTTTATTTATTCAGTCTGCTTGTCTCTTTTCCACAGCACTGAGAGATAACCGGATTGACCTGGTTCGGGCCTCATGGCAGGAGCTGACCATCAGTATTCGTGAGGTCACACTCTCAGATGAAGGGCCTTATACCTGTTCCCTCTTCACCATGCCTGTGAAAACAGCCAAGGCCTACCTGACTGTACTGAGTAAGAATTACACTCGACCCTATTCCATCCACTGTGCACGTCTCTGTACATGTACCCATCTGTTTTAAGTGAACATGAACGTTGTGTCTATGTTAGCAACAGCAGAACACCATGCATTTTGGGCTGGGTGGGGTGTGAGGGTGGGGTGTGAGGGTGGGGTGTGGTCAGGGGGTGTGGTGTGGGGTGGGGGCAGATACAACAGCCTATGCAATGGCAGAGCGCTACAGACAAAGAAACTTAAACTTGGGCTTAAACCTGTTTGTACTAGCTAGAGATAAATAATCTGAGTAAATACAGAGCACTTATTTAATTTGCTATGGAGAAGAGTGTCTGCTAAATGTAAATAAATGTAAATAAAACATTCTTGGCATCATACAAGAACATTTTTGGCACTTTTGTTGGTAAGACTTTAGCGAAATGTTGTCTCTGTCAAAAGAAACTTTCTTAAGAATACATTCTTATCCTCAATTCTTATCCTCATTAATTTCTGTTGGCCAAAAAATTTAATGGATTTATTTACCAGGCTTTGATATGGCAACGACGATGTTTTCGCTAATACCGAGGCAGAGGAACCCAAGTAACACCACTTGAAAACCTTTTACTAGAATCTATTAATATAAGAATTCTCATTTTCACACCTTAGGCCACAGCAATATTACTTTATTGTTACAGAATTTTTGGTCCATTTTAATGAGTTCAGGAATCTATGAAAGGCTTGACAGGAAACCAATATCACCAGCACCGAATGCAGCAAAATTAGTCTTTTTTTCTCTTTTTCTTTTTCTTTTTTTTTTTTTGGAGAGTTGATAGATAATTAGATTTTTACCTCATAAAGTGGTGGGGGCGTTACAAATCTAATGTTGCTGGGGATCTGAGTTTAATGAAGCAGATTCACCCGGTCTCAGGCTATCGCTGAAAACCACCCAGAAGACAGTTTAATTAGTCTTCCTATCAGCCTTTTTCTTTACTTTTGTCAATCAAAAGTCAAACAAACTCCCTTCCACAGACTTCCTTTCGTGACATCACTGATAATGTCAACATAGGCAGCCCACAAATATTGCTTAATTCCAAATTTCCAAACTAATTAGGTGCCCAATTACTTAGTCTAATTTTAATGACTTGGCATATGCCATTAAAATCATTACAGTGTGTGTGTGTGTGTGTGTGTGTGCACACACTCATGCAAGTGTGTGTGTGTAAATACAGCTTGCACGACATTAAAGATTACTCATTGTGAATATGGGTACAATTAATTTGCTCAGTATGTTTAATGACGGGAGAGAGAAAAAATGTGTAAATTATACGTTTATCATTATCTCTTGATTATTTATGCATATGGTGGATTCTAAAATCAAAACAAAGCTTTCAGAGCAAGACAGCCACTACAAAACAAGACAGATCCCTTTTTTCCCTCTACAGTAATTACCAATGATCATTAGAGAAGTGCAGTTAATCAAATGTATCACAAGCTTGCAGTTCTGACCTCTGCAAGTGTTTTACTGATTGCTTGAAGTTCATTACTAGTGGCGATATCATTTTAATGAAATTTCTGGGGTCCAAAAGTGTAAAGTCTTTTGTGTAGGTTTCCACCACAAATAGGGGGTATTTTCTGCTGGAACGACACACAAAACTGCCACAGTAAGTCTAAATGTGCAGCTCAGCTTTCGCACAGCTTAATGTCCAGCCGCATGCAAAAGTCGGGCACTCATGGTCACATGACATGCTTTGCTGATTAGATAAGTTAACACATTCTCCACTGAGAACATACTTGTGCACATTTAATGCATCATTAATGTTTACATGCTGAATTTAAAGGGGCTCTCGAATGAGTTTATTCAGTATTAAAACAAAAAAAATATACATTTTAAATTTGTTATCTGATATCTACAAAGATGTTACATCACTTTGGTCAGGCTGAAAAATGCCCACGGTTTTATGATTTGGCCCTAAACTGCAATGGGCTGTCACCATTTTTGTGAGCTCATGAATAATCTGATGAGCTCTCCTCTAATTGGCTGGCTTACAGTGATAATCACACAGAAGCAATACCTGGAAATAGACACAGACAGGAAATTAGACATTAATAGTTCACAAATATGCTTTTTGAACAATTAATGTCTTTGCAGTTTGCTTAATTTGAAGCTGCCATAGAATTTTTTTACTTATTTTCTGTAATATCTACATAGAAAGTCACTTTGGTTATTGTGGTTATTTGTAAGCTTATGAATAATTTAATGAGTTCTGCTCTGATTTGCTGGTTTACTGTGTTAATCTAATCAACAAAGCATGTTATTTGACTATGGTGCCCAGAGTGTTGCATAAGACTGGACAGAAGCTTTCACAGCAGTTTTGTGTGTTGTTCTAGGATAATGTATCCTATTTGTGCGTGTGATTTTAATCTTGATGTCAACACAAATAAATTCAAGTAAATTCAAGTTGTTACTTTAAAACGTACAGTTTAAGATGATGTGACTTGATTTTCCCCTTAAATGTTGCAAAACTTACATTCAGTCGCTTGTTTAAGCTGTAGTGCCTGTTTAAGCTGTAGTGCCTGTTTAAGCTGTAGCATTTAAATTAGAAAGGAAAATTCAATTAAGATGCTAGAGAATAGGAAGCAATTTTTTTCCTAAAGATGAACATCAATCATGCCGATTGACAGTTGACTTCCTTCCATTTCTGCCCCTAGTTCACAGTTTGCATTCCTGTTGTATGTACTTTTTGGGGGGCATCAATATTAATGAGTCAAGACTGCTGCATAACATTCTAGGATTTTGGAATCATCTGCTTCTTTTGCAACTGCAGGAAACAACAGCTTTTGTGGTTCAGGGTATGTCAGTGCTTTGTACCAAACTCTACTTATTCAGCTATGCCAATATTGTTTTCCATTCTAGAGCACCTTCCGTTCCTTCAGTGTGGCTGTTTCTGTTCAGTTTAATAAAGTTTGGCCAACTAGTGGCTGCCAGTACTGCATGCCATTTTCTCTGCCTGTTGAAACCAGGCATAAATTAACACTTTCGAATGTGTGTTGTTGAGAGACGTCTGGCTTTAAACAATAGCAGTAGATATATTGGCTAAAAGGAGGCACAGACCTTGAATACATGCCTAAAGAATATTGGCAAATGGAATAACACTATTTAAACTCTTACACCATCTTCATTGTTTGCTTAATGATGGTTCCCAGTTCTACTAAGTGAATGTTGACTAAGTTAACAATAATAATACTGTGGCCACATTAGGGAGCATTTTGTATATATATATATATAGTTGTTTATTATTACAATCTACAAAATAAAATTCTGGAGCAAAGCTGTAGGTTCATCACCATGTAAATAAGCTTGTTGAAGTTTATCCATGCAATTTTATATCAAAGATTGATCTGGTCCCACTTTGTATTAAGCATGTCTAATAACTGTGTAGTTACACACAAACAACACATGCAACAACAATGTAACTACTATGGATGTAGCCAAGGTCACAGCAATGTGTACAGTAGTAAAGCATATGCAATAACACATGCATGTAATTTTTTTCTATCTAATTACATTATTTTAATGGTATCTTGATAGTTGTAATAAGATATTTAACACATTTACTCTCATTTAATTACACACTGGTATTAACATGAGTGTAACTGCATTTGTAATTAGTTATATAATACAATAATATATATATATATATATATATATATATATATATATATATATATATATTGTATTATATAATATATAATACAATGCATGTACATAACACTTACTATTAGGGAAGTGAGCATCTGCTGTTGGTGTGACAGTACCATCACATTACATAATGGTATATATAAGAAATGTAATTAGAGGTAATTACACATGTAATTACCAATGTGTAGTTACATGAGAGAGAATATGCTGAGAATAACTATTAAAATCATCTTATGTAATTAGGCAAAAATAATTAATGTTAATTAAACATGTTAATACATAAGATCTACTACTGTAATCCATCCATAACAGTTATTGCATGTGTTGTTCATGTGTAATTTTACAGTTATTGTAACCTTTTAATGTAAAGTTTAAAAAATATGTAAAAAAATATAAATAAAAAATAATAATTAAATTAGATTAGATTAGATTAGATTCAACTTCATTGTCATTGTGCAGAGTACAGGTACAAAGCCAATGAAATGCAGTTAGCATCCAACCAGAAGTGCAAAATACATTATTATTTACATAAAGTGCAAAACAGAAATGACTTACAATTTTGAGGTTATTGTACATGTGGTAATATATAAATAAATATATAGAATGTAGGTGAGAATGTGAGATAAGGAGGTGATATATAAAATATAATATAAATTACTATACATATATACAGTATGACGCAAATGAGGCAAAAAGAAATTGATACACATGTGTAATTACATAAACTGTAGCTACAGTACTCGGCAACATCACTTGTAGATACATTGTTGTTCAACTACACTTTTCTTTCATAGAGACATATGCTCAAGCCAGAAACCTTTTAGGAACCCCCACTGTTCACTGTCAGGACTGCAAAATGTGTGGTTTTGTTATGTAGTATCTCAATACTGACCTGTGCAATAGCAATATCACAAAGACTGCAAGTTTTAAGGTCAACACCAGAAGATCCGACTCGGCTTGATGAAAATTCGCTCCAGCCTATAAATCTGCCAACACAAAACAAGCCTACTAACCTGGAACACAGTTACTGAGCTTCCGATGTATGTGCTACACTGATTTAAATGCATGTTGCACAGACTTCCTCCCGTTTTTGATTTATTTTTCAGGAATGCGATCACATTTTTGCCCTTGGGAGCAATATGCTCTGCAGAATGCCCAATATCTGAACTCGTCTTCAGTCAAAAAGAGCCCAATATCTAATTTTTCTGAGTAATGTTTCCTATTGATTTTCCTGTGTTGCAAAGAGGAGCCTTGAATTTTGCAAATAAAACTCCAGAGCTCTTACTTTCTTTAGATATGTTATGATGTTTGCTCACTAAAAGCACCACTAAATGCAAGAAATGAGAAAAAAAACGAGGGGGGTGGCATTATCAGGATCCGCGGTCAGTCCTCTGGCTCAGCTGCGTGTCGCAGGTTTATAAAAGTTGTTGATAACATGTTATATTTAAAAAAAACTCTAAGTTAACTATACAATAAAGAGCAGCTTCTTTACTTACACATATAAATCTCTATTTGAAGTCAAAGTGCGATAAGTTTAATGCAATTCTTCTGTGTCACAACCTCCATTTTATCAAAGATAACGCTTTACTCTGAAATGCTATTACAATATGATCAAATAGCCACTATGAATAAAAGGTCCACATTCAAATTAACCTCGGCAGAGGACAACACCTCAGGCAGAACTGGCGGATTTAAGGAGGTGATTGTAGAATACTGATAAAAAAAATATATTTCAAACGTGTTCGCGTTCAAGCGGCAGCGTAGGAGGACAAAGCCAGTTCTTAGATTCAGAGCTAGCAGTCTTGCAACACTTCCCATGAATCCCGTATTCATAATACATTAGAAATGCCTTAATAAGGTGTTTTAGGGCACACATAATATATCATTACATAATATATGCCAAGCAAATAGACATATACTAATAGTATATGCCTTTATAAAATCAGATTCCACAACATGTAACTGTTAAAGCCTGCAAAAACTGTGTTGCTAAGCTAGGCAGCTGTCATTTACTACCCGCCAATTCACACCAAAAATTTAAATTATAATTAAATAAATAAGGATTTGAAGCATTGCCAGGTCCACCAAAACTCCTCTATTCTTCTTTAATTCCATATAGAATCTTTTCACTTGTCATTCATGTGATTTTACTCAAACATTGACATTCAACACCTAACATTATAAAGTTGCATTTATTTAAAAACGTGGTTTGCATCTCACAGTTACTGCTTATAAGCAGTTGTAGAAAAAAATGATTACAGTCATTATAAGGTAGTATATATACCTTGTAATGTGCTCACATTTTGATTGACAGCATTTAGCAGATGCTCTTATCCAGAGTTGCCTACAAACATGCTTTGTGTTTGGTCAGAGTATATATCTTTAGCCACTATAAACAGGTTTAAGTACTAACTAACCTGGAGCTCAAACACTGCCAGAAACAACAGCCAGGGTTGATACCTGGAGACAAGAGAATGATATACATAGATTACATACAGTACAAGTGCAATGCTGAGGAATACCTAACAAGAAGACAGAAATATCAAGAGAGAGGAAAATATAATACAGGGTTATATAATACCTCATAAATGCATTTATAAAGTGTTATGAAACACCATCCATAGAAAGTGTCATTGCGGTCTTTATATACTTGGATTGGAGGATTTATACCAGGATTTATCCAGAATACCATAGTTTTTATAGAGGCTTTTAATTCTATATAGTGAATATAGTGTTTTGGGGGGAATATAGGGAATTTGATTAGCTGGAATTTCTTAAACACTCATAAGAAATAAAAATGTCAAAAGCGTTCTTTGAAGTGATGCCATGTAAGAATCCTTTTTTGGTTCCCAAAAGAACTTCTAAATGCTTTAATGAACAGTTTTGTAAATAAAATTAGTGAGGAACTTTATGGGTCCCCATGAAAATGATTTTCCTGGAGGCATGCAAGAAAATAATATTTTATGAACCTTCATAGTAAACAAAGCAAGACAGCATGTATATTGTTAGTTAAATATTATCATGCTTCTGGCCTTTGCAACTGAATTATGCAAATGAGCCTGCTTACAAAGGGAATCCTAACCAATCACAGGCTCTCCAGTTCAAGCAAAAAGATCAAATGTTTTGTACTTTTGATAAGTGTTAATATGAAGAGAAAGTATTGTTAGGCCATTATTTAGCATGAAATGTCCCCACGATGTAAAGAGCAACAGCTCTGTTCAAATGATTCAGAAAAATGGAAATCCAAAAATTGCCAAAAAATCCAAAAAAGAAAAAAGTTTGGGTGAGCTGGTGTCACATGATTGGTTGATTTTCTAAGTGAAAATAAGTTCCTATCCAGGGAACATACTGTTTTGTTTGCAAGTCTTAAAGCATTTTTTTCTGTTTAGCTGCTGAGTTTAATATAATCCCATATAAATATAATAATATAAATTGTGCCATACATTCAGCACAGGCTGCATTTTATGCTTTATTATTGTTAAATGTTAAATTCAGCAAGTAAACAAAGAATTTATTAAAGCATACAATCATTTGTTCTCTGTAAAAGATGTGTTAACTTATTTTCACTCAACAAAGCATGTAATCTGTCTGGGCTGTGACAAAGCTTTGCATGTGACTGTATATGTTTTGATATGAGAACATCATACATCAACTTCATGACCATATTGTTTAGATGAAAATAATGAAGGCCAATTGTGAATCAGGTTACATCATGGACTCACCAATGTTTTTTGAATTTGGTATACTGTAAGCATATCTAGCTATATCATTTAACATTTGGAATTGTATCCTAATTTTACTAGATTCTCTCCCTCTCGTTCCCACTGTAGGTGTACCTGAGAAACCTGAGATTAACGGTTTCTCTAAGCCGGCCATGGAGGGCGACCAGATCACCCTGACGTGTGTGACCTCAGGCAGCAAGCCTGCAGCGGACATCCGGTGGTTCAGGAATGAGAAGGAGGTCAAAGGTAAATGAATGATTTGAAATGGCTTACTACATGCAAAGACTGAGATATGAGATGTTTTACATTCATAGTATTTCTCATAAACCACTTTGATGCTAATAAAGTCAAAAATGCCAGTAAATTGCACTTTCCTAAAGAAGACCAGCTGCACTGAGCTCATGTTCTATCACATATCATTTACTGCTTAATTAGTTTGTATGTAGTCTCTAATTTGTGCTAGGGTCAGGTGCCACTACATTTAGAGGATGGCTCTTTAGAGCTCTATTTCTGTTAATGAGATCAGAGTGTGAAGAATGCTTTTAAGAGCCTCCTCATAATGTAAATATTAAAGTTTACTTTTCTCTTACATCTGTGCATGTAGGTCAAGATCCAAGTTTAGTTACTGAGTTAGGTGAATGTAGCATTAGGGCTCTTATCCAGAGACTACTGTTAAAGAGGGCCTTTCACACTTTTTGTTTGTATGTATGTAAGTGGTCTGCAAAGTTGCAAAGCCGAGCACACGCCAGACGGAGATGCTTTTTCCCTCAGAAACCACTCGCGGTGGAAAACGTTGCCTGCCACATGGAGGGTGACCAAGCTTTTTATTTTTGAATACTTTAAAGTACAACAGATCTCGAGGCCAAATCAAATGACTGTAGGTATAGTTATTTTGCTATATCAAAATATATTTCAGGATACAATTTCATCCTCTTTCTATGATTTCTTATTTTGATTTGCCCTTATTTTGGACATTTTTATCATAGTTAAGTGGTTAAAAAAATCCTGACAGTAATTTAGCTTCTGAAACTGGGATTTTGCTTCTTTTGCTTCTTCAAAGCCATAGATTCTTTAATGGGCCCATATCATGAAAATCTCTTCTTCCCCATTTTTTGGGGGGAACAAAAGAATTTCAAACCATACTGTGTGCTCCTCAAACCATATCTGGAAACTAAAAACAGACATTCTGAATTCATTTTTTTTTTTTAATCTCTCACTACTACTCTGTACAGGACTGTCAATCAGATAGAGGTCATATACAACTATCAGTTTTAATTGCACACCAACCAACAAAGCCGGTTTATTTCTATGCAATAAAGAAAGAATGGAAAAACGTACAAATTAATCAAGTATATCGTCACTGTCCAATGAAAAACAGGTCTTCTAAATGGCATCTTCACTTTCTATGGAAGTCTATGGAACCAGAATTATTTTCAAGCTATTTTGAAGCATTTCTATTGGTATTCTGACATTTCCCCCACAATGTAAATGGCAGCTGCTGCATTTAATTGATGTAGAAAAATAGAAATCGACAAACAAAACCAAACAAATGTGAGCCTTCTGAAGTATAAGTCAATATGTGTAACACTTCACATGATTCTGTAGCTGTACAGGGTACATATCAAAGTCAAAGTGAGCTTTATTGTCATACAGGCTGCACAGCAAGAAGTGCACAGCGGGATGAAATTGCGTTTCTCTAGACTCCAATGTGCAAAAAAATATATAACACAAACACGTAAGACAGTAAACATATAAGACAGCATGACAGACATAAAATATAAATATAGAGAAAGGTAAAAAAATATCTAGATGTAATAGATGTATAGACATATTGTATATACATTATATACATTATACACTGTTTACTGTTATGGTGTTATTTCACATTTAACAGGAAGTGCAGACAGGATAGTAGTGAGCATGTATAGGGTGTTCAGTGCTAGCTTGAATTATTAAACAAACAGAGATAAATCCATCCATCCATTATCTGCCGCTTAATCCCGCTAGTCGGGGTCACGGAGGGGCTGCAGCCAATCCCAGTGAAGGCGGGGTACACCATGGACAGGTCACCAGTCCATCGCATGGCCAACACTCACTCACGCACTCACACCTACGGGCAATTTAGAGTGACCAATCAACCTATCGTGCTTGTCTTTGGACTTGTGGGAGGAAACCGGAGTACCCGAAGGAAACCCACTCAAGCACGGGGAGAACATGCACACTCCACAAAGAACGGCCCGGACCGAGAATCCAACCCGGAATGTCTTGCTGTGAGGCGACAGTGCTAACCTCTACACCACTGTGCTGCCCTTAAAGATAAATATAATGATTAATACTGTATTCAGACAGTGTGTGTGTGTGTGTGTGTGTGTAGCAGTCCTGATAGTCTAGTGTGTTGTATATTGTGGCATATGTTGTGTGGAACAGACCTGAGACAGTCCTGAGAGGCCTGTGTATTGTGTGTATACTTTCATATTCATACACACACAGTCACATACAACTGCCTGAGAAGGATCTCTCCAGATTCAGCTCATACACACTGTGTGAACTTACATACATGGCAGTACTTCTTGCTTCTACTAGCAATTTGAATAAAAACAAGGTTTTCTTACGGCTTATCATTATATACCATATGCAGTGCATGTTTCATCCGCTTGTGTTTGCTGTAATAGAGCGAGTCAGAGGCAGCGCACTGACTGAAACATGGCAGCATGTTGAGAAGTCTGTAAGAAGTCAGGTCCGGCTCTATCTGCTGTGCATTCCAAGCAGGAGACATTGATTGCCTTTGTTTGAGCCCTGTGCAGCACTTCTAAAAATACAGCTGTTCTAATTAGCAAAGAGACTGTGTTCTCCGTGCTGGGTGATTATGGCATCTCTCGCAGTCAGAAGCGGCAGGGAGGAGGACCGTGTGTTGAAGTGGGCTAGAAGATGAAGGCAAACCAGACTGATTGTTCATTTCTTTGTCAGGACTTTAGACTTTCATATTCACCGCACTTTCATATTTAATGCCGGTTCTCTTTTGGTGTCATGGAAGACTTTTTATAGAATTGACAGTTCTAAAATCTGATGTAAAAGACAGCATGACCATACACATCAATGGACCTGTCCATGCTGCGGCCACAGATGCGTTCTTTTATAGGCCAGGGACATGCATTGCTCATGAAAGAAGCACCAGCAGCGTTCCACTTCGCAAATTCACAAACCGTACTTAGCGTACCTTTAAAACGCTGGATAATGCTGTTGTAGTTAATCAACACTCGACACAGTTAATCAACACCTTGTATCCCAATGTTGCAATTTTACGTATTTATGAACAGGATTTTTGCCAACATTCTGTGAGACACGTGCCTCAATTCTTGGCACTGCATGGAAGCGTGATCTCTGCATTAAGGCTGTAAACTCATTGAGTGGTTTATGGAATGATATTTTACGAATATGCTGCTCAGGAAACATAACATTATGGATTATTAATCATTTCATGATAATGAATTGCATTAAACTGCACTTTGTATTGTTGGTATTCCTGTTATATGCAAAAATAATGAGCACAGTATTTCTCCAAAATATCTGGATTATCAATTGCATTGACCTTCCTGCCAGATCCCTCAAAAGCATAGCTACACCTAACACAGCCACTTCAGCACTTCAGAATCAGAATCGGACTTTATTTGTTAAGTATGCTCACACATACAAGGAATTTGTTTTTGGTTACAGTAGCTCACAATGCACGATATCTGATATTACAGAATTAACAAACACACGCAACCTACACACACAGTGACATACACGCACAGACACACCTTAACATGTGCAGAGTTGTGTATTTAAAGTAAAGTGCTAGTGCAGTGAAGGACAGTGCAGACTGAATTAAATAGATATATTAAAATATGAAGAACAGAAGAGTCACTGGTGGAGACGGTGGTACAGAGTGTTCTGAGACTCTATCAGATAAATAAAAGTGCAGTACAGAGAAAGAAGAGTGAGAAAACATCTGGATATGGATGTATGTATGTAGTAGACTGTACAGAGAAAGAAGAGTGAGAGAACATCTGGATATGGATGCATGTATGTAGTAGACTGTACAGAGAAAGAAGAGTGAGAAAACATCTGGATATGGATGCATGTATGTAGTAGACTGTACAGAGAAAGAAGAGTGAGAGAACATCTGGATATGGATGTATGCATGTAGTAGACTGTACAGAGAAAGAAGAGTGAGAGAACATCTGGATATGGATGTATGTATGTAGTAGACTGTATAGAGAAAGAAGAGTGAGAAAACATCTGGATATGGATGTATGTATGTAGTAGACTGTACAGAGAAAGAAGAGTGAGAAAACATCTGGATATGGATGTATGTATGTAGTAGACTGTACAGAGAAAGAAGAGTGAGAAAACATCTGGATATGGATGTATGTATGTAGTAGACTGTACAGAGAAAAAAGAGTGAGAAAACATCTGGATATGGATGTATGTATGTAGTAGACTGTACAGAGAAAGAAGAGTGAGAGAACATCTGGATATGGATGTATGTATGTAGTAGACTGTACAGAGAAAGAAGAGTGAGAGAACATCTGGATATGCATGTATGTATGTAGTAGACTGTACAGAGAAAGAAGAGTGAGAGAACATCTGGATATGCATGTATGTATGTAGTAGACTGTACAGAGAAAGAAGAGTGAGAAAACATCTGGATATGGATGTATGTTTGTGGTAGACTGTATCCAGAATGTAGTATTTTAATGTTCAGCTGTTCATGAGTGTGATGGCGTGTGGGAAGAAGCTTCTCTGTAGTCTGGAGGTCTTGATCCTCAACTGGCTTCGAAGGTTGAAACTGCAAACATATTTGTGAGCTCATGATTCACGGGTTCATGTCTGTTACTCCTGATTAAGTGATGCAAACAAAAGCTTGCTATTAGCTCCCCCATGTGGAGAAACCTTAACCTCCTGAACATGCACGAATGAGTGTTATATTATAAATGTTATATTATATACATTATATGTAATTAAATGTATTCCATTGTTAGAATGCAAGTGCTTCAGAGGTAGATTTGTGGGAATCTGCAGGTGCTTTGTATGCTTAGTATTTCCCATCCTAACCCACAGCATACACACATAAACATGACTTACTCTGTGTTGCAACATTACAAATATGGTATTTAATATTGTTTTATAAGCTTTTTCAAATTTATTTAGTTCTCTGCAGTTTTCTCTACACTGACATGAGGCTTACTTATTCGTTAATATCTGAATGTCACCCAGGCCTAGTTATCTTAGAACCAGCTTACATTTAGATGATTGGTTTGTGATACCTTCCACCAGAGCCCTATGTTTCAACACAGAACAGCAGTTATTATCATCTACTCATCTACTAACACGAGCACAATGCAGAAAAGCAACTGGAGCATGAAGTCCAGGTGGATTTATAGAGTGTCAGATACAAACTTAAAATAACTTTTTCACAACCCTGGCTCGATCCTCTTAGCCGACATCTGATTAGACACAAAAGACAAACATCTACTCATTTAGCTGTAATTAACAATTGATCAAATAACTTTTGCTGTCAGGCTTCAGCTGGGCTTAAAAGCGGAGTGACATCGTAAACATAAGGTTTTATACAGCTACATTTCATCAAGGGATTGCTGATGCTGTAGATGAGAGCGCTGTGGATCAGCTTATTTAGGTAAAATCCTGCTGCAAACTGATGGTCTGATTTGCTCTGTGTATTGACTTAGATTGCTGATAAAAATTTGCCCAATAACAATTGAATTGTTTACTCAGAGCAAAGCAGAATTGGAAATTGTCTAATTAACTGGGATTATTCTAAGACGGTAAATAAGTAGCTGTTGGGGTTAGAGCACGTTCGTAGAGTGAGTGTGGTGCAAAAGCAGGTGTTGCTCATGACAGGAAGATCTGCTAAACGGTTTTCGCCTCTGCCTCACCTTAATATTTTTTTTTCCTGTTTAATTGGCTGGCAAACACATTTTTTCATTCTTACTAGTTTTCAAAGAATATCACCTATGCACTTACACACCTGGGTATAAAAAGTGTCTAATTGATGAAATGATGTGGTTTGACATTACCTTGCCTTGTGTTGCTACGTTCCTATGCAAACTTCTGTCAACATGATTTAACAAAGTACACTGTAGCCTAAACTAGTACCACATTGCATAGCCTTATTAAAACATTATATACAGTATCTCACAAAAGTGACTACACCCCTTACATTTGTGTTTATTATATCCTTGCATGGGACAACACTGAAGGTATGAGTCAAGTCAAGTTTATTTATATAGCGCTTTTTACAACAATGTTGTCTCAAAGCAGCTTTACAGAGTTTTAAAAACAGACAGTTACAACATATATCTCCCAGTGAGCAAGCCAGAGGCAACAATGGCAAGAACAACTTCCTCAGACTGGAGGAAGAAACCTTGTGAGGAACCAGACTCACAAGGGGAGACACGTCCTCCTCTGGTCAAACAGTATTTACAGTTTAAACTAAACACCAAAGAAAAGAGTCTCTGTTTGAAATCTGGATAGCAAAGCTTTAGAAGCTGCACAGGTAGAGGCAGTGTATGACTGAGGCTTTATGTAAAGTGGGCGTGAGCTGAAACAGTCCCATCCTATCTCAATGCTGGTGCATCTGGATGGCACAGTGATGTATGACACTTTGATACAATGTAAAGTAGTCAGTGTACAGCTGGTATGACAGTGTAAAGTTGCTGTGCCCTCTAAATAACTCAACACACAGCCATTAATGTCTAAATCACTGGCAAAAAAGTGAGTACACCCCGAAGTGAAAATGGCCAAATTGTGCCCCAAGTGTCAATATTTTGTGTGGGTGCCATTATTTTTCAGCACTGCCTTAACTCTCTTGGGGATGGAGTTCACTAGAGCTTTACAGGTTGCCACTGGAACCCTCTTCCACTTCTCCATGATGACATTACTGAGCTGGTGGATGTTAAAGCCCTTTGCTCCTCTACCTTTTGTTTGAGGATGCTCAATAGGGTTTTGGTCTGGAGACATGCTTGGCCAGTCCAGCACCTTCACCCTCTGTCTCTTTAGCAAGGCAGTGGTCATTATCATGTTGGAATACTGCCCTGTGGCCCAGTTTCCTCAGGGAGGGGATCATGCTCTGCTTCAGTATGTCACAGTACATGTTGGCATTCATGGTTCCCTCAATGAACTGTAGCCAGCAGCACTCATGCAGCTCCAAACCATGACACTCCCATTACCATGCTTGACTGTAGGCAGGACACACTTGTCTTTGTACTCCTCACCTGCTTGCCGCCACACGCGCTCAACACTATCCGAACCAAATAAGTTTATCTTGGTCTCATCAGACCACAGGACATGGTGCCAGTTAGTCATGTCCTTTGTCATGTTTTTTGTCATGAGGTTCCATGTTGAACTTACAGTGACCAGTGTGAGAGAGCATGAGAGGGCACATTGGGCACAATTAGGCCATTTTCATTCAGGGGTGTACTCACTTTTGTTGTTCTAAAATGTTGTTGTGGTTTAGATATTAATGACTGTGTGTTGAGTTATTTTGAGGGCACAGCAACTTATATATACTTTTGACTGTCCATGGTGTACCCCGCCTTCGCCCGATGACTCTGGGATTGGCTCCAGCCCCCCAGTGACCCCGACTAGTGGGATTACAGATGGATATATACTTTTTTTCTTGAAAGCTTTTCTTAATGATTTAGTAAGGCACCCAAAAAAGATTTTCTATAAATTGTAGCCATAACATGTCTGTTATGTGTAATTACAAATGACAAAACTCAGCCGAAGTCATTTCAATCATGATGAACTGTATTTTCCAAAGAGTTTGCCACTTTTATTTAAAACTTAATTAAAGCTCTGCCACACTTGACAAATATTATATCTAGTATCACTGAAAAGCTTGTTTCCTTTGGAATCTAAATATAATATATTCATTTCTTTTATTCTTATAATAACATTCACTAAATAGCACCTGGTCTCTGATACCTCATAGAAGTAGTGTAGTGCACATTTGCAGATTGTAAATATTTGTGCACTGTTTTCGGTTCTGTAGCCTATTCTTTTTTTTTAAAAACTGAGTTTTCTCTACATTTAGAACCAAAACCAAACCAGACAAACAAGGAATACTTTAGTGTTTCAAAATGGTTCTTCAAAGGTTCTCAAACAAAATCAACAGTGGTATATATAACTGTGAACACTTAAAGAACCATTTGAATGTATACATTTTTCTTTACATAGTTAAAAAGCTAAAGTCTTTGGCACCTAAGCTTGTTGTTTAAAAGCATTTATCTTAGCAATAAGTTTCCACCAGTATAACACCAGATATCTGGTGGAACAGATACAAATATGCATAAATATAGTGCATAGTAACATTAATTTCTTATTGTGAGAGAAGTAGATCATATCTTGAGCTCCAGTTTAAAGAACAAAGTGTAGTTCCAGATTTCTCCTGGATGCCCCAGACATTGTATGAATGTATTCAGATCCTTCAGCAGCAATCTTGATTTAGCTTAATGAAGTACTGAGCAGTTAAAGCAGGTATTAGATGAGAACTGTTAATAATACTGGGCTGTTTCCACAAGGAGAAGCTTGGAAAGGGTTAAATAAACACACTGACATATAAAACTGCTGCATACTGTATGAATACTATTTGAATATTTAAATAATAAAGTGACTAAAAGAGCATATGAATGCATCCTGTCTTGAAATATAATATAAATACAATGTCCCCAAGTGCCTAAAACCCTTTAAAGAAATATAGAACCCCATATACTAGCACTACAGCATTTGTGAGCAAAAACATAAGCATTTAAGGCCTGATAGAACAGTTAAAGCTTCTGTGTGGCATGTTTTAACAGTAGTTTTTGATGGCTCTTGTAAATTCCCCATGTTTTTCTCCACCACTCACAGTGTTCTTTGTTCGCTGGTGTAGCTGCTAGATGTATTTTATCGCGGCGCCGTGAATCAAAGGAGCATTTCATCCATCATGCACTCGAGACTGGTTTTATTTCAGGATTTATGAGCAGATGCCTGAAATCAGATTCAGTGCGGGATCTGGTGTGTAAATATGTGTGTTACATGGCTCCACGCTGTCAATCTAGACTCGCGTACAGTGAGCGGTTACGGTCCCCAGTGCCGAACGCAGGGGGTGTCGACCATGGAAGTTTTCATCATGAGCACATGCATCTGAAACAGTGATGGATGGATCCAATAACGTGAGCACATCTCAGATATGCAAAACAAGTTTGCATCGAGAGACGGAAAGACAAGAGAACGAGAGAGAGAGAGAGAGAGAGAGAGAGAGAGAGAGATAGGCAGGTCTAGAGAGGACAATAAAAACTACAAGATGGCAGTCATTAAGGCTGATAAAAAATTAAATAGTACAATAAGCAAAGGGACATCATGTAGAGTGCAGACGGCGGTTGAAGAGCTCGGTTTTGTCTGCTCTCTGCTGAAGTAAACAAAAGGATATTGCTCTTCGGGCTGGGCTCAGTTTCGATCAGCTGAGACAGTCATTTCCTGTAATAGCTCTGTTTCTGTCTGTGTGACTGCACGTTCACATTGTATGCATTGGCTTGTGTTTTGTTTTTGCTGCACAATATATCGTATCATACCGGTCTTTGAAATACTGATATAGCACAAAGCTTCAATATGCAAATGAATTGAACTAATCACAGTGTTGTCCAGTGTGTAGGCCTGAGCAATAGGACACTGTAATCAGATGCACAGCCAGCTAATAACGTTTCTTAAGTTAGAGAAGTTGCATTCAAGTCGTTTACTAGGCGTTCACAAAAATGTTCAATAGGATGCTGTTAGGTTATCCCAAGTTGCTATTGTATACCAAGTGATTGCAAATGTTTTAGTCACTTAGGGACATTTTCTTATTTAAAGAACTATTTTATAAGACAGGATGCTTTTATTTGCTCAGTAAGTCACTTTATTTTGTAAATAGTATTAATACAGTAAGTAGTTTAACATACATTAATCCCTTTTCAGCATTTTCTTGTAAAACAACCCAGTATTATTAACAGTTCTCATCTAATACCTGCTTTGACTGCTCACTACTTCATTAAGATAAATCAAGATTGCTGCTGAAGGATCTGAATACATTCATACAATGTCTGGGGCGTCCAGGAGAAATCTGGAACTACACTTTGTTCTACAAACTGGAGCTCAAGATATGATCTACTTCTCTCACAATAAGATATGAAAGTTACTTTGTATTGTGTTTTTTCTTATTTACATTTGTTCTAATGATATACGATGTTGGGGATCTTCCAGCCAGACAATGCGGCACGTCACACAGCCAGATATGTCCCACATTGGTGGGAAGAGCTGACCAAGACTTTCAAGTACCACCCTGGACCCCTAATTCCCCAGACTTTAACCCAATGGAGCATCTGTGGGACCACCTGAATGGTGGTGTTGGATGTATGGTGCTCTCCAGCAGCTGTGGGATGCACTGCACTCAGCATGGCTCTAGATACAATGACTTTATTGAGTCTTCCTGTCCATCTAGCTGCTGTCTGTGCTGCATACAGCGGTCACTCTGGATATTAGCTGGTGGTCATAATAATGTGAATCAACATTATATATATATATATATATATAAAACAGTTAATTATTTTCCATCAATTTCCACCAATTATATCCAATGGGAAAGGGAATCATGTTTAAACGAATGCTGGACATAAACTATACATGCAGTGCCCTATTTCTATCTATGAAAATGGTACATAAATAATATAAAAATATTTAAAAACTAATACAATGAATGTTTTATTCACTTTTACTGTTTCAAATATTGTATTATTAAATGGAGCAAATTCCCCATCGTCTCTTTTGTGGGTTTTCTGAAGTGCAGACTGCTCTCCATTGAAGTACTTTCCATACAGCTCAAGTGTCCTGATGGTTCAGTTTGGAAGTCTCTCACTCTCTTGTGCCTGTTTATTAGGCTCAAGTTTCTACCCTCGAGGGAGGTGTTTCCACAAAAGACAGCTATTATATTTTCTCTGTGCTTTTTTAAGCAAAGAAACTCATGATTGCATGTGTTTGAATTCTTCTTTCAAAACAAGACATTTAGCAAAAGTACCAAATTGCTGAATATTCTATTGTACTCGTTCACTAATTGCTAAAATCATACAGATCCAACATGCCTGATCCACTCATGTCAGTGTCATTGCGGTGCTGAGAATGATCTGCCACCCAAATAATAACTGCTTTGTGGTGGTCCTGTGGGGGTCCTGACCTAACAGAGTATGCAGAGAAACAATTGTAGAACTATAAAGTGCTCCTTTGGTCAGTGGAGCTGATAAAATGGACAATCGTGGGGCAGTCGTGGCCTGAAGGTTAGGGATCCGGCCTTGTGACCGGAAGGTCACCGGTTCGATCCCCGGGACCGGCAAGTCATGACTGTAGTGCCCTTGAGCAAGGCACCTAACCCCAACTGCTCCCCGGGCGCCGTGGATAAGGGCTGCCCACCGCTCCGGGCACGTGTGCTCACCGCCCCCTAGTGTGTATGTCACTAGTGTGTGTATATGTGGGTGTTTCACTGCACGGATGGGTTAAATGCGGAGGTCAAATTCCGCTGTGTGTAAACACATGTGGCTAATCGTAGTTCTACGTTCTAATCGTAGTCCTACGTTCTACACGAATAAGTGTAGATAGGTAATATTATGTTATGGCTGATCGGTGTAAAGTGAATGATGGTATACACTGGTGGACTGTGCATGTGAGGGTCTGGGTGGGTCAACATTTTTTATTGTTATTCAAAATACTGTGGTAATTACCACCGCTGGATATCACACCGCTTAGTGTGTACAGTGAGTAATTGCAGTTCCAGATGAGTGTTTCTAAAGGCTTTAGATGAATCGAGGTATCATGTAATTGAGTAAGAGTCTATTATTATTATTATTATTATTATTATTATTATTATTATTATTATTATTATTATTATTATTATTATTATTATTTTGGTTGACCTGTGTAAAATTATTGATACATAAATGCATTTAAATTTATTGCATCCAATTCAAAATATGTTGCATTGCGATCTCCATGTTAGTATTTTGTTCATAGTGTTCAGCGTTAGTTTGTGTGTGTGCATTTGTGTGTGTGTGTGTGTGTGTGTGTGTGTGTGTGTATGGGTGAGGTGACAGCTTCTGTCATCACTGATTTCAGCACCTCTCCAGCACACTCATGGTGTGATGAAGGCATTTATTTTGGAGCTCCATTCAGGGAATAGCATCGCAGAATGCGAGCAACGGGGACTTTAGCAGCATTCAGGCTTCTATGAAATCACTGTCGCTGAGTCGCAGGCCATCTCTCTCTCTGTTCCTCCCTCTCTCTGTCTCTGTCTTCACAACAGTTCCCCTGAGTCTGTACCTCGCACAGCAATAAGTCTGTTTCTTTTTTTTTTACTTTGAGCAAATCTTTGGAGAGCTCCGAGATCAAATATTACAGAGTGGTCCTGCAAGACCATGGCGTTGCCTCTCTTTTTCTTTTTGCATGTGTGTGGGTTTGTATTCATGCATTTCCAGGACGAAAGCCACAGAAACAGCTATGACGTCAGGGCCAGCATACAGTCAGATACCACCAGACTTTTATTTCATTTGCAGCCATTAGGTACAAGTTTGGTGGATCATTCTCGGCACTGCGCCGACACTGCAGTGGTGGTGATGTGTTAGTGTGTGTTGTGCTGGTACAAGGCACAGTGGCTCAGACACAGCAGTGCTGCTGGAGTTGTTAAACACTCACTGTCCACTCACTGTCCACTCTATTAGACACTCCTACCTTGTTGGCCCAAATTGCAGATATAAAGTCAGAGACGATAGCTCATCTATTGCTGTGCAATTTGCGTTCATCATCCTCTAGTCTATCACCCGTGACCACAGGATGATGCCTGCTTTGTGGTGGTCTTTTGGGGGTCTGTAATTGTAGTGCAGCTAATAAAATGGACAGTTTAGAAACAAGGTGGTTTTTAATCTTATGTATTATGTATTATGGATCAGTGTATTTAGTTGTTGAGTCATCTCTGTAATGTTCTGGTAGTCACATATACTGTAAGTAGTGACAAATATATAACACCACATGGAATTTCCTAGGGCCACACCTTCTTTTCTTTATAATTTACAGTTGCATCTCTAGTGTCTCTGTGTAATTAATTTAAAAAGCTGGTATGTTGTAAAATCAATCGATGACCATTAGAAATGGAATCTGAGATGTCTGTTTGGTTGTGGCTGAATGAAGAATAAAACATAGGCTGTCATTCGGTTCTCTATCAAACACCAGCCCTGCACCTCCTCTCCTGGCCCTCTCCAGCTGAGCTGATATACACAGCGAGAGGAGTTGTGGGACTCATTTGCATATATCTTCTCACAAGAAGCGAATGTGGCATTACTGTTTTGTCATGATACATAATGGCATAATGCCATACAGTAAAATATGACCAGCAGTCATATGATGTTAATGTAAGTTTATGTTTAATAATATATTTATTTTCCTATATTGGTCTCATACAGTGGTGTGCAGTGTGCAACAACTTCAGTCAAATGATCAGAATTAATCAGCGATTACTGTCTTAGTATTTAATAGTTGGTTGAAAAGTATATTGTTATTAAAGTATTAATAGTTATTAGTCCATATCTATACTCCATATAATTCTGCACTTACATTACACCACAAATGAACCGTGTGCTCATAAATGTGAATAAATATATTCATTAATTTAATTAATTACTACTTAAGTGTTAATCCCCTTAATTATCTGTTAATTAATCTCCTGATTTAATGTTAGGTTTCCCTCCACTGTGCAGAGATTTATGAAATACAGCCCTCGGGCTTTAAAGGATACTTTTCTTTGACTCCACATATTCAGCTGCTTCACTTTCCTCAGAACTGAGTTTAGATTTTCACCAATAATTGGATCACAGCAAAAAACGTAAATGCACTGGTTAGGTCTAAATCACACACTGCCTACACAAAGACACAGCTGCCTTTTTAAGCAACAGAATCTATTTTGTACATACTGACCATATTTGTAAGACTACCTACCTAACATTTAAAGTCTCAAAGGGCTCCTTTTGGAGTGTTATCATGGAAACCCAGTACTGTATCACTGTAGTCATTGTATAAGATGTGTTCAATTTATTGTGTAGAATCATATATGTTTATTTTCTAGATAATACAAAAACAGGCAAACAGAAAATAATGTTAATTGCCTTAATAATCTGTGGCATAAGATGTAGTACAAATGATCACCTTTATTGTGAGAGACACTAAATAACACAATAAATCATTAATCATTGTAATTAACAGATAATTCTCTAAGGTTTTTATTTATATGAGTAAAAACACTTCTGTTTATTATAAGTGTAAAAATCAGCACACTTAATGTGCAATTAAGCTAGCAACCAATAACATTATCAGTTAACAGTGTACTCAACTACTAATTATTAACTAATGCTTAATATAGAAATGATTAGTATTATTAGCATATAATTAACAATTAATTTGTTATATATATATATATATATATATATATATATATATATATATATATATATATAGAGAGAGAGAGAGAGAGAGAGAGAGAGAGAGAGACAGAGACAGAGAGAGAGAGAGAGACAGAGACAGAGAGAGAAAGAAACTCTGTCTTGTCTCCAGTTTCTTTATTTGATTGATCTGCTTTAAATAACATGTATATAAAAAGGTAGAAAGATGTACTTTACCCTTTTGAAAACCTATATATAAGATAATACATATACAAGGTGCACAGTTAGACCTTAAAACCACTGATGTACACTACTGCTCACTACTGATCACTTTAGAATGTCAATTCATGACATTTTTATGCAATTTTCATGCAATTCACAAACAATATTGTTTATTTCACAATAAATGTAAGTGTATCAGATGATTTTTAAAGAATAAAATTGTTTGTATTAAAGCCTATTTTTGTATAGAGGCTTATTTTGCATATAGTCCTATTATCAGCAATTCTCAGTCCTCTGTCTAAATCTCCTGGTACGGCCACCAATCCAAGTTAAGGATGTTATTGGACTAATTGGTTGTTAGGACACTCTTGCTCAATTGTGATGCACAGCTGAAAAACATTCTACTAATAAGTGAGTATAACAGGGAGAACAACATTCTAGGTTAGTTTAGTATCTGAAGATCAGCAGTTGATGGTTTGCTGACCGACTCAAAATGGCCAGAAAGAAACAACTTTCTTTAGAGACCCGTCAGTCCATTGTTGTGTTAAGGAAGGAAGATACTCATTGAAAACAAGAACATTTCACTGTGATCCCAAACTTTTGAGCGGTAGTGTACTTTTAAGAGTGTATTGTTTGTACCTTGAGGATTGCACCATACCTTTTTCTTTTTTAAACACTGTAGTATATGTCTGTGTATAGTGCTCTCTATTTTGTGGAGAATGGAGGGAATCGTGATTAGGGGACCATTTCTGCCCTCTGTAAAATGTTCATTACGACTCCTGACTTTTTCTGTGTATACAGTGATTAAGGGTCCATATCTGTTCCTACCGAGAGTTTCCTATATAGTTCTCATGATTTTGTGTAGGCAATAGTGAGTTCATTTCCATTTCCACCACAGTGACAGTACCCATCCCCACCAGCCACCGCCCCCACCACACACCCCTACCCCCCCTCTGAAAAAATTCTGTTGACAGCTTTACTGGCAGCTTCACTGGCTCTGTAGCATAAACTTTTCAAGAGTGAGAGAGAAGGTTCGGTGGGGAGAGTGAGAGAAAAGGAAATGGAGAGGGAGCTGAGCGCTGACTCTAAGCGCACTAGCAGCTTCTCACTGCTTAAAGCTCCTTCTTTCATCCTGTCAGCGGGGGGGGCTGAATCAGAGTCCAGCTTCTCAGCGCCGCGTGGACACGCTAACGCGCGCGCTAATCCCTCCTGTGTCAGCCAAAGAGAGGAGCAAGTCATTCTGTCTGCAGCCCGGGGTTTAGCAGAGTGTAGTATTTTACTGTATCAACAGGACATGGCTCGCAGTATGTGCCCATATGTTCTGCTAAGTACATACCTCTTATTCGAAAGGAAAACTATACTAGCCAGGGGTCCTCATGATGGAGTCAACTAACGAGTGCGTTACTGCATTACAAAAGTGACAGCATGGCTATGGATGTTAGTTGTTTGCCAATAGCAAGTTTGTTTTCATTTCTATTAGGTAGGAAGGACAGTGGTTGTAGTGTATGTAGTGGTAGCAATATGTGCTCTAAAGCAGAGGTCACCAGTCATATCCACGAAGGGCAGCTATTGCTGCAGGTTTTCTTTCCAGTCAAGCAGAAGCCACTAGTCTTCAAACTGTTGATAATATAAGGCTGTCTTCTGCTTGGCTGGAATGAAAACTCCCAGTCTGTTGTGGATATGGTTGATGACCCCTGTTCTAAGTTGTATGTCCTATGGGGCCTATTGATTTTTCAGTTCACTGATCATTTCAGCCAATATTAAGGTCCCACATATTTTTTAGTATCAGCAAAAAAACAACTCTAGTAAGACATTGATAGGTAAAGGCTTGTTTAATACTGAACAAACACTGATAAGGCTAGGCTTTGGCCGATATATTGTTTATCCATTGAAATTGGTTGATATTTTACAGTACCATCAGAATGTACTTTGAATTGTACCTTGTTTGAGATTGCAGCAGTGTGGAAGTTCATGTAATTGATATGTTTTAAGGTTAAGTTTAAAGGTAAAGTTAGTATTTAAGGCTGTGTGAGTTTTTGCAGCAGGCCACATCATAAAGAAAGCAGCAGTGGAGGCAATGTTGACTCCTATATGTGGCATTAAAATTAATGAGGACTTTAAAACATTCCAAATTATCAACACAATTTGTAGAAATACCCACATCAAAGAAATGTCTACTGGAGTTTTCATGCTAATCAGCTAGCCCTGGCCCATCATGTAATACTATTTTTACCTCACAAGGCAAAAGTGAGTCACTTTAGTGATGAATCTGCCATCAGTCCAACATTAGAGGATAAAGAAGCAGCAATACTGTGTCTGCAGTGTATTGTAACCTCTTGTCAATCATGTTGAAGGTCTTGCTTCTGATTAGATAATTTAAGGACAGGTAGCCAATGAAAGTAAGCATAGTGATCGTAAGCACATTTTCTTACGATAGGAGTGGACACCACAACGTCCTGATGATATGTTGCCCAGTATTTGTTTGCAGAGTGAATTCTACAGGTTGCATCATCTTTCAAGCTATTTACAAACTGTTTCCACAAAAAACAGTGTTCTTTTGGTGGAGCAGTTTCACAAAGGAACAAGCTTTTTTCTAGTCAGTGCTGTGTTGTCTAGTGAATAAAGTAAACATAGGTAACATTATACCCCATTGACTTTTGGTGATATTATTTGTTTTAATTAAATATTATTTCTTGGTTTGTTGTTTTTCACATTGTCCAGGACTGTAAATGACTACTTTGTATTCATTCAGTGATGCTGCTATGCAAACTTGACCATGTTTAATTACTTCAGAGATGTAGTATCACTAATGTATACCTTTTGCAATACAATACAATACCACCATTTGAGCTTACACACACCTTCCGGCAGTGAGGTACCCACATATACACATACTATGGGCAGTAAGCACACTTGGTGGGTAGCTCTATACCAAGGTTCCCAGGGAGCAGTTAGGGGTTGCTTAAGGGCACTTTGGTCAAGTGTTTAGCCCACAACTGCGAAAAAGCATCCCAACATACCAATTAACACAATGACCACATATAACCCAGTGGCAAGTCCACACAGACTGCCTAACGGTAGCTAAGCTAACACCAACTGTTTTTGTTTTATTTATTTATAATTGATAAAAACATCTCTCATGCTTTTTTCCCTCTTTTTAATAATGACCACATGTCCATCCAGAGCCAAAGCAAATACTGTTAATAGTTTACTTTTAATGTAGACCTTGTCAAGGTTGCTAATGTCCTTCCTACATTCCTATATAGAAATATCATCAGTCATATCAGTTAGCTCCTTAAAACTGGTATCGGCACTGGTCACAAAGTGTTATATTGGTCAGGCCAGGGCTTCTTTGAATGGAAACTGCTTTAGCCAGAGGCCTTTATGAAAGTCAACTAATGAGTAAGCTACTGTATTATATGAGTGACAGGTTGGCGATGGCTGTTTGTTGTGTTATTGTATTAGGCAGGAAGGATAGCGGGCATATAGTAATCCATACAGATAATCCTGTGACCGCTGCATAGCGATGGAGGTGATACTGTTGTGTGTGAAAGATACAGAGAAACAGAGGGAGCGTGAGAAAGATAGAAAGGGATTATCAATGGCAGCCTGGCTCAGACAATCACACTCACAAATCTGATCTTAGGCTGATGTTGGAGGCTTCTGGCTGCACTGAGATGGCGTGTGTATGTGGATTAGCCAGATAGCATTACACAGCATCGGAAGATGCAGGAGCTGTGCAACAGAGCTCGTTTCACCCAGTCACACCAGTGGAAATGATGAGCTATATTCCAGGATAGAGAGAGAGAGAGAGAAAGAGAGAGTGAGAGATGAAGGAATCCAGGCTTCTAGCACATTAGTTCCGGTCAGCCACAAACTGTATCATTTCAGCTCATGTGCCACATGCTGCCCACTCTCTCTTAAGTGCAGGAGATTACTGCTCATCAAAAAGCTTGTGAGCCGTTTTTGAAACCAACTTAAGCCTAGTTACCCACATCTACTGCACTACAACCATTCACTACCCATGTGTGGATACAAAATAGAGCTTTCTACTGCAGCTATAAGAACTCACAAGTACCGACAGGGAAGGTTTTGCTATCCTATTAGTAGAAGTCAACTTCTCTATTTTATCAATTGTGCCACTACTGGAACAAAGTGAATAGACATCAATTATGCTGATTGTGGACAGAAGTCAATGCATTGTCAGGCCAATGCTCTATAATGCTCTGTAATGTTTATGAGGGCCAGAAGAATGAAAGTGTATACATCTTTCTTTCCCGTCAAGCAGAAGCCACTAGTTTAATCACGTTGTCTTTAAACACTAGATTGAACAATTTGGCTTCTGCTTGGCTGGAAAGAAAACTCACAGTCTGTTGTGGATAAGATTGGTGACCCATGTTCTTAGCTTTATGTTTTAGGGGCAAATGTTTTTTTTCAGTTGACTAAACATTTTAGCTAAAACTGAGCATCAGTGGCTACATTTACATGCAGCCTGATAATCCGTTAATAATCCGACTAATAGCTCAATCGGAATAGAATACGTCTATGTATACACCTCAATCCGAATAGACTAGTCCGATTGAGATCATTCCGTTTACAATTTCTATCCGATTGAAGAAGGTGGGTAATCCTGTATATGATCAGTTTAATAGAAGAATAATAGCCGTGTGAACGCCTGTATCCGATTACATTCCCAATCAGAAAGTTTAAATACGCTCTGCGCACGTACTGTAGCGTCATAGAGGACGTTTCAACATGGAGGGAGGTAGAAACTGGTCTTGAAGAGACAAAGTTTATGATTCAAACCTTAAAAGATTTCAAAATAGCTAGCAGGATGGATGGCTGTAAAGCAATAACGAGCTGTTCATACAAGTATATGAGCAAAGGACGACATTGGGTTTACACAAACTATAGAAATTCGTTCCTCTTTCCCGTTTTACTAACTTATGAATGAAGTCATGGGAGATCAACCCCGGTGTTGCAGGACGTGACGTCTTCCTCTTGGCCCTACTTTAATAAGTACATGTGAAATATGTTTTTCTGAGTCTGCCTCATTTTAAAGCAATTAAAAACACGAGCTCGCCAACTGAAAACTCAGGTAACATACTTCTGCTGGTCGCACTCTGACTGACTTCACCTAATACTTGTTGTCATGGTAACTTTTACACCAAGGCGTACTCTATGCATGCGTGTAATTTTGGATCCGATTATTAGTAGTGTGCATGTAAACTGAGATTTTCATCAGAGTGTTGCATAGAGTGAGCATATCAACACCTCAGTCTTAATCTATAATCGTAATTAATTCAATGGGATTGGAGAAAAGCTCAGCATGTAAACATTGCTGATGCTGATTGTGGACAGAAGTTCATTGCATTCCTTACAAGAGCTCTATGAAGCCCTGGAATGCTTATAATGGCCAGCTGAATGAAAGTATACATGTGAATCCTTATATGGCCTCACATTTATCTGAATGGTTAATATTCATCCTAACAACAGTATATTTGGTAGCACGTGGTCTATAGATGTGTTGATGATAGTTATCATATCTGTGTGTCTGAAAGTAACCTTATAAAATGATATTATATATAAGGATACGCTTAGAAGAAGTATTATATAGCCTTATATAATTATATAACTTGTAATGCTTACTACTTAGAGCATTCCCAAGTCATTTTCAAGCACCTCTCTTTGTTCACAGTAGTGCTTATTCTCCCCCAAATATGTGTAAGGCAAGCCAAGGCAAGGCAAGACAAGCCAAGTTTATTTATATGGCACCTCCAATGCACTGCAGTCATTCAAAGTGCTTGTACACCTTCTCCACAGTATTCAGAGGACTATACATATTCTCATGGCAGTGTTTTTACTTTCATAAATATTAAATTTTATGTAGTTGTTCAGATTTTTGGTGTGTACAGTCAGAGACATTATATGAGGAGATGGGTCACTGAACGCTTGTAATGCTGAACATGATGTCTGTTTGCTGAGAATGTCCTGAAACTGGAACTGTAATTTGACCTTCAGGTTAGAGTTGTTATCTTTCTCCCCATTCAAAGTGTTTAAAGGGTCTTGTTATGTATAGCTGACTGGCAGCTTGTGAAGGTGGCCGCCAGGTGAACTGGCTTTTGGTACAAACTCTTCAAAAATATGTTCCCCGGTACTTTTTCCACTGTGTGAAAAAGTTTAAAAAGACTGGGCTAATAGAATTTCTCCCAGATTTTCTTGTTACATTAACTTATATTACATTTGCTATACACTAAAAGAAGCATGGGATTGATACAGCTTCAGTTTTGCTGCACTGTAAGCTCTGTAATAAAGAGGGGGCAAAGTTAAAGGAAAATAGATTAACTGATTATAAAAATGGCTGTTAGTTAAGGCCAGGCCCTGATTATTATTCATTTATAGGCCTCTGGACACAAATCTTGGGTAGACCCCAAACTAGAATGCTATATCTTTTCTTTCTAACCAAGCTGTAAATCAGGTTATCTAAACGTATCTCCATTCCCCCGCTTTATGATTCCTCCACACTGCTTGAGGCCTGCGTGTTCCTTAAAATAGTAATATAAAATATATCTTCTAATTTAGTTAGTCTGCTCATGTAAACAGTTTCTAAAGCATAGAAACCTACTGTAAAGTCAATTGTTTAAATGTTATTTAATGTCTATTTTAAAAATAACAAACTGTGTTTATCTGCATTAGCTAATGAATTAAATACTGTAAAATCTCCACAGGTTACACATGCACTGTGTGTGACATTACTAGGAAATATCTTTGTTCCTCCAGTAGGGACTGTGTTGACCTGCCCTGATCCGTAAACAGTAAGCTAGGTATGCCATATATGCTGTATGCACCTGCTGTCGGACACACAAGATGTAACAACAAAGACAAGACAACATTCTACTGAACTTAAAAAGCTTACCATCAAGTATTCCAAGCTAAAGCATACTGCCACGGCAGGCATGGCACATGCAAATAAACAACCACCACGGTTTACAACAATGCAGCAATTTTATATATTTTTCAACAATTTAATACTTTCTCTGGATTGCTGCAAAAAAAGGAATACCTGAAGGATTGGACAAGGTAATGGCAGATAGTGGAATGATTGCTGAACAGTCATTGTAGGAGAAATGAAATGAACGTTCAGAAACGATGTGGGCAGCATCAGGATTTTGACTGGGCCTATTATAAAGTAGAAATTGGTTACTGTGCTGCTAAAGTTCCCACTGTGAATCAAGACAGCTGGCTGAATGTTGTTATATAGACTCTTAGGGACCCCCTAGTGGCCTGGACCCCCTAGTGGCCTGGACCCCCTAGTGGCATGGACCTCCTAGTGGCACAGGAACCTGGGAACATGTATCTGACTCTTATGGGATATTAAATATGCTTAAATAGACTTGTACGTTGTGACTTTCATAGGTCGTCATTTGATCTTACATTGATCAGTTATTCTCGCCATAGCAACCATATTCACTGTGATTAGGTAAATAAATTTGGGCACGTGTAGTGTAAATGTTAAGAGCAATGCATGGTGCTTTTGTAAGCCATGCACTTTTCTCCTCTCTCTTTTCTCTTTAATGGGCGAAATAGGGGATGGATAGGCCGAATCAGCACGTAACTTTCCTGTGTCCTGTAGATCCAAACGCCTACCGTTTGGAAACGAGCATTTAAATTCAGATCTGCTAGCAGCTAAAATGAAATGCTAATCTTTAGCCCCCTTTTTTCCACCTTTCCCGCTGCTTTCTGTCTTGGCATATGCTGTAGCTATCTCTGAATGCCAGGAAAGCCTTCCAGTTTGAGGCTCTGCAAGGCTCATTCCCTTAAAAGTGAAATTAGCACCGTTAAAGAGAACTCTGATTCCCTCGAAATTGTGTCTCACTATGAATATAATTACACATGCAGTGTGTGTTTAATGAAGATTGGAACACTCTGTGAGTGTGTGTATTTCTGCATGCGTGTGTGAGTCCCCGTGTGTGTTTGGGTGGACTGTGTTGATTTGCCTTCATAAATATTAATGTAAAACATGCTGACCTTAATTTTGAATCTGTCTGCTGGCACCTCTCCTTCTCAGTGAGAGACAGAAAGATAAAGTCAGTGATGGGAACATTCCATTATGCAAATGAATTCTACACATATGGATGGATGGATGGATGGATGTGTGGATGGGTGACTTCCTAGATTTCATAGACTGGTTACTCAAAAGATCAAAACTCCTGTGGCTATTTTTGTGAGCACAAAAGAAATAGACTCGGATATTAATTAACATAATCAAATTAAATAATCAAAGTAAATGAATTTAGAACTAGTAACCTGCTGCAAGTCTGCATGGAAGAATCAATAGATGGATGGATGGATGCACTGGCACCAGCAGCCCTAATCCTGTACGCACTGTGTATATATTTTGTTTTCTTTTTTTAACACTCTACCTAACATAAATGTGTGATAACCCCATGTCTATTTATTGTAGAATGTGCTTGAGAATGAGAGCCATAGTTTGGGCTGCATGCATCATCTTGACTAATATCGTTGATGCAAATACATTTGAAGGTCATTGATTGGTGTTAACATCACGGGCTATAGGTCTCTCTGTTGCCCGCTTGCTCACACACTTGTACATGCCACTGAGAGACATTAAGGCCAGAAACACACTTCATGCAAACACGTGGACGCAAATTACACGGTACAAACTCACCATGTGTTCTTGCATCGCTGTGGCGGTTAAATCACTCAGAATTCAAGGGGGTACTAGAGGAAAAATCAGAAGTGAATCTTTTGTTATTCCAACAGCCTCAACAGCTAAAAGTGGACAGTGATTGAATGAATAGGGTGATGATGTATAATTTATGTTTATTAAACGAAGTAGCTTTGTATTTTTTGACTCAAATGTTTGTCTGCTATCTCAAAGCACGCTGGCAGTACAAGACAGCTCGGCCAGGCTTGACTGTCTTTTACTGGAATGCTAAGAATGCAGCTCACAGTTGCATCATGTTAGGAACTGCATGAAGATGTATGTTTTAATGCAAAGCTGCATATCCGGCCTGCCGATGTATGACGTGTGTTCCTGGCCTAAAGGTAGCCTATTATCAAGCAGGCAATTATTGTGCATACTATAAATTGTTATCCTATTGCCTCCACTGGATGGACAGATTGATAAAGCAATGAACAGATGGATAGAAAATATTTATCTTTATTATGCATTATATATTCTTTAGATACATATTACATATTTTATTTACAATCATACATTTATTTTGTATTTAAACTTCTCTAAATCACCTGTTCCACCAACAGTCCATAGACGTGCAGTCAGGTAAATTAGAGATGCTAAATTGAGTGAGAGTGTGTGTATGTAAATGTATATGTCTGTGTATCTGCCCTGGGATGTACTGGCGGCCTGTCCAGGGTGTTTCCTGCCTTCCGCCCAGTGAATGCTAGGATAGGCTCCAGTAGAACCAACCCCCCCACCCCCACCCCAAGTGACCCAAAAGGACATGTGGTTTAAAAGTCTGAGTCTATGCAAATGGATAAATGAATGAATGGATGACTAAGTGTATATATGGTTGAAGTGAAGGAGGAATAAATGAAGATAGGTAGATGGATAAGTGGATGGAATGATGGATTGTAGATTTTGGATTAATGCAAAATTATTTAGTAAGTATTTTCTGGGGTTTTTTTTTAATTCTAAGATTTACAGACCATCAAAGAGTTGTTGAGTTTCCTTATTTTATTCTGAGAACTGTTTACATTACTATACAGTTCACATTTGAAGGTACCTGAACTTGATGCGAGGAGACTTTCCTGCAATGTGCTGTGCATGGAGTGGAACATCCTCCACAATGTCAAATCTAATTGTATGTTTATCTCTGAGTGAGTCTCTGAGGATTTTTTTTTTTGGTTTCTTGCATGTTCAGGAAGACTTTGTTATGTGAATGCTGTTGTGTGTGCACTAACAGAGTTCTTGTTGTTTGTTTGCTTTTACAACAGAATCAGACACCCTTCAGCTGTTTATGTGTTGCATGCTGGCCATTCCCTGATTGCAGGAGATTTTCAAATTGTATGTGTGTGTGTGTGTGTGCCAGTTTTATACCATATTGTGGAGACCAAAAGAGTAAGGAAGAGAAGTAAAAACAGAACAACCAGAAAGAAAGAAAGAAATTAAGAAGGAATGGAACAAAAAGAGAAGAAACAAAAAGAATGGCGAAATAAAAAAAAAACAGAATCAAGTAAAAGTAAGAAAAAAATAAGAAAGCAAGAAGGAAAAAACAGAAGGATAACAGAAAGAGAAAACAAGAAAAAAGATAAGGAAACAAAGAATAAAAGAAAGACAGACAGAAAGAAAAAGATAAGAAATGGAATGGAGAAAGAAAAAACTTAACAAAACAAAGAAAAAAAAGAAAGAAAAAAGAAACAAAGAAAGAAGGAAGGAGAAATAAACAAGAAAGAAAGAAAGAAAGAAAGAAAGAAAGAAAGAAAGAAAGAAAGAAAGAAAGAAAGAAAAAAAGAAAAAGTAGGAACAACAGAAAAAGAAAACAATACACAGAATGAAAGAAAGAATGAAAGAAATATAGAAAGAAAGAAAAGAAAAACAGGAAAATCAGGAAAGAAAGAAAGAAAGAAAGAAAGAAAGAAAAAGTAGGAACAACAGAAAAAGAAAACAATACACAGAATGAAAGAAAGAATGAAAGAAATATAGAAAGAAAGAAAAGAAAAACAGGAAAATCAGGAAAGAAAGAAAGAAAGAAAGAAAGAAAGAAAGAAAGAAAGAAAGAAAGAAAGAATAGGAACAACAGAAAAAGAAAACAATACACAGAATGAAAGAAAGAATGAAAGAAAGAAAGAAAGAAAGAAAGAAAGAAAGAAAGAAAGAAAGAAAGAAAGAAAGAAAGAAAGAAAGAGTAGGAACAACAGAAAGAGAAAACAATAAACAGAATGAAAGAAAAAGTGGAAAAGGGAGGAAGAAAGAAAGAAAAGAAAAGGATAAAGAAAGAAAGGAAGGAAGAAAGGAAGAAAGAAAGAAATTAAGAAGGAAAACAAATGAAAGGATAAAGAAAAAAGGAAAATCAGAAAAGAAAGAAAAAAGAAAGAAAGAAAGAAAGAAAGAAAGAAAGAAAGAAAGAGTAGGAACAACAGAAAGAGAAAACAATAAACAGAATGAAAGAAAAAGTGGAAAAGGAAGGAAGAAAGAAAGAAAAGAAAAGGATAAAGAAAGAAAGGAAGGAAGAAAGGAAGAAAGAAAGAAATTAAGAAGGAAAACAAATGAAAGGATAAAGAAAAAAGGAAAACCAGGAAAGAAAGAAAGAAAGAAAGAAAGAAAGAAAGAGGGAATGAGTGTAAGAAAGAAATATTTTATTTATCTTGCTAAGCAGGTATTTATATAAGGTTTTATTTGTGGAAGTGTTTGACTAGATCACTTTAATGTACGTTTAATCTGAACATATAGAAATACATCCAGCCTTTCTACATTCCGTATGAACAGATTCTGATTAAACACAACTCAAAATCCTCAACAAAGGATTTAGAAATATTCCAGTCTTTTACTCAGATGTGCTCAATGGAAGACTTCCTTTATTCAGCAGTGGAAAATCACAGACGCCGGTTGTTCTGAAAATCCTGCTGTTTTCGAAACTTTGATGAAAGTGAAATCTGAACTTCAGCCTTCTTTGTACACAAAGATGAGGAGAAGCTGCTTGAGGAAGGCTGTGTTTTGAGCTTGGAAGCTGGTGAAGTGTTCTGGGAGTGCCGATGTGCGTCGCTGGCTAGAAATAATGAATGCGCCTGCTCACTTTAGCCAATGTATTCCATTCAAACAGCCTTTTCAGAAGAGATGTCCATTTTAAGTAAAGAACTGTGTACTATAAATTCAAACACGTACAGAGCTGACATGATAAGTAAATATGCAGTGCTGCTCAAATCACCCTGTTTTTAATTATTGGCTAAGCTTTTTCTATCATG
The DNA here is from genome assembly GCA_021613375.1 of Megaleporinus macrocephalus. Lineage (NCBI taxonomy): Eukaryota > Metazoa > Chordata > Actinopteri > Characiformes > Anostomidae > Megaleporinus > Megaleporinus macrocephalus. The sequence goes on from CM038720.1 coordinate 32,788,670, forward strand.
GTTCAGTCTGAATGCTGTAAAAGTGTGTGATGGAATAAACTGCATGGTGTAAAGGTGTTGTCTGTGTGTTGCCATTCAGGGGCGAAGGAAGTGAATGCCAGTGGAAAGACGTTCACAGTCAGGAGCTCTCTGCAGCTGCAGGTGGACAGGAATGATGACGGTGTGGCATACACTTGCAGAGTGGACCATGTGGCCCTGCTGTCCACCCCACAGCAGGCCACTGAAGTTCTGGAGGTGCACTGTGAGTACCATGCCACGAACTGTACAAACAACCACTCTTTATTGTCCAGCAAGGTACTGTAATAGGTTTTTCTAGAAGGTTTTATTTATTTATTTATTTATTTTAGATCCATTTTAGCTTCATTTGTTTTAAGTTTTTTATTTCTAAACGAAAGAAAAATTCACAAAACCATGAAATACTGAAAAATAGCATATAATTCAAGATTAAATCTGAAATGAAAAATATTTATCACTGTGTTTTTGCTATGTTGGACAAGCTGGCACTCTTTTTTTTTCTAAATTAAATCACAATATTATTTACTCTTTGTTTGATTTTTGAATTTTTACTGATGAATGACAAAAATTCCTTTACTCAGGCACAATGACAACCAAATAGATCCATCAAATAGAGCCTTTTGCTAAAGCTAGAAGGATCTGAATCGCCAAAAAGGACCTCAGACTGGACTCCAATCTGGACACAGTGTGGAACATTTTATCACTTCTGCATGAAGTGATAAAGATCTTCATGCCACACAGACTTTTCCACAATGTAGCCCAGTATCATCGCTTGCTCGCTCTGTGAGGAACTCGTGTTTGGTGTAGAGTTTCAGCTCCAAAAAACAAGCTCAGAGTGAGTTACAGAGATCCGAGCTTTGAGTGAAAGTTCCAGCTCCTGAAGTGAAGTGGGGAAAGTCCATGTTATCCTGTCGCTCCTCCACAATGCAAACCATCCTGCACAATGTCACAGTCACTCTGTGAGCTGCAAATGAGATCTTATTTGCACTTGTGGAAGACTTAACAGTGATCCAGGCTGAGTGCGAAAGAGTTCCTAAAGTTTTAGCTCCGAAATAAGCTGAAAAAACTTTTCCTTTCTCGTGTCTCCAGAGTGGAGAGCATCCTGTTCACGGTTTGCCCATTTTTGTGAGAAATGAAGGCCAGGCTCATAGATCTGCCCAGTCTGTGGTGCAAACAATTTGTGAAATTCCATTTAGTGCCATTATTTTTCGTCTCACATTAAATGAGTATAAGAGCCTTAATGTAGCAAACATAAGCACAAATCTGAAATAAGCTGGAAATGAACTAAACAAACCTAATCTAGTATTAAGAATCCAGTCTCAACACCACTGAAAGCCTGCTTCAGGTTGTGGGCCAATCACAGTAAGGCGGAGGTCTCAGAACAAATAATGCTGTGATTAGAAGTTCTCTTTAGCAAACAACACACTTCTAAACTTAGTTACTGTTCACATTTGAAACAATACCAGGAGAAGAACTAGTGCATGGAATTCAATACCAGTACATAACGATACATTTCAGCACTTTACTCTCTGATATTAGCAAAAATGTAATTTCAGTAAGAAAACATATTACACACAATACAACCCCTTTCTACCTCCCACACCTCTCCAAAACACCTCCCTACACACAATTTGCCCATTTTGTGAGAAGTGAAGGCCACGCTCATAGATCTGCACCGTCTGTTTTCATGGTGCAAACAATTTGTAAAATTCCATTATTATTTTTCCATAATTATTTTTCCTCTTACATTAAATTTGTATAACAGCCTTAATGTAGCAAACATAAGCACAAATCTGAAATGAGCTGGAAATGAACCAAACAAACCTAAACTAGCCAATCACAGTAAGGCGGAGGTCTCAGAACAAATAATGCTGTGATTAGGAGTTCTCTTTAGCAAACAACACACTTCTAAACTTAGTTACCGTTCACATTTGAAACAATACCAGGAGCAGAACTAGTACATAGAGTTCAATACCAGTACCCAACGATACATTTTTCACATCACACACAATACAACCCCTTTCTACCTCCCGCACCTCTCCAAAACACCTCCCTACACACGGTTTGTCCATTATGTGAGAAGTAAAAGACATTCTCGTGAATTATCTGACTCGTCTGTTTCCCATGTAAACAATGCCCATGCCTTTATGTAGCAAAATAAGCTGGAAATAACCTTTAAACAACAAAATAACTAAACAAACCACCAAGAATCCAGTCTTAGCATCACTGCAAGCCCACTTCATGCAGTGGACCAATCACAGTAAGGGTGAGGGGGTCTCAAAACAAATCATAGATAGATAGATCACTTTATTAATCCCAGCGGGAAATGATGTAATGTTAAGAAGTATGCAGCACACACTTAAACTTAGGCCCTGTTCACATTTCATCCTATACCAGTACCTGGAATTCAATAGTGGTACACATCTGTGCTGGCACTTTACTTACTTTATATGAACATAATACTGAATTTCAGCTGTAAGAACAAAATTCAAACTTCTTAATTTCTAATTTCTTCACTTTTTGTTATTTTCCAAACCTTTTTACACATCACACCAAATCAAACCCCTCTCTGCCTCCCTCTCCCCTCCAAAACCCATCCCTACAGCCTCCAGCTTGTCACAGTCTATCACCAGGACATAGCGTGGGCACGCTGTCATGTGTGTCTTGGAGGAAGTACATGAGATATCCTTCCCAAAATCTAGGAGTTGTAGCAGCGGGGACAGTTTAGTGGGATTGCGAGAACAGCTGGGTACTTAAAAATACTTCCGATGCAGCCAGTGGCTCAGGGTTGGTTAATGCTAGTGCAATGCTGAAGTTAATGTCAATCAACAGTGAAAAAAAAACCCTTTTTCCCAACAAGTTTTCCAACAAGGTGATTCATTACCTGAAGATCTTGAGAAAGTTGATGAAACCTCACTTAAAGTTTTGTTGTCTACAGAGGACTCAACTTCTGCGCCTGTGGGCAAGCTGGTAACGTTGCCAGTAGATGCTACAGGTGACTTGGATTTAAGGCTTACAGATGCAGTAAAGCTCTTATTTTATAGATTGACCAGGTGTTTCCTCAGGTCAGATGTTTTAGGTTTTGCATTGGTAATGCTGCAGAGAGTGTTGTCTGTGTCCACCGTGTGTTCTGCTTATACCCGAGTTTGGAACCGATTGATTTAACGTGAATTGGTAATTGGTGGTACTGATGTCATTCAGTTGGTACCTTTAACAGTACTGAGTTCAGTACCCAGCCTTAATGGAAACAAACTCAAAGCACTGCATCAATTAGTTTTCTTTATATACTGGCAGTTTAGACTAGTTGTTTTTTTAACTAAGTGTTTAAAAGTTTTGTTTCAGTTCACTGTTGAATTCCTGATGTATTGTCTACATAGTCTTATGATGTGTCTACACAATGGTCTGTTTATGTCTCTTAACCCCCTGCAGATGCCCCACGTGTTGAGATCAGGCATTCTCAAACACTCCCACAGGAAGGACAGCCTCTTAAGCTGGAGTGTGTGTCTAAAGGAAACCCCTCGTAAGTTTTTTTTTACTAGCAACTATATGTGTTTTTTACAGTATCACTCTTTTCTAATGATTGTGCACTCTGAAAAATATAAGTATAGATGGTTACTTAAGGGTGAAAAAATCTTATTTAAACTTTGAAAAGGTTCTAGCCTCTCATGGGAGGGTACTTAACCGTCCATTGTAAGGACAGAATATGGACAAAAGTATTGGGATACACCTCTTAATTACAGAATTCAGGTGTTTCACTTAGTCCCGTTGTCACAGGTTAGTGGAAGAGTGGGTCGTTCTAAAGAGCTCAGTGAATTCCAGTGCTGTACTGGTGAAGAATGCTGCTGCTATAACAAGTCATTTGTGAAATAAACTGTAATAAATAAATAAATTATAATTAAATATTTTATTTTCTGCTTTCTAGTGCTCTACTATTTATTTGAAAGCTGTGACATAGGAATGGCATGTTAGAATGCCATGCACTGTGGGAAATTCCAAATGTTTGGAATTAAACATTTTTGGAATGATAAATGTGTCTTTGTGTCTCAGGCCAGACCCGGTGCTCTGGACGAAAGACGGAGGTGAACTGCCGGACTTGGACCGTATGATTGTAGAGGGCAGAGAGCTCACCTTCACGTCTTTAAACAAAACAGACAACGGCACCTACCGCTGCGAAGCCAGCAATCACCTGGGCACCACCCACGCTGAATACGTGCTGTTCGTATACGGTGAGTGCTGCGAAGGAAGCGCTGACGTGAGTAACGGAGTGTGACCGCATAAAAAAAAAGCACCTGTCTGATGTCCTGAAATAGGTGTTTTCACCCCGCTGGTGACTGCTGCTATATTGTCCAATCGTTTTAAAGGCCCCATCCCGGAGTGTCTGTAAAGCAAATACATCACTAATGCTCCCGCCAGTATCTCTTTACGATTTAATCATTTTCCTCTTTTGGAATCGATTGCAAAGTGACCTTCATGTGGCCCACAGAACCTGAATCTAAGCCAGCGCCCAAAAAAAAAAGTTTACAGAGAGACTATCGTGCCGCAAAACCCATTAAAACTTTTCAAAATATTGATGACCAGTCTAGACCCAGGAGATCATAGCTCAGTGGCTACTGAGAGGCCATTTTTTGCACATATGGAGTGTGTTTTAAAAAAAAAAGCTATTTCCCTGATATAAACAATCCTGTGCAAAAGTCATTGACCACTCTTCATTTATTTAATGTCCAGGCAAAATGGTCATTATTGGCCATTTTGTCAGGAAAGAAGAACAGAAAACATTTCTTTAACAGAAACTTAGCTTTAGATGAAGCATTCCTAATAACTGTGTGGTTACATTTTAATAACACATGCCACAACACACTAGTTGCTATTTATATGTGTAAGTAATTACTTTAATGTTTTTTTCAAAGCACTTTTGGAGCATTTCTATTTGTCCGTTCTTTTTAAAATATACACACAGTGTAAAGAGCACCTGTTAAAAAAGTATATATGATATATGATATATTTGCAGTAACAGATGGATCACAGTGGAACAGCTTTTGTAAATGCAATGTTTTTTTACTCTTACAATTATACAAATGAATCTTGATAAGTATAAAAGCATATTTTCTCTCATGTAATTACACATGTAGTGGGATTAACTATTGTTTTTCCAGCCATACTTTTCTAAATGTAAAAGATATCAGGTTACAGAATAGTTTACAACCAAAACCTATTAAATAACCAAGTATACTACTGCAGCCAGCTAAACGTTAGCACCCTAATAATATAGGTAAGTATACATTTCATGTTACATTCAGTAAGATCTTAATGGAAAATAGTAGTTCATACAAATGTCTGTAATTATGTGTAATTATGTGAGTGAAATGTTGTTGCACATGTGTACTTACACAAGCTGTAATACAAAAACAACATTATTGTTGCATGGTTGTAATGTGGTAGCAACAGTGTTAAAGTGTAACTAGAGCAACAGTATAATGTAAGATTTGCTTTCCGTCTTACTAAGAAATCTGCAGAGATATGTTTTCCACACCTCCAATGATCAGCATTGGTTGTGTGTTCTGCTTCTTACGATCCAAGTCAACCCAAATACGTTCACAGATATTTGACTGGACGTTTGACAGACTTTTGCACAGTACTATGTAGCCTTTTGTCGTAGCCGTGCTTGCTGTTGAAATACAAACATTTCTCATGATGTAGAACATTAAACATGATTAGCACTGACATTTTCGAACACTTTCTAAAATTAAACTTTAGCATTCTATTGAAGCTGCCGTTTGGTGCTTAAAATATTAGTAGGGATGTTTATTTAAATATTAACTGTCATCAGAGCTTGTTTTTTTTTTTTTTTAAAAAAAAAAGAGGCTTCTGAGAATTGCAGTAGCAGTTTAGACAATATATAAAAAAATAATAACATCATACACACACACACAACGGCACAGTCACACACACCAAAACAGGTGCCAGTGGCGTGTGACAGCTGATGTTACTGAGAAAAGTGACATTATTCAATAACTTACAATCTCTTGCATCTTTTAGCAAAGCAGCAAATGATAATTTAAGGTTTGGCTTTGCTCCAACTTATAATAAACAATTGGCAAGGAAACTGACTTTACTTCTTAGCACCTTGATATCATTTCATTTAAGCCTCTGTTTGGCTGCAGACTAATTCTTTAACAATAGAAGTCAGCTGATTTACCAACAGCGCTTAGGCTCTTTTCACATCTAGATCAAATATCAAATATCCAATTAGAGGATCACATAGATTTTTTACTTAAGCTAAAGTAGTGACTTTTATCTAACCCACCCATTCTACCTTGGAGGGTCTCTCCCTTCTCCTGTAAATGCTGTAATGTATAGAATAAGCTTGTGGAGTCCAGCTATCTTCACACTATCTGTAATCATAGTATTTGTAATTACTGTAATTATAGGAGTTTTAATTAGTTCAGTCATCAATTAAATGAAGATTGTTACAGAGAAGCGTGGGGCAGTATGGGTTATTAAATTAAAGAGAGAGAGAGAGAGAGAGAGGGAGAGAGATGAAGAGAGCGAGAGAGAGAGAACTTTTGCAGTAAAACATTATTTTTTTTCAAATGCAGCCAATGCATCATTCTACCCCCTTTCGTAGTGCTTCTATATAGAACTTAAATTCATATAGAAGCACAATATAGATCACATAAAAGGTTCTTTACTAAATCCCCCTAAAGATTATATGTTGGAGAGCAAATCAATATTTATTTACCATCATATCCCAATATATTGATCACATTTGATTTAATCAGAATCTATTAAAACAGCAGTAAAACAACGCAAACCTGAGGTTTCCATTTTAAATCTGGGTTTCACACAAAAAAAGGCCATTGCATCTTCTGATTTAAGGCGAAACACTCTTCAAAATAATGATTCTAAACCACTTTTGATTTCATTTAAGTAAAATTATATTTTTATATATTTTATAATTTATATATTTTTAAAATACTAAAGTTACTAAATCTAACTTTGTTATAAACAAATAGTTATAAACAAAGCCATTCAATGTGGTTAGGTGTCAAGTGCAGAATTCTAGAGAAATATAGCTACCTAGATTTAGCTAGATTTATTTGATAATAGTGGAGATAGGAGCCAGAAGCCAATTGCTACAATGCAAAAGTAGCTATTTTATTTACTATTGAAAATGAACTGTGAACCTCTAAGTATAATGTCTAGTGTTGCTAAGAGTAAAAGAATGAGATCTTTAGTAAAAGAATAAGATCTTTAGGAACTATTTTGCCTTACAACACAACATTCTGCCTTATGATGTCCCTCTTTACCATAAATACACTATATAAAAATAACCCATTAGTCCAAAAGCATATATTAAAACTATCATAGAACTATTTATCAGATCTTTCATGTAATGCCTTACTGTGAGGCTCCTATCACCATCACCTTTGGACAGTTTCCCTAAAATTTATAACTTCAAATCAAACCACTCAGAATAATGTTTTATGCATTTTAAGAGCTTACATTTAAAGCATCAGTTAAACGATATTCTCAATTAATGTTAAATTCTGCCTTAAAGAACCAGATAGGTCAGATAGCTAACTAAAGAAAGTGTTTAAGTTTAAATGTCTTTGCATAAAGGTTCCTTGCTTCAAACCATTTAGCGGCTATTATTTTACTGTTATTATGTAGAACACATAATTATGAGCCATTTGTTCGAACAACTGCTTTATGAACTGTGGTTCTCTGAAAGGACGAGAAGCTCCTGTATCTCTTGTTGAGTTTGTACAAAAGCAGCAGAATGGCTCCTCCAGCCCTGACACTGCAGCAGGGATGCTTCAGCGGTCCACCAGCCGTGTGCAGCCACATCTGCCGCCTCTATCGGCAGAAGCAGCTGCATTGCAATGGCCAGTAGCATAGAGCGGAAACAGCAGAAAACACTTCTTTATCCCCCACTGTTGCTCAGTTCACCCTCGAGCCTGCAGGCTAGAGAGCAGCTTGGGTTTTGGATCTGTTCCAACTTCGACACTTGCTTCTCAGCTCTTTTCTTTCCGAGAAGTTCTCGGGGAGACTTAATGAGTGCACAGAGTACAGTGTTGAGGTCCGGGCTGGGCCCCATTGAAATGTCAGGCCACTGTAAGGACATGGATAACCAAAGCTTTTAATGATGTTGACGCTACAAAGCTGACAACTTCCTGTAGGAATAATAAGCTAATTGGGTGTCACAAATATAGAGCACCTTGTCTGGATTCATTACTGTCCTTTCAGCTGGCACAACAAGTGCTCCCGCTGCCTTTCATCCATGATTAGCACTCAGAGCAGCTTCCGATGTTCAGATTTCACAGTTCTTTTTTGGTTTCAGGCCCATTTAAAATGCATAGGGGTTAAATTTACTCAGTTACATTTACTCAAGTGATTTTCAAATCATAACATTTGTTTAATGCTGGATGTACAAAGTTACATTTGAATCCTTAACAATTCCCAATTGCACTGGGGACAGCAGCTGCTTTATGATTGCTTACAACTTGATTTTTGAGGTCCATCATTATATTTTAGGCCAACAAACATCATAAAGACATGACAAACTTTGGTTCCTATGCTGATAGATGTTCACTCCATACAGTGCTGCTTGACAGTTTGTGAACTATTTATCATTTTGTGATTTTTACAACAATATAACCTAAAATACACTGTACACCTTGTATACCATCCCATTCAAAACCCCTTGGCATTAACATGGAGTTGGTTTCCTAATTCATTCAGAGTGTTGCCTAATTCATTCAGAAGAGCATTTGTGATTGGTGATGTAAGCCTTGCATGCAGCTGGAAAGGATGTGTGCTGATGGTAATGCTAAATGAGGTCTGGAACTCTGGCCCCCTGTTCAGTGAGCTCTTAAAAATGACATAGTCTTTCACAAATGTTTGTAAAGACAGACTGCATGGCTAGGTGTTTGAATTTATATACCTCAATGAACATATGAATTCAATGATTAAAACGTGTGTCCCAATAATGTTGTACATATAGTGTAACTATCAATCATCTTCATGTCTTTACTGGCAAAAGTATGTGAACTTTTAGGTGTGAGTATCAAAGTCTGGTCTTTACCACACACACACACATTTGGGAGTGCATACCATGTCTTAGTCAAGTGAGATGTCAAGGGACTTTATTTGCTTATTAGGTTGGAAGAGGTTCCAGAACCTTTGTAACCTCTTGGGACTTCACTTTTCCACTGTCAGTGAATTCACTATTAGCCAAACACTGAACCAAAATAGTATGTATGAAATGGTAGCATGGTGCAAGCCAAGAAGAACATATTTGTATGTTCCAGTTTCCTAACACCACCTGGATGAGCCAGAAGACAACTGAAATCATGCTTAGAGGACAGATAAGACAAATATTGATTTTTATGGCCTTTTTTTTATTCCTGCATAAGAGCCTCATTTTAACTCGAAACATGGCATTAGCAGTATCACTGTTTGGGGCTGCTGTGGGACCAGGGCTGCTTGCCAACAAATGATGAAGCTATGAATTCTGGATGTCAGGAAAATTTAGAGAAGTAAGTTGGGGCATTCATCCCTGAATGGAACCTCAAGAGAAAGTCCTGCAGAATGACAAAGGCCCCAAAAACACCAGTTAATTCAGTAGAAAAGTTGAGCCAAGGTGTGGCATTTATGGAGGAAGGCCTGCTAGGAGGAACGGGCCTCCTCTAGGTCGATTTGCAGGGATGACCAACAGTTATAGGAAGCATTACTGCTCACTGGGGTCACACCAGTTCCTGAAAGCAGAGGTTCACATACTTTTGGCAACAAATACAAGTCATGTTACATTACTTAATTTAACAAGTGAATGAAAAACAATGTAATGTTTATGTTATTTGTACGTTATTGTTTAGGGTCTGAAATGCATATTGTTATATGAACCTTTTGAATATGTTGCATATGCATATGTTTCTGAAAAAAATCACAAAATGATAACAGGCTCACAAACCCTGTACAGCTGCACTGCATTGCAATCAACAGCGTTAAATATTCAATACATAAGTATCTTTTTGACCTGCTGTTTCTCCTCAGGTTGTATTCTTGAAAGGATAATTATTCCAACAAAGATACTTTGTAAGTGTTCATTGTGCTCTTCCCACCTCTAATATTACATATACATAGTTTTATGCTATGTGGTTTTCAAAGCACACAGCATAGAAGCTTATGAGTGAAGGCCAATCTGTAATGTGTTTGCATTACATACTTAATAAAACCTGGGCCCTGAAATTCTCAGTCTATCCACTAGCATCTATTTAGCAAAGCAAAAAAAGTAATTATCTGCTGCTGCACCACTGAAACATTTACCCTAACAAATGTCCCACGTAGCTAGGCTGTGAATGGGCCATTTTGTTTTCCAAAGACAGATTACAATAATGACTTTCACTTGGAAGAATACACTTCTTTCTCAATGGTCACTGATTATGAAAGCCAGTAATGGAGGGGGTTTTTCTTTTGTCTTTGATAATAATAATCATTCTTTAGTTGTAATTACAAGTGAAGCATTGTAAACATATTCAGTTCATCCCACGTTCCGTTCAGGGAAAAACACAACTTGTTGCCTTCCTGTGCTCGCTGAAGCAGTGCCAGCCGAACGTGAGCAGCGTCAGAGGTGTTTGGCTTCAACAGGCTGAGCAAGGGGCACGTGCCTTTGAGCTCATTAGAGAGAGAGCAGCCCTGCCGATTCACCTTATCAGCCTCAACCCAACTTCACTCCTCAGCCTTTATCGCGGGGCTAAACGCGCTTTATGCATTTCTAATGATTGCGCTGCCCGGCTGAGACAGGCTGCCGAGGTGGATTCAGGATTAAAGGAAAGCTTGAATGTGACCTGCCATTTTAAAAAGCCTGAGTAGCTCGATTCGAGTTACAGCAGGCAGTGATGTTCGGTTAAAGCTGATTGGCGTGAACTTTGCTTTGACTTCGCTCATGAATTTTCAAATGGCACGCCGTAGATGGACCATGGGCTGTCTTTGGCCTGGTCTCACCGCTGATTCCACTAGTTCCGCCCAGGGCTGGATAACAACTAGCTGGAGGTGCTCAGGTATACATTTTTGATGAGTTTGTACTTTTCCGAGTGTTCTTTATTATAATTGCCAATAATTGGGACACAGAATTTGTGCAAGAATGTATTTTTGATAAGGGTTTAAGAGGCAAAACACTCACTCACGTAGACTCATAGGTTTTATCTACGAGTTAATTAACCACAAAGAGGTTTTTACTCATCTCTGTCGAGGGTGCAAATAATTACTGAGCAGCCTGCATTTCTGAGGAAAGGAATCCAATTTCAATTAATCAATTTAATTAATTCCATTACGCTGCAGCATCCGTACTACTTTGAGATTTTGTTCACAAACGCTGACTTGTGAGGTTTATCACTTTATTTTACATTAAAAGTGGTCGGCAAAGAGAGAGGAACAGCAGCTGACCTCAGTTCCGACGCTGATAAATTTAATAAGAAATTACACTGAAGCTCCATTTGTCGCTCAGTGCTTAACGGTACCATAGAATACATCTATTCAGCATTTTAAATGTTCTCTGATTGTCTACATAAAAGATATGTGGTGTGAAGACTGTCTAGATGTGGTTTTACATGCCTATTTACACCCTACAATTTGGCCCTGGAAAAAAATAAGCTGCTTTCTCATATTTTTGGTGGGTTCATTAATCATTTAATGAGCTCTGCTCTGATTGGCTGCTTTACAGTGAAACACCATGATGATTACACAGAAGTAACATGTTGTAGCAGACACAGAGGTGTTAATAAGGTCATTATACTACTTAGTAATGCTAAAATTAGTTTGAACTTGGAACTATAGTGAATTAATATTTACTTACTATGGGTGCGGTTGAGATTTGGTGCGTCCAAAATTGCCTACTTGCCCAATTCTCAGTAGCTTAAATCAATGGTGTCCCATAATTCAAATAGAGCTGCAGATGAATTCAAAACAGAGGAAAAAAATAGTGGAAAGCGGTACATCAACCACGTGTACGCAGCTACTGCTGGTGAACTGCCCCTACAGAAGTTAGAGCCACTTCTGAGGTAAACAATGATTAAGTTCCTCCCGATTCGACAACTTCAAGTTACAGCTTGACACCATCTGAGTACAGATTCAGACAAAAATAGCTTAGTTTTACAGAAGGTATCTAAACTAATGTCAGAAAATGGAGCTTTTAATGAATAGTGGGACGTTTACAGTGGTGGTCTGATGCCACAGGGCGTTGGTAAGATGGCAGACTTAATGCCTCCAAGATTAAAAACCCGCGTACTGAAACCGCCTACTAGCCTACCGCTCAAGCAGCACATACTGGCTCCAGTCTAGTACCTATTGACTTAGTAAGCGATTTGGGATGCACCCGTTATGATGCTAATAAGGGTGGAACTGCTCCTCCCTTCACTCTCTTCAGTGTCTAAAGCTGCCCCATAATGTCTAAAGTCAAAGAAACTCTCCAAAGTGAACTGTTCAGAGTGAACTAAAACTCTGCCATTTCCATCACTATTGCTCCATTGTCATTGCTTCGCAGGGCTACATATTTATGAATGAAGACTGTTAGGTGCCAGTCTAGGATTTCAGAATCAACCCACTTTGCCTCCTTCTTTTGTAAATGTGGGATTTGTATAGTATTGTGTTTACATGAGGCGACAGTGTTTGAGGTTCTCAGAATATCATTTCCTTGTACCAATGATCCTTATTTAAATATAATAATGCAATAGTTTTCCATGCTATGACACGCTGAAGTTAATTTCTTTACCTGGTATTTTTAAAGCTCTGCTTTTGCATTTCAAAAATAATAAAGTTTATATATAGCTTGGATTAAGGTTACTGTATTCATCTCTGGTTCTGAGCGTACTGGGTTTATGTAACATTCAACATGTGAATTTATGGAATCATATTCATACGTCGTAATTCCTACGTCATAATTACTGGCATATCATAATTTAGAATGTATGTTTAGTAACATTTCTACATGCCGTTTGCTTTTTCAATAACTTTAACACCATTTTTCCACAGCCCTGAGGTTTATAAAAAGAATAACACTTTAAGAGCTTTTATTTGTTCATGCATTATTATTATTGTGTTATTATTATTATTATTATTTCGTTTTCATTAATGTTTAATATCTTACATTAATTCCATTCCATTTAAATTTGTGTTATGTGTTCTATAAGAAAGTATATTGTTGCTGTCATAACAAAACTTCAGATCTCTAAATCAGTAAAGTAAAAATATATATTCTTTAGTTGTGTTAATGTAATAGGACTTCTGTATTGTCATATTTCTGTTGATCTATTTGATACAAAATGTTCACATAACTTTAAAGGGTGTAAGAAGCTCATGAGGTTTTCTTATGACAGTGATGATATACGTTGTTTCATTGCTTTCTTGATGTATTTTGTTTTGCCTTTGTTTTTGTTTTGTGTGTCCATGTCTGTTTGTTTATTTGTTTGTCCCATTTACCAGACGCCCCCACCACGCCCTCTCCATCCACAACTCCTCCCCCTGTAGCCACCCTCCCAGACACCACAGACCCCCTAGACTCCAAGCACTCCGACCCTGCAGTGACCGGTCAGAGAGGTATAGTAACCCCTTCCGCCCTTCCTCCTGCTCCTTTTCCTCACAAGCAGCTCTCACTGTCACCTTCTCCTTCTACCTGGACGACCATCCTCTGTCACTCACTCACTGTCCCCATCAGCCAGTTCCACTGTTTCTTCTACTGAATTGTCCACTCAGATTTCTTTACAATGATTATGTGTACTGGGGTAATCATATCTCCTAGGAAAAATAAATGGCCTATCACATTTCAGCTTTTGCAGGGGGCATATCTATAGTCTGGTGTCCAGAGTGTGTTGTGTTGTGTGAATTTATGCACAGTATTGTTTTTAAGCAAGTCTAAAGCAAGAGCTGCGTTAAGATAACCTAAGCTTTAATGATATATGTTGGTGATGTTGCTTTTATTCAGCCCTAATAAAGTCCAGCTTTACCAGTTGGCTCATTGGCTTGGCATGAGCTCCTGTTCACTGTGGTTCCACTTTCTTACAAATTCTGGTTTAACCCCTAGTTTTCACCATTTCTAACTTCTATTCTACCTCCATCTTTGGTTCTCATGTGATGATGTTCATGTCCTGTTGATCGCTCAGTTCACATGGGCTGATCTCTATGTTCCCAGAGCCATTTACCATTTATTTAAATGTCTAGGAAACAGCCCTGTGTTCTTAGCGTTGTGTGTTCCCAGGCCCTATGTTTCTAGTTGTTATTTTGGTAACAGCCATATGTTCACTAATTTCCCATTGTACTTTTCCAAGAAATAACTATGCGAGCCTCATTTTGCCTCAGTCATGTTTTCCTTTCTGATGTACAGTATATACCAATATACTAATGTTCTGAATATTGATTCAATCTAGTTCACATTGTGACTTCTAAAAAATGTATAAGGCATGCTTAGCTAGTGATGTATGATCTTTGGTAACCCTAGTTTGGTGACATTTCAAAAGTAAAAAAGTTTAGGGTCACTGAAAGAAAACAGTTTGTAAGAAGAAACAAGTACATTTCTTACAAGTTTCAAACAGCTATTTACTGATTATTGAATAGTTTGATCCCCTCCAAAAAAAAACCCTGATTGGTCAACGTCTGATTAACCTAGAGTGTGCAATCACGTTCTCTACTGGAGTCCTTCCTCCTGCAACACATACGGCCAGTGTGATTGGCTGTGCTGCTGTCAAGTGAGACTCTGTAGCTACGTTTGGTTGTTAGCAGCGCCAAAACTGGATGGAAAGCTTTCCAGTTATATACGAGACTTACTGTGCAAGACTAAGGTGCAGCGTAGGTGACACATGGGTGTCAAAAGTGAGTGAGGATGGCAGCAAAAAGAAGAAGATGGACATAAGGAGCTATTTTTCAAAGAAACAAGTCACTTAAAGTTCACTAATGCAATGCGTCCATCATAACGCTAATGGTGATTCTAGGCTTTGGCCCACAGCACATAGAAGGCATCGTCTGTAGCTATGAATAAAATGGTTTGGAAATAAACTGCACAAAAAAGGCCAACTGTCAGTTCTCTGAAAGTCTCTTACTGTTACAGATTATATTTGTTTTCTGGGATTGTTACTTTGGTTTTGTGGAAAACAGCACCAGGTTGTGCAGTACTCCATGTGTTAACCCTGATGTATGAGACCTGTTTTATTTGAACTATGGCTGAAGTAAAGTTAATACGTTTTTAGATGTAAACTCAATTCTTATTGGTTTGATAGTGTCAACACTATATGGATGAATTCATGAAATTAATTATGAACTGTTATTCAGCATAGTTTAAAAGGATAGTGTATGTAGTATATATGGGGGAAGGGGTTGATTCATAGGTCCCCACCAATGTCAAGAGTAAATCTACGCCATTGGTTGGAATAATTTTTTTATAATAAACAGAGCTGTAAATGATTTCATGATAATCTGTTTGCTGAGTTTAGCATATTAAAAGAAAACCATAAAATAAAATAAATCATAAACAGCCACATAGTGTGTCATATTGTGTTCAGTTAATTAAATAAACAGTAACTGTGCTGTAAACTATATAGAAGTGTGTTCTCAGGGATGTGTTAACTTATTCACACAATCAACGGAACATGTAATTTAACCAGGGATGTTTGCATACGGCTGTAGGTACACTCCCATACACACAGCTAATCCACACTCTCTTTTAATTTATGGACGTTCACAATCCTTATACATTCAAATGCTACTGCATATTTGCAGTGGATCATTATGTCCCACATAATTAGCAGACCAAAACATTAACATACTGGAAGCTACTACAGTATGACGGTGATGCCCTCCTGAGGGAATGAGAATGTGCTTGTCCGCTGATTAGAGGTTAGTTACTTTGGCTTGGCTCTGTCCTGTGTTTGCAGCCCAACAAGAACCATCTTTCATTTACCAGAAGGTCCTCTGGGGTGTTCAGAGTGGTTCTGCTATGGCACAGGTTCCTGGTTCTGGGGTATCCTCAGCCCAGCACAGTGTTTTTCCTGCTTTAATACACCCACTTCAGCTGAGAAAGAGCATGCTAATTAGCGGATTAGCTG
The DNA here is from genome assembly GCA_021613375.1 of Megaleporinus macrocephalus. NCBI lineage: Eukaryota > Metazoa > Chordata > Actinopteri > Characiformes > Anostomidae > Megaleporinus > Megaleporinus macrocephalus. The sequence goes on from CM038720.1 coordinate 32,804,776, forward strand.
GATCAGGTGTGTTGGAGCAGGGAAAATACTAAAATATGCAGGACAGGGAGGTTCCATGACTTGGGAACCACTGTTCTATGGCGTCACTCCAAAGTACCCTTTTTGGCAACTTTTATTAATAGGAGTGTACCACAACCCTCAGCCAGGTCCCGAGGGTGTCTGGCTGTTGTTTCTCACTTCTTTAGGCCTCATAGCTGTGCTGGATAATTGATGTGATTGATAATATGTAGCAGGCATTGCATGTTCTCCCATTGGCTTCTGGATAAGGTTGTTTGAAAGTCTACTTATTTATTACCCTGCACAGAAGACGCAGCACAGCATGCGGACTGGCATCCAGCTAACCCTGAAACTCGTTTGGCAAATGCCTTGCATCAGGCAGCGAGTGCACATACTGTAAGAAATGGGTTTGAGCAGCTGATGTCACATCAGTTAGCTTTAACCTCTTTATCTCTTTCCGTGCTGTTGTCAAATTAAGCGAAAGTTCAGATGTGCTTGAAGGAAACCTTTCTCAAGCACCTTATGGAATTATAGTTATTTTCCTCCAGTCTGCCACTCGCCGGTCCCACATTGCAGAACAGCTCTTTGCGGCTTGCGTAGCATGGAAGGTCTGAAGTGTTAACAGCACTTATTTCCTCCGATGCATTAGCCGCCCATCTCGGTGCCTGCGATCAATGGGGGGATTTCAGCAGCGGGCAGCCGGGGCTTAATGAGCATAATAACTCTTCCCCACAGAAGCGCGGGGCCCAGACAATGTCATCAGAGTGGCTCCCATCCCCGTTAAATCTGCCAAGTGCATTTTTATGGCTTGCAAATTAGCCGTGACCTTATGAAGCTGAAAGGTTGAATAAAGTACTTGGGCTTCGGAGAATTTTTTAAATATTTACAGCTCACTTTTCATAATCAGCTCGCGTGTCCGCCCCGTCTCGGACCCCCGGGCCGTTATCATCCCACCGAGGCACTTCCACAGACACAGTGATTGGTCATGCCTTTTGTCTCGGGATGGGCAGGAAAGAATGCGGAAATCCATCTCGTTCAGAAAGGGTTCGATTTGGCTTCATTAGCCAGGGACTGGAATAATAGGACAGAAAATATGGAAGGAAAACAAAACAGAAATTGGGAAAGCTTTAATTGCCACCAAACTTTTTTCAAGTTGGCAAACTTGGGTTAGTTTTTTTTTTGTCTTTCATAATTATAATCAAAGGCATAACTTGCAGAATAACTTGTGAAACCGCAGCGCTGGTATTTTAATGGATTCACAACCTCTGCATAGTAGCGAAATGACAATTTGAACATAGTACAACACTTTAATAGCACCGTGTTAAATCAAACAGGCCTAAGTTGGTCGGTGTCCAGTCTCTAAATAGGGATCTTGCAGGCTATTTAGAAACATGTGTATCTTTGTGCATCGTGCAGACATCCAGCGCGCGCAGCATGGCCACTCCACGGGGGTGTAATAGGCAAACACGGGCCGACAGCTGTGGGCTGGACGCGGCCTTGTTCATGGGCTCTGGTCCCAGCGAGACACGAACAAATGAGGAATCCTCCCAGTGCCATTTTTGCAAGTTCCAGCGCTTTGCTCCTGGGCAGCTGGCACAATGGGAGGGCTTTGTCGATCCAATTAGAGCTTTGTTGATCCAATGAGGGCTTTACGTGTTGCCTGTCGCCCTCATTTTGCTTTTCCGAGCTATCTCTGGAGCTCAGGTGAGCGCTTTACATATGCATGGGCCTGCAGTGGGCTGCTTTACAAATGCACAGTGGTCAGAGAATGAGGACTAGGCTTTGCCGGAGTGTTTTGCGTTCAAACCCCGATGATCTCAGCCTTCATTCTATGGATTTGGGCTTGCTACAGGACATGGAAGAAGTCAAGTAACCCCAGGAATGTCTCTAAAATGTACGAATTTTATCCTCGGTAAAGATTTAAGGAGTCTTAACGATGTATTTTCAGCCATATTGATTCCGCTCCAGTTTTCCTGCGCTGCTGATAGAAGGGCAGAAGAAAGTGCTGCAGCGGAGGAGAAAAATGGCCCCTCTGAGGTTCCGCCAAAGGACAGCAGTGGAAAAGCTTTGTTTGAAACAGGGGTGAAGGCAAAGTTTGCTGCAGTGTCCCTCCAGGCCATGTTAAATATTGAGACAGCCGTGCCGAGTGCCTTCCCTTGCCCTCTGTTTGAAACCCGCCAGAGCACCAGGGGATTTAAAATGCAATGCAAAGGTCCTCACTGTGTCAGGCAGCGCCATTATTGATGATCTATCACATTAAGGCACATCGCTGCAGGAATTATAGCAACAATTTAAAATAAGGCACGAGGACGAAAAAGAAAAATCATTAAATTCTGCTGCCGCGTATGAATTACGAATAATAGACCCTCCATTCATTATGTTTTAATAGTAAGAGACACTTTAAGTAATTCTCTGGAATGAACCCTTCTGCTCTCTCCATTTTACAGTGCCTGATCTTGTTAAGAAATTGACAGCATAATTTAGAAAGTGATGATGTAATGTCTCTAAGACAGCTCTATGTTCATCCTGGCACTTGTTGTTCTTGTCGTTAAAGGATCTATGTTACCTCACCTTTTTTTGAAATAACAGTTAGAGGTAGTGTGCTAATACTGACACTGATACTGGTTTCAAAATAGCCTGTTCTTTCTCAGGTCTATACATGTTAAATGAGCTGCAGAAACAGAATATATTGCTTTTGTAAAGTCACAAAAACCAATACATATACACTCATCCAGCTGAGGAACACCTGTATTACTGTCATTCATGCAATGATCAAATAAGAAAAGGGGTGCACAAAATTATGCAAATACAGACTAGCAGCTTTACGTAATGTATACATAAACCATTAAAATGGGGGGTGGGATGTATGGCATGACTTATGGTGCCAGACGGGCTGATCTTAGTACTTATATAACTGCTTATTTCATGGGATTTTTATGCACAACCGTCTCTAGAGGTTCACTGGATGATGTTAACATTACATTAAGCTGTCATGAAAAAGTGATGATGAGAGTGGTCAACAGACAGAGTGTGGCCAGACTGGTTTAAGCTGACAGATAGGTGACAGAACTCATATGCATCATATGTACAACAGGTAAAATCCTGAGGCAGATGGGCTTTAACAGAAGAAGATCACATCATCTTTGAATTCTGCCAGGTATAAACAGAAAGCTAAGGCTGCAGGGGGCACAAGTTCACCAGAACGGGACAGCAACTGGTTGAAGACTGGAAAAACATAGACCTGTTTAATAAAACTCAATTTTTTTGCTGAGGCATATAGATGGTGGGGTCAAAAAGGATCCATGGACCCAAACTGCCTTCTGTTATCAGTCCAGGCTGGTGAAGGTGGTGTAATGGTGTGAGGAATGTTGTCTTGGCACACTTTGGGCCCGTTAATACCAATTACAGGCTCAAAGTCCCAACAGCCTATTTGAGTATGGACACAATCGAGCTATCTTCTAACAGATACCTCCTGCATGATAATGCATCATATCACGAAACAGTTATCTCAAGCTAGTTTCATAAACATAACAGTGAGTTCAGTGTTCTTCAGTGGCCGGATCTGAATACAATAGAACACCTTTGGGATGTGATAGAAAGGGAGATTCGCAGCATGAAAGTTTACCAAAAAAAAAGTCTTTGCAGAAATTGCATGATGCAACCACGAGGAAGGGAATGTTTCCAACATCTTGTGCAATCCATGCCACTAAGGATTGAGGCCCTACACAGTATTCCTAATAAAGTGCCTATTCATCCTACTGCAGTTTAGCATTGACATTTTATTGTTGAATCCTTTTAAAATAAACTGTATTCAAACACTGTTACATGATTGCCTGTGCCGCTTGGAAATATATATATATATATATATATATATATATATATATATATATATATATATATATATATATATATATATATATATTTCTTTTTTTCATATTTGGGTTAAATTATTCAGCCTCTCATCCGACCACACACATTTTCACACACATGATTTCACTGTTGGTGTACAGTGCAGCCCCATGACGCCAGGCTACTGCGTGCGTGTCGGGGCAGTGGGACGGACAGACATGGGCCGCATGCACACTGAATGGCAAAACAGATGCGTTGTCTATGTGTATTTCTTTCTCTGTCTCTCTGTGTCTGTGTGTGTGTGTGTGTGTTTTTGTTAGGGGACGCATGAACGAGTGTATGAACTCGAAACTCTTTCAGATGTAAATTCTCCTCTGACTGCCTATGCAGGACTCTGATGGCATAGCAATAGCTTCTCCCAGTTCTTTTCCAACTTGGCAACCCCTCAGCTTTTCCCATTAGATACAAATAACCAATATTTCAGCACAAAGTAGGCCATAATTAATGCATTGAACTATCCAGTCAGCACACTAAGCTCATAGTTAATTTCTTCAGCCCAGTTGTGCTTCTCCTGTATACCCCTAACAATAATAGTTGGTACTAATTGGTAAAGAACTTGTACAGTTTGTGGAGGGGGCCAACATCATCTACCTTTTGTGATGTTTTCTGTTCTTGTTCATTTTTACAGTATCATTTTCTGACCTCTCGGTTATATTTGTTACAGTGTCGTCATGTCTTATATAAGCAAATGACCTCTGCTTGACTGTCCTGTATCTAGGCTCTTTCAAAAAGCAGTAGACTGAAACACCTTTTACAACTTCAATGTGAATTGCAATTGTCTGAATAGAAGGATATACAGTCAAACATTTGGCCACACCTCCCCAGGTCTTATTTAAACTATTATAATAGTATATAATAATAGTATAGTAATAAATAAATAAATCAATAATAGAAATAGTAATAATAGTATATATAATATTATAATATAACAATAATATTAGTGAGGAATTGTGAAGACATCAAAACTACAAAATAACACCTAGAGAATTATTCCTGGACCAGAATAAATTATTTGATAGTGGTTTAAAGAGTTTTTATAGTTTCTTTTGCTCCAGTGCAGTTTTACATACGTTTTGGCATTCTCGCCAGCAGCTTCACGAGGGTGTTTTTTTAACAGGACTGAAGAAGATCTTGCGGGGCTTATAAAAAATACATATTGTTTTAGAAATACTTTGGAAATATAAATATACATTTTAAAATATTTCATTATTTAAACTTTTCTGTAAACACATTAAGATCAAAATTTATTTTTAATTATAAAAGTATATAATCAGGTAGGTGTGCCCAAACTTTTGACTGGTAATATATGAGCATGTGTCTTCGCTATCTGAACTGTATGAAGTGGTGAGAAAATGGGATGTTTTGAAACTTTAACAGGGTTTACATACTACATTAAAATCTGGTTTTCTATGATGTGGTCACATCTGAAGTAACTTCGTTTACAAATGAAATTGTAGCCCCTTTCTGCAGGCCCCCTGGTGGCTATATCTATCACTGTGTTGAGCTGCTAGTGAGCAATAAGCAGTAAAAGGAGAAAGTCCCTGCTGTGAAAACAACTAAGAATTCGGCATTTTCACAATAACAATAGCATTTTAAATGTTTACTTGCTTGCTCACATATGAAGACTAAAATCTAGTTTGCTTTTGATTTTATGAATCTTATATATTTCACACATTTTATATATAAAAAATGCCTTCAGAACAGGCTGGAATGACATTTTCTGGCTGCTGTGGCAAAAGAGTTAAAGAATCATCCACTGAAAGGTTGTTTAAGGACCTAAAAAGTTGCATGTTGTGCTCACTGCAGCCACTGGGTGCGGCAAATGCAGCGTGTATCTAAAATCCGAAAGCCTGAGGTAGTGAGCTAACTCACTCTATCTTTCAGCACTCTTGTGTACGGTAATATCTATAAGCTGGGAGAACAGCCAGGGCAGCTGAAAGCACATGACAGGTGGATGAGAGGAGCACTAAAGCACACTTAGAGGCCTGCAGTTCTTTATTGATCGGAAGCTAAAGGCCTTGTGATTCACACAGCCATTCTAGGGGAAATCTGAGTAATGGACCTTAGCGGAAAAAAAAACGAAAAAAAGCTTTGATTTCTTATTGCTTAACTTCATGGACTCCTCGTGTATCTTCTGCAGCTATAAAAATAACCTTGACCTTTAGCAGGTAATCTAGAGTGCAGAAATACAAGCTTACTCCAGACTGCATAGTGTATCACAACCTACTGAAAAAGGTTGTTGTTTCAGATGTACTCTTTTTTTTTTTTTTTTAAAGCAGCACATAAGTCCGCTGCGGTAGATGTGGAGGGCGTTGATAAAAGTGATGTACTGCATACCGCAAAACTGTGGGGTTTTTATGTCCTCGCGGAGAGAAGCTTAATGTCCAGCTGAGTTCATAATTAAATCCAAATGAACTCCTACTTAAACTCATAACATAGTTAATAAGTTGGCCTTTCCATTCCAGTGCATTTGTCAATTACTCGCTAATTTGTTTAGTCAGTGATGCTGTAGTGTAGCGTTCAAATGGAAGAGGCTAATGGAAACAGTTGTGCTTTTTATCTGATATTGATGAAAAAGAGCACATAATATCCCATATAAGCTACTGACATTATGTTTCATTTGACTTAAAAAAAAAAAAAAAGAGGCAGGATGATGTTTTGAGTAGACGTTTCTCGTAATTCTCATGGTTAGCCAACCGTGTTCCCCTATACCCTTGAATCAGGTAACACATCACTGGTCACCTGAATCAGACGGTGTATAGAAGTCTGCGTGTTCGTCGGAGAGAGACTGGGAGCGTCGCCCACTGAATGTTAATGGAGGGAGTTTTATTGTGCTCTGAAGGTGAAGCTGTTGCAGCTCAGCACTTTCTCTTCAGAGCCACTCTATAGCTCCACTAAGGAAAGGAGGGCAACGGTGCGTTCACACGCACGGTTCTCCATGTTCGTACGTTTCTCGCCGCAGCCCTTAAGAGCGTTCATTCAAATGCCTTAAAGATTACTGCAACAGTAATCCTAGACACAATCCCAGCTCCTGAGGGGGCTGAACTCCAATGCGCCATTAATATTCATGCTACCTTGAATTCTTCTCCCAAGGAGAGGGTAAAATGGCATCCCGTCCTTTCGGCCACTCTGAGATACAGTTTTTGGGGGAAAAGGTGGGTTTTCTCACTGTATTGCTCCCATATTGTGGAAAACTATATTGTGCTGGCTTAACTGAAGCTTTACTTAAGCTACAAAGATGATAAACATTAACTATACTGTATAAAATCTGTCTTGTCCTTTCTTTGGTGGTTAAAGAAGAGATTGTTTAAGTGTATAATAGTTGTATAAGTTTATCAGGAGGTTGTGAGTTTGATTCCCAGCAATGGCACAGCCACCTGTGACCAAGAGACCAACAGAGTATGCTGGCCTTGCTATCCAAGGATGGGGAAAGAACTTTCCCAGTGGTGGTAGTTTTGCATGACAGGGAGAGAGTTAACCATATTGGGGGGAAAAAAGCCAATAAAATATCCTCTTAATCTGCCATGGTTGTGACATCACATGTAACCTGGTTGTGACATCATTTACACTGTTGTCATATAAAACAAAACTGCACTAATTTGCATTGCAGTAATAAAGAGTGTTGTTATTGCAGACTGAGGCAATTCAGGTATTCAAGTTATTCAAGTAGAGGAAATGATTCATGAAACAACAAATCAGAAGTTGCTGATGATTGCTTCAGTGAAGATTTCAACAGTGAAGAGTTCAACCTGAATTATATTTAATGATGCATAATAAAGGACAGCCAATCAAAGCAGAAGTCAGAAGTTTTATTTTTAAGTTTCATGTTTAATTCTAAGGGATAAAAACATATTGAAAAATAGCCATGTACAAACAAATGATGGTATTTTTAGTCACACAAATATTATAAGCGGATTCCAATGAAAAAAATAAAATACAAGAAAACAAACTGGCCCTTTAATGTGACATCACATGCTGGGCTCCTATTTCCGCAAGGCCCGGGAGCTTGGAGGGGTGCAGCTGCAGGGCTCGGTTCTAAACCTCTGCCAGGCTATGCCACAGGCCGGCAGTTGCCATCAGAGCACCACAGTTTGAACCCGTTCAATTTGTTAAATATGTGGGAGTCGCACAATAGGGACTGAGAATAGCATTATAAATATTAAAGGAGGACTTTGCATACGGCGCTCCAATATTAAATCACATAGAGAAAGCCGTCGCAGGCCTTATTAAAAGATAATGTGTTCTGGAGAAAAGAGGGATGCGTTGCTACCTCCAACTCCTCATGGCTAAGCCAAAATCACCACCCAGCAACAGAAGAGAGTTCTGATTAGTTTAACCAGTCAGACACAGACAGACTGGGTGGAAGGCTCATATATTAAACCAGCGCATTTCCCACTGTAACAGCCCATTCCCCTAAACTGAGCAGAAACGTAATGAAATGCCCCGCGTTTGCCCGTATCAATCTCCCTAGCTGTAGAAATTAGCTTTCATATCGTTATCATCTGCCGGGCTCTACAAAGAGTTTGCCGTGTCAATAGACTTGCCCTGGGAAGGCTCTCATCGCGGTGGCCTCATTGGCCACTGATATAAATAGAGCAAGGGCTGAAGATATCCAATTATGACAAACCCTGAAGCACAAGCTCTGGGTGACTGGCCCCTCTCTCTCTCGCTATTGAGATATCAGTGTTTAGCATGAAGAAGTGAGAATGACTTAAAAGCAGCCAAAAGTGCCATTGCAGAGATGGAAGACTGACTGTTTGGTGTGCGGTGGTGATTCTAGTAGAGCAGGCTAGTGCTAATGACAGAACCTCTTGTGATTTGTTTATGTAAATAAGAAGAGTATACCATGAATACAATAAGGAGAACATTTAAAGAAGATTTAGAGACTGTGTATATTCAAAAACCAGAGTTGTGTATATATTCTATGATGAAGGAACCAAAAGTGAAGTGCGCAAATCATGGTAACAAGAATTTCCTTCCATTTGTTTTGAGATGTAATACTTACACATTGTTAAAGATTTAAAAAAACATTGATTTATGGACACTAAGCCACAACAACAGCTTGTTTCAAAATTATGTTTTTACGATGTCATTAAAACCAATGCATTTACATATATCTGCATACAGCTTCCAGCTGTTTAACTCTGAACTCTTTGAAGTTATAGGAAGTGTTTCACTTTTGACTCCTTTTTGGATTAGAAACAATATGAGGCAGACAATAAAAAACAGTGGTTATTAACATATAATCACTGCCCAAAGAAAAACAAGTATCTACAAAATGGCAGCTTTACAACCTATTTACTTTTAATGTAAGTCAATGGAAACAGAATTTTTTAAAAAATTGAGATACAATTGAGACAAATTTAGTTTTTCTTTGGACAGCTACAATATGTCAGTCTCAAAGACACAGAAAACTAGAATAGTCTGAGTAAGGTTAAGGAATCATTAGAAATGATTGTATACAAATGTATTAAGACTGTCATGGGGGCCTAAAATACAAGGAAAATGTATAGATAGAAGGCTACAGCAGTGATGAGTTGTGATGTCCAATTCAAGATTCAAGTTCAATTCAATTCAATTCAATTGAATTCATGCTATCTTCTATCATGAGAGTATAGAAGGACAGAGTAGAGAAAAAGGGAAATAGGAAAAGAGCAGGGCTAATCCAACACAGCTACATCAGTGAATTTTCAAAATTGCCAGTGTTCTTAATAACTCCCTGCTGTGATAATCAACCCTCTCATAACCAGCCTTCATTCCTCACCCTCACTATTGTTCATGGGCCAGTGAGTTGATTTTTTTACACCTGTTTTATCATCTGTGCTGGCAAAAGAACAAGATTAATGGATATTTTTATGCTGGCTGAGAATAGGACTAGTTTAAGGTCCGTCTATGACCCCATCAGGTCCGTGTGGGGGTGAACAGCAGGTCTTGTTTTCACGGTCCAGGTGTTCTGAGTGTTCCTTAAGAGCTTGTGTGTATGTGTTTGCGTGCATGCTCTATTAGTCAGGAGCAAGGACCTTAAAAGTTGGCAGGCTATGAAAAACTAAGTCTCTCACCCTACCAATTTTCTTTCTGCCTTTTTTACCACGAGAGCACAAACTGTTATTCGGCTCCAGTCTGCAACCAATCACTTCCAATCCTGAGCTGCTAATCCAGCCCAGAGTGGCACATGTACACAGAGGGGACCTGCATCTGCCAGTGGATTACTGTTCTGTAGTCTGTACCCTGTCCTGTGTCTTCAGTGCAGTCGAAAGAATGAGCCTGAATGAATGAAAAATATGATGTGTTTTCCCTTTTGTACACACTTGCTTAAATATTCATGCATTTACTTCCAGACTGTTGTCGCCATGCTTAGAACTTTGCTCCTCAGGGGTTTGTAAATAATTCACTTTTTCCGGCTGTTTGTGTTTCAATTTCTCTTCCCTAAAATGGCCACTTTGAATATTCTCATATTCTCATTGCTATTTGGACATGGAGTGTTATTGGAGGATATTGTGCTCTGCAGGGACGCACAAAATAACAAGGTTTTCTCTCTCTCTCTCTCTCTCTCTCTCTCTCTCACCCCCTCTCCCCCTGCCTCTCAATGCAGATCCTAATGCTGTGGGGCAGCAAAGTCCAGACCATGCTCTGATTGGCGGCGTAGTGGCTGTTGTCGTCTTTGTTACCCTCTGCTTCATCATCGTCCTGGGCCGATATCTGGCGAGGCATAAAGGTAGCACGCTTACTGCTGAAAGTAAAATTTCAACAATAACATCAAACATTATGGCTTCTGTAATGACAACTAACTGTAATAATAACATGGCACTCTTATATCAAAGAAACAAACAATGCAAAAATGTTTAATGTGATATATGGTCAGAGGTGTCAAGTAACAAAGTACAAATACTTCGTTACCTTACTTAAGTAGAAATTTTGGTTATTTATACTTTACTGGAGTAATTATTTTTAAGCTGACTTTTTACTTCTACTCCTTACATTTACACTCCATTATCTGTACTTTCTACTCCTTACATATTAAACATAGCCTCATTACTCCTATATCATTTCAGATTGTTTTCATTCATGTACATTTACATTGCAGTAAAGGTTATTGATAACATGACTTACATGAATTACAATACTTACGGGCCACTAGTCATCATATCTTCCGCTCCATGAAACACATGTTAATGCTCAGTAGTACATATAGATTTATATTATATATTTATAATGTATTTATATACATTTATTCTCAATGCTTTTAGAATAATAGGGTTTTTGGGAAAGTGGGCGAGTGCAGTATAGATCTCCGTGCTGTGGCCGCCAAAGCTTTTGTCCTTAATGGCATTTTTTCCCTTACATTACTTTTACTTTTATACTTTAAGTAGTTCTGAAAGCAGTACTTTTACACTTTTACTTGAGTAAAAATTTTGAGGTGATACTTCTACAGAAGTATTTGTAAACGCTAGTATCTATACTTCTACCTGAGTAATGAATATGAATACTTTTGACACCTTTGTAAGTGGTTACAAACATAGCTTGTAAATAGTGTTAATAAGTATGTTATTTCTGGTTAGTGTGTATATATTACAATATTTCTCAGTCACTACTGACAGCAATGTCTGAAAACAGAAATATAGAGTAATATACCTGTGAATCAGCAGCTGTGACATATGTCAGTATATTCCAGATTTAAATTCTGTTGCAAATTTAAAAAAAAATTAAAACACATTGTGTATTAATAACTGCATCTCCATTATGGGTGTGCATTATTGAACACAAAGTTCAAATGCGAATGCAAAACGTGACTCCTGACTCACGATGGTGCTCCAGATGAGACAATACTAGTATGCAACTGTAATCTTGTTTTCATTTGTATGTTTACTGTCAATCAGACACTGTGGGCAGGACATTGGAGAAAGCTTCCATGCTTTCATGTAGAAGTTATTCCTGACCGACTAGTCTAGCTAGGGTCTGCACAAGCACCAATGTTAGGAACACTATGACTGCTTTCTGACTACTTGTGCTATAGTGTCGGAATATCCTACCTCAGCATGTATGTAAAACTCAGGGAAAGATTTTCTGATTGCTTAAATCACCTTACCAAAAAATAAATAAACACCAGCATTCAAACTACAAAGGTAAAGCTTCTTGTTCTATGTTGCCTATTCCACCTTAAATAGTGCAGCAGTTACAGTCTGGTACTTCATGCCAGAACTGCTGCACCATTTAAAGTGTAACAGGTGTGCAACTGCTTCAGGCAGAGGCAAGCAGGGCTGTCAGAAGGAAACAGTGTCGCTGTATTAACACTGCCTGCCCATTTTAGTCCTTTCCCTGCTTTAACACACCCATTACAGATTGTCAGCAGTTGTTTGAGCTGTTGTGTTGTGTGGACCGATTAAGAGAGCCTGTCGGTGTCACAGGGGCTAATGTTAGTGACTCTGTGAGCGGAGGCTTGCAGGCCTGCCAGAGAGGCACAGCTCTAGAGCTTTCACTGCTCTAACACACCCGTTACAAACAGTCAGGAGCTGTCAGTGAGCTGGGCAGCTGGTTTTTCCAAAATCATCTTATAGTCCTCCAGGAGCAGGTTTGAGAAACACTGCACTACCCCAAAGTGGTCCTACATCTCCTTAACAAGAATATCCATCTTTGGCTGTCCAGATCCTTCTGCAGTCCTTCAAGCCTCCAGCTGATGCTGGTCACCATGTTCCCAACACTGGCGTTCAGAATCACTTCCACGTGAAAGTCTATTCCCACAGTTCTCCTCCACCTGTTTATCGAGTATTACAATGCCACTAGCAGCCTTTGCTAATATGTCAAAGTTGAAACGTCCCTCACAATGTCCCGTCCACAAACTTTCACTGATAGTAAAAATGTAAACACAAACAGGATTGCAAATGCATTTTCCGAAGAGCCTCTATGAGGAGATTCAGCTGCAAAACTGAGGGTTTTTTTTAGTTTTATTGTCATATGCACAGCAGAACAGACAGTTACCCTGTACAATGAAATTCTTACTTTGCTGTAACTCCATTCACCAGTAGATAAGATAACAAAAAAAAAGAAATAATACAAATCTATACAAAAGTATAATAGTATAATATACAAAGTATAATAATATAAGTTGAAGTAAATAAAAGTAATCTTTATATAGTTAAATAAAAAATAAAAGTTACGTGTGCTTATACTTTCCCTTTTTAAAATACCTGATTCAGACCATTAAGACAATAGAAATGAAATATCTAATGCACTTTCGCTCATGTTGGAAGTGTGATTGTAAGCACACAGTTTGCATTTGAATATTCAAATTAGCATTTAAATTTGAGTAAATTCTGGAATATGCTGGCATAGTGACACCAAAACAACACACACAAGAATTAGCCAGAAAATAACAAAATGCATTTCAGCAAACAGCAAATATTCAGTTAGATTTTGTTCCTACACGTAGATAATTAGCCAAAAAATGTTTGCTTCCTCACTGTAGCTTATATTTACAGTTTATAGTCATACTCTGACCTGGTGGGGTTTAGAGAAGTTTTGGGTATATATTATATGCAGAAACTCTTTTGGTTGTTTGGGTGACTATTGAGTTCTAGTGTTTTATTAGCAGTGTTAGCCTTGCCACTCTTATTCTAAACTAAGAAAACATACATATTACAAACTAGCATGTCTCAGCCAATCTGGGGTAAGTGGAAAATTGTGTATGTTTACTAAAATTTAAGTTTTAATACCAATAATTTGAAAAATGTAATGTTCTGAACATGATATTGCCACAGTTTTCTTATGGAAAAGGCTTGTAGAAGGAAACCTGTGTCATACATTGTTCAAGGCTTATCTGTTTTACTTTATTTTGGTTCTTTATTTCTCTCCTCTTGTGATCTACAGCTGCACTGCATTCAGTGCAATTCAATCAAATTCAACCAGCCAGTTAGTTTCTATAAGAATAGTCACTTTCAGCTGAATGAGTGGATCGTAAGGTGCTTTAAAGCTTGTACCACTTGTGTTTGACTATGACAGGCACATACTTGACAAACGAGGCCAAAGGAGCGGATGATGCCCCGGACGCAGACACAGCAATCATCAACGCCGATGGAAACCACGCGCATGCAGAAGAAAAGAAGGAATACTTCATTTAGACTGCCCTTCACTCCTCTTTCTCTATCTCTATCTCTCTCTTTCTCTCTCTCTGTCTGTCTCTCTCTCTCTCTCTGATCCTTTCTTCCCTGCTCCACTTAGGAACCTTGTCTGGCAGCAGTGGACACTTCTCCTTCACTTCTTTACATCCTCTGGTCCTCATGCTTTTCCTTTGCATTCCTCTGTTTAGTGTTCTTCTTCCTTTATTTTTTGTTCCTGATTACAACTCCTTTCGAATTTCACATGCCACTTTTTACGAATCACTTAAGCATAGCTGCTGAAGATTTTCGCCTTTTTTTTTTGTTCACAGTCTGTCTGTAAAATATACACAAAGCAAAGAGAAACGTGCCCCGAACCACCTAGTTCGACTCTGAAAGTCCACCGTCCTCACTACTTCACAGTGCCTAAATATACAGACATCCATCCAGTTTCAGTCAAATGCCTTCTTTTTCTTGTGGCTTGTTTTATTATTGGTTTGCTTTTTATCTTCAGCATTACTATGAAGGTAGTGTCATTTTTATCAGATCTGTTGTTGTTTTTTTTTTGTTTGTGTTTTTCATTTTTCACTGTTTATGGTTCATTTCAGTTCCATTGCTGTAACGATAACGTTTTGTCCAAATAAAAGATGTACATGAACTAATGTGCTCAACTTGAAGCAAAGGAGGTTGCTGATGACCCTCTTAACCTACAAGAAAACCGCTGATCAGCAATCAGACCTAGTCTAAGCGGCACGAGGCCGACCGTCCACACCCGTCATTTAAAATCAGTATTTGTACTTGAAATGTAGATATTGGTATGAAGCCTATATGGATAGGTCAAAGGTGATAGAGCTACTGAGTCCTCTCATGTGTTTTTTAGTTTCGTGTGATTTTTGAAACACCAAAAAACGTAGCTAGTGCATTAGCAGGCCAGGGGTCAGTGGGTTGAAGGCACATCGTTGTGTAGAATGAAGTTGTACCACCACCTTTTTTCTGTCCTCACTGTGTGGCATACTCTGTCCCTGTCTAGTCTGTATATTCCCGCACTGTTACACTCCAGGACATTCCCATGAATATGTGCTTATCATCGTGTGGGGAAGCCCCTTCTGCAGTTTACATACACATGTGCCCTAAAATTCTGTACTTTAGAAGGTTCGAGATATTTAAATCATAGCGTGTTCAAGTTTGTATAGTCTCATTAGTCTCGCGGGGCCAGGTGTGATATCGTAACGAGGGCATCTGGGGACAGTCACAAGATAATAAAGGTGTAGTGAAGGTGGGAGGCGAGGGAAGGCGTAGACTTAGAAGTTTAATAGTTAAACCACTCCAACACCTTGTAAACGTTTAGCTCAAAGTAGGAGGCAAAGGAATTGTACAACATACAACAAGCCTCATAGCTCATAGTTAGCATGTCTGAAACGTGCACCCAAATACTATAAGTAAGATGGTAAAAAGAATCTGGTTAAAGGAGATGATCTGGTCTAAACTTGTTAACGCTGGTTTGATCGGGCGATTAGCCTATGTTTGTGCCAGGGAAGATAAGCTGTGTAAGTTCTATAAGCTATTTTGGTAGCTAGCTTGTTTTGCTAGTATTATCGATTGCACTCCTGATGTTAAAACAGAGGAATGGAGGAATTTTAGGGAAAACCCAGACTTACACTCTCGTTATAAGTTCGTCTGGCCTCATAAGACTATGGTGTTATCATTCAGGCTGACTCACAGAAAAGAAGTACAAAAAAAAAGAACAACTGTAATAGCTTTTTTAAATATAAACTTTCAAATAGCACTTGTAATGAAAACTCATTGTCCTAGGATGGTTACAATAGATGTTATGTGCCATTTGAGTTTTATTTTTTATCTTTATTTCTGTTCAATTAAATGTAGAAGCACAAGAAAAGTGTTCAGAATCGAGTTATCAGTGACCACGTGACACAGAATGGACTAGAACTGATCTCAATGTTCATGAAATGAGCCAATACAATATTAAACATATCTTACGGTCAACACATCTCTCAATAATCGACGAATGGTTGAAGTGTTTTATTTTTTTGTTAAATAGTCTGTGTTTTATTTCTGTTCTTTTTCTTTTTTTCAATTTCTGTAATGAATAGGTTCCCTTGTTAATAAGGCTGTATATTACATCTGCTAAATGTAGTAAGTAGTGAAAATTGTTGTTAGACTTTGGAAATCCCGCTTATCATCAAGTTTGTATATTAGCCGATTTAGACATTGATTAAAAAAAATCTCATTTTTTTTATTGCTTTGGTCATTGAGGATTCTTAACGAGCACTCCACAATTTTTGGGTTTTCAGCATAAAGTATGTATATACTGTATAAGTACTACATTTTTGGTAAGAAAAAAAGGAAAAAAAACATTTTTTGATGTCATGGTTTTATTTCGATCTTGTAAATTACATCGTTTCACTCGACTGAAAGACAACTTAGCAGGAGTCACTATGAATCAGGAGGACATGTGGGGATAAACATGCCTATGGAATCATAATAATAGATGCTGCAAAATTGAGGTAGTGTTTGAAAGTCTGGGGATTGGGGGGGGTAGCATTTAATACAAACCCTTAATGTGTTATTGGTCACAGTGAATAATGAAAACTATAGTAGCGTCAAGCCAACAGCAGTATTTTCCGAGAAATTTATAGCTCACTGTCAGTCCACGTATCAGTCTCTTGTGTAGAAACAGGATCATTAATGCTGGGGAACTGGTAGAAGAATCAATCTTTAAATTTACAGAGTAGAATAAGAACAATGTATGGCTTTTACTGAACTCCCAGTGTACCACAATACAATAGAGGCAGGTAGGCTTTTGGCTAAAAAAAAATGGTATATTTCTTCTTTCTTGCCTCAACCATATGTATATAGAAACCACAGGATGGGTAGTACCATTGAGGAAGCGTAGAGGGGTCTACGTCAGGAGAGTATTTACTTGGGACCAGATCAGTGCACAATCTACGCAGACTCTTAATTTACACCTTGTTAAGAAACCACAGATGCTGCATTCCTAGAAATAAAGGTGCCAAGAGGGTTCTTTGCAGTTACGTCATAGAAGAAGCACCTTTTTGTCACCTTGCAGTAGCTGTTTTTGTTTTTTAAAGAATTCTCAACTATATGCTTACCACAGAAAAAAGCATTGACTGAGAACATGTTTAATGGAATTCGATGGAAAGTATGTTTAGGTTAATGAGGGTTCCAACATCTATGGTGAATGGCAATATGTCACAGAGGCAACAGATCAAGTAGATCAAGTCGATGAAGTAGATCTTCTATGACGAAGCTTTAAAGAATCCTTTGGGTGCCTTTATTTTCAACCAGGGACAAAAAGAGGTCTCTCTCTATCTCTCTTTGTCTCTCTATCTCTCTCTCTGGGATGCATTGGAGACATAAGCATAGCTATGGTCCACATTGTTGTCAGTCAGGCCTTGGTTACCGGTGCTGATCTACAGCTATGTGTAGCCACAGGAAGGCTGATAAAAGAAAATCTAATGCCCACGATCAACTACATTTCTTAAAGTTTCCATAAATCAGCTTTTCTTAATCACCATGGTTGCCTTTGCGTTTGCCGTGGGAGGTTAATGTCATGTGTTGATGCAGCACCTTCTCTGGACTTGGCTCCTTGGCTTTCACTATCCACTTGCCACACATTCCAATGTACAATAGCCTCTCTTTTTCTCACTCTCTCTCTCACTCTCACTTTGTGCTGGATCTCTTTTATAAGCTGAATGCGGTGTATTTTCATTTTATTTTCATTTTCAGAGGGTGCTTTAATACCCTTTTATTTCTTTGTTGGCGTGCTGGATAAATTTTTTATTGTTCCTTGCTATTGATTTCCGAAAGCATGAAAATGTGCTCTGGAGTACATGGAGGGCTGCAGAATGGAGAGTGATTTGTAACGTTTCCCGGCAGTGGTCTTTGGGCCTTCTTACCACGAATTTAAGTACCGAATGAATCAGTCACAAAAAATCTTTTTCTCTGTCCATCAGGACTCTGTGTAGGCCAGCAGATCACTGTATGGAGTTCTGCATGCCCTCTGCTCTATGTCTTCAGGGTCCGTCGTTTTGCAGGTGCTGTGGAGTGCTCACGGTTCAAAGAGAACCCTTAATTGGGCCTGCCGACGTGTGGTTAGCTTAGGAGGTTAAATATTCTTGAAAGCCCTCTCAGAGATCTCATTCTGCCCTCCACATTAGCTGCAGCAGTCTTCTGCTCTAAAAGGGAAAAGCAAAGAGAGACACGTTGCCCAAGATGCACCCAACATGTCAATTGTGATTAGGTGTGGAAATGCTGTCTAGCTTCTTTGCTAATTCTCAGCACAGAGGTACTTGTAGTTTGATTTTTATTTATTTTGGGTTTTTTTCTTTCTCTTAAAAGATTAAGATTTTTTTTGTTTATAATATTGTTCAGTATTTATAAGCTGGAGAGCCCTAATTTGTGTTGTAATTATTGTTTAGAAGGAATTTTGAATTATTTTTAGTGACTAGCGTCTAAGGGAGAATCTTTGATCCATCTGGCTGTTTCTTTCACTTTGATAGCAGAAGGTCACATGGGAACTGCTGTTTGTTAAAAAAGAAGAATTTCAAAAAACTCTGTGTCACTATATCAATGCAATCCGTGTTACAAATGAAATAGTAAATAATGTTTGTGTCAGAAATTGGCCACCATATTTACACAGGGCATGTGACTCCATTTCTTATGACATTCTTTTCTTTGATTTTTTTTTTTTTTTTTTTTGGCGTCTCAGGAATGAGTCGGTGAATCGTTTCATGATTTAATTGGAGAGATTTTGCAACGTACATCCCACCTGCTCATTGCCAACTGCCGAAGCTCTGTATCTGTTGCTTTTCAAAATAGGCAATTATAATGTTAATAAAAATCTCAATGTTTATTTAATGCTCGGTTTTCTGATGCTCTTTCTTAATGATCAGCTGCATGACATTTGAAGACTTTTGACTGTAGGTAGACAGTATAGTCCAAAAACTGCCATAGTACACTATACATGTATTGTAGCATGGGGGGTGGATGGGATTCTCCAAAGAACTCCAACAACTTGACTCAACTTTACCTACAACTCAAGCACACAAAAGGGGTGCTCTGCGTAAGGCTAGCTTTAGCTCTCTCTACTAGTTCTCTCAGCTACCACTGTCTACAGCTAGGCTGCAGTAGTGTAAATGCTACTGAACCAAAATACTTAACTAAACCTAGACGCTGCACCAACCTACCCCCCAGACACCACTTTGTTTAAGAGCAGCGACCCCACTGCTTACTAGTCCCCGTCTTTGTAACATGGTCTTCCTGGGGTGCCAAGGGATATTGAGGGAATATCAACCCCCTCTGAGCTGCTGGGGGGTTCAACAGTGCTCTGGCACTATTGAGGAAATAGTTTGGCAAAGAGTTCTATGTGACATCTGGGTCACCTCTGCAGGGGCCTAGTGATCAGGGCACCTTTCCTGATTCACTAGATATACTATAGCCAGGTGGACCTGCTCAGGAGACAAGCCTTCCCAACAACACAGACTAAACAAGACTCATGGCCCTTGAACCATCAGCCATAGTTCTGTCAACCTCCATGTTGCCAATGCTGGTGAAGGTGCTGCTTGAGTGTGTTGGAGCCCTGGCTCTGCCTTAACTGTCTTTTTTCCTCATCTCCAAGTCCAGAGTTTCCTTCTTGAGGTCCAACACAGCCCCAGCCACCACTAATTCCGTGAGGTTGCGAGCCAGAGCTTGACTCAATCTTGGTTTAACAACCCACCCCAGGATAACATGGAGCCATTTTCACCCTCTCAGGTGGACATGGCTGCCGGTGACTGACCCGAACTAGATGTTGGTTGGCTCCCAGCCATCTGACATGCCTCTCTCAGTGTGTGGGAGCACATCTGTTCACAGTAGGAATATTGATGAGCCTGTGTTGATGAGCCTGGTGAGTCATCTGCCATGTATGCTGCACTTGACATTAAAGTCAGTGGTAGTTCAGACATAAACCTGAACCTCCCAGCCGGATTAGGCTTATGCCATCATCTGGTGTGCTGCCACCACACAAGTCAGTCTGCCGCCGTTCACTTGGCGGTCAAATGGTATGTCATCTCTTACTTGCACTCACTTTCACTGCAGTCTTCCCCCTCTGTATGACAAACCAGACTGTTGCCAGCATATTTTCCACAAATTAACTCCATTTCTTCTGACACCCATAAAGTCTCTTCCAGGCGAGTTGGGATCATGTATGCTAAGAAATCAAGGTGTAGACACATCTTATAATTAAAGACCGTTTAAGAGTGCATCAATCGCTGACACAGGCTTTGTGCACAAACAGAGCTCATATCATCTCCATGGGAAAGCATTGCTAATATAACGGGACATCCTGGCACTTCTACACATAAGCCTAATGTCACCATACTCAAGTTCTCTGGAATGATGGGGCACTATCCAATATCTTTGGGATGAGCTGGAATGGCATTTGTGATCCGGAACTATTCATCCAATGTCAGTTCTTGACCTCTCAAATGCTCATGTGGCTGAATATAGCTGAATATAGCTGTCAGGGTGTAGGACTTCTCCTGAGTCACAGATGGACATGTACAAGATTCCTAAGGGTTGGGAGGGGAGGCGGGTGGTGGTTATTCTTCTAGGCCCCAGGGACTAAAGCACCCTTTTTTGTCCTCCTAAGAGGCAGACCTGCTCATTTAAAGTGGTTTCTCTGATGGCGAAGCGTAAACGGCCCCCTTTCATCTTAGTTTTTTCCATTGACCACTGTGTCGCCAGTGCCACCAAGGGTGCTGCCCTTGTACACTGGAGCCCAGGCTTTCTGCCTCAGCTTTGCTGCTAGCTGCCCTGACCAGCCTTACTTGTTCCTGACACCAAGTCCAACATTTTCTTCTTGGGTTTGCACAGTTTCTGACCTCACTAATGCTCTTGTGGTTGAATGCAATAATATCTCAAAGCAATCTCAAAGCAATGTTCCAAAACTAGTGGAAAGCTTTTGCAGTTTAAAAGCAATTGCTGCAGCAAAAAAAAGGACTCAAGTTTCAAGTTTATTTGTCATTTGCACATCATGTCAGGACATAACATGCATTGAAATGCTTGGGGTGAGACTCAGATAAACTCTACAGCAGGGCAGCATTATAATGTAAAACAGTGCAAACACACAATAAATAGACAATATTAAAGTAAAAAAAAGCTAAAAATATACATATAGTTATACTGAAATATATAAAGGACTATACAATACACAAGATATATACAAAGGATATACAGGAGGGTCATCTGTGAAAAATGTTGCATAGGCAGGTTCTAAGTAGATATATTCATTAAAGTGACTTAGTGATATTGTCCATAGCAGCGATATCAGAATAAATAATATAAAGTGTAACAATGTGCAGTGGTCGAGTGAACGGTATTGGGGTCTTTCAGCCTCACAGTTTGTTCAGGAGCCTGACAGCCTGAGGGTAGAAGCTGTTCAGTAGGCGGGTTGTTCTGGCCTGGATGCTGCGGAACTTGAACTTGAAACTTGAGTGATGATCGGATGTTCAGAAGAGTTTGCCGATCATATTGAATAATCCCAGATGCGACATGTACAAAAATACTCAGAAACAGGACAATAAAACACAAAAAGCTGTAGAGTTTACCCGGAGCTCTCACCAGTGCGGCCATTCTGCGGCGCACCGGAACCGGAACCAGACTGAACTCTGTATTAATACATTGCTAATTTGATTTCAGACCAAAAAAGTGGACGCCTTACTTAAATATCCATATATGCCTAAAAAATAAAAATATTAAAATATGACATATAAAACAAATGGAAATGTTTTGTATTATGTTTGTATTATTTAAAACTTAAAAAAAACTAACAATTGAGCCAAATTCCTTTATGTAGGCCATCATTGTCACACTGTGATGAGGTCTCCTGTGAAATACAGTTCAGCTAAAGCTGGAAAGGTTGAATGATAGAATAGAATTAAGATATTTAGCTTGCTGCATTTCACTCGTACTAATGAAGTACTGTGCTTGGTCTATGCAACATAGTTGAATAGTAATGGACATGTACACTATATTGGGGCTTACATGTCTTATGAAGAAATCCAGTACTGTTTTCAAATATCATTAAAATTGAATGATTTTAGCTATTATCAGTCACAGCTATTAACCACCAGAAGCCTAAACTTAATCCTCATTTATTAATCTATACCTTAATAATAACTTAAGTAGTTGATAGTCCACATACTTAATCATAGGGATGTAATAAGCCTGGGGGTTTAAGGGGTTAAGCAGTTTATGGCCACATAAACTACCATATTAATTACCAGATTCATGAACAGAACTAATAAAAAAAATAGTAATCCATGCAAAGGTAATGTAATCTGATTTAAAGTTATGCTACTCTAGATACAAGTATGAATATTTTGTCTTCATATGACATACATAAACCAAATTACATGTACTTTGTTACTATTCAATGCTGATTCTTTCATAAAGTTGATGTAGAAACTGTTTTTAAGCAATAGGCCAAAGCACCAGTAGATAGCAACTCTGAATTCATACCTAACCTCGTGTCCTAAAAGATATTTACTCTGGTTTATCTGGTTTATAGGTAAATATGATATGGAGCTCTGCTCCTGGCCCTGTAGCTGGTGTTAAACATAATCCCAGACTGATACATGACTGGCAGACTACAGGCACATCCACAGCCCCTGTGATAAAAGACGCAGCAGGCCCCTGTGGGTCGGTGAGACAGGTGTCCTAAGGGTAGAGAGCATTGATCAGTGGAATATCCCCAGAGGGGACACTTCCTCACTCACTGCTACATGCACCAGCTCTGGGGTCAGGTCTGGCAGACGAGACAAACGCATACACACCAACACACATTCACCATACAGCCCACAAGAGACAGCAATCCCATCTAAACACAGGAGCTGCAAGAGGCACCACTCACTACACAACCTAGCAAACAACACAAGCAATCCCATCCCAGGGTCAAGCACAGATTTAATAATGTGTCTCCTGGGCCCTGTTTGTGTGCGAGGGACATTTGGCTCTCATTAGCAGCTGCCATGGAGTCACAGCAGATGCTGATTCAGTGTGTCGGCCAAGTGTAAATATGGCAGGCCTACACTATACTGTTGGCTATTAAAGGGCCAATATCCCAGTTCAAATTCATTCTGACATGACCATTTTCTAAGCTGTCTTTTGGGATTTTTGTTACTGTGTCTTTAAGACAGGTGTGTAACTGAGCTCTTTTCTTAAAGGCACTCCAGGGCAAAACACTTCTTATAACTTCAGTGTGAATGAGCGGGCTAACACGCTGTATGATGAATAGGTGACAATTTGTAAAGAGGTTTTTGTGATGTCATAAATATAGTGAATTCCAAAACAGGTTCTGCAACTTAGTTTCTATATGTGGACTGTGGACTAAATAACACACTTGACAAACTTTTGACAATGTTACTTAAGC
The DNA here is from genome assembly GCA_021613375.1 of Megaleporinus macrocephalus. NCBI lineage: Eukaryota > Metazoa > Chordata > Actinopteri > Characiformes > Anostomidae > Megaleporinus > Megaleporinus macrocephalus. The sequence goes on from CM038720.1 coordinate 32,828,224, forward strand.
CAATCACAAGTAATTTATTTAAATGAGGATCATTTGCTTTTTCAGATTATAACCTTTCTTCATCTTAAGCTTTCTATGAAAAAGGTAGTACAATTCCATATGAATGTTGTACCACTTCTGTTGCTCTACTCATATTTACTCAATGTAAAGGGCAACTGACAAGGTTTTCTCATGACACTGAGCTTCTTCTTTTTTCTAAACAAAGCCGTATGCTCACTTTTAAAGAAAGAAGCCGAATAACCATTGATTAGTCCTATAGGTATTGCTAATCCCATTTCATTGAGTCTCTAGGGAGAGGTCCAGGGTTTTTGTCAGTAGTGGCAGACATGAGTGATGTGTTGAAGGAAGGGTGAGAGGTTTACCTGTCCCATCAATCACCAAATGGACATGTGACCTTCCCTCAAATGGGCAGCTGGCTTTTGAGAGTGATGGGAATGCCATCCATGTCAAGAACCCATTTACTGTGTGCATTTTCATCCACGCTACCGAGAAGACCCCGCATCTTTCAGTGGGCTGCGGCCCAAGGAAATTATTCCTCAGACAGCCGACCTTGGCCGTTTAGTGGGCTGTTTATTCCTAATTATAATGTATGAATGAAGTTACCGGTGATGCCACAGGCTGTTCTAACAGAGATTATTACTTTTTGGACCAACAAGTGCATGAACAGATCACTTGAGATGCCAGGATTCTGAGCAAATGCACGACTAATTATTTTGCTTAAAACTGTTGACAATTTAATACAGACATTAAAAGGCCCAAATTTATTTATTATTGTGACATAAAATATGCAAAGATCTTCATGTAAATTAAAACAATAGGTAAAGGGAACTCAATAAAACAAATAACACTTATTCCTTGTTTCCAGATAGTAATTCAAAGGTAAGTGTCTTTGTTGGCAAAAGCATGTGAACCTTTGGAATTATCAGCTTGGTATAGGTGATAATGAGGGTCAGAAGGTTCAGTCAATTGGATGACAGGTGTGGGTGTGACTGAACAGTTGACTCATTCTACCAATAATTGGGGAAGATTTTAGATTTACAATTACGTTAGGCCAAGTTGTAAAGTTGTTTAGAGATACCTTTACAAAAGGTTTATTCAAGTGTACCATTAGTAAACTTCCTGTAAACTATAAGTATATGAGTATGCTTTCTGTTAACTTTTATGTATTCATCAGTGAAATAATAAACACAAATATACTCAAGTACACTTGGCTTATACTGACAAGAATATAGAAAAGTCCAAGTATATTTGGCCTTTCTTTGTACTTAAGCTTTTGACTGAGATACCTAAGAAAAGTATAATTAAGTATTCTTGCACTGTACAAAATTTGTATGTAGTACAATATTTATTTAACATTTTTGATTGAGAAAGATTTCTAAAGAGTTGTTAATCCTTAGTATGTCTTAAATTTTATATTATATACACTTATATTTTATATATACTTATATTAGGGATATTACAAATCTAACAAATAATACCATGGTGGCACAGTGTTGTAGTGGTTAGCACTGTCGCCTCACAGCAAGACGATCCGGGTTTGATTCCTGGTCCGGGACGTTCTGTGTGGAGTTTGCATGTTCTCCCCGTGCTTGAGTGGGTTTCCCAGGGTACTCTGGATGTCCAAAGACATGAATGATAGGTTGATTGGTCATTTTAAATTGCCCGTAGGTGCGAACTGTTCATAGTGTACTCCGTTTTCGCCCGATGATGCTGGGATTGGCTCCAGCCCCCCCGTGACCCCGACTAGCGGGATTAAGCAGCAGATAATAAATAACAAATAATACCTCAAATAAAACCTAGTTGTATACTTAAGTGGTAGTGAACTACAAGTATCTTAGGTTCACCCAAAGTAAACTTAAACTAAACTAGTAGTTTACTAAGAGTACACTTAGAAGTATATATTCATCAACTAAAATGTAGGATAGCAGTATATAACTCATAAACTAAGCGCAGCATGGTGGCACAGTGGGAAGTGCTGTCACCTCTCAGCAAGAGGGTCTGGGTTTATTTCCCAGCCACAGGGACCAGGTTCCTTTCTCTGGAGTTTGCATGTTCTATCTGTGTTGGGTTTTTTTCCCACAGTTTGAAGATATGCAGTCACATGATTTAGAGATGTGAAACTGCTCTTAGGTGTATGTCAATATGTATGTCTCTGTGTTAAGTGGCTTAGAAAATGATTAAACAAGCAAACTAACAGTACACCTGTAAGTTTACTTTTAGCATAGTTAGAGTACAAAAGTAAATTTAAAGTATACTTTTAGAAACTAAAACATGGCCCATTTGGTCCCAAGAAGGACATTACTAGTACATTAGTATACTACTAGAACATTAATATTAGTATACCTACTACATGAAGTATATATGGCAAATATACTTCAACTTTACTTAGGTTTACTTAATAAAATGAACTTTAAGTATACTTATTTATTGTTAGGGTAACCCTGGGAATGGGTACAGTTGCTAGGCTATGAAAGACCAACTGGTCAGGGAGTCCAAGAGTTTACTAAGATGGTCCCAGACATCCCCAGGACGCCCTGTACTTTGCACATTGATTGTAAGCCTTCCCAAAAGTGATCAACTAACAAACATGATTTAAAGCTAAGACATAAATATTGTGGGAGACCACAAAGAACCCCAGTGTGTGACAAAGGAGCATTTGGTCTTTACTACATATATTTGTTAGTGCATGCCATGTTTTAGTCAAATTAGCTTTCTGAGGCTTTAGAAAAGTATTTGCCAGTGCTCATTAGGCTGGAATAGGTTCTAAAATCTCATGTCCCATGGTGACTTGCTAATTCAGTATTATAATCCCCTTAGCGGCATTGATGGTCGCTTCAATGGCAACAAAAAGTTTAGTTTAGAAATTAGTACTTATAGTTTGGTAATGTGTTACATTAACTGGGATCTTACACATCTCCTCAAAGACATATCTCCTGTCTTTGAGTTTTAGCATGGAGTAACAGGCAAGCAGATACAGATGTGGAGTCTGTCTATTAGAGTCTAAGTTGACATTGCAAGAAGACGGGGTGCGGGCAGAAATGGTGAGTGCAGGGGGATCCATAAATAAAGGCAAAACACTAATACTTGGAAAAAAAAACAAATCAGGTACCAACAAGAAACCTAAAATACACATACATGGATAAATTCTGAATGCCAGACAAAAATGGGTATGTATACACAGAGCTGACAAAGAGACACTTGGGAAGGATTGGAAACACAAACTAGAAACAGGTGAGGGGCGTGACAAGGCAGCAAAGACAAGGAGGGGCTAAAAACAACCACAAACCAAAGCACTGGGCAGAATATTATGTATGGAACAGCAGCATAGAGAAAGCTACTACTTTCCAGAAAGAACATTTCTGCCTGTTTAAAGTTTCCCTAAAGACAGTCAGGAAGAGCCAGGAAACAATTGAAAGGATTTTATGTGGACGAATAAGGCAAAAATGGATCCCTGCTTTGAAACACAATGGTGGCAGTATTGGACCAAGACAGTTTGCCATTGTTTAATAATAATAATAATAATAATAATAATAATAATAACATTTTATTTTAAAAAGTGCATTTTAAGACACCCAAGGATACTATACAATAAATGGAAACACACAAAGTATAAGAGTAGGAAAACATAAAATCATCTCATCTATATGCTAGTTTAAAAAGATGAGTTTTAGGTCTAGTTTTAAAAACATCTACAGATGAACAAGCCCGCAGTTCATCAGGGAGCCTATTCCACAGCATTGGACCTGCCACACAGAATGTTCTTTTTTCAGTGGTTCTTAACTTAAAGGGCGGAACCACAAGTAAGTTTTGGCTTGAAGATCGGAGAGTACGCACTGGAGAGTATGACTGGAGTAAACTACTTAAATAGAAAGGAGCGAGGTCATGCAGGGATTTAAAAACCAACACCAACCAAACCAAGTGATTTGTACTGGATGCGATACTGCACTGGAAGCCAATGAAGATGACATAATATAGTTATGATATAGCTATGAATACCAAGTATTTAGATCTGCTCGCATCTGGTTTGACACGCCAGCATTACATAGTGTTTTATAGCACGCTGCTTTTTAAATTAGAACCAAGACCAGAATACAGATCATTTACATATATCAGATCCAGTAAGAAAAACAAAATTTGGTTCTAGGGTATAAAGAGAGGTTAAACGTCAAACACAGAATGACATAAAACTGAACTATGTTCAGTACATAAAGCCATACCAAGGTCATAAGTGGAGTGCACAGGGGAAATGTAATACAAGAACAATGTAACACATGAGCCCTTTAACACAGTTGGAAAGTTTGAAGTGGTACCATCAAGTCGGTAAAAACTTGTTATTATGCATATTTAAATTGCCCATTTTTTTTCTGACCCATTTCATACGGCACTTTTTAAAAAAGTAGACAAGCTCAGTGAGTGAGATAAGCACGCTAGAACTGGTCAGGCTTTCATAAAGCTGCCGAGGGGTCAAAAGGTCACAGATGACTCACCCTGATGGCACTGAGCTTTCGTGTATATTCTTTTCTTCTTTTCGAACTCATGTTGAAAATTTCTGAAACAAGAGAATCGCCATGAAAATGGTAATGTACTTGACCCCTACTGACTCCACAAAATAGCACTGATTCTGTCTAACACGACGTAGACTAACACAAAATGAGCATGTGGAAACGTGTCTCATATGAAGTGTTCAACATGTTCCTGCCCACTCGCTGTCCTCTGGTAGTGTAGGCTGCGGGCTATACAAAGACACAAACATGAAGCAGAACTGCTTCCTACAGATGGAACTGTGTTGCCATCTGCTCATGCCAACTTAAAAAAGAAAAGCTCAGAAAGAATGCAAAGAAAGATGAATGACACGAAAAACAACAGAAATCTGGTGACCATATGAATTTAGATTTCCCAGGTGATCATGAAGGCACATGATGTACTTCATTAGCAAAGATGGAAATCCACTGAAGCCAGTTTTGTCATCTGCATATATCATTTTTTTAACTTCTACATCCATTACCTTACAGGAGTGGCACATGAGAAAATAAACTTTTAAGCTTTTAGAATTTTTAGACTACAAAAATGCTTAATCAAGCATTTCAAGACTCTCAATCAAGACTCTCAACCTAGGGAGCGCTAGGGAGGTCTGAGGGTGGCTTTCTCCACCCTAATTTTGTCTTTGCCCACCCAATCACAATGCAAGCCACGACTATTATCTCTGAACCAATCACAAAAACACATTTTGCTGTGGAGTGTGGAGATATGTCCTTGCTTATTTATGATTGGCTTATATTGTAATTTCCTAATTATATTAGTATTCTCTCTTAGTCTTATTATGGTCTCAGTCTGTGTCTAGGTAGTTTTGTCAGCTTTGATTTAAAGTTGTACTAAAATTTTTAACGAAACCAAGTTGTTCTATCAGTGTAATGCTACATTAATTAAGGGGTGTTATTGAAACTAATCACAATGAAATCATCTTTTTTAATTAACATAAGTAAAGTGTACCCCTCAATCAATAGGTTTTAAGTCTAAGTTTGAAGGCACATGCAAATTTGTTTGTTTCTCTACCTCATATATTAATTTAAGCCAGTATCATTAGCTTTGCAGTTATCATTCATGCACTAATCAAGTGCTGAATACATTTCTCGCTTCAAAAATATGACATACCCACGCATTATGTTTTACTGCCACCCCGCCAAGCAAAGCAGTCCAGAAACGGGGCTGCCCTCATCCAACAAAAGCAATTAAGAAGTTTGCCACTTAAGTATTTTACATAAAGGGCCCATATCATAGGGAATTCCATTTGTAAAGAAAAACAGTCAGTCTAACTTAAAGGAACAATGAGAGGATGGAAAACAATCATGCTTAAATTAATCTCCAGCGCTTTGTTGCACAAAAACACACAAATATCCTGTGTGGGCCACAGACAAGAACATAAGAAGGAACCATTTGTAAGGTAACACAGCAGATCAAATTCATACTCCAAACAATTATTTATTTATTTAAATTAACAACAATTCTGTTTGCTCATCCTGTTTGCTGCTGAATGTTGTTTCTTGCCTTCAGCAGCCACTATAATGGTTGCATGCAAAGAGCTTTAGCCATCTTAGTTTTTACACTTCCTTTCATTGGTTACCTGCTCTTAAATTGTCTAAATGGGTGTAGCACCTTCAACATACTTCAACATTAGGGCAGAGCTACTTCTTCGTTCTCTCATGTTGGACTGATGGCAGACTGATGTTATCTGATGCCTGTGTTGTGGTTTAAGCCCAAGACATATTTGTATAGAGCTTTCCATAGCGGAGAGGTACATGCAGAGCATGACAAGCCCAAATAGCTTTAAAAGAAAATGTATTTTACCATTTACAGCATCATAGAAAGAACTGTATATTTGCATTAAATAAATTGCAATCCCTAGTTCATATCACCAACACAGTAAAGATATCAACCACTCTAAACCACAGACTTATCAGCCAATTAATTAAAGAAGAAGTTTAATATATATATACAGCAAAGGTCATTCACTTCTTAAAGATTCTATGAATTCTTGGATAAACTTTACAAAAACTGGAATAATTAGAGACGAATGCACGGTAATGGTCCCTTTAAGCCAGACATTTAAGATGTTTTATGGAAGAGGCCATGAAGTACCTTGTCTACAGAGATACATAATGTCCCCATTGAAATGTGCACTCATCTACTCCACTGCTCTTGAATATGCTATAGCATAGGTTTAACTGCCAGTGACACTGCCTGTCTTTCTCTATAGCTCGCAGATTGTGTTTGTCACAATAGCAGGCTGGTGTGGGGCTGTTACCTGCAGCAGTGCTGTCTCCTGTGGCATGTCTGCCGGGCTCCGCTTTTTATGATAATGCAGTCGTGTGTCTGCCAGAGTTTTAGCTTTACCTGAGACACGGCTCGGAGCTCCAACTGACAGCACACACACACACACACACACACACTCACACAAACACAAAGCACCTGGCACTTCAGCGAGGCCTACAGCCTCACTCTCTCACACAAACACAAATATATACACTTTACACTGACATGCATTCACACACGCATGCCAGGAAACAACATACTGTAACATACTAAGACCTCCAGAAACATAAAGACCACGTGGCCATGATGATCCTTACCGCCATACACTAGAGGGGTACCCTCAGGACCTTCTAGGCCTTCATTGAGGCTCTAATGATTCCTGTGAAAAAAAAAAACAGAAATACATGCCTGCAATTCTTCATTCATTTGTATTTAATTGACAGCTCGCCGTCCATCCTGGCTACCTCAGCCTGTCATGCTAGAGGGTCCTCAGGTGTCTCCAGTCAACCTGCAAACCCCAACTCTCATGATGCATTGGGTCCCGACGTCACAGTCACATGCCCATCAGTGCCTGCCAATTATTTATCTATTTAAATGAACAACAATTCTTATGTTAGTGAATTGACGGTGCCTACTTGAGATGTTGCTTCATATACATACATACACACACTAAACCTTTGAGAATCTCAACCAGTAAAGAAATGACAGCATGTACAGTATTTACCAAAATCGGTAACAGTCCAATCTACTGTTTAACAGTTTATGTTCTGTTTGATTTGTTTATGAGACAGAATATGAAGGTGTCACACAAAAATCCATGCTTTTATTAGTTTCTGAACGTGGTGTCCAAAAGTCTTTTGTTTGTTCTCTACTCCCTAGTTTCCCGTGTAGAAAACACTATATAGTTAATAGTGAATGAGTTAACGAGTAACCCATTCAGAACCAGTAGCGAACCGTGACCCTTAAGCCTTCACCCACTTACAGGGAAGATATGATTGGTCAATTTTACTGTCATTTGAAATTTGTATGGCGCTGAATTATAACTTCCTGGCCACCTGTAAATAAACAGCGGGACCACCAATCACCAACATTCCGCGGAGGCATCACAGTCCTTATAGGGGGAGACACAGGCTCACACCATCCAGTAGAATTATTATTATGTGGGGTATTTTTCCTCAATAATGGACGTGGTGCTCTGTTGGGAAGCAGTGGCACGCTTTCATGGAGTGTCTTCCACTTAACCCCTCACGTTCCAACACAGATTGAATAAACACGTTTGATTAATTTATTTGCCTATATTTTTGTAATTGTTTAGATATTGATTGTCAAACTGTAAGTAGATGAAATAGAATTATATATGTGTGTGTGTGTGTTAAGAATATTTTAGGCCTTCTGAGAGGGCGTAGAGGGCCATGGAATTAAATATAGACTAATACAAATAAATATATAACTGAAAGTAAAGTAACAAGTCTGTATTTAAAATGTACATATTAAAAAATATTTATTCTTTTAAAATGTTGTAAGTAAATGTTTTAGGTGACAAAATACTTAAGTAAAGTACAAATAATACACAAACCAAGTACCTGTATTTCCTATCTTGCCACCTCTGCTGCTACACACCTTAGGGTCCCCCTAGATGACCCTCTTTAAAGCACTAGCTGGTAAGATCCAATACTTATTCACTGAAATTTCCTTTAAAGGGTTATCAAAATTTAATGACTCCCTTTTGAATCTCTCAAAAGGAGACTTTCTTCCTCCTCTGCTTTAATCCAGCACTACCTTTTCCTTTTCATTTGAATGATGCCATCTTGACAAAGTCACACTCATTACATCCTAAAGGGCGCCAGCGCCATGATCATTAATATTAAACCACGCCGGCTCCATGTGGCACATGTCTGCCTCTTTAACCTTGAGCTTAACTGGGCAGCTTGTGTCTTATTTTACATTTTTATGTATAGGGTGTCAGCTTTGAGCAGATGGTATCTGTATAAATATGAGTCACTCGTCACCTTCCCCTTCTCTCCACACCTGTTGCAGACTGGAACTTCAACATTGAGTGTCCAAGCTGAGACAAGCAGCAGGCCCCTCGTACACCTCCCTCTGCCCCTTGACAGACCCCCTGTCCAAACGTGACCTTCAGTTCAACTCCATGTCGTAAACTCACTCACTCGCTGACTCTATTAAATGATTACAATTAACAAAAAAGTGTTTCAGTTAATATTTTATATATAAAATCTGGATAAAAAAAATATAATTACAGGCAGCATGAAAGCATTTCTTTGCCAATTCCCTGCACACAATAACAGTAGTGAGTCTGCGACCAGCTGACATCACCACTTCCCCATTATCTTCGTCTGGCATGTTCTGCCAAGTCTTCACTGCAGCCATTTTCGGCTTTTGTTTGTTTTCAAGGGCTTCTGACTTCAATCTCCCTTTCAGCAAGTGAAATGCATGCTTGATTGGATTTAAATTGGGAGACTGACTCAATCAGTCCAGAACTTTCCACTTTTCTCCCTTGAAAACTCCTCAGTTTTCCTTCTGGTGTATTTCAGGCCGCAGACTCTCTGCATAGCGAAACGTCGGCCAGTTTTTGCCTTGACTATCCTACTGTTAACAGGAGCTCTGTAAAAAAAAACGGATTTACATTGCAAAACAACAGGATCCATTGGACAAGTACTCGGATAGAGCTAACAGTTGGAAAAGGCCACTCAAGGGCCTTTTTACACATTAGCAAAACCAGCGTCGTTAACTGAGAAACATTTAATCTATTTTGACTTCTACAATTCTTGAAATATTAAACTGCAACACATATTCAACACACCAGCTAAATATGAAAAAGCATTTAACATTGTAAAACCTTTGTAAAGTGTGTGAAGGTGTGAACTATACCATCTGTCACCCGATAACAAGGGGGGATACATCAATCAGTCCCAGATTCATTGGAGCTCTAATTATTCTAATTACATCAAGATTTCTGAATTAAGTGGACACTGGCATAAAACACAGCATTTTTGTATTTACACTCTTTTTATTTTAAAGGCAGCAATATGTGAAGTGATGCAATCTGTCAAACTCACATTCCACACTGTCCCCCCTCCTCCCTCTTCACTCCTCCCCCCTGTTTAATTACCAGTCTGAAGAATCGTTGTAAGCTCAACATTAAATTAGATCTCTTTACTCACCAAAAGTGTCTCCATTGGTGGAAAGTAACGCCAGTGATAATTTTGAGAGTTCAGACCACTTAAGGCAATGGAGGGGAAACTTGGGGCTAGAGTTCTGAGTGGCTTCAGCTGCTGGGATTGAAGCCTCCTCCCCCTGTTTTTGCCAAGCAAATAGTGAGGAAAATGGTCAGAAGAAGAGGGAGGAGCCGGGAAAGGTGATGGGGAGCATGTTTTTAGAGGAGTGGTTTATATGGTGCGTGTAATGGTAGAGGGGAGGAGTTGGCTGTGGCCCTTCTCCCAAACTTATTATTTCATAACTTCATTTTGTTAACAATGTTAACTGGGGGCGTTTGTGGGCTGGAGGTTAGGACACTAGTTTTGTGACCAGAAGTTCACTGAAATTCCCTTGAGTAACCCCCAACTGCTCCTGAGGTACTGTGGATAGGACTGTGCTCTATGCCCCCTAGTGTGTTTGTGTTTATTAGTGTGCGTGTGTGTATGGGGGGTTTCACTGCACTGATAGGGTAAAATGTGGAGGGCAAGTAGCTCTTTGTGCAAACACAAATGACAAATAGTTCTAATTGAAAAATTCATATAATGTGTGTTTTGTATTTGTACTATTTTTGTCACTTGTTTTCTATGTTTTGTTTCTTGCTGAGAGGGGGCATGCTGCATTCTCAGCCTTGAAGCTACAGTGAGTCACCATTACTTCTTAGGATACAAAGTGGACGGGCCAGGGCCAGCTGGTGGGCAGGCAAACTTTAGTAGATGCTTCTTTGACAGATCATCAAAACTGTTGTTTCTGCAAATTCTGTTGGTAAATTTCATTCAGTTTGGAATGTTTTAATATGAAAATCAAAAATGCATACTGCCCCTTTAAGAGACTTCTAGAAAATCACTACATTAAATGTAAATAAGCTTAGATAGACCTAGAGGGAAATTCAAGATCTCCGCATTCAACCCATCCGTGCAGTGAAACACTCAAATATACACACACACACTAGTGAACAGACACACTATGGGTTCAGTGAGTTCAGTATGGGGGCAGCCCTACTACAACACCCAGTTAGGTGCCTTGCTCAAGGGCACTTCAGTCGTGTCTTGTCTGTTCATGGGATCGAACCAGCTTTCAAAGCTTTAGCATATTTAAAGAGTCAATCAGAGTGGTTTGCTTGGAAATGCTCTATTCTATTAGCTGTTCACATTGTATAATATAAACCAAAGACTTTTAAATATATACAAATTAATAAAAACTTTTACTTGAAATGGTCACAAACTGGCTTATGCCTGAGCCATTGTTTCTTGATAGATTTTAGATAAGGTCACATAGGGCTAAGAAAGGTAAGTGGTGATAAGATTTTATTGATACAAATGTCATTATCGACCTGGCTTATCTGCCTGATTCCTTATTGATTCCCTTATAGATTCCTGATCAATTTGCATGGGAAAGTAGGCCTGCACAGATTTTCAGTATCAGTGGAGTTGTCATATAGTCTGAAAACAGAGTGGTATCTAAATATACCAGGCAATATCCAGTAGAAATTGCATAGTCTATGCCTGTAGTAAAGGGAAACTTCATCCATTTTCAGAATTTTGCATAATTAAATGTTTAACATATCAACAAAATCATTCAAAGTGGTTTGGTGTGAAGTGATCCATTCTAGAGGAAGAAAATTGTCAAAATTGTTCACAAGAATGGTGACAGGAACTAGATATCAAGTTTAGAGTTTAAGAGTTCAATGCCACTAAAATCCCCTTATAATAGTTCTATAAAATAGTTATATATATGCTGATGTTTTATGAGCATGACTGGATTACTGACCAGGCCAGTGGGGCCAGCGCCCAAGGGCCCTTGAGGTCTGCCCCAAAACATTTTGCGATGCCTATCAACATTTATGATACAGTATGTTTTAATTTCCGAGGGCCCTCCATTTTAAGGATCCTCCGACTTTTAGGGACTTTGAGCCCAGGGCCTCTTGGGGGCTCTAGCCATGCTTTTGAGGCACCAAGCCATGCTTTTGGGCCCTAGCCATGCTTTTGGGGGCCCTAGCCATGTTTTGGGGCCCCTTATGAAAATGGACGAGGCGTTGTGGCACTGCTCTGACTTTGACTTTTGGCTATTAGGGGTCCTAGGAAAGAGGGGGGCATAATTTTAAAGGGCCCTGGTTATGAGCGCCCCTACCAGGGGCCCATAGAGAAGAGCAGGGCATACCATTAGAGGGCCCTTGATCACGAGGGGTTCGGGTCGGGGGGGCCCAGACTATCCTTAATCTGTCCTTGTTTATGAGAGCTTGATGATAGTTTTGGCTTAAAATGTATTTTAATTAATCCATGGTGGAGGGCTGCATGCAAAATGCTATAAGGCTTAATTTGTTTAGATCATCACGATTACATATAAAGACACACAGTTTCCCTCGTGGTTTTGATAGTAAATAAGGCGACTATATTTGTGTTGTAATCATCATAACTCCTGCTTCTCATCACCACAGCTGTACAGAAATATGAGTTAAGCTCTAAATCAACTGACACATAACTAACCTCTAGGAAAGCAGGTCATCTACCAAAATTCTTACCAAAAGTCTTTAACGGCCGAGAAAGGGTACAAACTTCTCACTACATACAAGGTGTTACTTGTTAACCCTTTCTTCACCCATCTCATGTTCTCTCTAGCAAATGTGAATGGAATGGTTGAGTCAAGCAGCTGGCTGTAGCCTCATCTGTAGACGTCATGATTTAAAATGGATGAAATAGAGAATATTTGTATAGTATTTGTTTTCATTCTGTTAAGTCTGACCGTGTGGCACTAATATTATTGTTATGTGGGATATTTTTCCTCAATAACAGACGTGGTGTTTTGTTGGGAAGCAGTGGCACTCTTGCATGGAGTGTCAAGTACATGGTTTCGTAGCTCATAAAGTTTTAGCACATTTTGCATCAAAACATGTTTCGACATATTTCCAAGAACTTGCAACAAGAAAGAATCATGTCAGAGAAGAGAAAGCTGCACAAAACGTGACTTCATTTCACAAAGGAAATGGGTTTTATACGCCCTTACCTGAAATGATCATTTTACCGACATTGCGAGTAGCGCTGCTGTCATCTTGCTTGGTGAAATGAAGCTGTGCTTTGGCCTCCTTCTTCTTTTCCACCACGACTGCAAGTTTCCAGCATCGTAGATGGAGAGTTTGATGCGATGAGTTTTTGCAATGAGTGACTGTCAGAAAAACATAGATAAAAGACAGTGATAACCTCTGAGGCATATGATTCCAATCATCCCCACTCTAGTGATACATACAAGGCTTTATACCAAACAGTAAGATTTTGTTTATCCTTGTCAACATGACTTACAATTCAGAAGTGATTTTCAGCAGTGATGGCTATAATTGAATAATTCAATGTCAATTAATGAAATATGCAGGAATAATAAAAAAATATTAAATCAAGCTGCACAGTTTAACTCTTGCAAATTGTTTTGTGCTGAAACATATAGGCTTAACAATTAAAAAGCCCAAACCCCTGAAAAATACCATTTTCATGCTTTTATTTATTCATTGATTGATTTTTATTATGTAAATGCTGTTAGAGTTTCAAAACACACTGTTCACCGCCCTCTACAAACTGGACATGTATTAAAAGCTGTAAAAACATCCCATTTTGAATTCATTGTTAAATTAAAAAAAGAGAACTGCTTCTTGAATGAGGCACAATACAGGAAAGCCAATCACACCAATTTACATAAACCATGCTTTTAAGCACAGTCACAAAAAGAGCCTGTTTTTCTGTAAAGAATAAAGAGACGTTTGAAAATGGTCATATATAAATAAATACATAAATCTGCACAAACATGGACAAAAAATAAAAAAAACATTATGAGGTGATCAGACAAATTCATACTTCAACAGTATGAACAGAGGGTGATATTTCACCAGAAATGCTCAGTCCCTCCTCCTCCCTCTTCAGTTCTTACCAGTCTACAAAAAACTTCGCAATTTCAGCATCAAACTTCATTCCTTTTCTTGCAAACAGCATCTCCAGCAGTGAACAGGAACAAGTTAACTTTTATATGCCTATGTTGTTTTTGCTGCTAAAGGGTGGGTTGCAGTGGTCATTATAATGTTTGCTTGCCTAGAGCTTCAGCCCTCGTAGCATTTACTCTTCCATTCATTGGTAAGCCGCCCTCTAACCTGGATCTAACATGAAAAGTCATTGGGGCCGTCCTACTTCTTCTACATCCTCACATGTTGGACTGATTCAACTCTACAGCTGCACGCTACAGTGTCACAGTATCTCCTCATGAGGTACATAACGGCACTAAGAGCTGGTTAGCATGGTGACTTCAGCAGATAACTCTGCAATACATTGAGGCGCCTTTGATAGACAATAAAAACGGTTATTCCTTTACATTCTGGTGATACGTTTACTAAATTCTGGAAAGTTTTAGGCTAAATATCTTACATATTGCTACTTTAACTTATTATGAAAATTCAAAATGTTTTATGCAAGCAGCCACAAGCCCCTCTAGCTTTCCCTCCAACCAAGGGCCCTGGGTAAGTCACGTTCCCGATTCCCCTAGTTGTGACACCCTTGTAATGTGATTTGGCTGAACAGGGCCTGCAGTCTCTCAAGCATATGCATTCACACCCACTCACTGTCTGTCCTTCCACTCACTCTTTTTATCAGTACCTGCACACTAATCCTGACTGGCTCATGAGTGTGCCTGCCAGAATGGCACTTCACTTTAGGGAAGTCATTCTCTTCCCTGGGGATTCTGGATAAAATGCTTTATTTTGGATGTCCTTCCCAACTCACATTATGTGTCCCGCTTTCAGGTTACTCTCTCTTTTTCTCTCATACACACGGGTTGGTGTTCCTATATTTGTAAGAACACAGTGGCTGCACTTAAGCCTCTGAAATCAAACTTTTTTTTTAGATTCTTAACAGGATTTCAATGTTTCAAACTCTCTGCATAATGTGACGGTGAAGATTGGAAACCAGCAGTGAAGGGCTGTATTCCTGCACAGTTTGGTTATTTTCCTTCGCAAGCACACCTGATTCATCTCATCAGGTAATTGCCAGGTTGAGCTGCTGTGCTAGAGCAGAGAAATCAGCAAACTGTGCTTGACTTCAGCCCTCAGTTCACCATCTCTGATGTAAACATTCATTCAGAGTGGTTTCATGTGAAAAGCTTCGTTCTAGAGATACATCCTGAGTCACAGAGGTGGCGGTAGGAGCAAAGCATCCAAAGCATTTAATGCCTTTAAAAGCTACCTCAGAGAAGGTTGTTACATGAATTGGCTGTGAATGTACGGACTCTGCCATAGACTTGTTGTCCTATGTCATTTTGCAATAAATGGCTATATTTGCATTGACGTTACTGCAACCTGTGGATCCTCCAAAGACCTTATTTATACAATACAGATTGTTAGCCTGGACCATGGCCTCAATGTGACTGCAGTATGAGGGAAAACTGTATACCTCTTAGAGCTCAGAACTTCAGATGAAGTTCTGGGTAGAGTCTGCTTTTAACAGGTTCCCTTAGACTAACAGAGGTAGGACTGATGAATAGAACTATGGAATAAAGAGGATGGGTGGGGTAGTAGTGGGTGAGAAAACATTATCCCAGGAGGCAGAAGTTATGGATGGAATTTTATAAAATGTCATGTATTAATAAAGGGGGGTTGTGGCAGGGTCCTTCTCTTAAACTTCAGTCACACACTTCATTGTTCCAGATCTTCAAATATTCATTTACTGCAGGAAACGTCAACTGACTTTGTGTGAAAAAGCAATTTCCCCCTAAATTTCTCATTTAGCCAATTAGTTACTGCCAAAACTTGTTGAAGTACAGTTAAAACTTTGTGAAGTATAGCTAAAGTATAGCTAAAAAATCCTACCAAGCAGCATGTTTACGATTTGCTGTGCCATAAAAAAGAAATCCATAAAGAGAAAAGAAAGTTATTGCACCATATCTAAATGAGACAGTGTTGTAGACAATGCTGTAGACTAGAGTTCCCCTTAACACTACCTTCACCTACTGTGTAAATGTAATCTGTGACTCTGGATAAGAGTGTCTGCTGTAAATTTAAAAGAAAAAGAAGACATTTACATATTAACTATTTCATTTATGCACCCCAGTTTGTTTAAGACTCCACCAGCTGAGATAAAGCAAGTCTATGAAGAAGAGTGAACCAATATCTCCAGTTACAGGAAGCATGTGGTTGCCGTTGTTGTTGCATACCTGGTTTTTAACTTCAACTTCTATATCATGTGTGATATAGAAAATAGCATGTGCTTACTAATCTTGTGCTTGTCTAATATTACATTGGGCACATTACTGTATTCTATAACTGCACTTGTCCTGTGACTAGGAAGATATTTGGTCCTCACTAAGTGGCGAAAGCAAATACATGCAAACACACAAAGGCTTATTCTACTGTCTCTCTCTCTCATCATACCACAGTACTCTGAAGTACTCCAGGGAGGGGGAAAAAGCCTTTCCAAATTTAGATGCTGGCCGGCCTCCGTGCCTGTCTGTTCTGTTTCATTTTTCTCTCGTTTCCGTAATGTCAGTAATCACCCTCGGTGACACTGACTCATGACAAAGCTTCAGGAATTACCGACCAGCAGCATGATCAATCCCTCCTCTTCAGCCTCCATTTCTTTTTGGTGTTGTCTACAAGATGAAGAATTCCCATCATTTCTCCTCTATATTTAAACCATTCGCAAACTCGCCGACAATTTATCACACTCCGGCACTTTGTTCATTGCGAACAAATGGTTCCATGTAAAGCTTCTCTTTGGCGTGCCATGACAGCTTAGTTAGAGATGGGAACGAAGGGAAATTTAGCATTCGAGATAAGTACGAGAGGTGAGCTATAACGTTGTCAGCTTTTTGCACTGCATCGCTTGTTTGGGCGGATTTTACTTACATAAACATTGTCATTCTGCGTGGCGCGCTGCATTCTCATTCCCTTTCTGAAGTTCTAGACAAAGGCCATCTAATGCGAGCAATCATGCATATGGATGCGGGTGATATGTGGAGGTACCCCTCATCAAATTCAGCATGAAGCCAGCCATTTGCATGTAGAAAGCACCCCCTCCTTCTTCCATTCGCAATTATGCTGCTTGTAGCACTGAATGATGGTTCTTTGAGGTTTTTAGCGTGTGGCACGGTAGGTTGGGGCTGCTATCTCAGAAGAAATAGGCGACTAATTTGAACAAGACTTCTTTTGCATGAGCCATTAGGGATTTTTTTTTCCTCGCTCCCTACAGACTCATGGCAAATTACTGCCACCTATGGATAGGAAAGCTCTCTCCATTGATCTTTTACTTCATAATGAATAATACAGTGTAGTTATATATTAGTCATCTTATACACTGTCCTGCAAGACAAACTGCTGGGCAGATAAACTATCCTCCTGTAGAAGGTCAAACCTTTTACATTCTATGTACATAGGGACAGGATCGCTTCGCTATCTCTGAAGTAGTAACTTTACAGAAGAGGACAACAACACTCTTTACTTTCAGTGTAATTGAATGTAAAGAGGTTTAATTCCAAGTACTTTTCCATTAGTCCATTCATTATGAAACCTTCACACAATATAAAGCGCACCTGTCCTGTTTAAATGAAAATCAACAACATTTTTTGGACAGCAATGGTATAAAATAGACATCACTTACACACATTTCACAAGGTTGTATGCTTTGAATGATTGATGGTTGTATGTCACCCTATGTTGCCCCCTACTTCATTAGGCTAAACTGTTTTCAAGTCATTCAAGTTGTTGGCAGTGAGGTCTACAATCCATAATGTTAGTATGAGAACACTGTACTAGCCTATTGCAATCTTGGAGAAAGGACAGCTGCCAAGCTCAAACGATACAGGAATGTAATGCAACGCTCATTTGGAATATTTCCTAAACTGAATGTCAAGTTTTCTTAATGTTCCCAGAACAGTGGGCTGCATTCAGCATTCTTAGAGGGAATTGTTCCTCGTATGTGGTTTTTACGGTGGCTGAGAAGACTCAATTCTCAACACTGCAGATTCACAAACGTTCTGCAAACAGAAAACACTTTCATCAAAACGACAAAAGAGGCACTACATTTAACAAACAAGCTGCAAAAACACAAACATGCTGCATAATCGTCCACAACACAGCGGAAGTGTTTCCAGAGGACGTGGGACTACATACGGCGACGCAATGCAAGCTAGAATCTCGCTGAGTCGCAGTGGCGTCTAATGAGAGGTAAGTTTGGCTGTATTTGCTAACTATCCAGACTCATTAGACGCTATCGCCGCTCCGCAAAGTTCTGTTTACATTGCTTCGCCGTATGTGGTCCCACATCCTTTAAGTGTCCTCTGGAAAAACTTGTGTTGTGATTTGTTTCTAGGTAAGAACAGAATCTAGGTACACTCAAGAGCACAAAGGTATGAACAGTCCTGCAGTTTAAGAACATGAACATAAATATGACATAGACTTAGGACCTTCCCAAAAACTTAGAAAGCTATTAATAAATGAGACCCATTCTGACTGCCTCAGTCTTACACTGCCTCTATCTGTGCAGTTGCTAAAGATTCGCTATCCAGATTTCAAACAGAGGCTCCTTTCTTTGGTATTTAGTTTAAACTGTAAATACTGTTTGACCAGAGGAGGATGGGCCTCCCCTTGTGAGTCTGGTTCCTCCCAAGGTTTCTTCCTCCAGTCTGAGGGAGTTTTTCCTTGCCACTGTTGCCTCTGGCTTGCTCACTGGGGGATATATGTTATAACTGTCTGTTTTCAAAACTCTGTAAAGCTGCTTTGAGACAACATCGTTGTAAAAAGCGCTATATAAATAAACTTGACTTGACTTGACTTGACATTCTCCTTATGTCTTCTTATGTATGTCTTCTTATGAGACTCCTGGTAACATCCTGGTGATATTACATGTATATTCCAAGAATGTACATTGGTTGAGCTGTCTTAATGTTCTTGTTGTAAGTTGTAAGTTTGCAGAATATTCCATAGACAGGCCCCAAACTTTTCAAAAAAAGTTTTCCTAGACAAATAAACTTAACTCACTTTTAACCTCCTGTTAACATTTTAATTTCTTCCACTTCTGTTTTCCTCCCACCGCTGTGCTCCACTCCCCACGTCCCCACCTGTTAGCAAATCCTTGTTCTCTGAATACAGTATTATGCTAATTTATTTTCCTCTAGGAAAATAGGAAAAGGAATTTTAAGTACAAGTTATTCATTTTTCAAGAAATATTTCTGAGGTGAACAAATATAAGATGCCAGAATTGGACTTATATCAAAAGACCTGGTAGACCATCATAAGATAAAATAGGAATATATTTATGATTAGATTTATGGTTATTCAGGCTTTGTGAAGGGATATATTTATGGTATATGGTTATTGAGGCTTTGTGAAGGGATATATTTATGATATATGGTTATTGAGGCTTTGTGAAAAGTTATATTTATGATGTATTTATGGTTATTGAGGCTTTGTGAAGGGATATACAGTATTTATAGTGTATATATGGTTATTGAGGCTTTGTGATGGGATATACTTATGGTGTATTTATAGTTATTATATATAGATATATTTATGATATCTGGTTATTGAGGCTTTGTAAAGAAATATATTTATGATGTATGGATATTGATGCTTTGTGAGGGGATATATTTATGGTATATTTATAGTTATATATGCTTTGTGAGGGGATATATTTATATTGTATGGTTATTGAGGCTTTGTGAAGGGGTATATTTATGGTGTATGGATATTGATGCTTTGTGAAGGGATATATGTATGGTATATTTATGGTTATTGAGGCTTTGTGAAGAATATATATTTATGATATATGGTTATTGAGGCTTTGTGAAGGATATATATTTATGATACATGGTTATCAATGCTTTGTGAAGGGATATATTTATGGTGTATTTATGGTTATTGAGGCTTTATGAAGGGATATATTTGTGATGCATGGTTACTGAGACTTTGTAAAGGTATATATTCATGATATACGGTTACAGAGGCTTTGTGAAAGGACATATTTATGGTATATGGATATCCATGCTTTGTGAAGGGATATATTTATGCTATATGGTTATTGAGGCTTTGTGAAGGGACATATTTTTGGTATATTTATAGTTATTGAGTCTTTGTGAAGGGATATATTTATGCTATTTGGTTATTGAGGCTTTGTGAAGGGATATATTTATGATATATGGTTACTGAGACTTTGTAAAGGTATTTATTCATGATATACGGTTACAGAGGCTTTGTGAAGGCACATATTTTTGGTATATTTATAGTTATTGAGGCTTTGTGAAGGGATATATTTATGATATATAGTTATTGAGGCTTTGTGAAGGCACATATTTTTGGTATATTTATAGTTATTGAGGCTTTGTGAAGGGATATATTTATGATATATACTTATTGAGGCTTTGTGAAGGCACATATTTTTGGTATATTTATAGTTATTGAGGCTTTGTGAAGGGATATATTTATGATATATACTTATTGAGGCTTTGTGAAGGCACATATTTTTGGTATATTTATAGTTATTGAGGCTTTGTGAAGGCACATATTTTTGGTATATTTATAGTTATTGAGGCTTTGTGAAGGGGGTGTCATTTGTTTGGTTTTAGGCAACCAGAAAGAGGGATGCACAAAAAGAGTGCACAAAAAAGAGGTAAAGGGGAATAGAAAAAAGTGAAGGATTCAGCACTGTGCACCTTTCCCCATGGGTTGGCAGCTGGGTCAGCCCTGATGGCATTCCACAGACCTCTTCCAATATTGCTGTCCTGCCCTTCACTTTACACTCTGCATCTGAAATGACTATCAAACACAGTCTTCACAAGCTTCTCAGCAAAAAGGTGACACATGACCACTTATCCACAGACCCACAGAGTTGTTTGGCTTGTCACCCCACTGTGACCCAGGTCAGTGTGGCATGTGTCTCCTTGGCTCTGCTGAAATAAGGTGGAGAGTGCTGCCTGGAGTTTTCATCAGGTGATGCCAGCTAGTACCACCTTTCCAGCATTCCACCCGAACATGGAACGTTTCCAGAATGTTAAGTATTCATTGCAAATACTGTTGGGGTAACGTTCCAGGACCTTTTCAACGTTGACATTCCAAATCAATGTGTAATATTAAATTATCATTGCAAATAAGGTCAAGGTAATGTTCTGGGGAATGTTCTTCTAAAATGAATGTGACATTATTATGCTGCCATAATCAATGTTTGGGCAACGTTTTTTAGAATGTAATGTAAGTACAGCCCATCAACCTCTAAAAGAAGTAAAAGAACGTGGATATAACACTTTTTGTGGATGTTCTCTTCTAGCGTGAATGCTGCTTCTTAGCTGGTTTAATTCATACATTTGGGGGTGGAACTTAAAGCTACTTTTAGATATTATTAGGCTATGTATCTTTTTTGATGATTTGATGAAAGTGCTAGGTAACTGTATTTATATTTTTGAGAAAACTAACATTGGTACTAAACTAATTTTGCAAGGTTTATCCATCCCCCGTTTGATGGTGGGTTTGAATTGAATTCAGAGCCTGATGCTGTTGATCAGTCTTGGCCTACGGAAGTCCAGAAAGGCCATAATGTTTTGGGTTTTTTTTTTACTTTTTCTGGACATTTTTTTGTATTGGGATATGAAAAAAGTTACTTTTGTTATCTTGAGATCACAAGACAAACAAGCTGGGAACTTAAGAAAACAACTTTTCTTGTCTTGAAATCTCATCACATTAAAACCAAGATCTCAAATTAACAGTCCAGAAAATCATTCTTCTGGACATCTTTCTAGGCTATACCATTTCGGATTCTGATTAAAACTATACATAGAGCTTTATCATCTATGTTTATCATCAACATAACAATCCCAATATTTTCCAACTTGTTTATTCAGTCATCTGATAGAATGATTGCATTGTCTTTGCACATCTTTTGAGGTGGAAAAGCACTTAGGAGCACCATGTCGGTTAACCAACACCTAATTTATTTCACAATTCTCCCTTGTGACAATGACCTATTGACCTCATTGGGACATTGTGGTAGAACAAAGGTTAAAGCAAATCACTTGGGACCAAAAAGTGTGAGTGGACTTACAATAAGAGTCACGAGGCATGAGAGAGAGAGAGATGAATGGCCCTTAGAGAAGGCTGTATCAGATCATCTTCTGACAGTGGATCTCTCCCAGTTTTATCTGTGCTTCTAGCATGCAAAGACACACAGGAGGTGCGTCCAAAGACAGAAAGAGAAGTGGACTGGGCCAGAATCCAAATCCAACAATATTAACCTCAACCACACTGCATGCTCCATAAGTTCTCAATTCTCTGGTGACCTTGTTGACCTTGATTGAAGAATTTGTTAGGGCTCCATGTTCTTGCTTCCCAAATTAGGGCGAATGGATGATGATTGAAACGTAGCTTCGTTTTGTACTGTCTCTGCGCGCCTAATTGAAGAAGCGGGGGTATCTATCACAATCCGATAGCATCTACAGCAAGCAGCCGATTATTCTGTCAGCACCGCTCAGCGGGCTAATCAGTTAGGGGTGGACCAAACTCTACAAAGAGATCCGATCAGGCTCTGACAAGGCCAGCAAAAGAAAAATGTATGTAGCTTTTTATTATGAAACATCCGAACGGGGTGATGGATGGCCTAAATTTAGCTTCAGCAAACTTCTCTGAGCTTCCATTGATACAGGCTGATTAATGACTTATATGATTCGTCCAACAAGGAGAAGGGCGAAGAGGAACAGGAGGAGGGAGAGAATAAAAGAAATTTCTTAAATATCAACTTCCCGGCGCTGAAGTGGGATCCATCATTCATTAGTTAGGAAGGATATGTTTTTAATTCATTGCATCAGAACTCCAATTGCCTTATCTTTTGCATCTTCACAGAGAAGAACGGGGAATGTTTAGAAGCAAGAGATTTTCATTATAAATGCATACGAGCTGGAGTAAAAAGCTAAATCCAAAGTGCTGTAAAACAAAGTAACAAAGCAATGAGATACTCCCTTTTAAAGCCCTACTGCCAGCCATTCCCGGGATTAGCACAGAGTTTAACAGCGGAGAACACAGCGAATGTAGATATTGCACATTTTTGCGGGGGACGTTTTTGTTGCGGTAATAAAAAGTGGCCTGCCAGCTGCGGCGACTTGTGATTGGGGGCTTTATGCACTGGCAGAGGCGCTCGGGGACAGACTCATTCAAAACACACACACACAACACCTGGCAGCCCTCATCAATCACATCCTTTCTCTGAATACCATTCCACACCAGCCTGCACTGGTGCATCAGATCAGCGTTCAATCCCTCCACTCACCCCCCCTCACCGCCTCAACTCCAGCCCCAATCGGACCACTCAGACACCCATCACAATGGATTTAAAGAGGGCACGGAGGTCACCCGGAGGCAGTGTTTGTTTAATGGTCTCCCACTGCCCCTTGTAAATATGTATTAAAGATGTGCCATTAAGATCTTGCATTGGGGACCCACAGCCAGACAATCAGCAAACAGCTCTTGTTTAACTTCAGTAATACACTTTCAAACAGAAAGGCAGGGAGGTCGGGTTCACTGGGGAGAAATCATAAGCTGCCGATAGGTAGGGTAAATGTACTCTGTAGATTGCTCCTTCTGAATCTGCAAGAATTCTGTTTTTCCCCCCATTATCACCACCGACTGGAAGTGAAGTTCTGTTTTAGCTGTGTTGGTGGCCATCTTCACTCAAATATAGGTTCTTTGAAGGTTCTTGCCTTAGATGTACAGCTTTTAACCTGTACATTATGTACAGTTTTAAAACTTTTTCTAAAACTTACTTAGGCTGTTTTAAAAAAATGGTAGAGAGCCTTCCACCAAGCGACACCATTGTATCCCTTGGCAGGATGGAGATTCCATGGGCTCCATTCACTGATTAGAGCTGACATTTAACGACCACGCTCCCTTTCAAGTAAATAAACAAACTCGTCAGAGGGCCGGCACCAAATTGGGAATACTAGTGGCGCCATTCATAAAAGCTACTACAGCGCATTTTGCATAACAAAGTCCAGTTCCCCATTTTCTTTACTTCATCAAAGAGCAAAAGAAGAGATCTGTGGCTTTAGTCCGTCTGCAGAGAGGATTAAAATGGTACACTGTGGGACCCAGCCGGTCAATACATGTACCGTGTCTGTGGCAAACACTTAATTACAGGTAAGTTAATGATGTTACAGTCAACAGTTATAATGCAAAAGGTCAAAGTAGGGAATAGTCATGCTGCATTAAAGTAAAAGTCAAGGATATCCCAATTCAATGTTAGCCTGCAACGAAAGGTTTAAGTGAGCGAACAAGATGGAATTATTACTGTCTACTTTAAAGCCTACCTTATAGTTGCAGGGTGTTAGTTAGCTCAATAACCCTGCAATAACCATGTTAATGTTTGTTTACTGTACTGTCATGTTGGACAGACAAACAAAACAGTAAAATAAAGGGTCTAAATTACAGAAATACATTACCTGGTGATTAAATAAGGTAGTTATATATCGCTGTCCAAAGAATAACAAGTATCTCTATAATAGTAACTTTACTGGAGAAGCTAAAAGCATTGTTACCTTTCAGTGTAAGTTAATGTAGAGCAATGTGGAGCATTTCTATGGCTCTGTTCATCATGAAATTTCTACACAATGTAATAGACAGTTCAAATTATATAAAAGTCTATATTGGAAAAATATGGAGATAATTGTTGGACAGTAGATAGGATATATCAGAACATCTCTGGCGACTGGGTTGGGCCAACGTTCACTTTGATAGAGGCAGACTGAAAAGACACTCATCACCCCTGGTTTCTTTCATTGTTTCGATTTAACTATCTGATTGAACAAAGTGACAGAATTGTTTGCCTGACTGGTCACAGGATTTGGGATACAAGTAGCTGTAAATCAGATGGGTATTCTTATTTTATGCTATTGTCAAAGAGGTGACTCTGAACCAGACACTAGTTACAGGGCTGTACAGCGGGTCAGATTTGCTTAACTTTAAAAGTATAAAAATATTCACAAAGAATCAACAAAAGGTACCCCTCACTACTAATGAAGAGAAGCTGTGGTGTTCAGGGCACTCGCGAACCTTACTAATGTTCACATGGGCTGCCTTAGGTAGAATAAAACCTGGTGAATATAAAAGAGTACATGCCAGCCTATAGTCTATTCTGTGCTGTGATATGTGACATGGTGTTGAGCCTCCTGTGGTGTTTAGCACATAAAGATCTGCTCCTCTTTTCTCCACTTTGCAAAACTTTTCACTAAGAGGTTTCTCACAGTTCAGACATAGATGTTTTAAAAAAAATATACAAAAATGTATTTAAAAAATTACAAAAATACAAAAAATTCAATTCCACCTGTTTTTTTTTTTTTTACTAAATTTCACAATTCACAAGTATGTAAAATGGTTAAATGCGGACATGAGTGACAACTTCACTGATGGAAACCTGATTTCACCAATGCAAAGCTGAAGCTATATATATATATATTTTAGGTCAAAATGTATCTCAAACCTATTATAGAACTGTGTCTCAGTCACCAAGCAGTTTATAATCATTTTATGTAACAACATGCTGTGCGGTAGCTTTTAAAGGGTATGGATGTCTGGTTCCCATCACCACCACTGTAAACAATGCTAGCTAAGTTTCTCTAAATTACTTTAAATTATTTTTCATTTTAATCTTAATCATTGAATTATGCAGGAATTGTGAAAAATCACTTCTGAGCTTCCCCTTTAAATCTTGCCAATATATCCAACATGTATCACCAGGAGGAAATCATAACCTATTTAATCTATTTCTAGTCATTGTACTCTACTTTTAAGTAATGTAGTGAATTTATTTATTTTATTTATTTATTTATTTTAATTGGCAGATACGTAGTTTGTTCTGTACTATGAATCAAATAATTTCATTAAAAAAAGATGACTTCAATGAAGTCAAAAATTTTGATATAAAGATAAAAAATTGTATTATAATATCGAGAGAAGACAAGAGAAGACATTCTGATTAATTTGGGCTATTTTCAATTGTTGAGTGAGTAATCTCTTTACATTACATTCTACATTCTACCTCTGCTCTCTCTCTAACTATATATATATATATGTGTGTGTGTGTGTGTGTGTGTGTGTGTGTGTGTGTGTGTGTGTGTGTGTGTGTGTGTGTGTGTGTGTGTGTGTGTCATTACATTACATTCAATTCTGCCTCTGCTGAACTTCTCTGTGTGACTTTGTTGAGTTTTGATGTACATTGCCATCTGTCTCCAATATATCACAAGCCATTTTCAAGACACAGTATTGACTAACAGTCAAAGGGGAACATGAGCTCCGAGCTGCCCTTAAAGGACTGAAAAGTATAATCTAGTCAGACACCGTTGATAATATTATCTCTTACCATAGAGTCCAAGTTTGATCTCAGAGCTTTAGTCACGACTTCATCAGCAACAGCACTTGTTTGAAGTGTCAAAGTTCATTGCAGTCGAGAACATCCTCAGGAATAACAGTTTTAGATCACCTACGGAATTAAAGGTGAGGCGGAGCTAATAAGCGGAGATTAAAAAGTCGAATACACGCCAATAAACGAAAGACGCATGCGGACATGGAGAAGGTAATGTCATCATAGGTACGTTTCATTAAAAGGCTCATTTTGCTTCACACTTCTTGTACTTCATTTAATGTCAGTTCTGCATAGGAAAGATTAAATGCTGCAAGAAACCCTACCACTTTCATCTCATTTATTCCACTTAATGGAATTCTCAGGCAGAGGAAAGAGAGAAAAATAACTTTAAAAGCGCATGTACGACTAGGGATTATTAGCTCTCAGCCAGAGCTTATTGCTTTGTCCTTTTTTTGTATTTGTTCAGTTTAGTGAAATATAAACCAATATAGACCAAACCCAATGGTTTTGCTAGTGCATCTTTAAGCAGACCATGAATGTAAATAATCCATGTTGAACAGTTTAGGAGCATGTTAAAGGATTAATGGTTGAAATGTTTCCAGGCTCACTCTTACCAGGCCTCTTTACTGTTAAATTGGTACAGAACCGTAACCTAATATGTAGGTTCCTTAAACTTTAAAAGTCTTTGGTGTCAAATTCTAATTTTCACATGTATGCTTAAATTTGCGTCTTGCAGTACCTTCATGCACTACAGGAATAATCTCAGCTCTCTATATAGCAAAGCCACATTTGAACCAGAGCAGGTTTAAAGAGATAATTTCACGTAAAAAAAGCTGAAAATTTGAAGAAAAAATCTCTTGTGAAAATAAAACTTTACTGGGTTTAACAAAGTCTTGGGTTTAAAAAAGTAATGGCATGTATAAATAAAACGAGTAAGATGTTTCCAAAGCCACTGCAGCAACTTGCAATGGTTGTAAACTTCTTACTCACTATTTTACAACCGTCTCGACTGAAGGAAGAATAAACTGTTGTGGCATGATTCCATTGGTCAGTTCACACAAACTACAGAGAGAGGCATGAATCCACCAATCACAGATATGAGGCATATGATGGACCTTCAAATACACCAGCTACGCACAGGTAGATTACATGTATCTCAAGCACTTTCCATGGACACATAACTCTGAACGTGAGTCACATGGAGTCTCAACATAACAGGGAACGTTTGAACTATGTTTCTGTATGTTATTATCACAAGCATATTAATAGAAACAATAAAATTAATAACCTTACACTCTTAAAAGTATAGGCACTATTGTACCTTTTAATTATTTTGCATTTGTATGAAAACGTGTAAGCTTACAGTAGATGACCAACACAGTCTTTACTGTCAATGGGACCAGAATTGACTGTGTTCAACTGCAGTGTTCAAATGACAGAAAATTTAAAATGGGCAAAAAATGAGTTATATGTTTTTCTTTAGACAATGATAATATATTTGCTTATGCCATAACATTTATATGCATATGAATGAGCTTTCTTCTGATTTCACCTCATTCACACAGCATTTAGGCTTTAAACTCTCTTCACAACTTCAGCAACAATGCTAAACCACTGCAGTTGAATAGTCAGCTAAATGCAAATGAGTTGTTTTGTTTTGTGACATCAAAAAACAAAACAAAAAACAAAGACTGGAATACAACATGTACAGAGTCAGTAACACAATTTGAAAGAATGTTTACAAATTGCACCAATCTCTTATTTAAAAAAGAATGGAATCTCTCCAGAGACCTTTTAAGAGTGCTCACCTCTGGAACTGATGCCCCCTGTGTTCAGAATCCTCCTCCTGGGAGAGCAACACAGGCATGAAAACACGAGCATGTCTGAACCGCAGCATGATTTGCTTCAGGCACAATAACTGTCAGTCTTGTTGCCTGCTGATAGTTTCCATTTTACAATTAAAGCCCGCTATGTGATTCATTTGTGGGCATTTTTGTTGTTTTTTTTTTTTTTCAGCCACTCAAACACTCCACAGCAAGAGACAGAGCGAGCGTCTCCCTCCAGGTGGGCTCAAACCTGCCGTGGTGTGTATGTGTCGGGGAGCCGAGACCCAGGGGAGGCCATTAAACTGCAGCCGCTCTCCCGGCCCTGCCGAGCGTGACAGCAGGTGAGGGTAAAAATAGTGAGCCATCTGTTAAAAGCAAGAGACGGCGAAAACCCTTTCCTTGTGACTCAGTGGGGACTCAATTAAAATGTGCATTTTTCCACGGTGGCGAAGGGGGAGCGTTCCGGCGGCCCCCCAGCCCGGGCAGGCCCAGGTGCAGCCTGCTCAGGTAGGCGAAAAAAGGCATCCCGGACTGAGGGGGGTCCGCTCTCGCTGGCCGTGTGACAGCCCGGGTGACAGCACAACTAAAAACCGGAGCTTTTTATTTTCTCGCTCTCCCGGTATCAAATCCCTCTGTATTCCGCTTATTCCTTCATTTTTCCTTTACTCTCCCAAACACTTTGTAAAAGCGGAGCCCTTGTGGGCTTCTGCTTTTTGTCCTTCTAAAGACACATGCTGCTACAAAGGCCCTTTCAATATTTTTATGTGCATGTGCATATCAGCTGGCAAAAAGGAGAATAATAATAAAAAACGAACCACTGAGGACTTAATTCTTCATAATAAAAAGCTGGTCCCTTACCTTTTACTAAAGGCACCTAAAAGAGTTCTTTAGAAAAATGCTAAAGAAGAATCATTTTTGGTTCCCTGTAGAAACTCTTAGTTGATGGTTCATTAGTAAACAATTTGGCAACAACTTACTCGTCTTCAATCTTCCCAGGTACACTCATGTCACTCCACTGCTGTGCTCCCTTCACTGGCTTCCTGTAGCTGCTTGTACCTATTCTCTTCTCTGTAGGTGTTCCAGTCTTGCTAGGTATTGCTCTGTGTCTAAACTTATATCTTGTTGTCTTCTTTCTAGGTATCAGCACTGGCTCTTGTTTATGGCGGTGTTTGAGCTTGAGTAGTTTGGACTTAAACCTGTTTGTACTAGAGATACATACTCTAACCGAACACTAAGCACTTTTGTAGGTCACTCTGGATAAGAGTGTCTGCTAAATGCTGTAAATGTAAATGTAAACGTACTCCAAATGCAGTCAATCAGTCAAGACGCGTTTGGTGTCCAGGCTTTGCTTCTTCAGTTTAGAACTGGAGCACTTAGGCTAAAGGCCACCACACCTTGGAGAGGCTGCGTCGCACCATACTGTATAGTGAAGAGTTGTGTACCATCACTTAGCATGATGCTGACAGGGAGAGCAAATAAATACCAGGTTTAACTTCATTTGTACTCCCTTCTTGTATAAACGAAGTCACTTATGATGGCTCTTCGCAAACTGTCTGTAAGATATATGCTGAAAAATGCTAGGCTAGTAACACTACCTAAGATAACTTTCCCACCTTGCTCTGTGGACATGTCATACCTCACATCATCCACTGTCGTTATGATGTGTTGCTGCCGGTGTGCCTCTATTAAAACTAGGCTTCAAATTCTTGGATGCTGCAGAGCTCAGCAAGACGCTGCAGGGTGCTGTAAAACACAATGCAACATGTCCAGCATACAAGGAACTCGATAGTGCGATCAATAACTTGAAGTAAATAATCATCAAAACAACATTTGTTCAAATTAATACCAAAATCTTCATGAACTCAATTCAAATTTAACTAATAAGCTACGCAAACTCAAATTTTTGGAAAATGGCATGGATATACTTCAATCACACATTTAAACAAAACTTGAAATACAACAACTTCCGCATAATAGACTTCAAACTTTTGGAGGATGTATTGCTGCAACATGTGCTTTAACATCAATATGTATGTATGTTAGCACACTTGTACCAAAGGAACTAATAAAATCTACATGTTCTTTGGTACATCAGCCCTGGTTCCCATTCAAATCACACACACAAATTGTGGCATTAGGCAATGAACAACCAGATGCACCAGCATTGAGATAGGATGGGACTGTTTCAGCTCACGCCCACTTTACATAAAGACTTTGGAAAGAAGTCATTGGTTAATCTAATCAGCTGTCACTCCTAGTCATAGATTAGTTTTTTATTAGTTGATGCTGAGTTATACAGTATTCTAAACCTACCTTGACTTGTCTGTGCAATTACAAAGCAAAGTGTTTGCTTATGTATGGGTTGATCAACTGCATTTACTGCTAAACTATTTTGTTACATCACTGCTGTTGTAAACGAGACATGTGAGACTGAAGAAACTTGTTCAACTATAAGGGAATGATTACATAATGTAAAGGTTCTATATCTGAACCATATGCCATAAGTTTAGGAACTTTAATTTAGAAATTTTGTCTGTTTCAGCTGTTCAGTTGCATATTCCAGCTAAAAAAGATGGGTGGTTTAGTGTTTAGATGCCCTATTTAGGGTGGATTTGGAGTTAATCGAGTTAATCACATTTGCATGTTTGCAGAGCAAAGACCTCAGTGGCAATCAGAGCAGGTGCACTCTCTCGTTCACACACGTCAGTATCCTACCAGGACCTCATCATTATCTACTCCAAATCACGGGTTCGAATTAGTGCAAATGTTTCGGATACCAGCTTGAAAACCATCTGACAGGTGAAACATTGTGGATAGAAAGATATTGAGTCCAGTCAACAGCTGACAACCAATATCTTCTCCATATTCAGCACAAAACCCAATTATTTCATCACTGGGCCACTGGACCTACATGAAAGCACACTAGGTTTAAATTAAGATAGTTCAGTCATGTCAGAAAGTAAAGTTTTCCCAAACGAAACCCAAAATTGTGTCTAAAATTTGTATGCATTATGTTTTTTTAAGTTAGGAGATTTATTAACATTTATAATAATATTTATGTACAATATTTAAACATATTTATAGTACACAGTTGGACCTTATAAACATTTTTTTACATTGTTTAGGACTTAAATCAATACCTGCACCATACTTATATTTTAGACAGTGCAACTTGAACACAGTAGCTGCCCTATATTTCATAAATGGACCATAAGAAATGCCTTAGAATATTTTTTTAGATTGCTTTACATTCAAATTAAAGAAACATATTTGCGTTCTTCTGTTCTTCTTTCAGTAATGATATGTAATTCATATTTTAATAGCTGGAGTAATGCAATAAATTACATTGCACCTAAATTCAAAATTTGTCTCTATTTAAAGTCTGCTCTTCACCTTTTTCTTTTGCTTTTATTAAAAGAGCTAGAAATGTTCAAATTTGATAAATTTGATAAATAGCCTCTTCTATGTATGGTCACAAACATGATCTTTAATTAAATATTTCGTATCTGAACTATCAACAGACTTTCTGCACTTATTTAAATTGAACCATGGGTGAGAAATAGCATCTATGCCTTTGTGATCACCCAGCGAGCTGTCTAAGGGTTAGTAAGATCCTTGTTTTCTTGTATTGCATAGCCAGACATGACAGTGTTTGTCTGTGTGGCATGTTTTCACTGGTGGATTGGTGAGCAGGGCTCTGAAACCCCCTGAGCCTATAGTTAAATACGCTCCATAAACAGAGCAGTGGCTACTGTCTGTGACCAGCAGATGAACGTCTATCTGTACCTAATCCCTTTCTTCGGAATCAGCTGCTATGAACTGCCCCACAGCACAAGCATCTCAGTCATAAGAGAGACGCACAGAAACTCACAGAAACTACGTCACATAGCTACACACTTAAGTGGCTAAAACCTAAAAAAAAGTTTAAAAAATCCAAATGTACTATTAATATTTTATTTCAAACATGTTCCCAGAGTAAAACTTCAAGGGGTAACAAAACACCTGTCAAGTTTGGGGGAAAAAAAAGGTCTTCCACCTGCGGAGCTGTAAGAGATCCTCATAGTTTGTAGCAAGCGTACCTCTGCTGAGCAAAGTGATCTGGATGTGTTTGAAGTGTTTAACCAGAAAAGTGCATTTACTACTTCCAGGTGCAACTAAAACTTTGCCCAGTGCAAGCAAAACTTGTCCCAGTGCAACTGAAACTCTTTCCAGTACAACCGAAACTTCTGCCAGTACAACTGAACCACCCCCAAGTGCAAACAGAACTTCTTTCACTGCAACTGAAACTCCTCCCAGTACATCTGAAACTCCACCCAGTATAAACAAAACTTCTTCCAGTGCAACTGCAGCTCTTATCAGTACAACCAAAACTCTGCACAGAGCAAAAAAAATAACTTCTTTCAGTGCAAACTTCTCCCAGTACAACCGAAACTCCCCCAAGTACAACCAGAACTCCTCCCAAAACAACAGAAACCCCTCCCAGTAAAAGCATAACTGCTCCCAGGGCAGCTGAAACTCCTCCCAGTACAACTGAAACTCCTTGCAGTGCAACCGAAATTCCTCCCAGTACAACCAAAACTCCTCCCAGTCCAATCAAAACTGCTCCCCGTGCAGTATATCACTGAGCATAACCTGTGTTTGTAAGGAAGATAATCATGATAGTGGCATGTGGTTGGGGACCTAATGAAACAAAACACTTACCAGGACTAAATAGGATCAATTAAATTAAGGTCTTACTAAGTCTTATTGTTTTGTATTACTTTTTTTTTTTAATTAAGGTTCCTCTGTGGGTCTTGGCTTAGATATACCGGAAAAGTCTTTTCTAGAATTCTTACATTCTGTGCAGGTATTATAATGATTAATGATTACACATACTTCTATATACATACTATATGGTTCTACAAATCAAAAGTTTCTTCAATGAACCAAAAGTGGCTGTTCGATTTTGTTGTTTTAAAAAAATAAACCTACTTTATTTTAAGAGTGTATGTTTGGTATTCTAATAGGGTCCAACAGTGTTTATGAGTTTTTTTTACTCAAGCAGTGAAAGGAGAATCTAAAGTAAATTAGCAACATGTCGGAAAAAAAGGGACTGAAAGATTACCACTCACGTCCCCGTGGACAAAAATAATAGCAGTCCAGAATGAAAGAGAAGAAAATGCATTATAAAAAACAATAGCAAACAAAAACTCACAATAGCTGTAGATTAACCACTTTTAGTTCCCTACAAATGTCATTGGATAGTCCTTTAGAGAACAATGGTTGTAAAAGGAGCCCTTTCAATGTTTAAAGAAGGTCCACATGATGTAGGTTATAGGAAGAACTCTTTAATTATTAATAAAATACCTTACATTGTGGGAAGGTTAGAGAATGAAAAGTGGTTCCTTTACAGCATCACGCGAAGAGCTCTTGCTGGAGAGAATGCACATAAAGGTGGACTCTGTGGTGGCAAGCCAAAAATCTGCTTAAGTATCTCAAAGCGCATCTTAGTATCTTAATGATCCGGCAAAAAGTAGCAAATATCCTGTGGTTAGATTAAATACAACAAATGATCTTTTTCTTTACAAGGTGCAGACAAGGACTATCTCTCAGTCTGCATCGTACTGTGAAGCTGTTTTTTAAGAAAAGTAAAAGGTTAAAGCTTTCCTTGAGAAAAAAGAGAAATTGGATATTCCTGAGTGGCACAAAGTCTGTATCTGCATCTCATTTGTAGCAACTGCTGTCTGTAAATTGTCCAAGAAACATATGGGCGTGGGTACATTTGTCAAGAGAAATGAAGAAAAAAAATGAGAGAAATTTGGTAGAGGCTTACCCGAAGTAGCTGAAGCTCTAATTGCTGCAAATGGTGCTTGAAGGTTTGCGGTCCATTGGCAAACCAGCTGATCTTAAACCAATGATTGTTTGATCAATTTCATGCTGTAATGATGGGTTAATTTGCTAAAACATAATTACAGTGATCTTTGTTTATTGGGTCCACTTATATTACTATAGATCAGCATGTTTTTTTGTTTTTTTTATTGTAAACTGAATTTATAAGCAACTAGTTTTATCCAACATTGCAGGCATTTACATTTTCAGACATAATTACTTTGTATAGTTTTTGAAATTTATATATATATATATACACAGTGAAATTGTTTATGCTCATGTGTTACTTCTCCATAGCAAGGACTGAGAACAGGCAAAACAATGATTATTTAATATTAAAGTTATAACATTTTTTAGCTATGCTAAAGTTTCACACTAAAGAAAGTTACACTGATGTATGTGATACTATGCTATGATGTTTTGATTTTATAAGTTGGTAGCACAACCAAGGTACATAATAAATAAATACACTTTTGTACTAATATATATATATATAGAACAAAAGTGTCAAAAGACACCTATGTATCGAGTCGCGGACAAATGACTAAATTCAGTTAACACATGCCTGTCCTGCCTCATAATACCACTTTGTACCTTAAGAGCCATTAGTGAGTCACTGTAGCATCACTGGAGAGTCTGCCATCAATCCAACATGAGAGAATTAAGAAGGAGCACTGCTCCTAACCTCTTGTCAATTTTTCTAAAATTTCTAAAAC
This sequence comes from Megaleporinus macrocephalus, assembly GCA_021613375.1. NCBI lineage: Eukaryota > Metazoa > Chordata > Actinopteri > Characiformes > Anostomidae > Megaleporinus > Megaleporinus macrocephalus. Next base: position 32,863,018 of record CM038720.1, read on the forward strand.
AGCTACCCAATGAAATAAACAGCAAAAACAACTATAACTGAAGTTCCTGCTCGACAATTTAGCTCTGGCTGAGTAAAGGGATGAAGTTTGATGCGGTTCCTTTTAGACTGGTAAGGAGTGAAGAGAAGGAAGGTGGGGCTGTGTATTTCCTTGTTTCTTATGATAGGAATGGACCCAACAACGTTCTGGATATATGTTGCTGCCTATTTGCTTGGAGTATGAATTCAACAGGTTGCATCAACTTACAAATTGCTCCTCTATAGGGAAATCCCAGGAATGTCTAAAAATCTTACAATTTAATCTTAAAAACTAAAAAAAAAAATCAATGTGGTTTGCTGAAATACTGTACTCTAGAGAAGCATACATAGCATGAATTGCTTTCAGGAGCCAGGCAGCTAAAGCTTTTAATACCTCTGAAAGTTATCTTATGCAAAGCTATTACACAAAATGGCTATAAATCAGTGATTGTTTCATGTTCCATGACTGCTTTGAGGTGTTTTAAGGCAAAGCAGTCCCCATTTTTCAGATGTATCTCCATTTTTCCTTATTAACATAAAAACCTCACACGCATGTGCAAGTTCACTGGTCATTTCTGGTGGTAGGCTTGGTAGGCACTTCTGCTTTTGTGGCAGTTTTCATATAAGCTATTATGTACTTGCAACATCTTAATAGATAATAAATCAAATAATACATCCATTTTGGTCCGAGAATGATCAGCATATCCATATGTGCTTGTGGACCACTGCTTTACAGGTAAAGCATCAGCGTAAGCTGTAACAATGTAAAGCTCTTCCGACGACACCATTAGCTCATGGTGATTATTGAATACTGAAAAGGCAGAATGGTTCAGCAATCCTTTCTCACTCCATGAAGCAAATTTCCTCCCGTTTCTAAACCATATGGGCTGTGAATTGCAGGAGTGGCTCCGAGATGCCTGACAGCCCACATTTTCAGAAAATTGTGTCTACCAGCCGCTGAGACTTGAAGGTGGCACAATGAAGTTGGTGTGATCAGATGGCTCGGGCTTTGCCAGGGCGGCCTGGAGCGGCTGAAAATAATGGGCGAGACAGAGTGAGCTCACATAACCGAGCTGATGCTCCGCTAAAATCCTCCAGCAGCGAGATGGATGTCGCGCTATCGACTGTAAATCCAACGGAGAGCTTGACACCCCTTTTCAATAACTACCCCCCAATAAACACAGTGAGTGACATATTCTCATTCAGTGTGGGCTTGTGCCTGTCCTGTCTCCATCAATCTCACAGTTTCCACTTCATCTCCATTCAGGTCCCGTCCCCCCAGAACGCAAGCCGTTTGAGTCGGAGCCAGGCGAAATTACTCAGACAGGTAATATCTTGACTTCAGTGATAAAAGAGACTTTTATGGACAATTTTCCCTTCAAATGGTTGGATTCTCGACGCTCTCCTCCAGCTAACTTTAGAACTTCGATGTCTTTCTACTTTCTCCTAGGCCCGTCTTCCCTCTTCCCTAGCCAGAGGCCAGCTACCTGGGCTTTTAATTACTGTTTTTCTGAAAAGACTTTGATTCCTGACACCTGCAGGTGAGTCCATTCTGCCATGACATAATGGCTCTCGGTTAAAAGTAATTAGCGCCTAGGGAGAGAGGCGGACCAGGGCAAGGAAACAACTGTCAGGTCCCCTCATTCAGGTGCATGCCAAAGGCATGTGAGTCCTCTTCTTAGCCGAGTAGAGTATAAGAGGAACTCTGGAAGCAAATGCAGGTAGTTTGTTATGGGGCATGATCCTGTAAATTTGTGTTAATGAACATTGATTTCAAACCCACTGGTTATTGCTGCCTGGTTACAAGGTGCATAGGGCAAACCAGGATAAAGCTGATGTTTAATATAATTGCTCCACCACAAGAGAATTGTAGTAGTGCTATGTATTACCTAACACAGTAATAGACTCACAAAGTGGCATTGTTCAAAGAAATATTATATGAGAGAATAAAAACTGTCTTCACTTTCAATGTAAGTCAATGGAACCTCATTTTGTCCAAGCTATTTTGGAGCATTTCTATTGGTCCGTTCAGCATTCAATTTCCACACACAAAAATGCAGCTGCTGCATTCAAATGATGTAGAAAAATCATAAAAAATGGAAATACATGTTTCTTTGGGGCAGTGACGCACTTCACCCTAGAACGGAAGTAGTGCCAAACAAAAAACATAACATCAAAATAATTTCTTCATCCATCCATCCATCCATTTTCTACCCCTTTTCTGTGGATCCGGGTCACGGGGGTAGCAATCTAAGCAGAGAAACCCAGACCTCCCCCTCCCTAGCCACCTCCTCTAGCTCCTCTGGGGGGATACCGAGGCATTCCCAGGCCAGCTGAGAGATATAATCCCTCCAGTATGTCCCAGGTCTTCCCCGGGTCTCTTGCCGGTTGGACATGTCCGGAACACTTCCAGTGAGGCGTCCAGGAGGCATCCTAACCAAATGCCGCAACCACCTCAAATGATTACTCTCAACGTGGAAGAGTAGCCTCCCCCGTATAATCGATCTCTAAGGGTGAGACCCAACACCCCACGGAGAAACTCATTTTGGCAGCTTGTATCCGTGATCTCGTTCTTTCAGTCACTACCCAAAGCTCGTGACCACAGGTGAGAGTAGGAACGTATATTGACCAGTAAATCTCTTCACCAGGACAGACCAGTACAGAGCCCGGCATCACTGCAGACACTGCGCCCACCCGTCTGTCAACATCCCTACCACACTTGTGAACAGGACCCCGAGATACAGGAGGTCATTTAAAAAGAATTTCTCGTACTTTGAAATTTGTACTTCACACTTGCCTGAGTAATAGGTAGAAGTTGAACTCCTTGAGATCGTAGTTTCACCACTGTTGGTGTAACAGTTTGGAACTTTGGATAAGTAAAAATCTTCCATCCACATATTATGAACAGTTTCTAAAATGAATTCTGAGTACCGAAACATCACAATTCACTTTAAATTACATTCATTTACAGTGTCCATTATTATTTTACTGTGTTTTGCTATTAAAGTGAAAAGAAAAGCACGTCAAAAGGTAATTTATTGTATGCTAATTGGAAAACCAAAGAAACGCGCATCAGCGTATAGCAAATGCATACATTCAACCGGCTGCAGAATCCTGATGTGCTGATTTCCAAAAGCTAATTTGTAAACATGAGCTAAGCACGACAGCTCCACCGCAGCAATCGTATACAACCTAGACATGCCTGCTTTTCAGGACTGTAAAGACAGGGGGGCGGTGGGGATAAGGAAAAGCAAAAAAGGGGAGTAAAGAGGAGGTTACATTTTTAGAAAGACGGATTTCCCGCAGCTTGAAGGCTGTTTTGGGCCAGACATTTATCAGTGGAACGAGTCGGCCTCTGACAGAGCTCGGAGCACCCTGGATATTAACTCTGCAGTGGGCATCGTGATCCTCCTCCCTGCTCACACGCCCAGCATTGCAATGGGCTGATGAGAAATGGCGCTTTCTTCGGGCCACTGTATATCACGGCGCGGCCTCGCCACGCGTTGACAGCTGTGACCTTGTTTGAATGTGAAAGTGAGACATCCACTTTTAAGTCGTAAAAGCTGTGAAGCCTTATTACATTTTTTTTTCCACCCTTGAAGATAGACATATATAAAAAAGATGAATCTACAAACCTAGAGCCAATCATTACAGCGGCGCTTGGCAGCTCATAAACAGCTTCCCATTCGGTACCTCGCTTGCTTTTGTTTTCTTAACAGCAGCAATGACGCAGAAGCACTGAAAGTTGAAAGTCTGACTCTTCTAAACTTTTTAAGGAAGAGTGCGAGTCCCTGTTAGAGGCCCCATCATTCTGGCTCCAACGACACCCCGATATTTGTACTTCATATATTTTAAGCCCAATCATCATGCTCCAAAGCACGACTAAATGAACTCTCACAAAGTATTTTGGATTATATATCACAGTAATTGGCAATTAGGATTTGCTTAATGGTATAAAACAGTAACTCATCACTAAGATTGCCGTTACAATTCTTAATTTTGTACTTGGGTTTAAAAAGAAGGAAAAAAAGAGATTAAAGAAAAGGAGTGGACACGACGACTCTTAGGCCCAACTCAGCCCAACACTTAAGCAACACAATGCAGCAATCTCTACAGCAAGTAGCTTTCTGCCAGACAACATGTCATAAATAGGACCTTACAAGAGCAGTCTCCAGCCATTACTGTCATGTAAGACATTTTCGCCCCTCGGTCCCCCATGAGGCAGTCGCCCCGGGCTCAGGCTCCTTACTGAGCTGCTCTGATCTCTAGACCTGCTGGCTATGACCCCATTAGCATACTGGGGTAAACAGGCTTCACTTTCCATACAAAATAATGCGCCTGCTCTGAATGAACAATGTGTGGCGCTGCTAGACTTTGCCCTTGGCTGCTCATTCCTGACCAGAGGAATGTTTTCTTCGGTAATGACTGTGGTTAGAATTAGAAAAGGTTAGTCCGAGATCAGCGCTCGTGGGCAACTTTCCGACCTCTGACACAAGCTGGTCGATCCCTGAGCACAACTGGAAAGTTGCCAAGCTGGCCCGACTATATTCCCAGATTCAAAACCAGCAGATGGTGGCTGATTAAAAGAAGAACACTGCAAACTCTAATTACTGTTTCTTTACATCATCAAGAACAGAGGTCACCAACGGTGCGTCCTGGAGGTGTACCTTCCCACAAAACTTCTAAGTCTACCTGGCTACGGCTGCTTCCAGTAATTCATGAGGTGTCCCACTTGGAGGGCTGGTAGCCTGAAATCTACTCTACTGTCCTTGACCCATTAGTTTAACTGATGGGTTGGGTCATGGTTTGGTAGGAAACGTGCCAAACGGTGGTCCAGATCTCCAGAAGTGGAACGGAACGTCCACAAATTAGGCAGTGGTGTGGTTTGGAGATTCAGAGTTTAGAGTTGGAGCTACACTCAACGGGAAAGGCCTGATCTCCAGGAATAGCACCGGTGACCATATATCCACAAAATACATTTTGCTCATTTAAAACTAAAAACACTAACAAGGGATCTGTCATGCTTTTCTGTTTTTTCCTCTTTCCTTTCATGTCTTATGTTGCTTTTCATGCATGTAAACAATCTGCCAAGTTATAAAACCCAAAGTATATACTAGAGGGAGAAACTCTTTCCCACAGAAACCACTGTTCACTGCCTGAACTGCCTTTTTAAATTGCCAGCCCTTTTTTACAAGGTGACATCACCTTGTAATACAGTCCTTATTGCCCATCTACATTCACCAGTCTAGCTTGCAAAAGCTGTTCTACCTTCTTATTCTACTAGACTTTCAGGATCAGGCTCTGCCTCAAACTAATATGGGAGAACCAATGCCATCGTAAGAATAGCTGCAGTGGTGTGGGAGCAGTACTTATAGGATAATGTTGCTCTAGTGGTTAACCAATCAGAATACACAAGGCTCATCAAGAGGGTGGTGCTTAAAGAAACAGGAGCTCTAATAGAGTGTTTCAGATGCAGAATACATGTGTACAATATGATAAAAATATTGTGAAGCCTGTAAATCTATCCTAGTACACCCCAAAAATAGAATAAACACTGAAGACATACAAATTAAGTAGCTTGATGTAAAATGGTCCTTCGTAGAGAAGCTTGCGATGATGACGACTTTTAAGCCATGTCTGGCACCACTATGAACAATTCAGTCTTGAGCAAAGCATTTAAAACCATTTTGAATTACTTCAAGATGTTCATATCTTAACCATTTAATTATGCAGTGGGATAAAATCAGCCAAATTCCTCTTTAATATCTGTAGGGGTGAGGGGGGTCTAGCCCATCAGGCCCAGTTATGCCCAGTCAGTCATACCATAAACTGGCAGGCTGTAGCCAATGAAGACCCAGATGCAGGACGAAGATGCAGCATGGTTGCCCGAGTTGAACTGCTTGTGCTGTTAAACCCTTTCTTCTGTGGCCGGTGGCAGCCTCTCCATTTGATAATATTCCTCTGACACAAACAAGTGTTCAAACAAGAGCTGAAGACTTGCTATTAATGGCTCCTCTTTAGAAGCTGAGACGAATCACTGGCCTAAGCCTCTCCTTGGGCCTCTCCTTTTGTGCTTTGCCTGTGTCCCACTAGCCCCAGTCACACTGAGTAAACAACATGAAGCAAGGAGAATGGGCTCTCCTTTGCCCTCTCTTTTTTAATTTAGACATCCCGGCTTCACAGCCGAGGGACATTAGGGAGCGTGGCTAAGGAGTCGGCCTAAAGAGCTCGGTGAGATTGTAGCCCGTCAGGCCCTTGCCTTCAATCCCCCGTGCTCTTCATCTTCCGCCACTCGTACGGATTCCAGCAAAACGAATCGGCCCTGCCCGAGGAGACAGGCACCATGTGCTGCTAGAGATAGCAGATGAGATTTATGCAATGAAAGATGAGACGCTCTGTTCAGCAGAACGCAGTGACGGCTAAAATTGAATACACGGTGCGCAGCAGAGGATTGCGATCGATAGCGAGTTTTTTGAGCACATTTTGAATACAGAAGAAGTGGCGGTAATAATAATGACACTCATCATCATTCAAGTCTGTCAGTTTGGGCACAGGAGCCCTGGCACGATGGCCAGAAAACTTCTCAACGTAACGGGAAGGAAAGATTGCTTTGATTAGATTCGAGGTTTAATATTGATAGCGACGAGAACTCGCTGAAAGCTCTTTTGCTGCATCGAACGTTCTCCTCGTGGTTAGATGGATTCTTTTTGACCGTCTCAAAAAGAATGTGTTATGCAGTGCCGGGAAACATTGCACATCAGAACAGGCCAAAAAAAAAAAAAAGAGAGAATGCAGATGATATGGGATGGGGTTGCTTTGGGGAGAAGAGTCATGCTTGCATTGAACAGAGTCAAGCTTGCGCTGCCCTGATTACCTAGCCAGCTCGGGCTGAGGCCTAATAACAGCTTCCCAGATGAGATTGGATAAATTCTAATCTCTTCCTATCAGTCGGCGAACAATGAGGAAGACTGCGAGGGAGAGGAGCGGTGACCTCCTCATCAAACAAGGACATTTCCACACGTAGCCAGGAGGTGAGATTGCGAAAGATGAAAGCAACAACACAGCGGAGCTTTGGCGCTGCTAGGGGTCAGCCGAACCGGTGCTCATGCAAATTGGCTACTTTAATGGCGATAATGAGAAGCAGAGAGAGAGAGAGAGAGAGAGAGAGAGCGAGAGAGAGAGAGAGGGGCAGAGAGAGAAAGAGAGAGAGAGAGAGAGAGAGAGAGAGAGAGAGAGAGAGAGAGAGAGAGAGAGAGAGAGAGAGAGAGAGAGAGAGAGAGAGAGAGAGAGAGAGAGAGAGAGAGAGAGAGCGAGAGAGAGAGAGAGGGGCAGAGAGAGAAAGAGAGAGAGTACGCAAGAGGGAGAGGCTGGAAAGAGGAGGAACAGCTGGCCTGGTTTTCATTGTGCCCGTGGAATAGCACGGACACGCTGCTATTTAGAGAGCAGAACAGTAGCCTACAGCGCGGAGCTGGAGCGTGACTACACGGCGAAGAGCAGCACGCCTCAAATGGGTCAGGATGGACTGAATATTAACTAGGCCCACGCGCAGTCCTCTCGGCAGCCCATTGAACATGCAGCCCCTGCCCTGCTCGCGCTTACACCTAGACGGTTGAGAGAATACTGATTGCATTAAGATTAGAACAATTTCCAGAGACAGAAGCAGTGGGGTGACTTAGGCCAGACCTTTGTGGCTTCTCATTTTAAGTGAGTTATTGTACAATCTAATGGAGGGTAACATTATCCACCTTGGGGTCAATCTTCAACCAAAACTTGATTCAGCATAAAGGCGCCACTTTATCAGCAAACAACTTCCAGTAGCTGGTAATGGCGTGACTAAGAACATTGAAAAAGCACTGAACGTACACACAGGGCGCACTTTTCAATCATTCAACATTGACTGAAACAATAAAACTGTACTGAACCACATGGGGGACTCATCCCCGTTCCTATATGGAAGAATCCAGACTGAGCTGAGAAGAAAGATATAATGAAATGCTGCCATCTAGGGTTCGCAATTATTACTTCAGCACGTCCTGGACTGTTTTGTCACTTACTAAAGACTATTAAATAAGAGACAGAGAGACAGGACGCAGGCGACAAGTGACAAATACAATGAACACTCACTGTTTAGACTGGCCGCTGTTTTAAGTGTCAACATAGCTATGACTGCTCAGCCTCACTGGAGAATCCATCACGTTTTACGGTCTTCCAAAGACTCCATTCTAGAAACCATTGGCTGAATCAACACTGAAAGAGACCTTAGTCCCAGTAAGCACGCCCTTTTGGCGCCAGGAGCACTTGCTAAATTGGGAGTTTTCCAAGAACCAATGGCAACAGGGTTAGCTTGTTTTCCAGTAAGCTGGAAATTGCTATTGGCATCCCAGGCAGATTAAACTTGATAAAAGGTCTCAGGAGGAAATGAAGTTTGTTATGACAGAGCGCCGTCTGGGTGAACTCAAAACTTTCTCAATAAATGCCAGACTCGGTGTCGTCGTCTTTCTCTCGCCCTCCTTCTCTCTCACCTACTACCGTCTATTCATGCTCTTTTCTTTCTGCTGACTTCCCTTCCGACACACCATTAACTGTGAAGTCAATGGCGTAGCTGTGGTGGAGGGAAGATGAATACATTTCCTCTAAGCAATACGTTTCTCCGACTTCTGACAATCCGGTTTCCTCCACTCTCACTGTAGTCTTTACCGCTATTGATTTTGATCATAGATAAGAAGGCAAAATCTCTGTGTGAGCTTTAAATCTCTCCACTCACAGTGTCGCTGTATTAACTCCCTGCTTTACGCTACTGTAAATAACCGTCCCAGTGCTCCGGGAACCCTCCTGTCTGTCACACAGGCCTAGCTGGTGCACAGCCCCTGGAACAGAGCGGGAAAAGAAGTAGATACCAGCTTTTCTCTTCACACAGTGGTTGACGTGGCTTGTTATACATGTATAATGACTAAATTGACATCCAACTGCAGCAACAACGTCCAGGTCGTGAAGATCTACCACCAAGAAGGTTTTAGCCTCAATTAGGTGCTATAGAAAAAGCTTAAAAGGGTTAAAACAGTATAGAATGGTGCTCTCTAGGACCAGGATTGAGATCGTTTACTGTTAACTATAGAGATGTGGGTAATTGGCATCTATTACATTAATATTACTAGGTAATTAAGCAACTCTCCACTAGTATCATGTAATTAAAGGCTACTACTTGTTACAACAATGTAATCAACACTCACTAGATTGTAAGAACTTATTAGAGGCTCTCTCTTGAAATGGCAACTTCATATTCACACTGTTTGACATATCGTATAAAAATCAACTAAGCAGGTCATTTGACTTCAATTTTCCTAAGACTAAGTTTTATCCCCCAGGGGCGTGGTGAGGGATAAACAGCAGCATACTGATGTTCACATTAGTTTCTGTGGTGAATGAACCATCCCAGCACACAGTTCCTCAATGACAAGCTCCATCAAATATTTACTGTAGAGCAGTGCTTTGGCTGTTTAACTGTGCTTTGATCACACATGCTTCTCTTCTAGCTTCTCTCCCTGGTGTGAAGGCTCCCTTTGTGCTTCAGGATGAGTAAGGAACCATGTAAACTTCTGAACTTTGGAACCGTGAATCTACACCTTCAGAGATTTAAACATGGTTTTAAGTTACAGACATCTCTCTCTCACTTACAAAACACAAATGAGAGTGTGTGTGTGTAAAGGAGAGGCTGAGATATTTGTTTAAAGACAGAAACACAAAGTATGACAATAAAAGCCTGTATTCAGACCCTTTGACTGAATCAGTGACTATAGATTCAGAGTTTAACAGCAATTAGAAATCAAGATGAGGCTTTTTTGTTTTATACAAGTATCTGAATGGTCCCCAGTTTATCAGAACAGTACATTCCAATGCACAGGCATTTTTTTAACTCTGTGCTGTCATCCTGTGGTCCTAGCTCTGGTAAACAAATAAACATCCTTGCATTAAAGGGCCCATATCATGAAAAAATGGCTGTTCATGTGTACAACTGCTATATGAAAGTACAACTTTCACAAGACTCACAATTGTATCTAGAAGCAGAAAGTCTGTGAACAAACTTCAATTGCGAAGGTATTCCAAGTGGTGGCTAAGGTGTCATGCTAGTATTTGCAGCATTTATATTTTAGCTTTCTTAGCATTCCATCATTCATTTACTATGGGAGGTAAAGTGTACTTGAACAGACACTGTCCAAAATAATCTGTCCTAGAAGTATTATTTGTGTATAGGCTCTACAAGACTTTCAGAGTCTGGGCTTGTAGAATATTAAAACAGTAAGTTGGCTGTGTGAAGCTTACTTAATTACATTGTACATCAACAGCATTGACTGAAAGAGAGAGGACTTCCATGATAACGAAGACCTTGCAAACTCCCGGCTAGTTAGATGAATCAGAAGCAACCAAACACAACAACACAACCCCAACTAACTGGCAGCCAAGCACACTATGCCCAAGGTATAGCTCTCAGCCCAGAGAAAGGGGTTATGTTGGTCTTTTTGGACTTAGAACTTAATTTATTGAGGAAAAAAATATACAACAATTTAATTCACAAAGTATTTGTCAGAATAAAACTAACAATTCCCCCTAAAATTTAAAAATACCGTTTACTTCCCACACCATCCTGTCCATATTTGCAAACTAAGTCACAAAAAACAGCCCACTTTAAATTCAATGTTTTTCTTCTGAAATGCAATGCATTTACATATATCTGCCTATTCAGTCTATACCAGTTCAGCTCCAGCCATTCATGTGAAATCAATAGTAGCGTTTCAGTCTGGAGTATGTTTTTAAAAATGTGGCACAATACAGAGCAGCCAGTTTTAAACACACCAGTTTTAAAAGGCACAGTAACAAAGCCAGTCCATTTAATTTAGGGATAAAGAGATCATGTAAAAAAAGGAATTATGACTCAGTTTTCAGTTTATGAAACCGTACCAGCTGTGGACCTCAGTGGAGAACACAGAAATGCATGATATGGGCCCTTTAAACAGAATAACTATTCCTTAAACAATGAGAACATAATAAACAACCAAAAAAGAAAAAAAACAACTAAAGGTCAGTTACTCTGCATTGCTCAGACAGATTCCTGGTCTTCTAGAGGGTCAAGGTCTTACAGTGGTTGGAGAAGGCAATCAAGGCAGCATTCCAGTCCATGATTCAAAGAGGAAGCAGTCGTACATAATAGTCTCTTTACACTTCCATCCTGTGTTGTGTGAGAGGATGACTGAAACATTGGCCATATAATGGGAATCTGTGCCTGGTCGGACACTAAAATGGGTTTCAGTGACTGACAGGATTTTTCAGTCAAAATTCTATGTACAAACTTACACTGAGAATCTTATTTGTTTTGGCTTTCATCGTTGTCCAAAGCTTAGTCATCTGTTTACAGTAGAGGTGTCTAGAAAAAGGTCTCTCTGCACAGTGGACATGTGGACTTGTTGCTTGACGTGAACCATTTGTACTGGAAGAAAAACAAACAAATAAATAAATAACCGGATGGATGAGGAGGTTCCAACTAAACCCAACTTTCAGAAAACATGAAACCGGCAGTATGAAGATTTTACATAAACCAATCTGGAAACACTAAAGATACAACCTAGTGGACAAGTGATACTCACCAGGCAAGCTGAGTGGAACTTCTTCTTGCAAGTGCGACAGGCTTTCTTAGGCAGTGAATAGTTGGATCCATGGATGACGGAAAAGCAGATCATGCAGTCCTCCACTCCCTCAAAACGCTTGTCCACATTATTCTTCCACAGAGACAGACCCTCCATAATGCTGCCATTCTACACACAACACGCACACAGTTTTAATGCTCGATACAACGTTCAAAATACACCTCAGTTTGTAAACACCAGTAAGGGCTGCACAGACTAGTTGGCCAGTCGACTTCACAGCTTTTTATTGCTGTTTAAGTTGTTACCTAAAATTAAGTTTACTGAAGACGGCAATCATTTTTTACTACAGTCCCCTACAATTCCATTCTCCTACGTCTTCAGCAATTAGTCAACATTAACTCAACTTTCATAACATAAATGTCAACTTTTAAAAATCTGAAGAAGTTGTGCAACCCCTAGCCACCAGTTCTGTTAACCGCATTTAATTATACCAAAGACATAAAACTTTATCTGAAGGCTGACTACACTGGGACTAAACATATTCATAAGCACTGAAGTCCTCTTGGTGAACTAGACCTCTGCCTTAGAAGTCCCATTACTTGGTGCTTCAGAACAGTGTTATAAATGGAACAACTATGCATCACTGCAGTTTAAGATCCCTCATGTAAATGTAGCAATGTTTACTTTATAAACCCTCTTAGGCCATCTTGTGATTACAGGCATATGCTGTTTATAAATATGTGAGTATTGCTTTATAAATACATTATGCTTAGGCATGTGCTATGAAGTCCCCATACAGGTAAGCTGTTAGGCTGCTTTTCTCATAACATTACCTGCCAATAATGATATTTGACATAGCAGTGATAAATAACAACCTATAATATTAACAAGACATGGTTTGCTCTACATCCTGTGTAATACAGAGAACTGCACTTTAGAACATTTAGGACTTTGGTTTTCTGGCAGTGGCTCAGCTTGAAGGTTGAAGTTGAGGGTAAAGCTGAAGATAAATTGCTCTATCAAAAGGAATTCTCAGCAGAGACTCATTTTTAGCCAGTTCCTAGGCTTTGTCTGTCTGTCCAGACCTGCCTTGTGAGTACCTGATAACACATAAAAGATATACCATTTTTAATAAACCAGTGCACTACCCTCGTGGTATACTGCCCAAACCTAATGGATCATAAAATGCCTTACACGAGTGATATAACGTATTAGATTTGATTGCCTTTGGCATGTAACGAATTTTAAAACACCATGTACTTTCATGCACAGATCTTTTAATTGAACTTTATATCCTACCTGATGTGTAAGGTAAGTGCTGAGCTGGAGCATCCAGTTGCGCCACTGTTGCACGGCTACTCCAACCCTGCGGCCGCTCTCCACGGAGATGGAGCCCAGAGGGTAGTTCTGAGGCAGCTGGATTACCAGCTCGATAAAGATATCATCCACAGAGTAGGTCGCAATCACCTCTCGTGTGGCAGAGCGTGCTTTGACCTGAAAACAAAGACATACACATAAAGCCCTGTACAGAAAAAGGCTGACATGAAAAAGAAATCACAGAGATTTTAAAACAGCGATACGCTGTTTCTGCACAAATTCAAACCCAACAAACAAATCAAGACCCGAGTAAAGGATTTATGCATCAAGTTCTACCATGAGCTGACTCACTGAACAGACTCTGAGCATGGAGACTGAGAAAATCAGTTCTGCTGCTGTAGTTATGTTTTATTTAACAACTTTGTCTGCAATTCTGAACAAGCCTTAGCAGCACCACCACCAAGAATTTAACACAAACTGCCCAGGTTTGCTGCATCATACGAAAAGGACCTAAGGACAGCTCACCGTCATACTCTCGAAGGTCTGTGTGCTGGACTGCACTGAGCTGATCTCCTGCAATGACAGCACACTGCTTACATACTTGCTGGTGAACTTATCCACGATGCTGAACACGCGCTTCTCCTGACTGTTCCACCATAAGCGAACCATTGCAGGCAGGTCCTTCAAAGCTCCGTAGTACACAGAGCAGGCCAGGTGGGGTACCTCACACTGCAAACCTTCTTTTTCTGTTTCACAAGCAAACACATAGCATCAGCGCTGTGGCAACCACTGCCATAAAGGACTTGCAAAGTGTTGTACGTCAACTGTAGAATAAATCTGCTGATGGTATGTCTAATGTTTTGTTCTTGTAGTGAACTGAAGTGAATTGAATATCAGCAGTGTTGTACTCACGGTGCAGGGTCAGGGGCAGGTTCTCAGTAAAGAAGCTTTTGGGTTCTTTGCTGCCCGTTTCGGTGGGCTGCCCGGGCAGCATCGGGGTCTCTGGCATGAGGCGGAAAAGATGCAGCAGCAGCTTATGCAGAGCACGGGTCTTTTTTAAATACAAGGAGTACTGGACACGCAGCTGCAACAACCAGAAAACCAATACAGGAATATGAAACGTACATCAACAGGCAGACAAACACTTTGCATATAAAGGTTCTCAAGATACCAAAAGTAGTATCACATAATCACAATGATGGAATGATAAAGAGTAGTATCAAAATGATATCCTGGGGGAAAAACAAACAAACAAAAACATTGTCTTGTAAGATAAATCGATGCAGAATCTGAAAATGTTTACATTGTTTAAGCTTTATTAACTGTAAATTTTCTAGCAGGTATGCATATACTATGGTATGCATATAGCATATACTATTTTACTTGCCTATAGGCAGAAAACCACATCAACAAGCTATTATAATGTAAAAATACAGCTTCATGATTTATATATAGGACTTCAGACAAGCAATTTATGTAGAGTATCAAGATAGAATACAATATCCAAGAACTTTGTCACTGCCGATTTCATAACTTCATAACATCCCACTCAATAAAAGTACAGCAAAGCAACAGAAAAGTCTCCACTACTAAGCTACCATCATTTAGAAATGTATTCAGTGGTTTACCACACAGTTCTGTAGAAAAAACTGAACTTTTGAAACATTGAACAACACTAGTGCACGTAATCGACAGGGCACACCGCATTGCCAAATATATGTATAACCATGTCAGCTACTGCCAGCAGTCTGTGCTACTGGAACTGAAACACCAAAATAGTTCACTTTGGTGTCATACCTGAGACGGTGCAGCCTTAAAGAAGGTGAGGAGGAGTTTCCAGGCCAGCAGATATCCCAGGATGCAACAGTGCTCCATGCTCAGGGGCTGCACCACAGCAAATTCACCCACCTGCACGCCACCCAGGATATTCTCCAGCAGCTCCTCTGTGGCTGTGAGAATGCTCATTACTGCTGCCGGAGGGGACCTACAGCAGAATACAAGCAAGTTTTTACTTCTAAAGTCTTCACGTCCTCATTGCCTTTGTTCAGCTGCTCCTTGCATCATGCCCCATGATTAATGCTGTATTTTCAGTGGTACAAACTCATAAAGTGCACTAAGTTTTCCTTAAATTTTATAAAGACTTATAAAATCCGATTCCTGTCACAAGTCACAAGCCACTGAAATTCATCAAAAAGATAAATCGTCCTTGTTTTTATTGTCAAACTCTGCAACATGCTTACAACTGTGGCCAGCATGCCAACTCTTATTGAGAGAAAAAAGAGGGGAAAAAAAATAAATAAAATAAAAAAAATCACTCTTTAACAGACAAAAACACACAATCTTACAGGCAAGACTCTTCCTCATCATCATCATCTGATTTGGCACTGGCACTTTCATGGTCACTTTCTGGTAGCAGAGGCATGACCCTGAGAAAAGATGAAGAATATATTTTATTAGCAGCAACAAACAATGTGAAGTACAACTCCGTCCATTGTTGTTGAAAAGTTATTGGTCTGGCTAGAAGCTCCCAAAAACCCAAGCACATGGCAGTAAGCCACTCTCTTACTTGTGCAGTATGTGGTAGGCAGCCAGCTGCAGCGGTCGGGCCTTGAACAGCAGCAGTGGGGCGAGAGTGTTCAGCAGAGTCTGAAGGGCATCGGGCAGGCTGCTCTTCTGGTCTGCCACAAAGCGGGCCGGAAGTTTATTGTGCATGAGCAGCTGGACGGGAATATAGGCGACAGCTTCTCCCACCGCCACCACCACAGCCAGTGGAAACAGTGGCTCGTCTGGCTCGGGGAACTCAACTGTAGAGAAAGTCTCATTAATGCACTGTTATACTTAGAAATTTAAATGTTAACTTATGAAATCCTTGTTTTCAGCAGAGTCTGCATCTTTCTTTTACAGGCCACAAGTTGTTTTTGTTTTTTTTAAATGTCACTCACACATCTGAGAATACACAGCCATTTACACTAGTAGGCAACAAGACAGGAGGCCAATAATCTAACTCCTCAGTCCCGCCTGTCTGAACTGTTTGTTCCTTCTGGCATTTAATTCCTATTTCCAATAGTAGGACTATAACTCAAAATATGGAAGGGAAACTCAATCTTGGGAACTTAACAGTGATTCATATTTTAAACAAAACATTTTGTCAGAAGCTTAGTGTACACACACCCGCAGCAACAACAGCAGCCTTAAGCACACCCACAAAAGACAAACTTCACGCAACACTGATGACTTTTCGCCTGCTAGTGTGAATATACAGTAAGTTGGATGAAAAGATACCACCGACAAAGCACAGAAGTATGTTTTCAGCTATCCAGCTATTTAAAGAAATTACAGCTATCCAGCTATTTACAGAACTGCAGCTGCTCTACATACTGTAGTTGTCGGCCTGTCAAGAAAATGAAACCAAATAAGGTATTACGTATGATGCACGACCCACCAGGAATCTTCACTAGCAGATGCAGCAGTAAATTGTGGATTCCCTCCACAAAAAACTCCTGCCACTCTGAGCTGAGATCGGTAGGCAACTGCTCTGCCACACCAGCAGGTGGTGCTGTGAAGAACTCAGTGAGTCTCACAACCAGCTCACAGTTGGCACACACAAACTGCTGCACCCAGGGATTCCAGAAGGCCTCACTGCTCTCACTGGAAGTCTATAGACAGAAAAGATACGAATACATTCAGATAAACAAATAAATCATACTTCAGATTCGCAGAACTGCTTCAGTTCTCTTAAATCAGTGTTTAAGAATTGCAACCACATGAATGAGCTTAATGCCAAAATGCTGTACACCTACTTATAACAGCTTTGAATATAAGAATAACAGCTTAAGTTATAGGTGGTACTAAATATAGCATTGATGTTTCTTCTATACATAAAGCCTATATCCAACAACATATAGAGTAAAAAACTCTGAAAATGGTATCATGAATTTTATCCCACATATCATATCAATAAAAAGAGCAGTTCACCTCCAACCAGGCCAGCATGGAGCAGAGAAGAAAGTCCCAATGAGTGCTGCCAAGAACTGTGGGAGAATGGTCCACCAGCCAGCACAGGAAACGCATCATCTCCACAGGCAGAGCAAGCTCCGCAGAAGATGCCTTCCCCAGGTCACTGAGGACAGACAAACAGATATTAAACACAGGCTCAGTGGATTAAACAAGCTGCATACTGGTTTTACATGCAATTACCTCTCTCTGTATTACACATACACAATTGTATGTTTATACACAGAATCTGGTAGAGATGGAGAAAAGAGTATTGAAAATTTCTACTCATGTAGAAGTACAGTTACTTTAAGTACCTTGAGTAAAAAAGTCACAAATATTAATAATCTATTTAAAGAAACAGACAAGCAACAATTACTTGATTAAAAAAGTCAAAATAACAGGTAGATTAATAATATAATGTTTAATAATAGTCTGCTGCCCAGGAGCTCCTTTATATGAACTAGTGCTGCACCGATACCAATACCGTATCGGTATTGGTGCCGATACTGGCACTTACACACAGTATCGGTATCGGCAATAGAGAGCGCCGATACCATGAAGAAATGGCTGCACGTGTTTCTGCATTGTCGCAATTTTTATTTTTTCATAGCTCTGAAACTTTTTATTGTGAAGTTACCCTACCAGTAAATGGTGTTCTTTCAAGGTTATGATATCTTATTCAGGCATCTTAATAAGACATAAAAAATACAACATATAAAAAGTGGAACACTATAAATATCAGGATTTATAGCCATAAATCGATCATTTAAGTCAGAGTTGGTATCCGTATCAGTACTCTGTATCGGCAGATACCTGAAAAGCTGGTATCGGTATTGGTAAGGAAAAAGTGGTATCGGTGCATCCCTAATATTAACTTCCGTTAATATGTCTGAACCTCTACAGACAGTAAACACATTTACAGTCATTACACTGTATAAACACACTGACACTCATGTAGAACACGTCTACAATCAAAATCATTAACAGCAATATCTCCAGATTGGATTGTCTTTACTGTGATATGCTCATTCTAATCTAAATCTAATCTTAAATTATTATTACTTCATCTGATAGTCAGCCTTTCACACAGTTAAAAATATAAAAGCAGTCAGAGAGAGAAAGAGCGCAAGAGAGAAAAACATACAGATTGAGAGACAGAGTGACAGAGACAGTGAGGCAGAGAGAGACAGAAGAAGACAGTGAGAGAGTGAGAAAGAGGAGACAGTGAGAGAAAGGAGAGGAAGTGAAAGACAAACAGAGAAAGAGACAAAGAGAGAGGCTGTGTCCTGTGATGAGCAGACAAAAGTCACTGATGATGTAGAAGCCTCAGTGAGACGAGATTAAGGGGCAAATGTTATGACCACGCATGCAAGCCACTCACACCGTCTCAGTGCGAGGGCGTGCACTTCCAGAATTGTGTAGCTTGGTGCTCACCGTGCACAGCACTTCGATCAAAAGGAATGAATTTAAAGGGCGGTTTGCTAAACAGGTCCTCCTCTAGACTTACGCAATGCTCTGCTAAAACTGCATCCGCTTACTACCATACTATACATATTACTACAATAATGCAACCGTGCACCAATTAAGACCATCAAGACTAATAAAACAGAGAGTGGAGAACAAATCTGAGCAGGGCACAATTACTGGAGAAGCTGTATTAAAAAGTTTCCAGTATTCTGACCACATATGACCATTTACCTCTAACAGGGATAAAACTTTAGTATATGAGTGAAGATAAAATCTGTTTCTCATGTGTATTTGTTGCTCCCCTACCCTCGCCATCACTGAACACATCAATGCTTTTGCGACTGCGTGCTGCTCTAATTGGGTTTGCTGGACCAGAACAGTATATTTCAAACTTAACTGGTCTTTCTTCTAAAGAGGTTTATGCACTGAAATGAACAGTTGGCTAGAAATGAATACACATAACATTAAAGCACAATGATTTAAGTTTACTCCAAAAAGTGACTATTGCTTTACACATACGCTACCGGTCAAAAGTTTTAGTACACTAGCAGCCAAAACTTTTAAAAAGAGTTCTAAAACGTTTGACAGGTAGTATTCTTGAACCTTTAACCCGTAGTGATATAAAGCGTTTGACTGGTAGTGTATCTAAAGCGTTTCGCTGGCAGTGTTACTAAAATGTTTGATTGATAGTGTATCTAAAACGTTTGACTGGTAGTGTATCTAAAACGTTTGGCTGGTAGTGTATCTGAAACGTTTGACTGGTAGTGTATCTAAAACGTTTGGCTGGTAGTGTATCTGAAACGTTTGACTGGTAGTGTATCTGAAACGTTTGACTGGTAGTGTATCTAAAAAGTTTGACTGGTAGTGTATCTAAAACGTTTGACTGGTAGTGATCTAAAACGTTTGACTGGTAGTGTATCTAAAAAGTTTGGCTGGTAGTGATCTAAAACGTTTGACTGGTAGTGTACTAAAACGTTTGACTGGTAGTGTATCTAAAACGTTTGGCTGGTAGTGTATCTAAAACGTTTGACTGGTAGTGTATCTAAAACGTTTGACTGGTAGTGTATCTAAAACGTTTGACTGATAGTGTACTAAAGTGTTTGACTGGTAGTGATCTAAAACGTTTGACTGGTAGTGATCTAAAACGTTTGACTGATAGTGTATCTAAAACGTTTGACTGGTAGTGTATCTAAAACGTTTGACTGGTAGTGTACTAAAGTGTTTGACTGGTAGTGATCTAAAACGTTTGACTGATAGTGTACTAAAGCGTTTCGCTGGCAGTGTTACTAAAACGTTTGACTGGTAGTGTATCTAAAACGTTTGGCTGGTAGTGATTTAAAACGTTTGACTGGTAGAGTTCTAAAACGTTTGACTGGTAGAGTTCTAAAACGTTTGACTGGTAGTGTATCTAAAACGTTGGACTGGTAGTGTATCTAAAACGTTTGACTGGTAGTGTATCTAAAACGTTCGGCTGATTGTGTACTAAAGCGTTTCGCTGGCAGTGTTACTAAAACGTTTGACTTGTAGTGTATCTAAAACGTTCGGCTGATTGTGTACTAAAGCGTTTCGCTGGCAGTGTTACTAAAACGTTTGACTTGTAGTGTTCTAAAATGTTTGACTGGTAGTATATCTAAAATGTTAGACTGGTAGTATTCTTGAACCTTTAACTGGTAGTGTATCTAAAACGTTTGACTGGTAGTATATCTAAAACGTTTGACTGGTAGTGAATCTAAAACGTTTGACTGGTAGTGAATCTAAAACGTTTGACTGGTAGTGAATCTAAAACGTTTGACTGGTAGTGAATCTAAAACGTTTGGCTGGTAGTGTATCTAAAACGTTTGACTGGTAGTGTATCTAAAACGTTTGACTGGTAGTGAATCTAAAACGTTTGACTGGTAGTGAATCTAAAACGTTTGACTGGTAGTGAATCTAAAACGTTTGACTGGTAGTGAATCTAAATCGTTTGACTGGTAGTGATCTAAAACGTTTGACTGGTAGTGTACTAAAACGTTTGACTGGTAGTGAATCTAAAACGTTTGGCTGGTAGTGTATCTAAAACGTTTGACTGGTAGTGAATCTAAAACGTTTGGCTGGTAGTGTATCTAAAACGTTTGACTGGTAGTGTATCTAAAACGTTTGACTGGTAGTGTATCTAAAACGTTTGACTGGTAGTGATCTAAAACGTTTGACTGGTAGTGTATCTAAAACGTTTGACTGGTAGTGTATGAATGCCAATCTGGAAAAGTCTTCTTTGGCAGCAAACATTTATAAATAGTCACCTTTAAGCTGCTTCTTGGAAGTTCTTCAAAGAAGGAGAAGGAAAAACAGCAGGAAAAAAGCAGTAACGTTCAGGATTTCTGAATGCAGCAAGACTTACCTGTTAAAAAGGAACCACGCTTCTCTGCTGTTGCGCCACTCCAGTAAGGTGGCCATGACAGCCAGCAGAATCTCTTCCTCCACAGGAGTCTCAGCCTGCAGACAACAGTGCAGCACGGCTAGACATGCGCACACACCTGCAAAACACACAAAACGGCACTCTTAACAGCAACTCAGCAGGACTGCAGTCTGGACAACAAGAAATCTTCACCATATCAAATTCATGATATGAGCACACACAGCTTCAGAACAGGTTCAGTAAAGGTTCAGAACAGGTTCAGAACTTCATGCTTGTTTTTCTGTGTTTACACGTGTATATGAGCAAGACTGGGAGTGAGCATAATTCCTACTTTGGACACAGTCCTGCTCTTTCTCCTGCCAGTTGAGTAGTTCAGCAATGGACAGAGCGATGAGTTCTTCTCTTTCTGCTGCAGTCAGAGAAGAACACAGCACCTGAATAGTGCTCACACTCGGCCCTGAGAGAGGATAGAAACTGACACACACACACACACAGCAGGGAAAGAAAATCAACGTTAACGGTACCGCCGCGTTTTCAGGTTGTTATTGTTCATGCCATGCGGTTTGTTTGAGCAGGCACTGCTGAGGCATGTTAATGGCTTTAACATTAGCACATCCTGAGAGGTAGACATCTGGCTGCTGCTGCGGCTGTTGCTGATGAGCTGCTCCACCTGAGAGTTCAGCAAGTGCACTACCTCATCTACATTCATGCTTCTGCATCTAGTAGCAGTGCTCTTTTATGCAATAGAATATCTGTGAAGGCAACCACACACACTTAACAGTAACATTGCTAAAAGGCTGATTACCATTTCCACATCCGAAGCAAAGCTTACTATTTCTTTTCTTAACAAGCTGAAGTTCCAGAGGAAGCTGAAAATCATCTCATATTATTTCTCAGGAAATGGACACTTTTCTTTTTATGTATTAAAAAAAAAAAAACCACATTCCAATTTCTATAAACAAGCCTTCCACTTTGACTAGTATTCTTCAGGAACTGAAGACAACCAAATTAGACTTTGGGTAACTGCAGAAGCATCCAAAACTTAGGTACTTCTCTCACCTCTCCACGTTACCATAGAGACTCTTAACGACGCTGGCGACTGGTTTGCTATTCTGGATATAGCTTGCCAAAGTCAGTGACCAGAGGGCACCGTCTTCTCGCGACCTGAGATTTAAACGAACCCGAGATCTCAGATTAATTACGCTCATTAAAAACAAATTTAAGACATTTGCAGTCGAGGGAGGTCATGCATACATGCATCTAAACATGGATATTAGTAATTAAGGACAAACTAATTAGAAAATAATCAATGCTGTGGAATTGGAACAGATTAGAATTTGGGCATAGATGAATGAGTTCACCTTGTGAACAATGTTTCCAGAATGCCAGCTTTGGCTGAACTGTTGCTATGGGTTTTCTCAGCGACGTTCCAGTCTTGGAGCATTTTGTAATATTCAAACAGCATGGCAGGGCAGCGCTCCATCTCTTCACACCACTGCAGAGCATAGAGAATTTCTGCAACTACACACACAAAGACAACACACGCAGGTTACATATCAAGGGTATTCATTAGCTATGAGTAGTTTCATTAAAGGGGAATTCCACAACTTTTTCAAATTTTTGCATAATTTAGAGCTAGAAGTTAAACAGAGGGAGCTGTTATGAAAGCATAGAGCATTGAAGAGAAAGTTTGACTCTTTACAGTGGTGGTGGCAGAAACTAGGACCTAACTACAATGCAAATATAATATTTTTATAATAATAAAAATAAGAAATAATATCAAAATTACCATAAATCTTAAGCATAAGGTAGTCTAAACATGTAATAAATGTCCATGAGGTCTAGGAATTAAACACTTTAGACGTCTGGTTCCCATCATCACCACTGTGACCAATTTTGTACATTGATCTCTAGATCATCTTAATGCTTGAATTACACAGAAAAAAATATCAATGGAATAAAAATCAGTAGGATTCCCCTGAAATATATATAATCCAAAGAATAATAATAATAATAATAATAATATATAGGCAGGTGTTTTTCTAAAGAGAAAACAGAGAAGAGCCAGACTCTGCTGGGAATATGTTTACTCTGGTTATTAAACAATCATATTTTACATTTTCATTTGTATCTTTCATTAGCAAATTCTCATTCATATGCATCTCCTCGTTCATTAAAACTGTCACATTCATTAGCTTATTCATTAACTTACAAGCGTTATTTTATATTGAGCATGCAATGTACCAGTGCTGTGCCCTCACCCGTGTGCCTGAGATCAGGGAGTTCTGAGGTGTCTGTCTCCTCCTGCTGACTGTCAGCCGGTACTGCGATGAAAATGATTTTTCCCAGCACAGCACTGGCGCACAGATGTGCGGGGAGTCGGCCCAAGCCTTTCACCTTCCACAAGTCCATGCCGGGGTTCTCCTCATTCGTTCTGAGACGCCCACGCAGCAAGGGCCGCTTTACCCACTGCATTTCAGACGCAACATTTCAGCAGGGGAGGAAAAAAAAAAAATACATTTAGTCTCATCCTCATAAAACTTTAAGGCATTTAAAGCTATTTGAGCTCCGGGAGCTGTGAAATGCCCAGAAGGCATAAAAAAATGTGAGGCATAAAAAAGTCTGAATCTGAGCTTTCCAAAGGGGGAAAAAAAAAAAAAAAAAAAAAAAAAAAAAAAAAAAAAAAAAAATGGAGCCAGCCTGTTCTCAAACTAACGAGAAACTATCCTGGTTCATTATTCCTATAATATAATAAGACATTTTATCTATATACTGCAATTGTAATCGTGCAAAGCGTGCATTTGACTTTGATCAGAATAAGGCAAGAGTTATATATATATATAACAAACAGATCATACAAGATGCGTGAGCATATAACATGTACCTGAGGAGGCAGGGCTTCTCTAAGGCAGACCCACTCCTCATGTGTTGGAGTAAGGCAGCAGATGAACTGTAATAGTAGGCTCTCACTTTGCTGGGCTGAGGCCAGAGTTTCAGCCAAGCTCTCCACTGCCTGAACAAGAACCTGCAGACTGTAGACAGAATATAGAGTATAAGAGTCAGGACTACAATGCAGAAAACAATCTTTTCCCCCCAGTAACACAGAGGCCATGCTGAAGATAGCTCTGCCCTAATACCTAAATCTAAAGTATCTCAAATAAATAAACAAATTAATTATTTAAATCGAATGTAGCTTCTTTTTTTTTAGAATTGAAGCTGCTATGGTCTTATAACAAACACTAGCCCTAGGAAATTTAACAATCACTCAAACAGCCCCAATTGTTTCTGTCAAAATGAATACATTAAACTGCTTTCAGCTCACCATGAAAGTTGTTTAGAGTTTAGGGCACTGCACAACAATACAGGGAGCCATTTCAGACAACACCAGGGCCAGTATTCACAAAGCAGGACTGATCTTAGATCAGGCTGCTTCATATTTATGATGATCAGATTTTGGATCAGCACTGGTACTCCAGAGTGGCTTTGTGAATGCAGACCCTGTTGTCTACCGTAGCTTTCCTGTAGTCTTGTTCATTTTTATAGTTACACTAGCCAACCTGGATTTTGAGTGGGTTGAAAGAAGTTTCATAGAAACAATTTGTGCTGTTTGAGTGATTGTTGAGGTCTGGCGTTTGCTAGCAATGTTAGTCTCGCTGCTCCAGTTCTAAACTAAAAAAAGCAAAACATGACTCCAAAAAAGTGGAAAACTGGGTACATTTGAACTGTAACTGAACCAGATCAAAAAACAATGGGTGTGTCCAAAATCGCCTTCTTGCCTACTACCCAGTATGTGAAAGCAGTAGGCGAGCGCGACTAGTATGTTGGAATACTCAGTAGGCAGTGAGTAGTAGGCGAACGATACCTGGATGACGTCCTGAATCAGCAGCTGTTTTTATGTATAAGACCGCAGCACACTGAGCTATCCCATTATTCACCTGGAGCCGCAGATGAATTCAAAGCGGAGGGAAAAAAAAAAAATGATGGAAAGCGGTGGGTGTGAGTACGTAGCTACGGCTAGTGAACTGCCGCTACTGAAGTTAGCGCTGCTTCTGAGGTAAAATGATTAAATTCCTCGTTCTCTGAGCTACAGCTAGACACCATGTGAGAACATATTCAGACAAAAACGCAGATCAGTGTCACAAAAAGTCTCTAAATCTCTCACTAAACGAGGCTTTTTAAATGAACAGTGGGACTTTTACAGTGGTGGTCTGACGTCTTGCATCGCAGGACGTTGGTAAGATGGTGACTGTAGTACATCCAAGCTTGTGTGAATACTAAAACTCGTCTACTGAAATTAGCTACTAGTCTGCCGCTCAACCAGTACATACTGGCTCTAATCTAGTACCTACAGACTAGTAGGCGATTTTGGACACACCCAATGGGCCTCATTCACCTGTATTCCAGTTTTTAAAAGAAAGAAAGAAGGAAATAGTTCCAAGAACAAATCCCACATAAACACTGGTGAATATTAGAATCTTCAGGAAAACGGCACAAGTTGGGTTTTAAGCAGAAACAACTTGCTAAGCATGTTGGTAAATGAGGCCTATTGTTATAGACAGGGGCACAAAAACACATAGCTCAGAACTGAAACTATATTTTGATGTCCGTGTTCTTGCATTCCAGTCCTTCCTAAATCGGTTAATAAAATTTAAAAAAAAAGGGTACTATTAAATTTCTCCAAGAAACTGTCAAAAAATAGCCCATAAAAATGTATGTTATGATCAAATGAAATACAAATGCAATGTAACATGCTTTCCAGAGAGTTTGCAAATTCCCTGTTACACAGGCTAGCCGACTAAGTGGTTTCTTGAATGCTGACAGACACAGAGTATGCAGAAATGGCCATAGAAGCCTTTGAAATCTCATCACAACACATCGAATGAAACGTTGACGTTAATCCCAAAAATAACAGACAGTTTCTGCTCCAGTTAAGGATGATAAATGTTTTCAGTTGTATTTTTGTTCTCCTAGCAAAACAGCATTTAAGTGCAGTTTTCGTTTTTAGTTCCTTGAACAGATCCTGAGCTAGTTTTGGAGACATAGCACAGAACTGTCTTAAGACAACCATACAGATACAATCTAAACTCTATTCCGCATGACTGGAACTTCATCTCACAACCAAAAGAAAAATAATGGTTTGTTTGGCACCTTTTTACATTGAGTGGAGAAGTAAGAAGCTGGTTTTTAACCCAGACTGCAGCACTGTGGAGAAAGGTCCCCTTCGTGACCCCTGCCCCCAACTGGGTGACTAATGAGTGCACTCCAGCAGTGTAAGCAAGTTTCATCTTCTGCAGCAGAGCATCTGGCACACAAGACAGACACATATTAGCATACATAAGCCGAACAGCATTAACATAATACACTCATTGCTACTATACTATTCAATGCACAGACTGCACAATTATTTAAAAAAAATAAAAATAAAAAAAATAGTTTGGCTTTTTTCCACATCTGCTGATTAGCAAGAAAAATATTACGTGGTGTAACACGTCACATAATAGATTCAGAGGTGAGAATTGTTTTTGGGAAAGATTCAGGTTTTCCAACATCTCTACACACCTGAGAGGTGTGTGAGGGCCTGGTCCTGAGCACACAGCTGGAAGATGGTGAGCAGCAGCTCTTCAGCCGCTGCCAGCAGTAAACAGCCTTTCACTGATGAGAAAAAGTTGGAGGCCACGTCGCAGATGAAGGAGACA
Source organism: Megaleporinus macrocephalus (assembly GCA_021613375.1). NCBI lineage: Eukaryota > Metazoa > Chordata > Actinopteri > Characiformes > Anostomidae > Megaleporinus > Megaleporinus macrocephalus. The sequence continues at coordinate 32,889,545 of CM038720.1, forward strand.
AGAGGCTCCATGTTCCCAGCGTCTGACATGCCCTTTGCCTCTGACAGTGTAGCATGCAGCCGCTCAATGATCTGCTCCACGTAAACCTTACCGATCAGAGACTCTGGAGAGGAGCAAGAAGGACAATGAAGTGAATTAATTTTTCTCCTCAAAGTGAAGTTTGGATATATCAAGTACATAGAAATTTCTTTGACACGTACTATCCATTTTAGAATAAAGTACAACTATAAACAAACTATAACGACTTACATTTATCCTGTTACAGGTGCGTAAGTCAAATTTGTTTGAATTTGTACTTTTTACATTCACAATACATTTGCCTCTACTTGGGTGTATTTGTGGGGAAAGGAATCTATTTTCCATATCCCTCAGTCATAAATTAATTCTTTGTTGTCTCGACTTGTTTTCCTAGTGATAAATGGAAAGTGTGCCTATATAGTAATTGGAGCTGATAAAAATAAATTAAGTGTAGATACAATTAAAGTGGTTTTAATGTTATGGCTGATTAGTGTAAATGTTTTTAGAAATATATTATATATATATATATATACACACATTATTTTCAGTAATAAATAACTGAATTATTTTACCCAACTAACAATATTTTCCCAACGTTTGCATTCTTGTTGAAATGTACTTTTTTTCTTTTATAAATAAATTGACATATTAGCAATAACTTCACGATTCATATCGTTGCTGTCCAAAGAAAAATCTCTAGTAACTTTTTATAAGGGAACCAAAACAGCTCTGGAGCAATGCTATTGTGAATTTTCTACACAATGTAAAGAATAGCTGCTTTTTTAAATTATGTAGAAAAGTCAAATTGGAGACATCTTGTCTTTGGACAGCGGTAATATTAATCTTATAATTAAATTTTAGGCATTTGTGCAGAAGCATGTGAATTAAGTCAAGTTTATTTGATTAGCGCTTTTTACAACAATGTTGTCACAAAGCAGTTTGACAGAAAAGCATAAAAAAAAACATGAACACACAAAACTTTATCCACTGTGAGCAAGCCAGAGGCGACGGTGGCAAGAACAACTTCCTCAAAACTGGAGGAAGAAACCGTGAGAGGAACCAGACTCACAAGCAGAAACCCATCCTCCTCTGGTGGAACAGTATTTACAGTTTATTAAACTAAAGCTGAGTCTGAAGATAAAGGCTTTAGAAACTGCACAGGTGGCTTTAGAATTAGGAAAAAAGTTACTTTTATTAAATAGTACTATAGGAGCCAAAATATGGACTGCCTTTATTGTATATTTAGTTTTGTATTATTTGTTATTTGATTTCTTTGCTGTTTTGTTGTTTACTGTAGTTATGGTACAATTGTATACTGTCTCTTTAATAAAATTGTTAAGAATATTCTGGATCTTTTTTGCTCAGAGCTGTTAGATTTTGGGGGAAAAATAGAGCACCCGGTTTCTTGACCGTAGCATATGTTAGAAGTTTACCTTTAGAGGACATTCAGATTTATAGTTGTAAGGAAAAACTTTTTCGTATTAAACATTTTTAATACCTACATGAGGACATTGTGGTCAGTGGGAAGAATGTTACGTGTCAGCCACACCAACTGAAGCCAACTGCCTACAAGTACAGCACTCACTGTATTACCACTTGCAGTATTTCTCCACTAGTATCTGCTCTATTTGTAGTGTTGACAAGTCACAAGCTTGGTTTTCTTGTCAAGAAATTGTTCCTCGTTCACTCGTTCTGGCGAAAGCACTCTGCGGCAAATAACTAATCTTCCTCTGCTTGATTATGATGCAGTTACAGATTGGCATGCAAAGGTGCACATCAGAAGCTGGAGAAGCTTATAATTCTGCTATCCGTTTGTTACTAAAGCCCCCTCCAGAATACATTACTGCTATTTTTACTTTCGGGTTAATTGGCCCTCTTTCCACACTTGTTGTAACTTTCATTGGGTTACATTAATTTATAAGACTCTTCTAGGACAGACATCACCCTACTTACAAACTCTAATACAGCTGGTATCTGCTAAGTATAACACTAGGTCTTCCCTTCACATTCAACTAACATCTCCTATGCATGCTCGAGATTTCATTCTGCTGCTGCGTACTACTCTTATTTGTAACTTCTAATATTTTTTTATTTCAGGAATTATGTAAAAGATATTTTTATTGTATCCATTTGACCTGTATCAATTTATCCATAAAATCTTTATCTTAGGGCCTATGTTTTAAATTTAACATTTTTTTAAATGTTTTCAATTATATCTTCTAATAAACTATAGTTCCATGAATCTATGAATACTGATCAATAAATACTGATCATTGCTTACTATTTGCTGCTTACCGTTATTGTGCTGCTGAGAGAGGACCAGGCTGATGAGTGGCCAGCTGTGGTTGTGTTGGTTCAGGAGTGGAGAGGAGGCAGAGGGTGATCCTTTCAGCCCCAGAGCACACAGCTCACCAGCCAGCCCCACCAAGCGCTCCCCCAGCACTGAACCTCTTAACCAGCCTCTGCACGCCTCCAAACAAACAGCATGAGCACATGCCTGACAGACAAAAAAAAACAATTAACAAAGCAGAGAAAAATAAGCATTACTGTTTTTTAAAAACAGTAGCACATGGCATCATGATGAAAAAAAAATACTAGAGGTCCAACATACCTTTTGGATAATCTGAAGAATAACACCCCATTTCAAGTCCACCTACAGAGAGAGAGAGAATGAGAGAGAGAGAGAGAGAGATTAGGTTCAGCAAAATAATGCATTCTGAGCAATTAAAGCACTAAACAATAAGCCTGGGCAATAAACTATGATTATAGTTATGAAAAGCTAATATCTTATACTGATTGTGCATGCTTGAGGCACTTATTATGCTGTTGTGTTCCTCAATCCAGATTAGGATTTAACAAAGACGTGAGATTAGGTTATTTTGTTTTCTTCAGGATTTAAAGTGCTATTCAGTTTTTAAAATGAGCATCTGGAAACGCCTATAGGCTAGTAATTATCTATAATTATAAATACTAAATAAGATTAAAAAAAAATATATATATATATATATATATATATATATATATATATATATATATATATATATATATAAAATGATTTATCGCCTTATTGGAAAAAACAAAGCCAAGTAAATGGAAGACTTACAGTGATTTGGTTGAGAACAAGAGTCTGCTCTGCTTTAGAGCTACAGCACTGTAAAGCGCTGAACACCATGTCCACCAGAAAGTCAGTGTCCTGTCGGTTATCCTGCCGGAGCCACACAACAACCCTCTGGAGGAGAAAGCGCACAGCTGGGTTTTCAGAAAGCGTGCCCAGCTCTGCCTCCAGTCCCTCCTCAGGCTTCCCATCTTCGGACTTTAGCAGCACCTGGAACACCTGCGGCTTGGGGAAGGCATGCAGCAGCAGAGCCAGAAAGCGCAGATGCCTCTCGGAGTTGCGCTCGCACACATACACCATGTTCAATTCGGCCAGCTGGCACACCAGCTCCAGCAGGTGGCTGCTCCTCAGGGGAGAGTCCTGCTTCCCCTGATTTTCCGAGGCCTCTGTCGCTGAAGTTCCGCTTGGAGGATCTTCCTCTTTCCCTTTAGCTTCCTGCTCCGAGAAGCAGATCTTCACAGCCTTCTTACGCTTGCCCTGTGCACAAGGGTTCTGCATGATCTGCAGCAGGGAGGCCACGCCCTCCAGGGCCAACTGCTCGGTCTCCTCTTGGTCCACATACCCCACACACAGGCTGCTCAGACCTTCCCAGAAATCTTTTAGCAGCCTCTCGAAGGTTTTGGCCTCGCCTCCAGCTGTACGCTTCTCCCATGACACCAGCATTTCAGTGATCTGAAGGAAAAGAGGCCCACTCTGCAAGGCAGGGCTTCCGAAAGCTTTGTCTATCAGAGGCAAGAGCTGTGAAAGTAGATGTAAAAAGAAAAGAAGGATTTATTTACTTTTAGGACCATCAGCCTTAGTCATAATTTAGTTTTACATGACGATTTTCCAACTATATGTAAATGATCTCTGTTTTGATTGGCTGCTCTCTACTGTACTTTATTCAGAAAGTAGTCCAGACTAAAATATTCCTTATATTTCAGCATGAATAGGTGGATATATGGTCAATATGAATAGGTCAATACATGTTATTTTTGTGACATCACAAAAACAGTTCAATTACAACAGGCTGTTTTAATATATGGATTACATCTGGAGAGTGTATGGTACAAAAAAAGAAGTTAGGAAAAAAGAAGTTAGGAAAAAAGAAGTTAGGAAAATTCAGTTTCATCATGCAGACCCTTTAAAGCAGGGATGGGGAACACAGATCTAGAGTACAGTACAATTTGCCAATTTCTCCTATAACTCCAACCAAACAATAAAGTAATCGCTTAAATCCGGTGGGCTCGAGCCAAAAAATATCTATACAGAAAACCACCCACATGTTAACAGTGTTAACATAATATATGAAGTGACTCACTTATGAGTCAATATTTCACATGAATCATCTCAGACCATGCCTGCAAACTTTGGACGAACTCCATGCAACTAAAAATCACATTATGAAACATTATAAAATCCAGATCAGTATTATTGCTCTGATGTAAACAAACCCAGACCCACTCACCTGCTCTGAGATGAGTGCATCCTGCATGGCCCGCTGGTCTGGCTCCTCTCCTGCGGTCTGTATTAGAAGGTAACGCAAGCACTCCATGGTGGCAAAAACAATGGCTGCACACTCTGAGGGGCTGGATACTGCACGCTCGCTGGACAGACTGGAGAAAACGCTAGTCAGTGACACGACATACTCTGATTTCACAGCAATGCTAAACTCGAAATCGATCCATTAATGTTTGTCACGATATTACTATTACACAATTATTGAAGCTATTACAGTATTTTAGTTATTCTAGCTACTGAATACATAGACCACAACAGTGCCAGAGTCCATAATAACATAATTACAGCAGAAGCTCAAATCATAGTGTTTCCAGTGATATGAGTTCATTACCCTTGTATAATAGAAGTGAAGAATGTTCGACAGAAGTCAAGTTTGGGCTCAGTGACCTCTGCTGGGAGTTTGCTGATGAAGGGGAGCATGTTGGGGTGCAGTGCAGTGGCCAGACCACGACCTCCTTCTTTCAGTAGCGACCACAGCTTGGGTAGCACACCTTTCCTGGCATTTACATGAGTCCAACAGTCCTATAAAACATGAGACAAACTGATGATCTGCAATTCCATGTTCATTTAGACATATTTGCATACTCACAACAACTAGGCATGCTTCGTTTGTTTATTTTTTATACACACCAAACGTCTGTGTTCACAGGTGTCTACCTTGAAAGGTAATTCTTTAAAAACTGCTTAATTACAGAGTTATGATGTTAACAAACTCATTCAGAGTGGTGATCATGCGACATGCCATGTTCTAGAGAAAGCTAAAGCTGAGCTGTTCAGAGTGGTGGTGAAGGGAACCAGACATCTGCAGTTATTAAATGCTCTAAAAGCTCCCTCATAAAAAAACATTATATGAGATGATTATGAACACACTGCCTGATGCACTATTAGTACACAGTAGTTGCAACCAAACAATTGCAATGCTTTTATTTATAAAGAAGGGGTAGATATAGAGCTTAATATCTCCAAAAGATCCTTCACTAGAGTCTTGAGATATGACCTATGGCCTAAAGAATGGGGTGGAGGGAAGTACTTCAGTATTAGTACTACTCTGCTTTTATCAACATTACAAACAGAAACAAGCATAGGCACGCATAGGTTCACTGGTGGTTTTGGATATTAAATAAAATGTCTATGTTTGTGTTACAGACATTACAACTTCTGTAGGTTCAGTAAGTTTCTTACTTTCTGGATGAAATTCTGAAGAAAAAAACTCTTAACACTTAAACTAAAGTTTGAAAAAGATTAAAACACTAGGGAACCTCCGCACTAGGGTCAAGAAGCAAAGCCTTGTAGAGGACGTAAGGCGTAGTTACAGAAGTAGCTGAAAGAGAACTACAGACTAATCATTATATTCACTCTAACTCCAACCCAAACACTGCTGACTTTTTGCAACTTTCTAGGTGGGAGACCTTACAGGTGTCGCTCAGGTTGGAGCTAAGGCAGTCAGAGCTATGGCTTTCAAGTCGCTGAATGCGGGTTTAAATGGTGGAATCTCAGTCACGCCGAGTCATGAATAAGGGCCCTGACCTCTATGCTGGAGAGAATGTGCAGCACAGCCTCCCACAGTGGCGACAGGACCACAGGGTCAGAGTCGTCAATACTTTGAAGCACAGCAGAACAAGCTCGGGCGGCTTCGGCTCGAACAAGCTGAGGAGCGAGTTCACACAGAGCAGCAACCACCTCGAAGAACGCCCCCCTGACCTGGAGTAGAGAGCAAAACTTACAGCTCCACAGTAACAACTGAAACAAAACTAAACTCTAACGGTTACAAAACCTATTTGATTATACTCATATATATATATATATATATATATATATATATATATATATATATATATATATATATATATATACACACATACACATATATATATATATATATATATATATTACATTACACACACCAATTTGTAATTAGCATTTTATTTTCACACAACATAACCTAACATGCTCAGAAAAGTATCCTGTGACATATTGGGACATAATTTATCATGGGATCAATAAAAATGGTCATACTTGGTTATGTAGGCATCACAACCATCTATTTTGGCCTTAACCACCTTAGTAAGATTTTACTTTTTTAAGAATTCTCAACGGCAGCTCAAATAAAGTCAAAGCTTACAAAATTTCTTTCAATTTCTCCTTTTAAAATACACCCGCATCAAATTATGCACATTCTATGCACAGAAAATATTTTATATGTCCACAACTGTATTGTCATGTACACCGACTATATGCAAAAACCCAGGTTTGAAATTTTAATGCTGGAGCAATTTATTGTTCCTGTCACTCTTTCAGTAAGAAAAATTCCTTTTTTTCTTTAATTTTTTTTTTATTCACTTACTAAGTTACTAAGAGACTTAATAGGAACAGCCATAAATATGCAGCAATCAATAAGGACTATTTATTATAATGTGGTTATTAAAATCTCTCTCACCTGTGGAGTTTTATGTTTGCTATACTTCCAGAACTTTCCTTGGGAGAGAACATGAGCAAGCCGTTCGCCTAGAGCCTCTCGGTCTGTCTGAGGTATTGTTGTAAGAAGTCTCTTCAGTGCCAGCAGGGAGCTTGTTAGCAGACGCATGTATTTTGCCTCTCGCTCCTCCTCTGGAACGCTCCTGAGTGTTAGACACACACAGTGCAAGTACCATTAACGGGATGCAGTGTACAGAGTAACAATGTTCTGCGGAGATCAGCATCACATGAGCAGCTACTTTACATCCAACTAAGTACTTACTGTGGGTCACTGAGTGTGTCAGCTGTTTCCTTCAGCAGATTGTCCTGAAGCACCTAAAAAATACAAGGTGTACGTGTCATCGTGGAGCATAGAAGGAGTAATGATCTGTCAGCACATGCTCTACACGCTGTAGAAAACATACTGTAGCAAAGACACCTATAGCTGTTAGCTTTATGTATGCCATGTTTTTCCATTTTTTAAATCCTACTATTAAAACACAACATTATGCTTACAGTAGCATTGCGCCCTTTTGCTGCTTGTTAATGTTGGAGTGGAGCTGAGAATGGATTACAACACTGCCATCTAGTGGTCAGAGGTTTAAACTAGAGATGGACCAATCAGCATTTTTGAGGCCGATTCCAACCACCGATTACCTTTCAGCGCAATCGGCCGATAGCCGATACCGATAGAGGGCGGGGCTATATGCCACGGCAGGGCTACATGTAGTTATTAGCGCAAGCAAGTCATGAAACATGGTCGAAAGTGGTTTATTACCATTATACAGTCATGAAAGGCAGACAACAATCTGCAATCATTAAATGTAGAATACTGAATTGTTGCTGCTGCTGTTCTGTTCGTACCGGTCAGATCTGGTCTGCACGGTGTTTAACGCCATCGATCGGCTCTCGGGATCGGCTAAATTGGAGAAATATCTGTCGACCACCGATCGCATATTTTGATTAAAAAATCGGACAATCAATCCTTCTATCTCTAGTTAGAACACAACACCAAATGATTCACTGTCTGCTAGGAATCTGTGTATCGATACTGTGTTTTTGAGAATCGATACAGTATCACGAAACATAATATCCCAATATTCGATATTTCAATATTTTCTTACACCCCTAGTACATACATGTGTCTGACTGGCGCCATAACTCGTTTAAAAGGCAACAGCAAGTAATGTTTGTTTAAATGAGCTTGAGTTGTGCTTCTCCTCTACTGGAAGATATCAACCGTACATATTACATATCAACTGATTACAATTTGACTACTTAATACCTGTGTTTTAACAGTTGCAGAGAAAAAATAATAATAATTAAAAAATCATTTAAATTATCAACTGCAATTGGCAAATCATCACCAGCAAAAAATAAACAAATAAATAAATAAAAATCACAATCGTGACAGGCTTAGTGGATAAATCAAACAAACGCAGACTGTACACTTACATTCAACACTTCATCTTTGCAGAAACTGAGAGCCTCTGGCTGTTTGTTGAGGGGGAAGGCAGCCTGGAAGGCAACAACAGCAGCAGAGGCAGCAGGGGAATATGTGTCACACTGAGCTATGAGCCAGTGGCCCATTATACCTTTCAGGTAGGGGGCGAGGTTTCGCTTGACTTTCAGAATCAGCTGCTCGAATGCCTGCTGTGTGGCCTCTCGAACTCGGCGGTCGTGATCCTAATACAACATGGATGTAAAAGCTAGACTTTAAAACAACATGCAACATGTACAGTGAGACAAATGTAAAAATTTGAACATAGGAGAGAGAGAGAGTCTTAACGATAAAACTTTAGACTGGCTTTATACAGGTGGAGCTAACTGCAAGTTATATGCAACCTCATTTCCATGAGCGCTGCCAGTTATATGAAGCAATTTGAAAACAAAGTCATGCACATCATATACAGTTACTCCAAGGTTTTTTCCAAATAAAGCACGTTGTATTGTTGGGTCTGTCGTGCTATTTGCACCATTGAAACTCATCTGCGACACACAACTAATCTACACATGAACGATTAAAAGAAATTTTTTATTGTCTCTAACTTGCATAAACATGTGTGGGGCTACTAAACAAAGAAAAAGAGTTCCAGCAATTAGATTTGTTAATTCAGCCAGTTATATCTATAACTGCAACCCCTCCATAAAGTCAGCAAAGAGTATCTCCTTTTCAAAGGTTTAAAATTACAAGCTGTTTGTAATTAATCCTAATAAGTATATCATTCAAGGAGGATGCATTATCCCCGTTTTAACTGACTATTTTCTGAAACTCATTACATAAAGTTAAGATGCGGTGAAGCAACAGATGAGTTGCAGGATGCTTTGCATTATGCAATTCATGTTTTTTAGTTTCATGTAGGTTTCAAACAGCTAAAACTGCATGAAACTTTCATAGTGTAAAGCAAGCTTAAATAAGAAAAGCACATTGAAGTATAAACGCCTTACCAGTGATATTTTACAGTATATCCGTGGCCAGTAGGGAAGAACGCCTTTTACTATGTCTGATTCACGCTCCTCACACATAGCCCCAAACTCCTGCACTGCCTGCAAGAACAAACGTTCACAGATTTGACCTTTTTTAGAACATACTGTCTCCCATCTGAATGTAGATATGAACATAAGTTATATTAAGTCTAGTTTAAAGTCACTAGAGAAACGTCCAAGACTGAATTTTGCCCAGTAACATTAGTTAATTAGTTCTTAACTAACTTTCTGTGGGCACAGGTGATCACACATAGAATGAGCATACTGAGCAGATTCATTTTCTTCTCAAGAAAAGCTTTACACCCTCATAATACCTGGCTGGGATCTTAAACAAGGAATGTTTATCAGTTACAGGCACATGCAAGAAGACGTGGAGCAAGGTGACATTAGGCCAACGTATAGCAGCTCCAGTGCTGCCCTGTTTTATTTCATTTCATAACAATTTATATGAAGATTAAGCGAGACAAGAAAGTTCACCTTCAGTTTTGTGACTGCATCTCTCTTGGACAGCTTCCTCAAAACCAACCGAAAATCGGCATCTACCAGATTGTCTATTTCTTCTGCTCCATGGACGGCAGGCACATATCCTGGCTCATTCGAGGTTGAAATTCCAAATCCAACGAACCCAGGAACTACTCCGCTTTCCCGGGCTAATAATTCGGCTGCTCTGCCACTGCTGGACGGCTAAAAAACGAAAAAAAAAATGATGTGCATCAGGAAAGAAGAGAAAAATGGAAAGCTCTTTGCCATGCATGAGCTAAGAAATATTCTAAATATGACCTAAACTTAATTATGTTCTGTTTGAAATCAGCACAAGACATTTTCTCTCATTTCTGAAATGCAGCTCCTCAGAAACAACCCACAAATTTTCTCAATTTGATCTAAATATTTACAAAAAATATATTTTTTGTGTCTGACTAATTGCACATCTGACTAACATTGTATCGTTTTAATCGTTTTAATATTGTAGGTAGCTCTCTTTTACATCTCAGAAACAGTTCAGCAGTCTGTCACTGCAGAAGAAGACCCCATGCTTTTCTCGTGTATCTCCAGAAAGTCTTCAGACACCAGTGGTCCTTTATCTATACATTGAAATACACTTTATTTCTCCTCTGATAACGAAATGCTGATCTTAGGAAAGTCCATTCTTGCTATAGGACCTTGTAACTGCTGCCTGTGGCGTGACGTAGCCCTTAACTTGACAGTGAGAGGGTCGTCAAAACTTCATTGGTAGTTCAACAACTTTATACACAATTCGCCCTCATTTTAAATCATTTTGAACAACATACACGCATTCTGACGACTTTATAACACTGGTTCGCCTTTATAACACGTAGTTACACTGTACAAATCTGGTGATCCAGACTGTCACAAACACCTCACCGACTTGATATGGGATAGCTAGCTAGCAAGCTAGGCTAACTAACTACAACAACAGCCACGCCGGCACCCCCTCACAGCCGAATAAGTCTTCTAACATCTTGAGGTTGTCTTACCCGAACGTTTCCCTTCGTTCTCTGTTTATTTTTGCCCCCCATGTCGGGTTTATGTTGCCGATGGGTCTCAGTTCTCAGCAGCTACTTCACTGGGCTGCACTTTAAAACCGTCTCATGTGAGTGACGTACTACCCACGTAATTTCCCTCGCGCCCCGAACCGGTTCCGCACGTGTGGAGCATAAACTCCCGTTTATATTGAGGTAATTATACTTTTTTTTATTTTTAAACATCTTTAAACATGCAAACATTCGCTTAGTTCAGCAGCTGTGAATTTAGTAATAGAGGGCATCCAACGAGCAACTGTGAAATAACGAGGGATTAAGTAAATAGACGAGCGTACTAGATAGACGTATAAATAGATAGATAGATAGATAGACAGATGTATAGATGTATATATAGACAGATCGATAGATAGCTTATTGGTCCCAACGGAAATTTAGGCAACCAATAGCTTATACACAAGACAGGTACACAAAATATTAAAATACAACAAGGTCCACAACAACCAAAGGTAGAGAAAAGTAGCCCCTCGTGGAACTGTTACTCACAAATATGGAGACTAGTTAGATGCACAATATATACATTATATATTGTGTGTGTGTGTGTGTGTGTGTGTGTGTGTGTGTGTGTTTATGGATAGATAGATAGATAGATAGATAGATAGATAGATAGATACCAACTTACATTTATCTATTATAAATCATGTACAAGACAGTGTGATGTCAGCAGCAGTACATCAGGTAGCTTGATCTACACCTTAAATAGTGCAGTAGTAACATTCCAGAGTGTAACCTGAAGAAAGAAGTGGCTTTAGTTTCTTATTCAAATAAGAAGCTGATGTGCCAGAATGTTGGTTTTAATTAATACTTGATAAACTGTCTTTTGAGTTGTCTGCACTCTGCAATTATACACCAATCAGCCATAACATCAAACTGACCCTTAAATCTACACACATTGTCTGTTTTATCAGCTCCACATACCATATAGGAGCACTTTGTAGTTCAACAATTACAGACTGTAGTCCATCTGATCCACTGCATATATTGTTTATGTCTGAGTGGATAAGACACAGCTGCTGCTGGAGTGTTTAAACACCTCAGTGTCATTGCTGGACTGAGAAGAGTCCACCAACCAGCAACATCCAGCCAACAGTGTCCTGTGACTAGAGGATGACTAACAAACTGTGTAGCAACAGATGAGTTATCAACTCTGACTTTACACCAACACGGTGAACCAGCAAAGTAGGCAGGTCTGATGGAGTGGACCCAGTGTTTAAAACAAACCTCCAGCAGTACTGCTGTGACTGATCCACTCGTACTAGATGGAATACAGTCTGTATGTGTAGAACTAAAAGTGCACCTGTGTTGTAAATGTAGCTGATAAAGTAGACAATGTGTGTAGACAAGTAGGTGGTTTTAATGTTATAGCATTAGTGGGCTAACTAACAGTATTTGTTGAAAAGACTTGCCCACCTACTATGTACTTTAGTTTCTAAGTGTTAGTAAGAAAAACTTTTATCAGGCGTCTGTCATTTCTTTTATTTTGACAGTCACCGTGAGAGCTTTGTTAGGAAATGAGCGGGGACGTGGAGCGCTTGTTGATCCAATTTCAGGATGAGGGCGGGGAGGCTCTTGGGTCCCCATTTGACGTGCCTTTGGATATAACCCCGGATAAACTGCAGCTGGTCTGCAATGCACTTCTGCAGAAGGTAAAGTAGAGACGTCTCAGTGCCAGAATAGTTCCTAGAAACACACATGAAACCTGTGCAAGATACCTCATTAAATACACACTAACCAACGCTAACTATTTTTAAACTGGATTCCAAATAGACCTTTTTTTACTATAAATATAATTTAATTATAACTAAATAACATCTATAATTTACTATAGTTTTCTACATAAACTGATAATTGTTATAGTAGTGTACCATACAACTTAGTTGCAAATAATTCTTGACATTGAGTTTGTTTATGTGCACTTAATAGTCCAGATAACTGCAGAAAATCTGATTTTATCTGTAATCAGTTTAACATATTTATATGCACCCGGGTAATTAGATAAAGAATGAGGAAACTTAAACCTAATCTTAATGTAAAACTCAAACTTCATGTCACTTTCCATCTTACATGGTACAGCAGATACACTCTGACTCCTGGACCGAAGCAGAAGTCAGCTTTCTATTCGCCAGAGTCCTGTTTTGTATTGTCCCTTTCCAGCATTGCAGCACCTGAGTGTAACTGTAACTGGTACCCCATTTAAGGGGGGCCTGTAAACCTAAAGAAAGATGTGGCTTTAGTTTCTTATTCGGATAAGAAGCTGGGGCGCCAGATTGCAGCAGTCTGTACCATTGAAGGAGGAACAGGGAATTTGACTAAGAAGGTAACTTCAGAAAGCAGCTGAGCTTTTCCAGTAAACTGATAGAAAGTCTGAATTATCTGAAGATATGAACATACACGATCTTGAAGGCGTAAAAATTTTAAACTTTCATTTCATCACGCATGTCACTTGAAACGTTTTTTGTTGCCATCTTGCAGTTGCTCTGCAACTCTGCTTGCTTTATTGCGTGCTCTGTTTTCACACTTGTGCGGACTGAGAAATCTGAGAGAAGCGAGTATACACACATTAAGAAGTCCAGCTCTCTCTATCAGATTTCTTAATCAGATTTCGAGGCCCTAATCTGATCTAAGGAACTGGAGTTGGCTGTTTACATGATCACTTAATAAATCAAATAACTGCAGGAATTTAATTGTGATCAGTTTATTAAGTGCAAGTCAGCACACTCATTGTTTTCAGGCTGTTAAACACTAGCAGTATTAGCTATCTTCATCCTCTGCTATTGTCCTATTGTTTTGCTCCTGCATCAGCAGGTGTTCCAATACTATTTTCTTCTGCTTGAAGTCAGACAGAACACACAAAACAATACTCATAATACAAACACGATTACATTTTGATATATTTTGGTATCAGTATTAACAAGTTTTGGTGTTTTGCAGTTCAGCAGGATTAACTGTTCATATCTAAATATCTGACACTTCAGTCGTTTGCGGGTTCCTCTTTTTTCGTTTGTGCCAACTGCAACACCTTCAGTTACATCACTGTGCCATCCAGATGTACCAGCATTGAGATTGAGGATGGAACTGTTTCAGTTCACTGCCTCTACCAGTGCAGTTTCTAAAGCTTTGCCATCCAGACTTCAAGCAGAGACTCTCTCAGTTTTCTTTGGTATTTAGTTTAATAAACTGTAAATACTGTCTCTCCCCTTGAGAGTCTTGGTTCCTCCCATGGTTCCTTCCTCCAGTCTGAGGGAGTTTTTTCTTGCCACTGTCTCCTCTGGCTTGCTCACTGGGGGATATATGTTGTAACTGTCTGTTTTCAAACTTCTGTAAAGCTGCTTTGTGACAAGAGCGCTATACAAATAAATTTATTAAAATGTATTGAATTGAATTTTGAGTTTATCTGCTGCAGTGAAAGCTTGTGTTGTGCTGGTTTCAGGTTTGTCATTTGTCTATCTCTGGATATACTTTGACCTAGGAGGAGCAAGTCCCTCTGCTGTTCTTTGTGCGTGATGCAGAAGTGGTATCGTCTTTGGGAGCCTGTGTGCAGACACTTGGTTTGGAGACAGAGCAAGTGTTGCCAGTGGTATACCAGCCACAGGCCGTGTTCCGGGTGAGGGCAGTGGCCCGCTGCACCAGCTCTCTGCAGGGACACACAGAGGCCGTCATCTCAGTAGCCTTCAGTCCCACGGGCAAGTGAGTGGAGCAGCTGTTATTAACCTTTCCATGTTTTGTCTATAAGTACGTTCTTTTATACTATTACAAGCTTTGTTCAGCCTTAATGAGAAATTAATGATAAAGTACACAGAGTTTCCGAGTAAGTTTCAGACTCACAAAACCTAACATATGAACTATTTATTTTTCAAAGTAATTACAAAGTAATTATACTATGTAATTATGTAGAAAAATTCGGTGTTATTGGTTTTTGGGGTAACAATTGCTTTATATTCTTCATGTCTACATAGAGTGATTTTCACCGTTATTGAAGCCGCAACCGTCATCAAGTTTTCTTAATGGTGATCACGGCTTCAGTCACATGAAAATGTTCATTTTCGATATCACTCTATGTAGACATGAAGAATATAAAGCAGTTGTTACCCCAAAAACCAACAACACAGTGGTTTTACAATCAGCAGTGCTTCACTTTCTACATAAGTACATAAGATAATTACTCTCCATTTCTTTGAAACCAAGTGTCTGGTTACCTTGGCGATCAACCTATATCAAAAGGCTCTCCCTGATTGGTCAGAAACATGATCCCTGATTTAATGATCATCTGAAATTCCACATTTAACATGCTCTGCAGCATAAAGCATAATTTGCTAACCGCGCTATAACCCATTTACATTTACGCCATTTAGCAGACGCTCTTGTCCAGTCAGAGTATGTATCTCTAGATTGTACAAGCACGTTCAAGTCTAAACTACCCTTAAGCTTAAACACTGTTAGAAACAAGGTGCCAGTGCTGATAGCTAGAGAGAGGACAATAAATTACAAGGTTAGATACAGCGCAAGTGCAATACCCCGAAATACCTGGCCAGTGTTTCTACCTACAATAGATAAAATAGTTCAGTGCAGATGTATAAATGCAATATGGTTCATTTACAGTACAGTAGATTATACAGTAGATGAGTGTTCATGAATGCTCCACAAAGGGATGGTGGGCTTCCGTCTGCTTTTGAAGACATTAAGAGACTGTTTGCACGGCCAATGGAAGTTCATTCCACCTTCTGGGTGCCAGGACGGAGAAGAGTCTTGTCGTTTGTCTTCCAACCCAGTAATAGAGGACAGAAAATCCAGAGTTAGATGGAGCTAAGCTTGAAGTTAGCAGGCCAAGTTAGAAATCGTGCATTGTGAAAGTCCCCTAGTAGATGGGATATAACATCTACAAATTTTTGCCATCATTCTAAGATTAGCTTGATTACTTGAGTGTAAATATGGTCTAACATAACAATGTGACCTTTCACATAGTAAACAAATATCATTTGGAACATACAGTTTAGAAAAACTTGTTTGGTGCTGTAATTTCTCTTATTGTTCCCCATAATCTGTAAATCTTGTCCAATGTCATAACAGTTGTTAGGACGGATCGTATTTGTGGGTGGCACATGGAAAGATCCATTCATTTGCACATTTATAATAGCCTGTATAGGTGTTTTACATCCATTCATGCTTAAGACACTTGCAGCAGGTATTTGATATTTTGTTTAATGTTTTCCTAAAGAATTTACTTCTCTGTTTATCTCTCGTGGTGTAGGTACCTGGCCAGTGGGTCTGGAGATACGACAGTGAGATTCTGGGACTTAACTACAGAGACTCCCCATCACACTGCTAGAGGTCAGCAGCTGCACTGTACACTCAAACATGCCACTCATGTTCCACTTAAACTTTGATGCTGAGAGGAAATCCTGTCTACTTCTTTTTTTAAGGACACACACACTGGGTTCTGTCCATAGTCTGGTCTCCAGATGGAAAAAAGTTAGCATCTGGATGCAAGAACAGTCAGGTGAGCATGCACAAGCATTTCACTTTGCTTCACAAGCTACAGAGTGAATATGCCATGAAATAGGAGAGGGAGGTATACTGTTATGCAAGGAGAAACCAGTATTACAATGAAAACCAGTGTGATTTTGCAATAGAAAGATTTTGCCATATTGTGAATGCTGTAATATGCTCTTAAATATCGTCGCTGTCCAAAGGAAACATCATTGTATCTCCATTTTGCTTCGTTTTTAAATTTCTACATCATTTGAACACAACAGCTGCTGTTTATATTGTGTAAATGCACTAAAGAAGCTTTTTTAAAAAATCTGGTTCCATTGACTTACATTTAAAGTAAGCACTGTTTTGCCCTCTCTTGTAAAGTTGTAGAGTTTTTCATTGGAAAGCAACGATATCTAACCTCAAACAGACAAACCTGAATAAATCTTATGAACAAACACAATATTCTTGACCTAAAAGAAGCAAATGCATTGTTGAGCTCAGCTCGCTGCTATTCTAAGTGCTGTAGCCTCTTATACCGCCATTGCTGCTGCAAGTGCATCCATAAAGTGAGTCTTGTTTTTGCCATTTGACGCTTACAGTACCACTAAAAGACTTTTTGGACAAAGCAGATGTGACATTAACTGTTGTGCCAGATATACTGGCAGATAAAAGTTAGACCAGTTGGTGGAGAAGAGCAGTAAACTGATGTGAGCTTCTTTTATTACACATAGCAAACCATAAAATATCATTTTACAGTCAAGCTAAATAACAGCACCTTGCAGCAAAGGCATTGAGGATTTGTGGAAAGGTAAAAGCAAACAGAAGCAGAGGTTGTAGACGAGAACAAAAACTGGTTCCATTAAAGGGAGCTGAAGAAGCCACTTGATGTGCATGTTAGTATTAGTATGATGAAAAGCTTTTTAAAGCTTTGTAAACTGCTGTTTAGCAACTTTTAAAGACCTAAGAAATGAATTAGAGAAATAATAATAATCTCTACCGTCACATTAGTAGATTTGTGCACAGTTCCATAACATAAATACAATATCATATGAGTTCTTATAGCCCATATCTATTATGCAGTGTCATTGATGTGCTTCCACTAAATATGGAATTTATATAGATTCTTCTCTGGGATCCAGTCACTGGACAGCAAGTAGGGAAGACTCTGACTGGTCATACTAAATGGATCACTTGGCTGTGTTGGGAGCCACTTCACCTGTAAGTTTTGTCGTTTTATGAAGGCTTTCATACTTTCATGTGTCTGTTGCACATTTACAAGGACATAAATAGCATCCTCATTCAATACTTCATTATGACATGCAGTAGAGTCCCAGCTGAAATTAAATTTTACTTGCTATGGACTTTTATTTATCTGCCAGTTCAAAACATCATCCATCTATTTCTATACTTGCACCTAATCGTTTCTGTTCTCTTACTCTGTTAAAGGAACCCTGAGTGCAGGTATTTGGCCAGTTCCTCTAAAGATTGCTCTATTCGGATATGGGACACAGTGCTGGGGCGCTGCGATAAGATCCTGACAGGACACACTCAGTCAGTCACCTGTGTGAAATGGGGAGGAGACGGCCTCTTGTACACTTCCTCCCAGGACAGGACCGTGAAAGTCTGGAGGGCAAAAGATGTAAGGCGAAGGGGCTGAAGTTTCTCTCAGTGTTTTTGTGTCAAGCTGTGACTAATTTTATGCATATTATTTGATAAATCATTTGAATGATCAAATTGAATAGTTATGCCCTGTATAGATTCTTTACTTTGCCCCTTTCATAGCACGACCATCTTTAAAAGTTTGATAATTATGGAAAATATTTCCATAATAATGTGTAGTAGTGTAAGAATGATCATAAATTACACATTTTGTTGATTAGTTGATGTGATTTTATCAACCTGCTACAAAATCTCTGTGTGAAGTATAGACTACAGGGACTGGCCCAAATCATTTTAATAACAATTTCAAGTTAATTTATTACATTGGTATGAGTCTAATAATCACCTCAGATCATCCCATTGATAAGCATTATGAATTGAAACGCTGATTAAAATGCGAACATATCTGGTCTATCAGATGGAAAAAGAAAACAATTGAAATGTTACTATTTTTAAGGATGATAACAAGTATATAAGTATTGGAGACAAAATTGTTGAACAAATTTGGTATAATTTTCCCAATTCTCACTTCAGGGGGTTCAGTGTCGGACACTGCAGGGGCATGCTCATTGGGTCAACACTTTGGCCCTCAGCACTGACTACGTCCTCCGCACAGGAGCCTTCGAACCAGCTACAGCTACCATCAATCCCCAGGACCTTACTGGAACATGTAAGTGTCCCTGTGACTTGATGTATGTAAAAGTTTGAGGACCATGGTCAGATTACATACTTTGTTGATTTTCTAGGTGTTTCTTTATATATATATATATATATATATATATATATATATACATACACACACACACACACACACACACACACACACACATACACACACATACATATATATATATATGAAACAAATCTCAATTACTGCTTATGTGCTGAATGTAACATATAACTATATATATATATATATATATATATATATATATATATATATATATATATATATATATATATATATATATATATACACACACACATACATATATATATAATTTTTTTTTTAAGATATTCTAATATGTTACATTCAGCACATAAGCAGTGATTGAGATTTGTTTCTTATAGTAGATGTATTAATCTTCATCTTAGCATATGAGGGTGCAGTCTCAGAATGTACAGAGTGTATATTCATGTGGACCTGAAAGTATCCTGACAGTCAAGTTTTTTTTTCTTTGTATTCCACAGTGGAGGAGATCAAAGAGAGAGCTTTGAAGCGATATAACAAAGTCAGAGTAAGTAAACAGTACGTGTCAAATGTTATAATATTTGTTCTCTGGACTTTTATGCTTATTCGGTTTCTGTGAGCGTTCTGTCTGCTCCGCAGGGTGAGGGTCCTGAACGGCTGGTTTCAGGTTCTGATGACTTCACACTGTTTCTCTGGAACCCAGCAGAGGAGAAGAAGCCTGTTGCCCGCTTGACTGGACACCAGGCACTGGTCAACGAGGTGCTCTTCTCCCCTGACACGAGACTATTCGCCAGCGCTTCTTTCGACAAGTCTGTCAAAATCTGGGATGGAAGGACTGGCAAGTAAGGCCTTTAACCTTCAGGCGATTTTTCCACATGCACTTATGCAACATAAATAAATAACTTTTAAAAACAGAATTTTTTAAATTTGTTTGATGTGGGCAATGGAAACAGCAGTAGTTGGTCATTTTTTTATGGCTGGCCTGAACAAGTACTTGAATGTACTCAAAATAACTCATAATATTAATAATATTTGCTTTCCATAAGTAACCATAATCTTAAATATGACCAATTCTGCATTTCAGTGTATGTATGTATATAAAACATAGATCATTTAAACAGTGAAATTAATTTATTAACAACATAACCAAAGGCCTTTATTAAATGTACTGTATACACTGATCAGCCATAACATTAAAACCACCTCCTTATATCTACACACTGTCCATTTTATCAGCTTAACTTAGTTCCACAATTACAGACTGTAGTCCATCTGATTCACTGCATATATTGTTTTTCCCCTTTTACTCTGCTTTTTTAATTGTCAGGACCCCCACCACAGAGCAGGTACTAATAGGGAGTTGAATTATTCTCTTGCACTGCAGTGACACTGACATGATTGTGGTGTGTTAGTGTGTGTTGTGCTGGTGTGTGTGGATCAGACACAGCAGTACTGCTGGGGTGTTAAAACACCTCAGTGTCACTGCTGGACTGAGAATAGTCTACCAACCAGCAACATCCAGCCAACAGTGTCCTGTGGGCAGAATCCTGTTACCACTGATGAAGGACTAGAGCAGGGGTCACTAATAGGCGGACTGCGGTCCGGATCCAGACTCAGGTGTTGTTCAATGCGGACCCAAACGGATAAACTATTGAAAATGATTTAATTTAGACTGTGTTTATTTTAAGCGGTGTAGCTTTTCTCATTTTTACGGTAAACTGGCTTTACGGGGCAGTGAACTCACAGACCTCTAAATCAGAGGTCACTAATAGGGGTCCGGACCCAGACGTTGTCCAATGCGGACCCAAACCGATAAACTATTGAGAGCGATTTAATTTTTTATTTTTTTGTCTTTACGGTATACGGGCTTTGCGACGCGTTAACCCCACAGACCAATCACGTGCGCTGTACGATCACCAAAGGCGGTTCTCAGCCAATCAGATCTGTGCACATTGGGGTGTGCGGCGTGCACACAGGCGAGGTACGAAGCAAGAAGCAGCAGCCGGAAACTAAAGCGAGTCAAATAACGAGCTCTAAAAACAGTAAAAGTAAACAGCAATAACTGACTGTTTAACAGGAACGGTTATGGAATGGACTCGCTCGTCTAGGTTTGCATTCCGTTTTTTAATGTAGCCCTTGTTTTTACTTGTAGTTAGGAAAAAACATTTATTTGGAGCTTTATAAATAATTTATTTAGTTTAGCATTTAAACAGTAAATATACTGAAATATACTAAACGGTATTTGTAATAAGTTTGTCTTTCAGTTGCTGATGGTATAAAATGCTGATACTAGGCTACTTCAAGATACAGGATATGGCACTGTATTATCACAAGTTAGAAATGATGGTGGTCCGGACCTTGGCCTGAGGAAATCTCCTCTAACTGGACCTTACTGCCTTCTAATTAAACACCCCTGGACTAGAGAATACAAACTGTGCAGCAACAGATGAGCTACTGTCTCTGACTTGGATGCATCAGCAAGTTGGGGGCGTGTCTAATAGAGTGGACAGTGAGTGAACACAGTGTTTAAAAACAGCATTGTGTCTGCTGTGTCATTCGTACCAGTACAACACACACTAACACACCAGCATCATGTCAGTGTCACTGCAGTGTCACCCAATTAATATCTGCTCTGTGGGGGTCCTGATCATTGAAGAACAGGGTGAAAGGGGGCAGATGGACTACAGTCTGTAAGTGTAAGACTATAAAGTGCACCTGTATTGTAAATACAAGGAGGTAGTTTTAATGTTCTGGCTGATCGGTGTGTATTTGTGTATTGAGCACACACATAATTATTCTGACCAGACCTGTTCATGTTTTATAAATAGCCAGCCCCTTCTGAAATGTTCACTCAGCTCTATTTGTAAGTGCTTGCAATTGTATCATTGCACTATTTCCACATTAAATATATGAAGCGTAATTCTTAAAAAAAAAATAATAATAATAATAATTATTAAGCTCATCCGAATTTGCCAAGCAGTGGGGAAACAATGTGCTTAACATTGTAAAACAGATCCTAAAGCAATGTTGTGTCTTGATAGGAGGTTATGTGTATGCATTTCCAGTGCAGTGCAGCAGAGGGCGCTGCAGATCTATTAATGTTCAATGAGTCTGTATTGTGCTCATGGCCTTTTGTTAAACAGAAGAAACCAGAATTTCTCTTCTGGTGTGTTTCACATTATTCTTTTTAACAAATAAATAGGAATTCATAATCTGTAATCTCCTGCCTGCAGGTACCTGACTTCGCTCCGGGGCCATGTGGGGGCAGTGTACCAAGTGGCTTGGTCTGCCGATAGCCGACTGCTAGTTAGTGGAAGCAGCGACAGCACACTGAAGGTTTGGGATGTGAAGACGGGCAAACTAAACGTGGATCTGCCTGGCCATGCTGATGAGGTGAGAGGTCTGAGGACAGCATGTCACATAACGGCCTATCAAAGTCATTCTATTGTGTGCCCATGTTAACTGGAACTGGAACTCCAGGTCTAAACTGGTTCTGTATATTAGATACATTACAAGTGATTTTCACTGCTGTTTTACTCTGGGGGTAAACAAATGTGGTCTAAGCCCAATACATTTTTTTCTGTTCCTTTTAACTCCCAAATATCACTGGATCTTGTGCTTTGGCTTTCTGTGCAAATGGCGTGCGAGATCCTAGTGAGACAAATGTATTATTATTTTTATTTTATTTTTTTGCCTTGCAGCATAGTGGATATATTGTTAGTCAGTACTTGTAATGTAAACAGCAGAAAACCAGGATGGTATTAATATAGGGAGTTTGAACCCCAGCCAACTTAGTCTGTTACTCTCGAGTATGTATATAAGGTTATATATTTATCATTCAGTCACATATTAATAATTAATTAATTAAAAAAAACTATTTATTCTATGAAGCTGTCTTAAGATTTCAATATAATTCAACCAAACATGAAGTAAAATGAAATTAAAATAATAAACTGCGCCTGCCTGAGTCAGGTCAAAACAGCTTCTAGCCTATTTGCTAGACTACAGTAGTGTAGTATTAACATATTTCAGGAAAAATGTAATTTTCATTTCATAGACATTTCATCATAGATCTTTTTGTAGTGAAAATCTCTTTCTCGTAATTGACATTCTATCATGTAATACTAGATACTTTCATGTAATTGATATTTATTACGTTTCTTCCAATGTTCTCCTGTATAAACCAGATTTTCTAGTAATTAAGACATGTTGTGACCTGTTGTTTTGTAACAATGACATGATAAATACATATTTTTGTTCTGCTTAGCAGAAATACAACACCATAGAAAACTGTGGCAAAAGAAATGTTACCAAAAAATGCTATTAAATTGTTGTGCGTGCTCCAGTGCTTGAATCTCAAGCTCCAGTTGTGGATGCAACCATGGGCGTTTGAAAGTGAGATTCTGTCCATTTAAAGCCAAAAAGCGTCTGTTTTCTGTCATCGTCTATGTACGATAGAGACTCGAATGTAAAGTTGATGATTCAGAAGGAAGATGAATGAGTCATGAACATTTTTATGCCCTCAGTGGCAATATGGTTTTGGCTGTGGTGATTAGTTGAAGGTTTTAAGTCTGTATCTTTGCACGTCACAGGTGTCTGATTTCATCTCAGTCCTGTTATTTTGGGTCGGCCCGCGGTGGCAGAATGCTTTATCCTACAGTGATTACGTTTGCTATCTTGTTTTTCCCCACCTTTGCTTTTTAGTTGTATGATTCTAACTAGTTATGCCATGTTCATTGGGCAAACGTGTAAGCAGACTCATGCCTTGTAGTCCTTATAGTAAAAGGTGCTGCAGGGTTTGTTGTGTTATGTGAATTCAGTCTTCTGATTAATTACCACCACAGAGCAGTAGTGTTAGAATAAGCTGGGTAGTGAGTGCACAGCTGTCTGGAACAGGCTCTTAGTACATTTGCAAGTTGTATCTACCAAGTTGGCCCACACAAAAATGTATTTCTGCCACTGTCAGACTGTAGGCTGTTGCTGCAAAGGGCACCAAACTGGCACATCTGACAACGTCTGCTGGTTGTGTGAGATATTTTGTTGAGGTCGCCAGTCTCATGATGTCATTTTAATGCATTGGAGCATTAGCTTGTATGCCTTATTTGTATTTTCGCTCCTTAACATCCTCATAATCTAGACCAGTGGTATTTAAATAGAGTTCAGTAGGGTCCAGTGAGAGGAAATTTCCTCAGGCCGAAGTCCGGAACAACATCATTTCTAACTATGATTCAGTGGTGTATCCTGTTTACTGAAATAGCCTAGAATCAGCATCTTAAACCATTCAGCTACCTAAACACCAAAACATCACACATACCGTTCAGTATATATCAGTATATTTATTGTTTAAATGCTGAACTAAATTAGTTATTTATAAACTACAAATAAATGTTTTTACTCATTTGAAGTGAAAACAATGGCTACTTAAAAAAAAACAGAATACTTTGGGGGAAAAAAAGGTGCATCTTATTTATAGAAACAGTAAATAAAGCAGCGTCTTCTCGTTAACTCAGTTGAACATCTTGACCTGTGGGTTTGGAGCCGCCTGTGGGAAGAATAAACCTAAATAAATATAAGCTTCGGTCCATTTCTGGTTAAACAGTTGGGTTCCGCCGTCAACTTTCCTTTTTTAGAGCATGTTATTCTATTCTGCCCCTGCTTGTAGCTTGACAGATAGCGAACAGTCTTCCAAAGAATTCCAAGAGACAGGATCTCAATGACTGGAATGTTTACTTCCAGAAGCACTGTAAAACTGAAACAAAGGAAATATATGTCACAAATGCTTGTTCATTACGCTATCTTGACATACATATCAGAAAATAAAATTACACCTTGAGCAAAAGATTTAGAATTACATTTACATTAACCATAGCATTACCACTGTTTAGCCTGATGCTAATATGAACAGAAATTTCCATATAAATGCTAACAAATTAGCGCCTTTTTCTACCATGTAAATACACAATGATAGCCTCACAAAACCCACAACTTCTACACTGTAATGCATTTAAATAACCATCTTATCAAGCAAACCAAGATAGGTGCTTAGAGAAATATGTTTTTATGGCCTAACTATGAGCACAGTCCAGCAGTATTGGACTGGACTGAACTGAACTACGGCAACTCCAAAAGTTCAAACTAAATAGCTATAACAAATGACCACTAGGGGACCCCTGCATTATAGTCAGCACATATTCTTTCTCCGACCTGCTTTACTTTCTGACTGCTGCTTCTTGCTTAATACCTCGTCTGTGTGCACGCCGCACTCCTGAATATGCACAGATCTGATTGGCTAAAGAGCGCCTTCAGTGATCTTACAGCGCACGCTGTGAGGTTAATCTGCCGCAAAGCCTGTATACCGTAAAGACAAGAAAGGCTCCGCTTAAAATAACTTTAATGCTTAAAATTGGAACAAATAATAGTAATTCAATCGCTCTTAATAGTTTATCGGTTTGGGTCCACATTGGACAACGTATGGGTCCGGACCCGGACCTCCGCCTATTAGTGACCTCTGATTTAGACGATCCAGTGATTGTTAGGAGAAACAATGTGTATATATACCAAACTGTATTTGCTTTACAACAATTTTGTTTACCTCAGAGCATGAAAGCAGTTATTTAAAAAATATATATTCATTTCAGAGGTCTGTTTTAATCGTGAATGAGATCGTTGATTATGGAAGATTTACCTACCTGTGAGTCTTATTTTAGTTTAAGCTTCAGTTAAAGGGGACCTATGATGCTTTTCTGGTTTTCCCTTTTCTTTATGCTGAGTAACTTTTATTGCAAGCAATCGATCTGCGAAAGTCTAAAGCCCAAAGTACATACCACAGTAAGAAACTCCTTCCTACAGAATCCACTTTTCTTAGCTGCCTGAAACACCTCGTTGGAATTCTAGCCCTTTTCTCTGTCATAAGATGACATCATCTTGTAACACAAATCCTTATTGCCCACCAGCAGCATGCTTGATATGCTTACACTGCTGTGGCAAGTCATACATCAGTTCTGCTGTATCAGTGAGCCAGAGTCTGATCCTGAAAGTCAGGTAGAATAAGTTGGTAGAACCGATCCACCTTTGCTAGTCATGCCTGGTTCACACTACACGATTTTAGTCTGGGTTTTCAGTCGGCGACTGTTTTTTTTTGTAGATCACCAACAAAAACCTCTGCTCGGAGGCAAATCGGTGACCACTCAGCGCTCATTCAGTCTTGTAGTGTGAACGGCTGAACGACACTCACCGACTAATCGCAGACGCTCTGCAAATATCTAGCATGTTTAATATCTAGGCCAGTAAGCGACTGTCAACAGCAGTGTCTAGCTACAGCCAATGAGATCATGTAGAGAGAAAACCGCGTCAACGTTCACGCAATCTCTCGCGACACACGTTTTCATTGATAAATATTTACCTTCAGCTCTCTCTGCAGAACAGACAGTCCCTGCTGGCATCCATTTTCATAGCCGTTTCTTCTTTCTTGCAGATCAGCGCAGTAACAACTCGTACTGCTGGTTTGTTGACGTCCGTTTTGGAAATAGTGTGTCCTACGTGGTATCACTAGCTCTAACATGCGTTTAGTTTTCGTGACAAAAATGTGGTTTTGGACAGAAGCCAGATGAGTCAGTGATTCTCCAGAGTGAAAGTCGTGTAATTGGTGACCCCGTGTTGCCGACCAGTCATGTAGTGTAAAAGCCACAACAACTGAAAGAATCCTGATTACAGCTCAACCAGTCCTGTAGTGTGAACAACACAAAAACCTGACCCCTCAAACAGTTGTGTAGTTTAAACCAGGCATTAGACTGAAGCAGTATGTTTCAAAGTGGTAAGTCAGGTGAGGGCAGAACTTGCGGTTGACAAATGAGAACAGAGTAGGCGACCTGACTAATCAGAGCTCAGACAGTGGGTTTATATATGGGGGAAAATATTTTTTGGGAAAACTAGTAGATCTAGTAGACCATAAAAATAAAAAAAGCATTTTAGGTCCCCTTTAAGGCTTAAAAATTAAATGTGAATGTGTTTAACTTAATTTGAACTTGACTGGCTGTATTTTAATACTGTCATGATGTGTGGTGGCAGGTTTTCGCAGTAGACTGGAGTCCTGACGGTCAGAGAGTGGCGAGTGGTGGGAAAGACAAGTGTTTACGGATGTGAGTGATTTATTTATTTATTTTTATTTGCTGTTGTGTTTTTAACCTTTTATGTGCATACACACATACTCACAGGCATGTTACAACACCTGGGTTGAACACCTGCTATAAACACCTGGAATGTCTCTTCTTCTACTTCCTACAGATGGAGGAGGTAGCTGACACAGTCCCTGTCTCTCCGCCTTGCAATTATCAGCCAGTCAGGCTCCTCACTGACGGACAGCTGTATCACTCTGAGGAGCCTTAACCTAATCACCCAGTGCCCTCGCATGCATTGCGTGACCTGAGAGGACACATGCAAGGCTTACGCACAAGTCTTGTGCTGCCGCCGACCAGAGAGGTAGCGAGAAGCACGAGATCCGTAGTGACGTCTTGTTGACTTTTCTTAATGAAATTGTGCAGCACTAACTCATTTAAATAAGCACCCAGCAGACCTGGTTCAATCTCCGTAATCCCTTCCCCACACCCACTGCTCGTAATTATTTAATCCCAAACAACGACACAGGGTTTACGCAGTCTGTTCTACCCTGGACAGATTCCCCTATTCATGGAGACCAACATACTGATGAGCCAGTGAAGTGAATATAATGACATACATGTTGTAACTCCATTATTAGGAAGATGCTTTCAAATTTCAAGTTATGGAGTCTGAAACGTCAGACTTTTGAGCATTTTCATGATTTCAACGATGAACATGTGCTCACCAACACTTCTGTAAAAACAAAAAATGCAAAGAGTCTACCATTTGATATTGTGCTTAGTGTTTTTCTCTGAAAAAAATAACATGACGTTGAATATTATGTAAAGTTGATCAAAAATTAAATGATATACTTTTTATGGCTTCTGCATCCCAACATTGATGGTTCGTCCATGAATATGAAATGAATGTGACCCTTAGAGCCAGCTGTTACTGCAGAAGCTCAGAGAACTCTATAGTTATTCCCTTCTCCTTATTACATGGTGTGTTGTGTCAAGACTTAGCCTGTCCTGATTGTCTGTCCTTAAAGCCTTTACTAGAAGGCTCCAGAAGCCAAGACTCCCCACGTAATCATTAATTCCAATAAGGCAAGTATTGTGACATCTGTGCTTTATTTTTATCTTTATTTTTCATCTATTTTCTCAGTCTTTCCATTCATGGACAAACCTTGAGCTCACCGTGAACAAACTGCTAGTATTAACGCTCTAAGCAGCAAAATGAAATCACTAGTCCACACCGAGTCCAGGTTCAAGAGAAAGGACAGTAGAGAAACACGGATGCCGTACAAAATCATCATGTACATGTCTAAACCAGTTCCACACTTTACTATACTTTAGTGCAACAAATAAAAAAAATGTAAGCATATATACTGGGAGCGAGGGATCTGTGTACTTTGTTCTATTCTTTTGGTTTGGCCACATAAGTGGATCTGTATGAGTAAGAGCATGGTGTTGAAGACACTTGCATGGTTTTACATAAAGTGAAAAAGAGCAACAGTATGATACGTCGGTATGCGAGGCAGAAACGTCAGCAATATACTCTGCGTCAAAACGCCACTATGTGCGTTGTTCTCTTTTACTCCTTCTCATGCTCTCACTCTGCTGTGTAAAGCGTGCAGACACAGATGGCGGCATAATCCACTGCTCTCAGCCAGGGGTCAGGGTAAGACTTGTGCTCTTCAGTTGAGTGACACAGCCAACTGTGTCTGCATAGTCCTCTGTTTCTCTGCGAAGCCAGCTGTTAACCCTGTTTAGTCGGTCCTCCACACTTGGTTCAGAAACTTCACAACCTCCTCGTACAGGACGAAGACGATGG
Source organism: Megaleporinus macrocephalus (assembly GCA_021613375.1). Lineage (NCBI taxonomy): Eukaryota > Metazoa > Chordata > Actinopteri > Characiformes > Anostomidae > Megaleporinus > Megaleporinus macrocephalus. The sequence goes on from CM038720.1 coordinate 32,918,433, forward strand.
CCACGTCCAGACACACCCGGCCTAGTCGAGGAACCGTACCTTTGTAGAACCTGTAGCAAGGAAAAAGCCTGGTTAGATGGCTGAAATCCATAATTAATTGGTGTTAAGAAGATGTAAGCATATGGGGATACTAAGAAAATGCATACGCTTGAGGGCCCTCGTTCTTTAGTATCTGGAAAGCACAGTCTAGAGTGTTCTTGTAGCGATGGGCTTCCAAACCCTACGACAGAAAAGGATCACCAATCACTTTCATGATGGCAAAGCAAAAGCTTAAAGACAAAGCTAACTGGCGAGAGGTGTACCTGCATCCTAGTCTTTACTACATCCAGAGGTGTGTTTCCAAACACGCTTGCCGCACCTGCAGTTGCGCCAAACATGGCCGTGACTAATGGATGCATATCACGCGCTGGGTCATCGCCTAGAGAGAAAGCCAAGCACATAATGCTTTATTTGTTCTATATAAATATTATAATCCATTATTAGTCCAACGAGTCATTTTACTTCTGCCACAAAGTCCCTCCTTTCTTACCTTTGTACCAATTGCGTAGAAGGTTCATGACATAAAAGCGTATAGCTTGATTGGTCCCTTGTTTAAGCACTGTAGCAGTGAGCCCCTGGTATGTCCCACGGACACCTGCCAACACAGGAGATATAACGTTAGCTAACTATCCTAGCAAAAAAAAATAAATTTTCCCCCCCAAGATTCAGGATTCAAGATTTTTGTCATGCACAGCAGAAATAGGCCGTTACACTGTACAATGAAAGTATTACTTTGCTGTTCCTTCATTCACCAATAGATAGATAACCAAAAAAGGAAGAAATAATAAAAATAAATATATACAAAATATATAAAGTATAATAATGAGTTGAAGTTAATACAATTAAAGTATTTTTTTCTTTTTTATAATTAAAAATAAATAAGTTACATGTGCAAGTATGAAGAGCTATATCTATCTATCCAGTTAAAGTAGCATCTAGAAAACATCAAACATGTTTGTTGTTAGCACACCTTCTAAATACAATGTTGACATGAAAGTGGCATCTAAAAAGTCTTGGTGACCCCAAAAAGCTGCCATCCTCTGCAAATTTGTGATGCTCGCAGAAAACATCTTACAGTTTGAACCACCATTCTCACTAAACGTCTTAATTATTGCTCTAAAAGTGGATCTAGGCATTTCCAGGGGGCAGCTGTATCTCTAGCCATTGCCTGATTTACAAAGGTCACGGCTTCTGTCCCATTAAACTCTTCACCTTGTTGAATGACTGACTAAAGGAATTGGCCTCTGAGTCATCTCATATTTATATCTCAGTGAAACAGTAGCCATGAATAGCCAAGTTCATATACACTACTGTAGAGAGTATGTTTCAGTTATATCTCTATGGTTGCCAATATTTATTTATTTTTTAGTTTAAGGTTGGAATTAAGGATGAAATTTTCTCACATTTTCAGAGGGGACTGAGCTAATCTGCCACACAGACGTTTTTCCCCCAAGACTTATTTACCCAGCTTCACCAAGGTTGGCCATAATTATAGAGTTGTCTTTATATTAACACAGACATTATGCATTACTGACCGAGAAAATCTATGAAAATTGCAAAATTAAAAATACAAAGTACAGATATCAGATTCCCTCCACACTGTACCTTGATCCCGGATGATTTCGCGCACACCGTGGAAGAAGCCTCTGTACCGTGGTTGAAGAGAGCACTGGTCGTGGATTAACTTTACCTACAGTAAGATCAATAAAAACATTGTTAGTTAAATCTTTGAGTTTATTTTCCTCTGATTTTTAGAATATTTGTGCATGCAAGTCAACAAGGTGATGTTTCAAAGCAGCGTAAACATAAAAAGTTAATTAAACAATGCACTAATTTGTCCAACCTTTAGCGTTTCCATTGGGCAGACCACTAGAACTGCTTCAGTGATGCCTGCTCCCAGCCCGCACAGCAGGCTACGAGTGTTATCAAGCCGACCGGTTTCATCTCGCATTGGGTTGCTCAGGACCTCAAACGTGCCAAACCTGCCATTTGCCCACCACAAGGGAGGAGGGTAAAGGAAAGAAGGATGGTGCATAAGTAAAGCAGCATTGAGCTGAATTTTGGATGCATTTCATATTGATTCTCTTACCGAACTGCAGACTTAGGGATGGAACCGTAAAGCAGTGAGCTAAGGCCTCTGTACAACCCTCTCAGTCCATGATCTTGAACAGTCAGCTTCACACAGTCCCCTGAGGACACATTTACAGTTTAGAAACCACATTTTTTAACGTCTGGCTGACAGATTTAAAGCCCCAGTGAACAACCACAGCAGGGCTGTTATTGGTGCAGCAATCGTGCACTAAATAAAGTAAAAGTCAGTCCTGCTGTGAGTAAAACCGGTTTAGGGCAAATTCTGACTGAGGCTTTTAAAACTAGGATAAATTATGACTGGGTGGCTTGAAAGCATTTTTTCACATCCAATACAATAGTGTAACCTAAAGTATCTGTTAATACTAATACCAGTCAGACTGGTACCATTTATTTCCTCTCTTCTAAACAACTAGGCTGTTAATACACTTGCCGGGATATATTTTGTCCAACCTAGTCATCTAAATTCCATGCTCAAACAAATACATTTCCCATGACATGACTCATTTATGCAGTTTACTTTCATATAAAGTTTTCATATGTTGACATTGTTGACATTTTTGTAGTATTGTGATTGGTCAACATAGTTTAACGTGTAAGAAACTTGGGCAATAGTTGAGACTAATGGATCATATCGGATTCTACTCTTTTTCTTATATCCAATTCAGTGCTTTTGACTAGTATCTGACCGATTTAGTGTATCATATCAGCACACCCTGTAGTTATGACTGTGGCTCCTAATACTAGGGGTATATTATGGCCAGGGGGTGAATGAGGAACTGAAAGAGACTAGGCTGGGATTCTCCTTACCTATCCCTCTGTATCGAGGGGGGTTGGCCCGCTCATCCAGCTGCAGCTGAGTCTTCACATATTCCGTTGGGAAGGTGATGCAGATCTCAATACCTCCTGCAATGCCTCCTATACAGAGAACACATATCATCATTAAGAAGCACAGCAAAGCAGAAAGGTTAGTGTATAATCAAACATGTATCTCACCAGTGAACCTTCACATAGTTTTTTGGTCACTATAAATGAGTTTATATTTCAGAACCAGGCTACTATGTGTATATATACTCACACTGACTCTTAATCTGAGCCAGCACAGGATCATGTGTGTAAAGGTTTATGATCTATGGGAAATGAAAATGGGTGGCTCACTTCTGGGAAAGATATAAGCTTTGGCTGCTGTTTGGTTGTTGTTTTTTCACAACGTCATTGTCATCTACCATAGATAGGATGTCCCGCCATGATAGCACTGAGGATGATGAAAGTAGGCTAACGGTTGCTAGCTAAGGCAAGGCAGGGCAGGTCACACCGTTAGCCGGCTCGCTAATATCGTTAGCTATCTCGTTAGCTTGGTCAGTGCCAAAACTTTAACACAAGCAGGGAAAAAAGTACTCCCATGTTTGAAAAGGCTACTAAACGGACTAAAGGGATACCACTGCCACCGCTGCTTAAATGTGCAAACAGACATTTAACCCACTGCTGCGTCTCACAAGCGCCAGTGTTGTTGTGCGGTGAACCATAGAAGTAACCGCAGTTCGGCTAGCAGCAACAGCGCCTGTCCACTCTATAAGCATTTACCTGCGAGGATAGCCTTCCCCGGGTGGGTGACCTTTCTCCCACCTACTGCAGCGGCCGCTAAACTCCTCTTTCCCGCACAGACGTGGTGAATTGGCGTGAACTTGCTCGCCACTACTCCACCAACGCTGCCTGCTAGACATGACGGCGGAATCGAGGTCAGCGCTGCAGGATGCTGCTGCGATTTGCATCCCTGTCTCAAAATCGCATCTCTACACGGCCCGTCCGAAACGGAGAACGGCTTGTACAAAGACGACATTTTCTAGCAATTTCTGACCGCAGCCAACACACGAAAATAACACGCGTGCTTTCACCAAAACGCGCCTGTCCAATGAGACCGAGCCAACACAATCACTGACGGACCACTCTGTGGCGTGGTGGTGTGGTGCTTATGAATATTAAAATGTATGTCATATGACCGGCGCGCCCATTGGTCCAGACTCGTGCTTTGGTTAATTTATTCATATATTCCGCCTACTTAATATTAACAAGCCCTCTCAGCCAATGGCATTGCGGCATAGCTGCAGGTCCTGTGCTGGCATGATGTTTGCTACGAAACACACGATTGGTCAACATCAGGAGAATCAAAAGGAGCTTTCAGAGAACACAGGGCATCCATATTTACACCAAAGCAGGGAAATAATATCAACAGCGTCTGGAGGAAGAATGCAGTGCAGTCCAAAGAGCCTTAAGTCCTCAGCCTTTAAACAAATGTTACAGCAGATTGCCTTTAAAGTGGATATAGTGGAAAGTAATGTTTTTCAACCCACCCTAGCCCACGTTTAATAATATGCTTTTTACTGTAGATTTTGTTTTATATAGGTTAAAACTGGACCTCTCGCTGTTCTATCCAGCAATATGTGGCAACGATCTAGCAGTACACTTGCATTTAATTAATTATTAATTGTTGATTTATATGTAACACTATTATAATTCAAACCAAATGACTGGATAGGCCTGTCATACTAAGATGCATTTTAAATGTGTTTGCTCAGAAAATTAAAAAAAAAAGGTTTCCAGACCTAATTAATGTTAAGGCAAATCTATTGCGGAGGTCTTACTCGGCTGTAACTACTGCTGATGTCTAATGATGTTTCAATTTAGGTTTCTGTTAATTGGTCACAATATAACATTAGCCAGCCATCCTAGCATAGTGTATGCACAGAAGTTTTACCTTGTAGCTAGTTGTTATTTTAGATTTGGATGTTCAATACTTTAACAGCAAAAAAAAAGCAAAAAACATATTGATAAGATAATGTGATGGTAAGGTGGGGGGAGGGGTGAATTGGCCCCCCTTTTTAACACATGGACTCCCACCCAACAAAAAAAGAAAAACCAAGAGTTCATTCATCTTCCAAACCTCTTATCCCTCTGGGTTTTGGAGGGGATGGGTGGGGTGAGGGGTGGTGTTGGAGTTCAGTGCATGTTGAGCAGAAGGCAGAAAACATCCTGGACGGGCCACCAGTCCAGGAGCACTGCTGTGTCTGACCTACTCAGACCAGCACAGCACACTATCACACCACCACTACGTCAGTGTCACTGCTGAGAATGACCCACCACCTAAATAATACCTGCTGTGTGGTGGTCCTTTGGCGTCCTGATTATTGAAGAACAGGGAGAAAGAGAGCTAACAAAGGATACAGAGGAGGGTGGTTGACCAATGTTAAAATTCATGTGCACTTAAGGCTGAGTAATTGTATTCATTTGAATGTAAGGCTACTTTTTTAAAATCAGATTAGATTTCATCCACAGTCAAGGTGAGCAAGAGGAGCGGAGATGTCCAGCAGCTTTTATGCTGATAAAATAAATATGTTGAAACTTGTGAGAATCAGGAATTACAAATAGAGATGATAATGCAGCCTACATGCTTTATACGGAGCAGCATAGTGTGAGTGATGGAAAGTTTCATCATGTGCTGTTGTATTAATGAAACAGAGAGAGGTCAGAATGACAGTCTGCAGGCATGAGGAGGTCAAGAGGAGAGTGGGCAAGCAGGACCTACCAGCACAGAAGTCAGTTAGATAGAAGACAAAGATTTATGTCATCAAACCAGATATTTAAGCAAGAGTACTATTATTAAAAACTAATGGGATGTACCACTATCATGCCCTACTGTTCCCATCTAATATGCAATGACTTTTAATAGTTGGCTGCTGTAAGTAAAGAAAATGTGAAAGCCTTGTTTTTTTATTCATTCAGAATTGAGAAATGTATCATTGCTTTCCAATGAAAAACAAGTCTCTCCAAAATTGCAACTTTACAGGAGAGAACAAAAACATACTTTACTTTCAATGTAAGTCAATAGAACCAAGCTGTCTTGGGGCACTTCTATTGGTCCATTCATCATGAAATTTCCACTCAATGTAGACAACCATAGGAGCGTTTAAATGATCTAGAAAACTCAAAATTGCCAAAATTTGAGTTACATGTTTTTCATGGACAGCGACAATATATTGACACAATGATAGTGTGTTTGGTTATGATAGCATTATGTGCGTCTCATGAACCGACAGGACATGACTGCCCTTGAGCAAGGCACCTAACCCCTGACTGCTCCCTGGGCGCTGTGGTAAGGCTGCAGTGCATGCATGGGTTAAATGTGGAGATCTTGAATTTCCCTGTAGGATCAATAAAGTATCTATGTATTGGGTGTATAAAACCACTTCTGGGCATGTTTAACCCAACCAAAGTCACATACCTTCAGTGTAGACATCAGAAAACTTGAAAAAGTGCATTCTAAAGTGAAACTATGTAGGAGAAACTGTAAAGTCAAGCCAAGATCTGGAAGGCCAAGAAAGTTCTAAGTCAGGACTTTTATTATGCTGACTGAATAGACAAAGACGGCCCGAAAAACCAGGTGTGACAACAAGCGTGGCGGTGCACCTTTCTACGCCCCCAAGATGTTGGCTACTATTAAAGCAGAAAGTAGCTGCACTTTTATTGAAGGCTGTAAGCAAATGTGACACAGTAAGAAAGGAAACAGAAGGCCGGACATGACAATAAATTCAAAGCATGCCATTACGTTAAGTTAATCATCTGTGTATCTTTTGCAGAGAATTAAAAAAAACAGTTTTCTACAGATGTTTTCATATATATTGATATATGATGATGTATATATTTATTTCTTTATATTTATATAATCATATTAACTCCAGACAAAATACATGTATTGTAATATATATATATACAGATGTTTTCATATATATTGATATATGATGATATCTTCCCCTTCTTCTTCTTTCGGCTTTTCCCTTTTCAGGGGTCGCCACAGCGAGTCATCCTCCTCCATCTCACTCTGTCCTCTGCATCCTCTGTCCTCACACCAACTACTTCCATGTCCTCTCTAACTCCTTGGCCTTCCTCTTTGTCTTCTTCCTAGCAGCTGCATTTCTAACATCCTTCTACCAATATACCCACTGTCCCTCCTCTGGACATGTCCAAACCATCTCAGTCCGGCTTCTCTAACTTTATCCCCTAGTTGTTTAACCTGTGCTGTACCTCTGATGGTCTCATTCCTAAGCTTATCCATCCTTGTCACAATGAGAACTTCAACATCTTCAGCTCTGCCACGTCCAGTTCTTTCTCCTGTCTTTTTGTCAATGCTACTGTCTCCAAACCATACAATATAGCAGGTCTCACCACTGTCTCCAAACCATACAATATAGCAGGTCTCACCACTGTCTCCTAACCATACAACATAGCAGGTCTCACCTCTGTCTCCAAACCATACAACATAGCAGGTCTCACCACTGTCTCCAAACCATACAACATAGCAGGTCTCACCACTGTCTCCTAACCATACAACATAGCAGGTCTCACCACTGTCTCCAAACCATACAACATAGCAGGTCTCACCACTGTCTCCAAACCCTACAACATAGCAGGTCTCACCACTGTCTCCAAATCATACAACATAGCAGGTCTCACCACTGTCTCCAAATCATACAACATAGCAGGTCTCACCACTGTCTCCAAACCATACAACATAGCAGGTCTCACCACTGTCTCCAAACCATACAACATAGCAGGTCTCACCACTGTCTCCAAACCATACAACATAGCTGGTATCACCACTGTCTCCAAACCATACAACATAACAGGTCTCACCACTATCTCCAAACCATACAACATAGCAGGTATCACCACTGTCTCCAAACCATACAACATAGCAGGTCTCACCACTGTCTCCAAACCAAACAACATAGCAGGTCTCACCACTGTCTCCAAACCATACAACATAGCAGGTCTCACCACTGTCTCCAAATCATACAACATAGCTGGTATCACCACTGTCTCCAAACCATACAGCATAGCAGGTCTCACCACTGTCTCCAAATCATACAACATAGCTGGTATCACCACTGTCTCCAAACCATACAACATAGCAGGTCTCACCACTGTCTCCAAATCATACAACATAGCTGGTATCACCACTGTCTCCAAACCATACAGCATAGCAGGTCTCACCACTGTCTTGTAAACTTTTCCTTTGACCTTTGCTGCCACCCCTTTGTCACAAATCACTCCTGAAACTTTTCTCCATGTGCTCCATCCTGCCTGGACTCTCTTCTTAACCTCTTTACCACACTCCCCATTTTCCTGGACAGTCGACCCTAAGTACTTGAAGTCCTGCACCTTTGTGACCTCTGCTCCTTGTAGCCTCACTGTTCCACCTGTCTCCCTTCCATTCACACACATGTACTCTGTCTTGCTACGGCTGACTTTCATTCCTCTTCTATCAAGTGCATATCTCCACCTCTCCAAGTTCTCTTCCACCTGTTCCCTGTTCTCACCACAGATCACAATATCATCTGCAAACATCATAGTCCATGAAGATTCCTGCCTGACCTCATCTGTTAGTCAGTCCATCACCAGAGCAAACAAGAAGGCTCAGAGCCGATTCTTGATGTAGTCCCACCTCCACCATTGATGTATATATATATATATATATATATATATATATATATATATATATATATATATATATATATATATATAAAACAACAAAACATGTTATTTGTCAATTAGAAATTGTTTAATTTAGACAGATTTCTTCTTTACAGGCATAACTCTGCTGTTTCTCTTCTTTCATCATTTGAACAATATTAAAACTACAGATTAAGACCTGGGCCATAATAATTATAATAGTTATAATTTTTGTATCAACAGCCATTTAATGACAGCTTGCTGACCAGCTATTAATGCTAGTGTTTTCTTAAGTATGAATGGCTCTTAAATGTGCCTGCTGATGAAATTGCCTCTTAGGAAAGTTTTATTTATTGATTAAGTGATTGATTCTTCAACCTGATACGGTGGGTCTGGCTTCCTGAGGGACAATGCTGTTATTTTTGGTTCTTGAACTTCAAGAGCCATCTCAGTAAAGCACAGGTACAAGCAACATGACAGGCAGTGATTGATCGACAAGGGAGATTTTTTTTTATTTATTTTGACATCCTTTCTGACTCATGCTTTAATGTTGGCCTTGTTGGTTGTCACCAAGTCATAAGACGGGATAAGTGATGACAGGACGCCTTAGCTGTGTCTCAGTGAAGCGTCTGTACATGTACTTCTCCTCTTCCTATGTGTCATTTTCACATGTGTAGATCCGAAACACACTCCGGAAAACAAGTCTTTGCAATACATTCAGACTCAGACCTAATTCTACTATGTGAAGCTTAATCAATACAAGCCCAGCTATAAAAGTGTTCCTCAAAAAAATTGAATTGATTTATTTCTTCTAGGATAAAGTGGAGCACATTTTGGTTTTACTATGTATTTTTGCTATACATTTTTTATTGTATTGTTTTGCACCATAACATGTTAGCATTTAAAACTGATTAAGATTAAAAATGTTTTATACAAGCATCATACTGTACACATATTTAAATCTAATTAAATGATAAATGTTGTATTAAACACCTACAGTTCAGCTTAAAGTGGTTGTCTAAGATTTAAGTCTAAGGTTTAAAAAAAATGCATCCGAATAAATATTATTGGAGAAAACAGTGTCAAATTTATTTATGACCACAAAGACTTAAAGCAAATATCAATGTTTTGTCAAAGTAAGATTCTCTCATTGTTTGGGGGGTTTAGTTGAAACACAGTGTTTAAACTAATCCCACTGTTTAAAGGCTGTGCTTCAGCCATGGACTTCAAAACTATACTATATTACGGTGGGTACTGAACTGTGGACTATGTTAAAATGGTACAGGAAAAAATTATATAAAATAATTCTGTTCCAGGCAACCCCAAAGCAACGGGTCCATAAAACTGATGTTTCAAGTAAACCAGACATTCACACATCGGCTCATCATCCAGACAGCTCATCATCCAGAGGCAGTTATTCAGCCCTATAATCACGTTATGCTCCAGAGCTGTTTAGCTGGAGGTAAAGTAGCAGAGTGGAACCTTCCAGGGCTGAATGATTTCTAGGAACTAAAAAAAATCAATGGTGTAATTCATAATCCATTTTTATTTCACGGGCTTGCTATGTTAGCACATACTGTGGAAATAGTTTAGAAAACACTGTTAAGTTTTAGTTAGAAACAAAATGGTAAAAATCCTGAAACACGATTACAGACTCACTATTCCCCTACTGGCTCATCGACAGCAGGCATGAAAGAAGGGACCAGTAATTATGATAATACAGTATAATTTAAGTATGTGCAGACAATGTTCTATTATGTTTTTTTTTCCCAGTTTTTCACTTTTAACTGATTTAAAAGTGCCTGTTGCTTTTATATTTTGTAAATATTTCATGGTCTGTGTCTCAACAGAAATGGTCCAAATGGTCCATGGTTACATGGACTTGCATTAAAAGTATAGTATGCTTTTCCTTCTCCTGTAAAGTTATAATTTTGGACATACAGCAGCAGTGATATACAAGTTTAAAGCAGTGATAGAGTAGATTAATATAAGCCAAGATACTGAAAATGAGATAATACAAGCAATACCATCCCTGGTAAACATATAAATTATCATTTGAACCACACATCATGCATGCTACGTTGAAAAATTTCATATCCTGTTAAGATGTACAACACAGTGTTCAGTATACAGGATACAGCACTTGTCATTACACAGCCAGCAAGCAGCATAAGAAACAAAAAGAATATATATATATATATATATATATATATATATATATATATATATATATATATATATATATATATATATATATATATGTACAGATGTTTTCATATACATTGATATATGATGATATTAAATATATACATGATATATATTTAATATATATAAAACAACAAAACATGTAATTTGTCTAGTTGTCGAGTTAATATGATGAATCAATTAGAAATTGTTAACTTTAGTGTTCTGACTGGACAGATTTCTTCTTTACAGGCATAACTCTGCTCTTTCTCTTCTTTCATCATTTGAACTATATTAAAACTACAGATTAAGACCTGGGCCATAATAATTATATTAGTTATAATTTTTGTATCAACAGCCATTTAATGACAGCTTGCTGGCCAGCTATTAATGCTAGTGTTTTCTTATGTATGAATGGCTCTGAAATAATTATTATTATCATTAATGTTAGTTGTTAAATGTGCCTGCTGAGAAAACTGCCTCTCAGGAAAGTTTTATTTATTGATTAAGTGATTGATTCTTTAACCTGATAAGGTGGGTCTGGCTTCAAAAGCCATCTCAGTGAAGCTCAGTGAAGATCTACAACACAGTGTTCAGGTAAGATACAGTATACAGCATTTGTCATTACACAGCCAGCAAGCAGCATAAGAAACAAAAAGAAACAAAAAATTATTTTATTCAAAGGTTTAGGTCCGTCACCAAGAATATGATATGAAGAGCATTCATTTTGACAGATCAAGTCAACTCTAACAAAGCTACCATGCACATCTAATACTGCACACTGTGGGGCTGTACACGTTTGCAGAGGGGAGTTTGGTAGAAGAGCAGCCAGTTTTTATAGAAAAACAAAAAATAACTGCTTATGTCTACCCAAATTGCATGCTTCAGACAGGCTTGCTTCTGATCTACCAATTTAGCAAATCATAAACCTGACCTCTCTCCCCTTGACATTTAATTTTTACACATCCTTTCTCGGGCCTTCAAATAATAGACACTTTTCCTGTGAAGAAAGAGGGATAAAAGAAAAAATCAAACGCCCATATGAGAAGATAATCGGGACAGCCAATTAAATGATAAAAGCTTCACAGTAGTAAATGGATAATACGCTTATACAATTATCTATTCATGTTGTTAATGTAGAGCATGTAAATGCATTTACTCTGGCCTCACTTTCAGATTTTGCAGGACTCCATAAAGTGTGTATGGTGTGTGTGTGTGTGTGTGTGTGTGTGTGTGTGTGTGTGTGTGTGTGTGTGTGTGTGTGTGTGTGTGTGTGTGTGTGTGTTTTACCTCATGCCAGCGTAGTGTATGAAGTGGAAGCAACAGATTGCAGTGTGGGCAACTGGTAAAAGAGTCCTCATCTGCTTCCCTCTTCATCTCTTTGGGACCCTCGCTGTCCCAAAGCGGGAAAGGTATGGAGTGCGAGGAGCGTGCCACCCCAAAGTGAGGCCTTGGGTCCTTATTGTAGCTCAGGTGCTCACCAGCATTAGGTAAAGTTAAAGCTTCCTTCTCCAAATGGAGCTGCAACAGAATGTTAGGAAGATAGCACCATCTAGGGGCCATATGCAGAACTTAAACTTGGTGTTTTGCACTGCACGCCCAGATATATAATTTACAGCAGGCTGAAATGGTTGAAACAAGATACTGAAGTCAGGGTAGGCCATTGAAACCCAACCTTGAATGATGAAGTAGTTCCAAAATAGACAGACAAAAGAGATCGGTTATCTATTGTGATGGGTCCCACCATACCCTAAAAAGGCCACAGTACCTGGTGCAGCTCCTCGATAGGAAGTGATTTAGTGCAGTACCAACAGAGCTCCAGGGAGATCCCTAAGGAATAATTTCAGCATCAACAAAACAGCCTACTTCCAAATAATCTGCAATGAACCTGCAGGTCCATGGGGGTGCAGGGACCGAAACAAATTTGATAGCATTTAAATGTTTAATTACTGATATATGAAAGTTCATGATCTTCTCAGATGACCTAGTAAGGATCATATGATCTAGTAAGGAGGAAACATTAGACGACAGCCCTACATTGCTGTAATATAATAATGTAATAATGGGGAGATGCATACCCTCTGTGTTTGTGGGCACACATTCGAAGGCTGGTACTGGATCCAGGTCCTGCAGCTCTTCCTCTAGTTTGAGCGGTTCCTGTGGTTGTTCAGACTGTTCATGCTCTTCCTGAGGCTGTTCTTGTAGGTCCGGGTTTACTTGTGTTGTGAAGTCACACTCACTGCAGCTCTGTTGAATGGTATGACAGAAATAGAAGGGAATAAAAGGGTGATTCAGGTGAAGGTAAAGCAGGTAGAAACTGTTGCAGCTTGTAGGTCGCAGCACAGATTGCATTTACAGTGTGACCAGTTTATTCATAACAGTGTGGCTCATTGTGCCCTGACCTGATCTTGCTGTATAGGATGCTCCTCAGTAGCCTGAGAGAGTGGCAAACTGTCTGTTTGTATCTCACTGAGTGTGCATGGTTTAGGGAATAAAGCAGAAAATGAACATCAGACATGGTAACATCTAATATATATACTTTCTTGAGAAAAAAAAGAAAATTCTCTCTAGTCATCATTTAATCTTGTATCAGGAGTGTGATTCGCTGTGCAAGTCACTTCCTATCGTGTAACAGCAGTTAGTCTTATCATCTTGTTTACAATACTTTTCCCCCGAACCAGAGGTTATCAATGAATCCAACTGTGAATTACACCCAAATAGGCTTGCCTGAAAAGACAGCCGATACACCTAAAGATCTCATTTTGTCCACAACACCTATCATTAAAATTCACATTCAGCCCGTCTACTCACCCCATGCAGGTCGTCTGGGCGTCTTCCGTGCTGCTGGCCATTCCACAGACTGTCTGGGTGGCAGCACCCGCTGTTTGTTTTTCTCCGTCTTCTCGCTTTCCGTGAAACAGAAACCCTGACCCTTCTATAATGGATGAGTCTGAATGGCTCACAAGCAGGTTTGCTGTAAAGAGTAAGCGAAGGCTAGCTCGGGTGTCACCCCATGGCTGGCACCCCATGTCAGCAAAGTGGGCCACCCTGTAGGGGTATAAAGACCTCGGTGAGATAATCAAGTTTATCTGCTTCAGTAGCACCCATGTAAGCCTCGAGTAAATAATGCACAGGCGGCGTGCCCCTGCAAAGCCTTATCAGTGCAGCACTTATTTACAGATAAGGTCCTTATTAACATTTCTCACCTTGCACATAGATTCTGCCACATGCGTGCTGAGGGGAGGGTCCGCCTAAGCATTTGTATGTGTACGTGCAATTAGACTTCCCTCACTCTCTCGCTCTTTCACTCTATTTTGTGCAGTGGAAATGTTCAGTGGAGACCGAGCATGAATGTAAGTGCTTATGACTGTGCAGTGAGCTCATTAGTGTGGAGGTGGCCCACCACTTTATAGAGCTGTTGGATACGTACTTACACAGGGTGAGTCACTCAAAGCTTCACCTCCATTCTCTCTCTTTTTTTTTTTTTTACTCCCTCCCCTTTCTCTTTCACTCCATCAATTTCTCACCCTCTTCACCTTTCCCTCTCCCCCTTTCAGCGCAGCCTCCGGCGCAAACAGCATCAGTGGGGAAGGGTGGATTAAGTGGTAATGCTGTTGCTTCGCTCCACAGTTTTCACTATTAACCTTTTTGCAGGTGTTCCTGACACAGCGATGATAATGATTTGGCTGTGAAATGTACACGGAGTGCGCTAGAGAGAGAAGCTGGAGTTGGAATGTGAGGATGTGGGGCTGTAAAATTCCTCCAGGACACTTTTGGCTTGTTCCATTCAGAAACAGGCTGCTATCGACGAAAGCCATCAAATGAATCATCTATTGTAACAGGCCGAGCTTGATTTTTTTTTTACCACAGCTGGTTAAATGCTCTGTGTCTTTGTACATTTACAGCATTATAGCGTAAACATGACTGGCCTTCAGCAGCAGGCTGGTGGCTGTAAACGCTCTGCCATTCTTTCCAAGCTTCTGACAGGATTTGACATGGTATAAGTACAAAAGGCTCGGGCTGTCGCTCCACGCATTGTACTGGGACACAATGGCAAAAACACATCGCTGCATGCACGATGGCACAAACACGCTCAGACGAGCAGTAGAGTTCACAGCCCACTAAATAGCCTGATCCGCATTTGCAAAACAACCTGTTTACCTCTTCAAGGAAGCTCGGAGTGCACTATGGAGACAAGCAGAGAAGCAGCAGCTCCTGCACAGGCAGGGGAGATGATAATTATACTGTAATTATCATCATGCATAAAGGTTTGGCGTATAAAAGAGGATCAAGGGGATATTATTGCAATCTCATGGAACTCTAAACGATTTGGCTCAATTATTACTAATCAGGCAAATATAGGGAGTGCGCAAGATGTGCTTTAGTCACTGGGAAAGTTTGAGTGGAGAGTGTTTTGGCCATTTCGCAGCGCTGCCGTATGCTGGTTGGTTGACTTGGCGGAGTGCATCATCAGAGCTGCTTCCAGTACTGCGTATGACTCAGTGTAATTATCTGTCTGTTTTTATA
The DNA here is from genome assembly GCA_021613375.1 of Megaleporinus macrocephalus. Classification (NCBI taxonomy): domain Eukaryota; kingdom Metazoa; phylum Chordata; class Actinopteri; order Characiformes; family Anostomidae; genus Megaleporinus; species Megaleporinus macrocephalus. The sequence continues at coordinate 32,933,778 of CM038720.1, forward strand.
TCTGAAGTATCTGTGCCTCTGCCGTCACTGCCTTAGACTATGTTTTCGTGAGCTTGATTTTGAACAGATGTGTGTGTGTGTGTGGTTGTGCGCGCGCACACGCGTGTGTGGTTGCGGGTGAGTGATGAGTGAGTAAATGCAACAAATTGGCATGGGTGGAGACACTGCGTACATCCAAGGCTTGCTACAGTTTGCATGTAAAACAACTGGTGTGCGTCCGCTCCAGCATATGTGTGTGTGTGTGTGTGTGTGTGTGAGTGTTTGTGTAGGCTTTAAATGGTTATGTCACCATTTACAGTAATTATTGGCATAATGTAACAGACTCTTTTCATATTGCAGTGGAAATGTTCAGTGGAGGCCGAGAGTGAATGTAAGTGCTTATGACTCACCGGCATCCTTTGACAGCGGCTCAATGGTACTACTTCGCTCTCTTTGCTCGCTGATAGATCTCCTCTCATCACGGCGCAACCAAAGGGCTTCTGCATACCATCAAAGAGGAGGAAGACAGAGTGCAGTGAAGTACTGTGTTTCTGAAGCTGATTTACTCGCTGAAAGAAGGGCCGTCCCATAGCAGTTGGTGGTCATCTGAAGTTAAATTGAGTCAATTTGTAGATGGTTCTCTGCTTGCAGCAGCTTCTCCAGAAGCTTGTTTTGATAAGAGCATTAGCACGATGCTTTGTTTCGTATCTTATACCAAAAAAGTTTACACTAATCACATACAGCTCACAGTTGAAGTCAGCCTTGAATAGGATTTACAGGGGTTGGACAATGAAACTGAAACACCTGGTTTTAGACCACAATGATTTATTAGTATGGTGTAGGGCCTCCTTTTGCGGCCAATACAGCGTCAATTCGTCTTGGGAATGACATATACAAGTCCTGCACAGTGGTCAGAGGGATTTTAAGCCATTCTTCTTGCAGGATAGTGTTCAGGTCACTATGTGATGCTGGTGGAGGAAAACGTTTCCTGACTCGCTCCTACAAAACACCCCAAACTGGCTCAATAATGTTTAGATCTGGTGACTGTGCAGGCCATGGGAGATGTTCAACTTCACTTTCATGTTCATCAAACCAATCTTTCACCAGTCTTGCTGTGTGTATTGGAGCATTGTCATCCTGATGGCACCGCCTTCAGGATACAATGTTTGACCCATTGGATGCACATGGTCCTCCAGAACGCTTCAATAGTCCTTGGCAGTGACGCGCCCATCTAGCACAAGTATTGGGTCAAGGGAATGCCATGATATGGCATCCCAAACCATCACTGATCCACCCCCATGCCTCACTCTGGGCATGCAACAGTCTGGGTGGTACGCTTCTTTGGGGCTTCTCCACACCATAACTCTCCCGGATGTTGGGAAAACAGCAAAGGTGGCAATATTTTGAGCTAAACTGTGCTCTTACCTGCTAATTGAACCTTTACACTCTGCTCTTACTGGTGCAGTGAGCAATTAATGAAGATTGGCCACCAGACTGGTCCAATTTAGCCACACTAAAATGACAGGTGTTTCTGTTTCATTGTCCAACCCCTGTATATTTATAGGGCGTCACTAATTCTATAAATATGGCCACCTTTGTTCCATGACACTGTCACTGAAAGAGTTTAAATCAAATGTAACTAGTTTTTGTCCAGTGGGTGGTTGCGTTACAGTTAACCATGAAAATAGATGTCCATTCGCACTATGTTAGTCCATTCGGAAGTCAAAACGATTGCATTAAATCACAGAGCGATCTTACATACACCGAAAAGGTTTTCAAGCTGCAGACTGTGAGTGCATGGGTGTACGTGTGGGTGTGAGTGTGCATATGTTTGGCAGTGGTGTGGGGAGAGAGGAGTGAGTGTAGGGCTCTCTTGCTTGGGTCCCTACATATGGGCGCCAAACATTTTATCTGGCGAGGGTGTATAAGCGTGCGGGGGTTTGTGTCCAGTGCGCGAGTATAAATCTTAATGCTTGGGGTTCTGCAGTGGTGCATGGCAGTAGATGACTCACCCGTCAATCATGTGACTCATTAATCACTGCAGCTCCCTCTCTCCCTCTCTCCCTCTCTCTCTCTCTCTGTCTCTCTCTCTCTCTCTCAGCCCACCCCTCTCTTTTGGTTCCAGTGTGTCCCCATACTTATTCCCGTCACATCATTGTCCTTTCTACATTCCAGTCTCTTGCTCTCCCTCTGCATTTGTGAATGCCTCTTAAATATATACCCTTTCATGTCTCCCCTTTCTAGTGAATGCAATAATAGTCAATTGGGCTGAGAAAATGGAGGTGTACTTTACAGTGGCATGTGATTTGTGGAGTCACAGGGAACATGTTAGGCGCATCTAAATGTGCAACAATGGACCCTGAGTTTGATTGACCTTACCGTTCATAATGTAAAACAGAATTAAACTCTTTTTGTGATTACCTTTTCAATAAGTATTTATTTCATAGAGTATTTTGTCGTTTTCAGGTTCAATTTTGAATATCTCTGTTCGGAGGTAACAGCTACTTTCATTTAGTTCCAGGCTAATTTCCCCTTCTGCAGACTGGGCTTTGTTTAAGGCTTATAATTTCAACCTTTTGTGTTTTCAATTTTACAGGCAGGTGAAAAGGACAAATAATACATTGTGCAGCCTATTAGAGTCAAAGTCCGTTTTTGTTGGAGGTGAAATATGAAATAGTGCACTTGAATGGATAAATGGCACATTATTCTGGATGACTAATCAAACGCTCTCCAATAAGGCATTTTAAAAAACCGATCTTTAATAAAATAGTTGCTTTTATTTTTGTCATATAGCAAAACTAGTAATCAGCATGCTGTTATTTACACATTGCACACACTTGTTTATTTGACACTGTACAACTTACAATCTGGAAGTTGACATCAACAACAAATTCCTTTCACAAGACTGATTCACTTGTGGAAACACTTGGTATCATAATTAGTTTTTCTTTCTTAGGGTTTTTTTGTGTATTTTTTTTTCTTTTAAATAACCACAGTTTTTTTTCAAAGAGGCAATTTCCCCCACATTTTTTTCTGCTTTTTTTAAAGATGCAAATACAGATAGACGTGCAGACGTTCGCTTCAACCTCATTTCAAGTTCTTACAACTTTTAAAACTTTAGAATAGACGTAATATGTACAACTTTCATTTGACCCTCGAGACAAAGATACAGTGTGTGTTGATAGAATGTCAGAGGTAACCCAATAACCCATAAAAAGGTGTTTTCAAAAGTTTTAAACTTGACATAAGAAAAAAGATACATGAGGCATACAAAAAAAACATTGGCATGGGGGAAAAAAACTAGCTTAAACAGGGCACGCATCCATTAAAGACACCCACCATTTTGCATTCCTTTGAACAGAATGGAAGATTTTTCTTTCAAGTATTTGTGGTGGCTGATTGTTTTTGTTTCACATAAAGTTATTATTTTCTCTGGTGCAAGACCTGCATGCACGTGAATTGAATGGATCCATATTAAGGCAATAGGAGCACTGATAATCACACCTAAACATAGCCTATGAAAAAGATGGATCGATAGTTAGAATCATCGTTTGACTGGAGTCCAGAAGAAAGCTAGAAGATGTGCCCTGCAGTGCCGAGTGATTCAAGAATTCAGCTTCGAGCTTAGACCCTTTTTTTTCTAATTCACATTAATTAATCACATGTGACCAAAACAAACAAAAAAAAGAATCTTTCTGTAAACATGGGTCTCTTGCAGTTGGCACCTATGTTTTTGACATGCAAGAGTAAAACCATACCTGAATGAAACCTGAACAAATTCACCCGTAAGTTCTCTCACCAAATGAAAATGTAAACTGCGAGAGGAACGGAATGCAAACACACGGAGAGGGTCCATAACCTCATTAACATCGCTTTCTGGCCTGACCTGGAATGTTTTTAAAAACAAGAGTGGAGAAGGAACATAGAATCTTTTCTCAGCCCCTAACGTCATGCCCTCACTCGCTCAGTTTTCCTCTTTGTTCTCCTCACTCTTTTTTCATCGCTATAGAATTTCGCCAGTCTTCCTCCTAGACTCTAGAACAACCTGCGGTTGTAGTAAATCTTCTCAATGAAGTTCTCCAGCTCCTCGTCGCTGTCCGGCACTGGCTCTGGCTCATCGTACGCATAGTCTGGGTGGTAAAAGAAGCTGGGTGCTGCTGCACTTGGGGGAGATCGGGGTTTGGGAACAGGGAGGCTCTGGTAAGTTCGGGGATGAGGGAGGATGTAGTTAGAAATGACTGTGTCCACTAAAGGGAAGGGGTTCTGGGGCTGGCGAGCCCCCTGCACCCAGTTTCGCTCCCTTGCCTTGGCTCTGTCCCTGTTTCTGCGTTTGGGGGGTTTGAAGCCGTAACCCACGGAGCCCCCAAAGTTGTAGTCAAAAGAGAGGGCAGGGTTTGTGTAGAAGCGTGGTTCGGGAGGTGGAAAGTAAACAGGGTAATAGGCTCGATATGGCTTCTGGTAATAAGGAAAGGAAGGGTAAGCTAGTAACTGCTTCTGTGGCTTAAACCAGTAGTCCTGCTTGTTGAACTTCAGTTTGCTTTTCTCCTTGTACCATTTCTTGTACGGATTCACCTTGTGGGAGGGTTTCTTTGGGGACTTGGGGTATTGATAAACAGGAGCCCTCTGCTTGGCTTTGAGGGGGACTAAAGGGCGGAAACGGGGGGCATTGATGGGGGGTGAGTCCTTCCTCTTCTTCTTCTCCTCCACATCTGTGATGATCTCGACTACGTCGTCGGCAGGCAGGTGCAGCTTGCTGGAGATTTCGATCAGCTTGTCGATAGTCTCGGGGTCCATTTCGTCGTCGTCGCTGTCCTCCACTTCATTGGAGCGCTTGTCCTCGGCCACGTTGTTGAGCAAGGAAGCCTTTTTCCTGTCCTTCATGTAAGACGCTGCTTTCTGTTTCCTGCCCATGTATTCCAGAAGCATGTCCGAGGCGATGTCTGCCAGTCTCTGCTCCTCTTCGCGCGCCTCCTGCGCCTCCGCCTCTTGCCTCCGCACCTCTTCCTGCTCAGCGCGTGCCCTCGCCTCCTCCTCCTCACGGGGGAGGACCTCCTCCTCCTCCTCTATGAAGTCAAAATCATCCATGAAGTTCCTGTTGAGCTGCGAAGGATTTTTCTCTTTCTCCTCCTGCCACTTGAGCTTCTTGCTGGCCAGGGCTAACTGCTGGTTATAGGCTTTGTAGCCCTTTAGAGGTGGGAGGATCTCGTTGTCCTGCAGCCCAAGGTCAATGTTTTGGAAATAACCCCTGGTTTTACGCTGAAGGGAGGCGGCAATATGGGGTGGGACTTCATTTTTTTTACTAAGCAAGCTCTGCAGGAGCTCTTCCCTTCCTTCTAGCACGTTCCCCTCATCGTTTTCCTTGTTGTCCTCTGTAGAAAGCCATGGCTCCGTTATTCCTGCATGCTCCACTCCTCCCATCTCCTCACCCTTGGTCACCTCAGTCATTTCAGTCTGTATCGTCTTCACATTCTCCTCCTCTCCTCCTCTTCCTTGCTCCGGATCCCTCCACATCTCCGGCTTCTGTCCCAGCCCATTCTCCACATACTCCTGGGACTCCACCCTGCCACCTATCTCTTCTCTGGCTGGGTGGTCGAGAGCCTCCAGGAGGACAGAAGCTAATGCCCTGGCAGAGTCCATGTCTGTAGCGTGGCTCTGTCCTAAGGCTGACTGGAAAAGCCTGTCCACTTTTCTGTGTGTCCTGGTTGCTCCGTCTGCCATCGTCTGGTCCTGGTGCACCAGCTGGAGCGTCTCATTGCTGGTGCTGGGGAGAGGGCTCTCAGTAAGCAGTGGGGCAGCAGCAGGTAGCTGTGGAGCAATGCTGAGCAGGATTAGCAGTAGAGCAGAGGTACTGGAGGAAGGATGGCAGCAGATCATGACCATGCAGGGCAGACGGGCCAGGGGGAGAGGGGACAGGGCAAGCACCTAGAAGAGACCGGAACAAAACAAGAAGTGAATCTCATTGCTTTCACAGCAGATGCTCTGACTGTTAACACCCATAACCACCTCTGTCTTGGTCAAATGCACTTCTATAAGAGGTATATTACAGAGACGAAGATTTTAATTGATAGAGTGATTGCTTATATCCACCCATATTAACATATTATATATTTATATGTTAGAGCTTTTGGGAAGTTCATGGTTGCCAGATATAACAGCATATTTGAAAGACTTGGGAAAACACAGATTGGTCTTTCATTCATATTGGAACAGAACACCACGGAGTTCATACCTGAATTCTCAGGCTGCTGTTGCAGTGCGCCTTATAATTACCTCAGCCTACCGCCTGAGCTACAACGATCGTTGTTTCTGCAGAATGTAACTTCTCGAAGACACGTTTCACACCTTGACCCGATTATCTGCTCAACGACGCGGTACCGTCGTGCTCGTGCCGTAGCTGGAGACGTGTGTGGAGCTATTGTGTGGCCACTGCGCGCACCACGCATCACATTATCCTCCTCATACAGACTACAATACAATCTCATTTCATCTCAGGACATTTCATTTTCCAGCCGTAGTTGATATGATGTTATGCATGGAGTCTGTGTTTGTTAGAATTAAAAAAAACGAAATCATAGACTTATATCAGCTCAACAAAGATGGATGAGTCGTTATGAATGAAAAAAAATACCAGTATGTTTCAAACTTAGAATGATGGATGAGACACCGGGTTAACTTTTGATACAGTGGTCGTGATATTCAGAGTCAAGTTGAAGAAAAGAATCTTCCCGAAGTTCTTCGTTCTCTTTGTCTTCTCGCAGTGTTTCCGGCTGCAGATGTTCCAGTAAAGACTTAGCAGAGGTTTCCCCGTAAGCCTGCTTCTTATAACAGCTATAACTCTGTCAGCTGTCTGTCAGTATTCAGGAAAAGTGTCTGCATCTTCTTATTTTGTTTTCTTGTGCCGTTTGCCCGAGTCCGTAGAAACCGGCTGCCGCCGTTCGGTTCAGCCTCAACGTGAGTCACCTATTCTGCGAGGCGTTCAGCCCAAAACCTTACAATCTGACCCTTCAGCTCTGAGCGTGTTTTAGGAGAGAATGGAGGAATCGCCACTCACCTGCTATCCCGCGCGAAATCAGCCGAAACTCAGAAGCGCGTCTGTGCCTCTTCGCGTCTAGCACGTGAAGTTCAGGAGCTAAGCTCGGTCCTTCTTTTCATTCGAAACTGAAGAAGAAAAAGAAGAAGAAAAAGTTTCTTTTCCCCCCCGAAATAAAAAAAAGCCTGCTTCTCGTTCACGCCTCGCTCTTTTTGGCACATGTGAAAAATGGCATTTGTTGAGTGGACATGAGCTCGGCGCGTGATTCTTTATTCTCCTTTTTTTATTTTTATTTTTTTGTTTTTCAGCACCGCGGACAGCGCAGCGCCAATATGTACAGACGTCCCTAACCACGTGACGCGAGAGAAAAAAAAAACCCTCTCGGCGCGTTTGACGTCATCCTCTTCATTGATAAGAATTTCGTGCGTCGCTCGCGCTCCGTCGCTCTGATGAATGAACGGAAACGGCATGAATGAATCGGGCCTCTCCATTAAGAGCTGCGGCGCGAAGCACGGACGCGCGCGCTCGCATTTAAAGCGAAGTTCCCCCTACCACCCAAATAATAATAATAATAATAATAATAATAATAATAATAATAATAATAAATCCCTTCCTTGTCTTCAGATTGTGGAAACAAGACGGCGGGACACTGTTGGGAGGCTACTTCAGGGTGAGGGGAGAGTCGCCCCCTTTACTGCCGGGCTCCGAGGTGCCGCAAGCCCAGCCGGAGAGGAGAAGAGCCGGGCGTCTGGGGTCACCGTGACGCTCCGCTCTTTGTCTCTCAAGAGCGTGACATTCCCGCGCGCCGGCCTCGCGTGCTGCACATGTGCACGGCCCGTGGCAGGTGTGTTTTGGTTCGGTTCTTCTACATACTCATAATCAAACGATGTGGAGGGGTGAGGTGAGGCGGGGGGGCTTTGATGATTGTTGGCAGCTTCCAGTGCCGTCCTGCGCGCGCAAATGATCCCCTTTAAGAGAGATTTAACCTCCCACCCCACCCCCACCCCCCGCTCTCGGTGCGGGGTTGTAAATTCAACATTAATATTCTGTTTTTTTAGAAACAGGACTAATTGGAAAATGCTCCGTGGAATCAGGGCCAACATCCCCCTCCTCACCACCACCACCACCACCAATCCCAGTTTATGATTCGTGTAATTGGATCAGTGCGCAGCGCGGATATTGAAGTCCCTCCCGCAAGCCACGGCATCATCATCAACATCATCATCCTCACCACCACATCACGGGAATCTTAATTTTGATTTTTTTTAAAAAAAAACGTTGCATGCGTCACGATGAATTCGAGAAACTCCAGCGCGCTTTAGTGCTCCAATCACAGGCCTGTAGACTTTTACGCACCGTGGCCATCCGTGTTTCTGATCACTGTAATGGTTGCGCAGCCTAATCAGCTATGTTTCTGATCATGCAGTAATTAGATGCTGCTGTTTGATGTCGGACGTGTATCATTTTAAGTGAGATCACCGGGTTTTGAGTAGCTTAACTGGCCTTTTATTCCGTATAGGGGTCAGAGGGCACAGCGTGAGCGTCACTTAGCGTTAGTGCAGTGGACGTCCCACTCCCCCCCACCTCCCTACACACCTCCCACGCTAAACCCAATGACACAGAGACTTGCACTCACTCTCCGGCCCTGGACCTACAGTGTGCAGTCAGAGATATAAATGAACGTGGCTGCACGGGGTTTTCAGCTGCGCTTACTATGAAACCCTCACGGTGATGGAGAGTGCGCGCACCCGTTGTGGAGCGCGCTACAGGCATGTTTCCACAATTATAGGAAACCAAAAAAATGGGTATATATTAAAAATGCCTATCATCCATTAACGCGTCGAAGTACAAAAGAGACTAATGGAAGTGCCACAACACGCGCTATGTGAATAAAAGCATCCTTCTCTCCTCCCACGAGATGAACGAAACAAATGATCGCTATGGGGAGGACTAACCCCCCCCCCTCATCCCCCCCACCCCCCAACCACCACCAACCACCCCCAACCTCTGCGGCTCGGGCGTAATGGTGTGGAACCCGCGCTTCGCGCCCACGCGCGGACCTAAGTGTGTGTGTGTGTGTGTTTGGGGAGGGAAGGTGGGGGCTAAAGCGCCGCATCTCCTTTCACAGCAAAAGCAAGGCAGAGCCGCGGCTGCCCAAAATGTCGGACGGAGAGGTGTGTTGGCGTGAGCCTTACGCAGAAAACACGACTCGGGGGCGACCCGGCTGAAGCCCCTCAGTGAGACGCCGCGGAGGAGAGGAGGGCTTATGATGATCATGATGCTTTAGTAGCTCGCGGACAGGGACGGAGCAAGAGTGCTGCATGCGGCACGCGGGGCAGGCTTTGGACGCGCGGTTACCGCGTCCACGTTTTTCTCGCGCGCCAAAAAACGGTGGTCATTTCGCCGCTTAGAGCCACACGGGTCAATCATCCGTTTAGTGTTTCGCTCTGCGGTGCTGGTGGGCTGTGACGGCTCTTGGAGTGGCGTGGTTAACAGCACTTAGGCAAAGCCAAAAAAATATATATATATTTAGGGAAATAAAAAAAAAACATCCAGTATACAAGCTGACTTATACATATTTACATACTTAACCTACATATTTGACATGCGGACTTTCAGCAGCCCTGCTGCAGATTTTGTCATCGTCCAGCTTTGAGAGCGCGCACCGCTGAACGCGTCAGTGACGAATCACGTCCGAGCTTTGGGCTTCGTATTCGGAGTTAATGAGCCGATTCATATCAGCGCGAGCAGTCGCTTCTCCGCGATCAATCACCCTTTCTCCCTTTCTCTCTCTCTCTCTCTCTTTCTCTCTCTCTCTCTCTCTCTCTCTCTCTGACTCTCCCTGCGTTTTTACCTAAACCTATAGGTGTTCACACAACCGCGCGCCTTCCAATTTGGCAGTTTGGTGGTGTTGGATAAAACGCCAGCTTACACATAGAGAGAGATAAAAAAGGATGGATATTGGTTCTAATTTCATATAAATACGCCCAGCTTTGTGCAGCCACTACTCGAAAAATAAATGACCGAGCAGCATAGCTGTGTGCAGTACAGTAAGCTGATCTATATAGCCTGTCCAGTGTTACAGATTAGAGAGCTCTGAAATATAAAAAAGATATAATGAGGAGAATAAACATATATGTATGCGTTCTCCTCTATAATTTATATGTGAATAGCTGAGATCAGATTAATAGTGGAATTATTAGTATATATGTATATATGCGTAGAGCATACAGGCGTAAAGTTAAAAATACAGTGACATTGCTGTGAAACACGTCACCAGTTTATATGTACATTTTAATCTCCACGAACACACAAAACCACATAAATTTATTAATTCCATATAGACCTTTCTGACATTTTCCTGCTGTCTAACATCATAATAAAAAAAATTAAAAACATTAAAAATCAGTGCCTCGAGTATAGCACTGTTCAGGAACAGTGTACCTACAGTAGCATTGGCTACATTATAAGCCTATTTAACCGTCATTTTTAAAAAAGATTGTAAGGGCATTTAAAAATTTAAAATATTATTTATATACTATTTCCTTTGTTAAATTCTATTTGTGGTTCATATTTCGAAAAACCTGCATTACGGATGAGAATCGTGCTGAAAGGTGCTGTGATCCCCAAAGTGTCCACCGGCAGAGGGCGCTACCATGTCGCGCTATCAAGCCCAGCTGTTCTTTTTTTCGCACCTGTTTTCGAACAAATCCCGCCCGCTGTGCGCTATGATTGGTTCGCGTAAGCCCGTGTGCCGCGCCAGGATTGGTTCTTAGTTCATAGTATAAACTACTAGCCAATCCCAGCGCAACTGGCGGAAGACGGGTGGACAAAAACAACGTTCATGAGCGACGTTTCACCATGTGATGTTTCCAAGTTCACGTTTCAGTTCGGTATCGTGGTAAACATAAAAAAGTAAGCCTCTTTGGATACGTCAGCGACAGCAGTGTCGGGGGGAAAAGGAAACAGGGTCAGTCGGGTTCACATTTGTCTTAAAGGAGCAGTTCAGTCAGGAATGCTAATGTGGCTAACAAATGAATGAAAGTAAACGGCCACTGATTAGCGTGATGCAAACGGCTTCGTAAATAAACACTTTTTAATATTCATCTAGATGTGAAAGGCTAACAGGTCAGAAAATGAAACACAACAAGAGGAAGGAGCTGTTTCCTGATTGAATCAGAAAAGGCTGCAGGTACCATAATAAGGCGAAGTGATTAACAACATTGGTGACTAATTAAGTAATTAATTTACTCATTTTTATTCACCCTTGACCATAAAATACTTGAAATGATATATGGGGGTGAAAGCGAGTTTAAAAATAAAACAGCGTATCCAGTAATTCGTCACTCTTGCATCGATTTGTCTGTATTCGATTATTTTCCAGCCACGTGGTGTACAAATTACTTTCAGCGCGCGCTCACGTCGGACACACGCTCTCTCACTCCCTCTCTCTCTCTCTCTCGCACACACACACTCTCACACACACACACACACGTAGACACACTCGCGTGCAACGAGCGAGCGAACGCATGCGTGCCAAACGGGGACGCGCGCACAAGTGTCCTCTAAAACTCCTTGTGGAAATGAAAACTGTTATCGGTTATCAGCGCGGCAGCCGACTGGAAGGGAAGTCATTTGAGAGAGGCTTTAAACTGGGTAATTTGCCGATGTGACTCATCCAAGACACCCACAGCTTACAAGGCTCTGATCCATCGAAAGGGAGGGAGGGAGGGAGGGAGGGGAACGAATTTGTGGGTGCGCGCGCATGTGTGAGAGTCAGAGAGAGAGAGAGAGAGAGAGAGAGAGAGAGGCAGAAAAGGAAAAGAAGATGAATGGAGATTGTGTGTGAGCATACGCTAAAATGCCTCAGGGAAAAATGGTAACTCACAAAGTGGAGTCGCATTCGCTCGAGAGAGTGGCAAAGAGTTCTGAGCTCCAGATGGACTTTCCTCTCCTCTTTCTGTCATCGGCCCACTAAGGGACCCTCAACAGTAGCGAAAGCAGACCCCTTTGCACGAAAACCACAATCCTATAGCATGGAAGCATAAGAAAGACAAAGAGCCTTTAGCTTACAGGGCCAGACGCAGACCATACCTGGTTCATAGTTTCTTAATGACTAGAAATACTATGACAGTAGAAATATGAAAAGCAGTTACTACTTTGTGGAGTATAATCTTAAAGCAAATATGGAAAACGCTTTTGAGTGCAGGTTCTCGTAGCTCTGGAGAAAGCCAGTTTGTGACTGTGAATATGTGTTTCGTCATTTCACACATAGAGTTCATGTGATATATGTGAACGTAAATATACTCTCATTCCGAAATTGGGGCTTGAAACATTCTAAAAAAGGAGCAATTTAAGACTAGGAACATTGTGAAATGTTCAGAGAACATCTTAAACACATGATGCAAACATGCTTGGATATGAAAAGAACATCCAGGAATGAGTCTTTTATTAGTGAGAATGGGCCAAATAGCCTTATAGCATTGAACAAGAGGACAAAAAGCCTTTAGCATATAGGGCCAGACGCCGACCCTACCTGGTTCATAGTGTCTTAGTGAATAGAAACTATGTAAATACAAGTACATGGAATATTATTGTGAGGCAAACATGGAGAAAGTCTTTAAAAGGAATACTGACAAGAGAGGACTAGCTGTCACAGATCATTATACATGCAGGTTCTCGTATCTTATTCTGCCAACAGTTTGTGATTGTGAATATGTGTTTTGTCATTTCACACACAGAGTTCATATGTTCATGTGATGTATGTAAACAAAAAGATGTGTACTGTTTCATAGTATGAATGTCTTATTATTTATAAACATACTTCCATTCTGAAATTGGTGCTTGAAACACATTCTAGAAATGTTTGAGATAGGAGCAATTTAAGACTGAACATTGTAAAACGTTTAAAGAACATATTAAACAGGTGATGCAAACATGCTTGGATATGAAAAGAACATCAAGGAATGAGTCTTTTATGAGTGAGACTTCTTCTTTTTGCCAAATAGCCCTATAGCATTAAAGCAAGAGTAGGACAAAGAGCCTTCAGCATGTAGGGTTAAACGCTGACCATGCCTGGCACATAGTATCTTAATGGCTAGAAATCCTATGTAAGTTCAAACAGTAGGAATGTTTCACTTTGTGAAATGTGAGTGTGAGGCAAACATGGAGAATGCTAAAGTTTTAAGTCTTCAAAAGTGATACTGATGAGAGAGGACTAGTTCAGTCACAGATCATCATACACACACTTTGGAGGTTCGCATAGCTCTTTCTGGTTGTGGTTTCTGGAGACAGCCAAAATTTTGTGCCTCCGAATATGTGTTTCATTATTTCACACATAGAGTTCATATGTTCATGTGATGTATGTAAATAAAATTCAAAATGTGTAATGTTCCATGGTACAAACGTCATTGTTTTTGTAAATATACTCTCATTCTGAAATTAATGCTCAAAACACAGTCTAAAAAAGTTGGGACAGGAGCAGTTTAAGACAAGGAAATTGATGAAATGTTCAGAGAACATATTAAACAGGTGATGCAAACATGCTTGGATATAAAAAGAACATCTGGAAATGAATCTTTTATGAGTAAGAATGGACCAAGACTTGTTCTTTTTGCCAAATAGCCTTATAGCATTCAACAAGAGGACAAAAAGCCTTCACCTTACAGGGCCAGGCGCCGACCCTACCTGGTTCATAGTGTCTTAGTGACTAGATACTACGGAAGTAGTACATGGAATATGATTGTGAGGCAAACATGGAGAATGTTTTGAGTTTCCAAAAGCAATACTGACAAGAAAGGAATAGCTCTGTTACAGATCATCATACATGTAGGTTCTCGTATCTTATTCTGGAGAAAGCCAATGTCTGTGACTGTGAATATCTTTTATCATTTCAACATGGAGTTAATATGTTCGTGTGATGTATGTGGACGGAAAGACGTGTAATGTTTTATCGTATGAACATAATTGTTTTTTGTTACTATACTCACTCTCAAATTTGATGCTTGAAACACTTTCTAGAAATGTTTGAGACAAGAGCAATTTAAGACAAGGGACATTGTGAAATCTTCAACACGTGATGCAATGATGCTTGGATATGAAAATAATATCTAGAAATGAGTCTTTTATTAGTCTTTTTTTGCTAAACAGTGAACAAGAGAAGGACAAAAAGCATTAAGCATTAATAGGGCCAGACGTAGAATATGATTGTGAGGCAAACATGGAGAATGTTTTAGGTCTTAAAAGCTATACTGACTTTAGAGGACTAGCTTTGTCACAGATCATTATACAGGCAGGTTCTCATAGCTTATTCTGGTTGTGGTACCAAGCTAACTTGGAGAAAGCCAACCTTTTGTGCCTCTGAATATGTGTTTCATTATTTTGCACATAGAGTTCATCTGTTCATGTGATATATGTGAATGAAAGACAAGATATGTAAGGTTTAATCAGATGAATGTCATTGTTTTTTGTAAATATATTCTCACTCTCAAAATTGATGCTTGAAACACATTTTAAAAAAGTGGGGACAGGAGCAATTTAAGTCTAGGAACATTGTGAAATGTTCAGAGAACATCTTACACACGTGATGCAATTATGCTTGGACTAGCGCCATCACAGATCATCACACACATGAACTGTTCTAGTAGCTTATTGTGGTTGTGGTACACGGCCAACCTGGAGAAAGCCAATGTTTTGTGCCTCTAAATACGTGTTTCATTATTTCACACACAGAGTTTATCTATTCATGTGATATATGTGAACGAAGGACAAGATATGTAATGTTTCATTGTACAAAAGTCATTGTTTTTTGTAAATATACTCTTATTTTGAAATTAATGCTTAAAACACATTCTAAAAAAGTTGGGACAGGAGCAGTTTAAGACTAGGAAACTGATTAAATGTTCAGAGAACATATTAAACAGGTGATACAAACATGCTTGGATAGAAAAATAACATCTAGAAATTAGTCTTTTATGAGTAAGAATGGACCAAGACTTGTTCTTTTTGCCAAATAGCCTTACAGCATTGAACAAGAGAAGGACAAAAAGCCTTCACCTTATAGGGCCAGACGCCGACCCTACCTGGTTCATAGTGTCTTAGTGACTAGATACTATGTAAATACAAGTACATGGAATATTATTGTGAGGCAAACATGGAGAATGTTTTGAGTCTTCAAAAGCAATACTGACAAGAGAGGACTAGCTCTGTCACAGATCATTATACATGCAGGTTCTCGTATCTTATTCTGGAGAAAGCCAAAAGTTTGTGACGGTGAATATGTGTTTCATCATTTCACACATAGAGTTCATATGTTCATGTGATGTATGTGAACAAAAAGATGTGTACTGTTTCATCGTATGAACGTTTGTTATTTATAAGCATACTCTCATTCTAAAATTGATGCTTGAAACACATTCTAGAAATGTTTGAGATAGGAGCAGTTTAAGACTAGGGACATCGCGAAATGTTTCAAGAACATCTTAAACAGGTGATGCAAACATGCTTGGATATAAAAAGAACATCTAAAAATAGTCTTTTATAAGTGAAAATGGACCAAGACTGGCCCTTTTTGCCAAATAGCCCTGTAGCATTGAAGCAAAAGTAGGACAAAGAGCCTTCAGCATATAGGGTCAAACACTGACCCTACCTGGCGCATAGTTTCTTAATGGCTAGAAATCCTATGTAAGTTCAAACAGTAGAAATATGTTTCAGTTTGTGAAATATGAATGTAAGGCAAACATGGAGAATGCTAAAGTTTTAAGTCTACAAAAGCAATACTGATGAGAGAGGACTAGTTCAGTCACAGATCATCATACACACACTTTGGAGGTTCTTGTAGCTCTTTCTGGTTGTGGTTTCTGGAGACAGCCAACATTTTGTGCCACTGAATACGTGTTTTATTATTTCACACATAGAGTTCATCTGTTCATGTGATACATGTGAATGAAATTCAAGATATGTAACGTTTCATGTATAAACATCATTGTTTTTTGTAAATATACTCTCATTCTGAAATTGATTCTTGAAATACGTTCTAAAAAAATTGTGCAGGAGCAATTTAAGTCTAGGGACACTGTGAAGTGTTCAGAGGACATCTTAAACAGGTGATGCAAACATGCTTGGATAGAAAAAGAACATCTAGAAATGAGTCTTTTATGAGTGAAAATGAGCCATGGCTTGCCCTTTTTGCAAGATAGCCCTACAGCCTTTAGCTTATAGGCCCAGAGGCCGACCACGCCTGGTTCATAGTTTCTTAGTGAATAGAAGTAGAAAGTAGAAAGGACTAGCTCTGTCACAGATTATCATACACATGCTTTGGAGCTTCTCGTAGCTTTTCCTGCTCGTGGTTTCTGGAGAAAGCCAGTGTTTTGTGCCTCTGAATATGTGTTTCATGGTTTCACCCGTAGAGTTAATCTGTTCACGTGATATTTTAGACATCAGTCTTCATTGCTCCAGCTCACAGGAAGAGCACCATATCCTCTACCCCCAGCAGCTGTTATGCTATCTCTCGATGCCGCTGATGAGGTACATCTGAATACGTGTGAACTGGCTTCCTTCTATATGCTGATTTTGTGTGTGTGTGTCTGTAGGCGAAGCGAGAGATAACATCTGTGTAATTTCCCCATGATGATGGGCCCTGTGGGAGCCAGCACAGGAGATGAACTGACTTGAGCTAAGTACTATTAATCGTTTAATTACCACTGCCTGATTCAATCCATCAAATCATAGCATGGTGAGCCTCATACAAATGCACACGCGCTGAGGTCACTCGTGCACCAGTCAGTCAATCGCACGGCAGCAGCCCTGTTGTTTGCCGTGTAACTGTTATATGACATGAAGGGAACACAGTCGCTCTTGTATTAGACAGTGTAAGAACGTCACATTCAGAGAAGCAGATGGTCCGTTGGTTTAGGGCAATATGTTTTTTAATGAGCGTTATGTCTACATTAGCATGATGGATCTGGCCACTTTTTTAAACAGGATGAAATGCATTTAAAGCAAACTCAGCAAGACTACACCGAGGTCATTTGAACTTATCTGCGGATTAATTGCACAGCTGCTGTTGTATATATACAGACGCAATTCCAGGAAAGTTGGGACGGTAGATAAAATGCAATGAACGAAAACAGTACGTAGACAAAATATTAAATGTTTTATCCTATAAGCGTCATTGTTTTTTTTTTGTTTTTTTATATAACCTAATTCTGTAATTAATGTTAAGACACATTGGGAAAATTGGGACAGAGGCAATTCAGGACTAGGAACACTGTGAAATGTTCAGAGAACATCTTAAAAGGTGATGCTTGGATATGAAAAGAGCATCCAGGAATGAGTGTTTTATTAGTGAGAATGGGCCAAGGCTTGCCCTTTTGCCAAAAATGCAATATCAAAAAGTCCATCTAGTATTTCACTCTCCACGGTGCAGAAGGTCATCAAGACATTCAGAGAAGATTCTGGGAAGATTCTGAAAATCTCTGCATTAAGGGAAAAGCCCAGAACCACAATGAATGCCTGTGACTTCCAACCCTCCAGACAGCTCTGCATTAATAACTGACATGTTTCTGTGATGGATATCGCTCCGTGTGCTTGTCAACACTTTGGCAAACCACTAAATAGCTAATAAACACGATCCATTGCTGCATCTACAGATGCAGGTTAAGGCTGTACTGTGCACACTGGAAGTCTGTCAACAACATCCAGAAATACCACTGGCTTCTCAAGACTCGAGAAGCACAACTGAAGTGGATTATTGCACAGTAGAAAAGTGTATTGTGGTCTGATGAGTCAACTCTCAAATGATTTCTGTAAACAATGGACCTCGTGTTTTCCAGACCAAAGAAGTAAGAGGAGCTTCAAGGTCGTTAACCAGTTTGAAGTCTGAAAGCCAGAGTCTCTCATGGTAAGTGGGGACGTATTATTGCGTAACCTGCACATCTGTGAAAGCATTGTTTTGGAGCAGTATATGGCTTTTTAGGGACATCCGTGGTTGTTTTAACAAGACAACACCAAGCCACCTTCTGCACTTTAGAACAGCACTTTATGACTGTTCAGAACTGTCTCCTAATAGAAAGGTGTTTTATTATGCTTAAAATACGACAACAGAGAGCTACAAGCACAGATAAAGACTTGTAGAACTGTTTGTCATTTGTGGAATTGGACCTCTGGGTTTAACCCCTCCTTAACCCCTCCTTGTAGTAAAACACCTACACTAGATGGAAAGTGAGCAGTGGGGAGCCCTATCCACAGCACCCGGGTAGCAGTTTGGAGTGGCACTTCAGTCGTGTAATGTCAGTTAAGGGGGTCGAACCGCCTAACCTCTAGCCTACGTTTGTCCCATATATATATATATATATATATATATATATATATATATATATATATAAACAGAACTGTGTATTACAGATTAAAACTGTATGGTTTGAAAACCAGATAACTGCGTCTTCATCCCTTAAGCGCTACAAAATGTTATTTAAGGTGTCATACAGTGCATTTATTCAGGATTTAAATTGTTGTTTGATGTCTACATAGAAGGTATATGATTTTGGTCAGGGTGAAAAACACCAAGGTGGGATTTTACACACCCATTTACACCCTATGAAATGGCCCTATAATAAAATGAGTTGTTTTCCCTATTTTGAAGAATAATTTGATGAGTTCTTCTTCAATTTGCTGGTTTACAGTGAGGCACCACAATGGCTCACAAAAAAGTATGTTGAAACAGACACAGGCAGAAAATTGAATATACATCCATTGTCATACCATTTGCTAGCTACTTGCTTTTGATCTTGACATCAAGATAAAATAAATTTAGTCAGAATGATGCTCTTAGGTCAAGATGATCTGCTTCAACTGATCACACAGCATGGCTGTTACAAGTTGCTTTTGGGGTTGTGATGTTTGTACAGTTGGAAAACTGCTCCTATCTTTAGTCACTTTACTGTAATGGGCTGAGATGCTTGATATCATCTGCAGAAACTGTACAAAGTCACAACATTAAATCTTGGATTTAAAGTTTCCAGGATTTTGTTAAAGGTGAAGAGGGCGCTGATATTGGCTTTCTATTGATCGGCTTGTTATGTTATGTCCTCTCCACCTTAAAGGGTCAAATACATTCTGGCATTGTACAAGCTGTATTATATATTATATATTATATATTATATAGGGTGGAATTGAGCATTTAATTAAGAAGTTTACTCGTTTACAGCTCTTTGGAAAGAGAATGAAAAGTGCAGACTTTGTCTTCATAGCTTGGAATGGTAGATTTTTTACCACATAGTCCATCATTTTTCATTGCTGTAGCTTTGTTGTTGTCAGTGTTTCACTAGACTAGAATACGAAGTGGTGTATGTAAATTTGTGTCAAGGCGGTTTCATAACAGTGTAGGATTTTAGAATGCCGGATTTGCATTTGAAGGAGGAGACAACAGTGTTTCAGGTTCATGGTATGTCAGTTCCATGTACCATACCTTATTCAGTTACAACAATGTACATACAATTTTCCATTCTGTGGCACCTTTAAGGAGATGTAATGCAGTAATGTAGTAATGCAGTGGTAAACATGCTCCTATCCCAATTGATTTGATGGATTAAACACATTTTTTGGAACACATTGCAGACATCTAGTCTAAAATTACTAAAAATAATAACATTCATAATGTAAAACATCTACAATTGTATTTTTATACCAGTTTTATTTTAAAACAGATTAAACAGCTTGTACTGCTCTCTGATTTTATTGGCATACTGTCCTGAGTTTTTGGGAATCTTGGTTTTAAATCTTACACATAACGTTGAGAACTGTACTGATGATTTTTTTTTTTATATTACACAAACTAATGCATTTACATACATCCACCTATCCAGGCTACAACGCTTTAGCCATGCTTATTTACACTGAAGTTATATCGCATTTAGGGCCATCACAATTTTGAATAGCTAATCAGCACAGATAAATTTACATACATTAGGTGTGATTGGAAAATGCTCAAGTAAAAATGAATTATGTTTGTTTTTGATCCATAAAATCACATTGGCCACATTTAATGTTGATAAATGCTAGAACTCTTCACACTGTGTGACTGCTTTCTGCTAGTATCTGATTTTAAGTTCTTGTTGGAGTCCGTATACGTCTGTATTCAGGCTCTGTTTTTGATTAATAGAGAATAGGCAAGCTTTATTGTAGTTGATTTTTCCTTTTTTTACATACACCGTAAACATACCATATAGTATTAATAGTAGTAATACAATATAGTGTTACAATTACTGCAGACAACGCAAATCATGAAAGGTGATACTGAATTGTTGCACAGTATCTAGAAGTCTGGACTGAGTGCAGAGAGGATTGGGTAGTGTCCTTTGGTTAAGCAGTGACCTTGTTGTTTCAGATAATGTTTTGATAAAGTGGTCCTAAAACGGTAGCTCTCTCTCACTGGCTGAAACATGTGAAGTACACAAGGACAAGCTGTTTTCACAGCTATGCAATGCTTCAAAATGAACCAAGCATGGCCTGCGCTCTACCGCACACATCTATAATGCTGACCAGAGGCTGGGTAATCGATTGATCTAATTAACTGAACTAATGGGCCACATTTTGCATCATGTAGTTTTGTATCTGCGTATTTTGGTACTTACAGCACATTATATCCCATTAAACCCCAATCAAGGATTCCTAAAACAGCACTACCAGGACTAGCTCAAACTAGTACAGAGGACAGGCTGTCGTATGAGAAGCTTTGTTGAAAGCGTCTGCTGTTGCAGAACCAAAGCCATGAGTAGTCCTGTAGCTTTACGGTCCCTGTATCTCGAATGCAGAAGGCGCTGAGGAGGAAGGTGAGCGGAGAGTTTAGGAAGTGGAGCGCACTAACTGTGACTCCGTCTACCACCCCACCCCACCCCACCGGTCCAGCTCCATGGAGAACTGCATGAGTCACAGCGCAGGAAGGAGAGTCTCTGTTTAGAGGATTTTTCAAAGCGTAAACTCTAAACTCTTTTGTATTACTTGCAGGGCCGATCCCCAGAACCCTGAACTTTACGGCCCGCGCTTCATCCCAGCCTCTTTGTTTTCACAACTTAATTGATTCTGCTCCACAATGCGTTTTGCATTACACTTTGTTTTGGACATTTAAATGCTAACGGACATCAGCGTTTCCCCTGCACCCATCCTCATGCTGGATGAAGTTAATTGGATAACCATGCAAAGTTAGGCGTTAAATTGCTTTTTTGCAGGGGGATAAACTTCTCTTTTTAGGAGAAAAACGGACCAGGCTAGTGCACACAATTACATGAGTCATGAATTTAATGTGTTCTCTTCCCACTCACTCTGCAAATGACCAGAGAGCCATACATGGACTTTGTAAGAGTGTACCAGCATGATTAAAAGCTGAAGTGAAGAGTGGAGCACTCCACACTGCTGCCTTTACCACTGCAGCATACTGATAAGATTGGCCTATAGGTCTAGTCACTGAATCTCTGTTACACCTTTTTTATTTATTTATTTATATATATTTATTTATTGCCTTGTCTCTACTCCACACTCCATTTGTTTTCGTCGTCATTGTCATCCTTTGGCAGGTTGATCCTTTGTCCAGAGCCCAAGGTAATAATTAATTATGACTCAGATAATGACTCAGGGCTCTGTTTGGCAATTGTGGCAAGCTGTGGTCGTCTCCCTCTGACTTTAGTTCTTCTCCAAATAATGTCTCGCTTCTTCCTTGTCTTTGTTTCGCTGTTCCTAGAACTTAGAGCCATCAATCACTTCCTCTTGGGTTCCTTGCAGTGGGGCGAGAGCTGAAGCGTGAAAAGTCATCTGCTTCGTCATTTTTGTGTGTGTGTGTGTGTGTGTGGATAGTTCAGAAAAAGATAAGCTGCCGCATCATCCTGGCCGCCTCTCTCTACCTCCGTTCTGTATTTTCTTCTTCTTTTTTTTTCGTAACCCAAGTATGAAAACGGCTGAGGTCAAAATGGGGAGAGAAAATAAAAATAGCCGTTTTTGTTTAAAAAGCAGAAAAAAAGCAGCTACCATGTCTTTAAAGAGGAGAGAGGAGACAGAGAGAGTGAGAAAGCGATGCATAGGTAGGACAAGTTGTAGAATTGGAGGGAACGAGGGAAGAGATAGAGCGAGGGAGAAGGCGATCCGGAGGAATGCATAAAGGGGGAAGGAAATTGGGCACACGGTAAAACGTGTTCAGAGGGAAAAAGAGGGTGGAGGAAAGAGAAGAGGGGCTGGAGGCATGGAGACTGTGCTGGGGAGTGAATGGAAGGAGAAAGGTAAAGGGGGGACGGGTTGGGAGGCTGGAGAGACAGAGGGAGGGGTGGTGATCCTCGGGGCTGGATGACTCACTTCTCTGCAGCCGACGTGTGCGTCACTGGCGCACGGCTGGAGGAGGAGATAGTGGAGAGGTCTGCACTTTTAATTACAACCTGCCAATTTATATACAGTGTACACACACACGCGCACATTTCTCTTTCTCTCTCTCTCTTTCTCTCTCTCCCTCGCTTTCTATATCTCTCTCTTCCTCTCACTAATGCCAGCATATGATAACGTATGTTTAAAGACCATCACATCTATAAACATGAAAATACCCCCTCGCCGTGCCTATAAAATATGAAATTGCATCCGTTAAGATAAATCACTGTCCAGCTTGTCTGTAGTATCCCGTGTCCAAATACTTTCACCCTTGAGCCGCATGTTCAAAAGTTGGGAGGAAACTGCAGCACCTTCAGCAAGAGAGAACATTATTTGACAAACAGTGTTGGAGCCACATGGTATACGGGTAAACAGTCACCAAATGTATCACATGTTGAACGTAAGGCATAACTGTGGAGCAAATATATCAGAAATGAAGAACAATAATATATACAGCACTGTGCAAAACTCAGAGACCATTCTTTGACCATTATAACAAAGTGGGAACGAAGTTATTTCTTATTCAGGAGATATTTCTAAAGAGGTTCAAAGACAATAATCCACTTAAATAAGAAAGAAGAAGGAAGAATAAGGAAAAACAGGAGTTAATAGATTAAATGCTACAGAGAAAACAAGACTCTTAACAACTGTGCAAGACTTTGTAGACCACATAAACTGGTGGTAGGTATGCAGTATTTTAGTACTATATATCTACCACCAGTTTTGGTGGTCTACAAGGTTTTGCATGGTCATCTATGAGAGAATCAAGCTCCAGTCTTGCTATCTGGAAACCAATCAGATGTGTTTCTATCCATCTTCCTACTGTGACAAGACACTCAAGGACCTGTAGCGTTTACTGAAAAGGGGAAATAAACCAAAAAAAATGAAAATCCAGAGTCCAGAGCTCAATGTTTGGGATTAATTGAGAAGCAGAAAATGTAACCAGTTTCTAAGACTGTACTTTGGAGGTCTGGATGTAATACACCTACAGATACAAACAGAAAGAAAGTCAAAAGAATGGAAGCTACTATAAAGACGGTCACTGAATTCAGAATGATTCATTTGTTATCTCATTCCCTATTCACCATACATCATTTGCTACATAGTAAACTGACTGGGAGACGACCAAAATACTTTAGACAGTACGTTCGGAAACACTGCTTTATAAAAAAGCAACTGATGTTTTTGTGACACATTAATATTTTGTCAAAGTCAAACACAACTGCCATATGAACTGCTGGACAATAAGTTAGCCTGTTTCTAATTTTGAAAAATACATGTCGTAATTAGGATGTTTACAGACTAAGTAGAAAATAAATTATGAAAACCAAATTTTGTGAAAATGTTTTACATTGATTGACATTCTATCAATTTTTCACAGTATGTATGTAAGTATTCAAAGTAACGTAATACATAGACACTGTCAATTCACTAATATAAGCACTGTTATTTATTTAAATTTGTGAACTCTATAGGAAATGAAATGTACCACTGAGATTTCGAACAACACTACAAAACTACTGACACACTATATAGAGCACTATTTTTGTAACAGGGAGCGATTATGAATGTAGCTAATGCATGGACAGACTAAAACACTAAAAACCATCATATTTAGCTGATGCTGATGATTAATGAATATGGGTACGGTACCAAAATCCAAATGACACAATTAAACCTTATAGCCCAAACACTAATGACACACTGACACATAACCGTACGTTAGAGATTGGCTATAAAGCTTTAACTGACCAAAAATGCATGCTAGTAGAGCTCCAGTCAGCGTTTTGTGAAGCGAATACCGATTGCATTCGTCCCTTAGCACAATCAACTGATTCTGATTGGGGACTCCCCAGTCAAGGACTCCAAACATTAAATTGATTTAGCAACCAAAACACTGCAGTGAAACTCATGTGAAATAGGTACAGCCTTAGATTCTAAACCTTAAACGCTTATGAGCTTTAAACCGTGTTCCGTTAAATTAAATTAAATAAATCGACAGAAAGTCAAAACTATTAAGTGGCTGTTGCAACAAACTAGGCAACAGACATCCTGCAATCTCACAGACTTTGTAGTATTTTACATACAAAGGAATCTAGCAGCTCGACAACATTTCTTAGTTCTGAATGTAATGACACAGGCAGCACAGACCAGCATTCATTCCAATTCCATGCTAGTTTAATCTGGTACAGTGTTGGTCTGGTGCTGGGTTTACTGGTCGGCCATCATAGTCGTAGTGGTCTATCAGCATACCAGAAGCAAAATACATATTGTTGCTGTCCAACATAGTAGCTTCACAGTAGAGGCCAAAAACACTCTTAGTTTCAATTTAAGTTAATGTGAAGTGGTTTTAACAGCTGCTGTCTGATATACAAAAAATAAAATGGACAAAAATGAACATATATGTCTTTGAACAGAGACGATATGCTGGTTTCTAGCAGGGATGGCTATGCAGCCAACACAGAGCTTACCATTGAGAATTGATGGCATGTTTTTTTATATTTTCTTCACAAAGAGTACAGCTTTTGAAATGGCATGCTTGTTCCGCTTCTTGTTCAATACATTAACAGTAGTTCTAAATAATAACTTCTCGATCCATATTTGTACAATGTCCAGAGAGGTGGGCTCCAGTGACTTCAGCAAGACAAGAAAAAAGCCTGTACTGTTCTGCCAGTAATTCAGTGCGTATTGCTGGATATGGTAGGTAGCTTACTGTTGGCGTTCTGTTATACGTCTTCACTAGTTCTGCTAGCCTCTGGTATTCACTGTACTTGATTGGCTGATGAACTTTAACTTGTCAGATCTTGTTAATGGTGATCAATGTTGTTTAGTTTGTCTCATTAGTTTTTTGGCTTCAGATGAGTCATTGTAAAACGTTTCCAGGCTGACACAATGTTTACTTTGGCTCTCAAATTTTGTGTCATAGATCACTCTCAGGTCTTGATCTCAAATATAAAGAAACATTAGCAGAACAGCAACCACCTGTTTAGACTGGAAAAGGTTCTATTCTGATCTATTGATCTTTCCATCTCCGCTGGACAGGTGTTAAGCAACATGATTGCAGGTCGAGCACCGAGGGTTACTGGGATACAGTTGCACTGTAGCACAAAAACAGAGCTCATTCAGTTTGTTTCCCTCTCTTGAAGCGATTCCATTCACAGAGTAGTATGTGTCATTCATGAAACAATGAACATGTCTGAAAACAGGGTGTTTCTCAGGAGGCTTTTACAAACCAGAAACACTCTGGTTTTAGACCCACACGCTATAAACTTAACCCATTCAACATTTAACGTTCACTCTCTCAGGCTCTCTGCCTCTGTTCCTCTCTCTCTCACACTCACTCACTCTCTCTCTCTCTCTCTACGCATCAGTCTCCTTGAGCAGCAGTTATCCCGTGAGTGCCTGCAAGCCACACTCTAGACAATAGCTGCAATCAGCCGCCCTTTCGCGAGCCGCACGCTCTGTTCCGGCTTTCTAACGCAAGAAGAGAGCAATTTAAGCAAACAACAGCATTCCAAGGAAAGCAGAAAGAACAGAGAGAGGCTGCATGCCGCGCCAGTGATTGGCCAATGCGGTGGCAAGCTCTCAAAAAAGCACAAGAGCAAAACAGAGCGCGGCGCCATTTCGTTTCAGCTCCAACATGGCTGCCTCAGGCTGAGCTGGCGATCCGCTGGACCTGCTTGGGGTTAAATAAACCCCAACAGAACCTACCTCGGTGAACAAGGCTCCTCTTTTGATTCACACAGAAAGGAGGGGATTGTCGAGACCACAGCCAAAAGCGCAGCCGAGCGTCATTCATTTTGTGACGGAACAAATGTCAGGCGCTCACATGCAAATGTCAGATGTTTACAGCACCTGCAGAGGAACAGGATTTTCTAACTGTGAAAATGAGCTAGTATCTACACGCCGCATCTGCAGCGGCCATGTATTTTTTTATTTTATTATTTATTTCTTTTCTTTTTTTTTTTTTTGGACTAAGGCAGAATGCTGAACTACTGTATGAGTCAGGCCTTATGTGACATCACAAACAGCTTGCCATTTTCACGCTCGAGTTGCACTCATTTTCAGTCAAATGGCTTTGAAACGCTTCAGTAATCAGCCTCAGCTGCGAGAGAAGCTGCATTTTCTCTCCTTTTGAAATTATTTGAGATAGACCACCAAAAGGCGAGGGAGTGAATAATAAAGCCTATTACATACTCCTGCAGTGCCGTATAGCTTTACTGTCCTGCTTGTCAGATAACCTGATACCCCTTGCGGTACATATTTTTTCCTATAATGTGCTCATTTCAGGATTCGTGAGTAGCTCTTCCATCAGTTTTGCGCTGAAGGATCGCCCCGCGTAGCTTCGTCACTGTAAATAGTTCCGATGTTGCCGGCTGCTCATAACAGAGCAATAATAATAAGGCATGAGAGCGCGTGATGAATGGCGGGCAACTGACTAACAGACTGATAAAAGGAAGAGGAATGGCAGTGGAGGTATAGAGGTGAGGACAGAGAAATAGATGGATAGAATCAGATGACAAATGGAGAAAGAGCAAAGGGGGACAGATCGAGGAACAGAGAAAGAGAGAGTACGAGAGAGAGAGCAGAGGCAGCAGAGGCAGACAAAGTAATGATTGATGTGAAAGTGACGTTAAATGACAGGGAGGGCGGAAGGGAAATGGGTGACACTCACAATAAATCTGATTTGTGCTGCTGCTCTGCTGCTTTGTGCCCACTCGCTACCAAACACACATGTTCCACGGCCCGCTCTGACATCAGCATGACTGTGTGAAGGTGGTATTTTGTGTTTGTCTTGTGATTGGACAGTGGGGGAGGTTGAGCGCCGCACACATGTGAAATCCTGTCTTTTAACGTTAATAAAGAGGCCCATAATTGGGAAGCTTCACAGTCTATATTTAGGTGGACTGACAAAGGCGGAGATAGAGGCAGAGGTACAAGAAGTTGATGAAGGAAAGACAGGTGGGAGAGACTGCGAGAGTAAACGAGTGACGCTGGTAAACATCACTAGCCCTTTATTCTGGAAATGAACCTGGCTTCCTGCATCCTTCCTGCAACATTTCCAGGCTTAAACTTGTCACTGCCTCATGCTCTTTGTTTCGCTATGTTCTGTCTCGTTTAAGAGAGAAACCTGAGGTTGTGATGTCTACAATGCAAATTAATGGCCATCAAATAGTGTAGTTTGTAGAAAATCTACAACATTTTCTTTAGAAAATAATTAAGTTTTGACTTATTACACCAGGGTTAGGGTTAGGGCACGGTGGTGTAGTGGTTAGTATGGTGGTGTAGTGGTTAGTATGGTGGTGTAGTTGTTAGTACGGTGGTGTAGTGGTCAGTAAGATGGTGTAGTGGTTAGTAAGGTGGTGTAGTGGTTAGTATGGTGGTGTGTAGAACGTAGGACTACGATTAGAACGTAGAACGTAGAACGAGATTCGTGTAGATTCGTGTAGAACGTAGGACTACGATTAGAACGTAGAACGTAGAACTACGATTAGCCACATGTGTTTACACACAGCGGAATTTGACCTCCGCATTTAACCCATCCGTGCAGTGAAACACCCACATATACACACACTAGTGAACATACACACTAGGGGGCGGTGAGCACACGTGCCCGGAGCGGTGGGCAGCCCTTATCCACGGCGCCCGGGGAGCAGTTGGGGTTAGGTGCCTTGCTCAAGGGCACTACAGTCATGACTTGCCGGTCCCGGGGATCGAACCGGTGACCTTCCGGTCACAAGGCCGGATCCCTAACCTTCAGGCCACGACTGCCCCGTATCTTTGGTATTCTAACATTGCTCATCTTGTGCTAATGGTCAGTAATTTAACATCTTTTAAAATATGTATACTTTTCTATGCTAGGAGTGCACACTAGCAAGAAGAGTCAGACCATAGTTTGAGACAGTTTTACCATTTTATTAAGCTCACCGAATGTGTTTTACCGCCTTCTTTGTTCCCTAGGAGCCATGTCTGCAGCGTGGGTCAGTGGGTGGTGTAGTGGTTAGTATGGTGGTGTAGTGGTTAGTACGGTGGTGTAGTGGTTAGTATGGTGGTGTAGTGGTTAGTATGGTGGTGTAGTGGTTAGTATGGTGGTGTAGTGGTTAGTACGGTGGTGTAGTGGTTAGTATGGTGGTGTAGTGGTTAGTATGGTGGTGTAGTGGTTAGTATGGTGGTGTAGTGTTAGTATGGTGGTTTAGTTGTTAGTACGGTGGTGTAGTGGTCAGTAAGATGGTGTAGTGGTTAGTAAGGTGGTGTAGTGGTTAGTATGGTGGTGTAGTGGTTAGTATGGTGGTGTAGTGGTTAGCACGGTGATGTAGTAGTTAGCACGGTGGTGTAGTGGTTAGTATGGTGGTGTAGTGGTTAGCACGGTGATGTAGTAGTTAGCACGGTGGTGTAGTGGTTAGTGTGGTGGTGTAGTGGTTAGTACGGTGGTGTAGTGGTTAGTACGGTGGTGTAGTGATGAGTACGGTGGTGTAGTGGCTAGTACGGTGGTGTAGTGGTTAGTACGGTGGTGTAGTGGTTAGCACGGCGGTGTAGTAGTTAGCACGGTGGTGTAATGGTTAGCACGGTGATGTAGTAGTTAGTATGGTGGTGTAATGGTCAGCACGGTGGTGTAGTGGTTAGTACTGTGGTGTAGTGGTTAGTATGGTGGTGTAGTGGTTAGCACGGTGATGTAGTAGTTAGCACGGTGGTGTAGTGGTTAGCACGGTGGTGTAGTGGTTAGTATGGTGGTGTAGTGATTAGTACGGTGGTGTAGTGGCTAGTACGGTGGTGTAGTGGTTAGTACGGTGGTGTAGTGGTTAGTACGGCGGTGTAGTAGTTAGCACGGTGGTGTAGTGGTTAGCACGGTGATGTAGTAGTTAGTATGGTGGTGTAGTGGTCAGCACGGTGGTGTAGTGGTTAGTACTGTGGTGTAGTGGTTAGTATGGTGGTGTAGTGGTTAGCACGGTGATGTAGTAGTTAGCACGGTGGTGTAGTGGTTAGCACGGTGGTGTAGTAGTTAGTATGGTGGTGTAGTGGTTAGCACGATGGTGTAGTAGTTAGTATGGTGGTGTAGTGGTTAGTACGGTGGTGTAGTGGTTAGTATGGTGGTGTAGTGGTTAGTGTGGTGGTGTAGTGGTTAGTACGGTGGTGTAGTGGTTAGTGTGGTTGTGTAGTGGTTAGTTTGGTGGTGTAGTGGTTAGTACGGTGGTGTAGTGGTTAGTACGGTGGTGTAGTGGTTAGTACGGCGGTGTAGTAGTTAGTACGGTGGTGTAGTGGTTGGTACGGTGGTGTAGTGGTTAGTATGGTGGTGTAGTGGTTAGTACGGTGGTGTAGTGGTTAGTATGGTGGTGTAGTGGTCAGCACGGTGGTGTAGTGGTTAGTACTGTGGTGTAGTGGTTAGTATGGTGATGTAGTAGTTAGCACGGTGGTGTAGTGGTCAGCACGGTGGTGTAGTAGTTAGTATGGTGGTGTAGTGGTTAGCACAGTGGTGTAGTAGTTAGTATGGTGGTGTAGTGGTTAGCACGATGGTGTAGTAGTATGGTGGTGTAGTGGTTAGTAAGGTGGTGTAGTGGTTAGTACGGTGGTGTAGTGGTTAGTACGGTGGTGTAGTAGTTAGTATGGTGGTGTAGTGGTTAGTACTGTGGTGTAGTGGTTAGTACTGTGGTGTAGTAGTTAGCACGGTGGTGTAGTGGTCAGCACGGTGGTGTAGTAGTTAGTACGGTGGTGTAGTGGTTAGTATGGTGGTGTGGTGGTGTAGTGTTTAGTACGGTGGTGTAGTGGTTAGTATGGTGGTGTAGTGGTTAGTATGGTGGTGTGGTGGTGTAGTGGTTAGTACGGTGGTGTAGTGGTTAGTATGGTGGTGTAGTGGTTAGCACGGTGATGTAGTAGTTAGCACGGTGGTGTAGTGGTCAGCACGGTGGTGTAGTAGTTAGTATGGTGGTGTAGTGGTTAGCACAGTGGTGTAGTAGTTAGTATGGTGGTGTAGTGGTTAGCACGATGGTGTAGTAGTTAGTATGGTGGTGTAGTGGTTAGTAAGGTGGTGTAGTGGTTAGTACGGTGGTGTAGTGGTTAGTACGGTGGTGTAGTAGTTAGTATGGTGGTGTAGTGGTTAGTACTGTGGTGTAGTGGTTAGTACTGTGGTGTAGTAGTTAGCACGGTGGTGTAGTGGTCAGCACGGTGGTGTAGTAGTTAGTACGGTGGTGTAGTGGTTAGTATGGTGGTGTGGTGGTGTAGTGGTTAGTACGGTGGTGTAGTGGTTAGTATGGTGGTGTAGTGGTTAGTATGGTGGTGTGGTGGTGTAGTGGTTAGTACGGTGGTGTAGTGGTTAGTACGGTGGTGTAGTGGTCAGTATGGTGGTGTAGTGGTTAGTACGGTGGTGTAGTGGTTAGTATGGTGGTGTAGTGGTTGGTACAGTGGTGTAGTGGTTAGTACGGTGGTGTAGTGGTTAGTACGGTGGTGTAGTGGTTGGTACAGTGGTGTAGTGGTTAGTACGGTGGTGTAGTGGTTAGTACGGTGGTGTAGTGGTCAGTATGGTGGTGTAGTGGTTAGTACGGTGGTGTAGTGGTTAGTATGGTGGTGTAGTGGTTGGTACGGTGGTGTAGTGGTTAGTACGGTGGTGTAGTGGTTGGTACGGTGGTGTAGTGGTTAGTACGGTGGTGTAGTGGTTAGTATGGTGGTGTAGTGGTTAGTACGGTGGTGTAGTGGTTAGTACGGTGGTGTAGTGGTTAGTATGGTGGTGTAGTGGTTAGTATGGTGGTGTAGTGGTTAGTATGGTGGTGTAGTGGTTAGTATGGTGGTGTAGTGGTTAGTATGGTGGTGTAGTGGTTAGTATGGTGGTGTAGTGGTTAGTACGGTGGTGTAGTGGTTAGTATGGTGGTGTAGTGTTTAGTATGGTGGTGTAGTGGTTAGTACGGTGGTGTAGTGGTTAGTATGGTGGTGTAGTGTTTAGTATGGTGGTGTAGTGGTTAGTATGGTGGTGTAGTGGTTAGTACGGTGGTGTAGTAGTTAGTACGGTGGTGTAGTAGTTAGCACGGTGGTGTAGTAGTTAGTACGGTGGTGTAGTAGTTAGCACGGTGGTGTAGTGGTCAGCACTGTCACCTCAGTATGACGATCCGGGTTAGATCCCCGGTCCGGGCCGTTCTGTGTGGAGTGTGCATGTTCATCCCGTGCTTTATTGGGTTTCCACGTGTCCAAAGACATGCGTGATAGGTTGATTAGTCACTCTAAATTGCCCATAGGTGTGAGTGAGTATTGGCCATGCGATGGACTGGCGAACTGTCCATGGTGTACCCCGATGACAGATGGCAGATAATGGATGGGCTTATTACACCCTGCATGTACAGTGTGGGCATCCCTCTCAAAATAAAATATACTGTTGAAATTCAGTTAAAATACATAAACACAGCAAACAACTTAATAAAGCAAGTTTGTCTAAAAAAGTTCAGATTTTAAAGTCTGTGAACATAATTAACACGTTAGGCTTTACCTGACATGTTAAGATGTCTGGTGAGGCAGGCCAGGAATTATCATTAGAATTTGACAGTTATCAGTCAGCAGTTGTCTTCTTCTATAAGGAGCTGGCTGAGGATCTGAAAATGAAGCTAACTGGATACAAAGTTAAGGGGAACCAGGTATTCAAGGAAAGATCTGAAAGATCAAGAAAATTCTCCGAAAGAGAATTTTCGTAGCTGTCCAACGAAAAACAAGTATCTTCAAAGTCTTCACTTTCAATGTAAGTCAATGGAACCATATTTTTTTCCAAGCTAGTTAGGAGCATTTCTATTGGTCCATTCATCAGGAAATTTTCCACAATGTAAACGGCAGCTGTCATGTTCAAATGATGGAGAAAAGTTGAAATGGACAAAAATAGGGATACAGGTTTTTCATTGGACAGCAACGATATGTTGGACAGAAAGGCAAAAACAAAACCCTGATATGACAGCAAAGGACCTGCAGGAAGGTTTAGCTGACTAGTGTTCTGCATGGACATGTCATCAGAAGGAAACCCTGCCTGTGACCTGTTTACAAAAATCAATGTCTAAATAAGACATATATATCCAGCGGTATGTTTGGAGGAAATAGGAGCAGCATTTGGAAAACAGAACAGCTTAAGCTTTAGGTTTTTGTGGCAGACAGTGGGCCAGAAAACACTGCACAGGTAGATGATAGAATGGATTTCACAAAATATCAGAAAAATTCAAAAAGCAAATGTGATGTTAGTGAAGAAGCTAAAACTTTAAAGTAACTTCTACAACTGAACAATGGAAAAAGTTAGCGTTCATCCAACATGTTAACTCCAGATTACAGGACGATAGTGGATGACAGAATGGAGAGAATGATTAAGTGGGTTTAAGATAAATTAGAGTGTCATCAGCATAACACTGGAAGGCCTTGGGAACAAATAACATTTCCAAGTTCAGTATATAGATAATAAATAACAGAGGGCCAAGAACTGAGCCCTGGGGAACTCCCAGAGTACGTGGAACAGTAATTGATTTGTGCTTCCCGAAAGTCACAAACTGAACTCTATCTGTTAAGTAGCATGTGTACCAAGATAATACAACGCCAGGTAAGCCAACAGAGGAAAGTTGTGAAATTATATTATAATTATAAATAAACTAAATAGACCATTTTAATAATGTGATGCAAATGAACAATCTAAAGTTAAAAAGAAACTTCTACAACTGAACCACATACCTAAATATCTAAAAAGTAATACTGACTTTACGAAACTCAAGCTGAATAATTTTAAAGGCACTTAGAGTCCCCTGACATTACTGGAAATCTGTGGGTAGATCTAAAACATGCAGTGCATAAAAGATGACCCAAGAATACTGCAGAATACTGTTCTTTTTACAAGAAAAGTGTGAGTGAAAAATCCTAAAACAAGGACAGAGCGACTCCTAGCTGGCTACAGAAAGCATTTTCAAGTGTCTGGCAAGTGGGTGTTACTAAGTACTGACATAGTAGGGTATCAAAACTTTTGCACATGCCGTTTGCTATGTTGTATTTTACTGTAATGTATTTAATAATAATAATACATTGCACTTATATATTAGCTTTTACATACCCAAACACACTGCAATTTAGGGGAGGGGAAAAAATCTCACAAGAATGAAAGTATTCAGAGAAAAGATGAGCAGAGCTTTGAAGGTGTAAAGAGAGGGAGAAGAGCAAATAGAAGAAGGTAAGGGAGTTTCAGAGGATTGAGGCAGCAACACTCAAAGACCTGCCACCCACAGAGCAAAGCCTGAATCTAGGCACAACCAGAAGACCAGGATCAGAGGATCTTATATTGCGCAATGGGACATAAAGATAAGAGAGCATGTAAGTGGTAAATAGGTGCAGGGCCATGCAGGGCTTTAACGGCCAGCAACAGGATTTAATAGCGGAGCGTTCTGTAACTAGTTGGCAGTGTAACTGATGAAGGATAAGGATGATCTCCTAGTGAGTTTGTATGTAATGGAGAGGGGGCAACGAGTTTTTGAAGGTAATCCATAAAGCAGAGAATTGCAATAATCTAACGTAGATGTAATAAAGGCTGCACCAGATTCACAGCACCTTTAACAATCAGTAGTGGACGGATTCTAGCAATACTGTGAAGATGGAAAATACTGACTTGCTTAGAGATTTTTCATGCAAGTTTCATGCAATGAAAGGATAGGCTGACTGGGCTCATGAACAACAAGAATGCAGTGTGAGTTTGCTGACATAGTACCGACAATCAAAAATTCGGATTTTTAGCATTTGGCTTGAGATGACAGTGGATGACAGAACCCAGAGAATGATTTAGTGGGTTTAAGATAAATTAGTGTGTCATCAGCATAACAATGAAAATAAAGGACATTAAGGCCTCGGGAACTAATAATATTTTTGAGAGGCAATATATAGGTAATAAATAACAGAGGGCTGAGAACTGAGCCCTGGGGAACTCCCACAGGAACTGAAACAGTAATTGATTTGTGCTTCCCAAAAGTCATAAACTGAGATCTAACTGTTAATTAGGATGTGAACCAAGATAACAATGCTAGGTAAAGTCAACTAGGTATGCTAGGTAATGCTAGGTAAGCCAGCAGAGGAAAGGTGTGAAATTGGTATATTATGACTGACATAATCAAAGGCTGGAGTAAGATCAAGCAAGAATAAGACAGATGAACAACTGCAAAACCTGCAAAACCTGACTGAAACATGTCAAAAAGGTTACTGGTGCTAAGAAAATCTGAAAACACTCTGAAGAACTTTAGAAACAAATGGCAGGTTAGAATTAGGTCTACAATTTTCCATAACTGAGCCGTCAAGGCCAGCTTTTTAACAATGGGGTAAAAGAACATTATCAAATGGTAGGAAAAATATTAGTGAGATGGCATACAGGAGGAGAAATGTCAGAACTTCAGGAGTGGGATTGGAACAGGGTCATGTTGACAAGATTTTGATTTGAAAATTATCTTTGAGATATAGTCGATTTCAACAGGATGGAAATTGGATAAGAAACTGCTGTAAGGGGGCAGAGTTAGGAAAACCTTTAAAGATAGAACCAGTTTAAACCTGAGAAAAATTAAGAAAAGCAGTAGGAAACTTCTAGAGTGGGAGATCTGACGGTGGAAAAAAGTAATTTGGGATCATGTCGAGACCCATTAATTAACTGAGAATAGTAATTAAACCTAAAGTGACTGTTTTAACCTTTGCCAAAAAAAATGCTAGAGCTTGGGTTTACTTATTTTCTCTTCAAATATACATAGTCGACTCACATAACTATGACCACCAGCTAATATTCAGAGAAGCCACTCTGTGCAGCACGGACAGCAGCTTCTCGGGCTGGGAGATTCAATAAGGTCCTGGTATGTTGACACAGGTCACTGGAGCCATGCTGACTGCAGTGCATCCCACAGCTATCACAGCAGTTTGGATGTTATGTCAAAGACATCTATGTATTATGTTGTATTATATCTATTAAGCAAGTATGTTAACTAACTAGTCCTGGCCAGTCCTCTCTTGTAATACCACTTTGTACATCAACAGGTCAACAGATAGTGAGTCACTTTAGTGTCAAGTCAAATTAGTCCAACATGAGAGGATGAGGAAGTAGCGCTGGTGCCCTGACAGCGTATTCCAACCTCTTATCAATCACGTTGAAGGTGCTGCTCCCAGTAAGATCATATAAGGACAGGTAGCCAGGAAGATAAAACAAGAGCAAAACAAGAGTCAACATTGACGTTGCTTTCCACCACGGGAGACAGCTCCTGGCGAATTAAGGTATGAACTTACAACATTTTTTCTAGTAAAGAGCTGTTATCTCTAACATTGAGGAGGAGGGACTGTGCTTTTCCTTATTTCCTGCGGTCGGGGTGGACAGCACAACTTTCTGGTGATATGTCGCTTCCTGTTTTTTAAAGTATGAATTTTAGAAGATGCCAAAATGCTTAGGTAGGCCAGCAGAGTTGTGAAATTAGTATATTATGACTGACATAATTGAAGGCTGGAGTAAGATCAAGCAAGAATAAGACTGATGAACAACTGCAAAACCTGCAAAACCTGACTGAAACATGTCAAAAAGGTTACTCATGCTAAGTAAACTAGTCCTGGCCAGTCCTGGCTCATAATACCACTTTGTACACTTGTAGCCAGGAAGACAAAACAAGAGCAAAACAAGAGTCAACGTTGATGTTGCTTTCCACCACGGGAGACAGTTCTTGGTGAATTAAGGTATGAACTTACAACATTTTTTCTAGTAAAGAGCTGTTATCTCAAAATGCTTAACAACTATGTTCCATTATGAAGAAATAATAATAAGAATCCAATAAAAAACACTTTTTATTGGATTTAGTGCAGAAAAAAATCACTGTACATTCAGTTTTTGATGATACTTTTTTAAAAGTCTATTGTTTTGCCTGTTCCAACATACCAGATGCCAGAAAAAACGAAATAATGTACATCATGTTTTGAAGTATTGTGATGCAATATTTTTTCCATCTATAGAAGAATCATTTGAGTGAGTTTCTGTGGATGTTTCCTGATGTAGCTACTTTTGTAAACGGGATACGTAAGTATAATAAATGTTTGCATAATGTAGCTTCTATACGAATTAAAGGTTTCACCCCAAAACTTTATGTCCAGGTCAATAAGAGCTTAGGAACCCTAATAGTGTGATGCCAGATGAAATTCCATTAAGTTACCATGCGGTATACAGTTATTTTCTTGCCTTGTGTTTCTCTCCCTGTCTTTCCGACACATGCTGATGGACAATGTCCATTCCTTTTCATCTGCCTGAGGTGCTTTGATATAAAGCATCAAAAATGTTGAGGTGAGGGATGAAAAGGGACGAGTGACAGAAAAGCCTCAGAAGAAAGTAAGGCATTATCACTCTCTCCCACACTCACTCAATCACGCGCGCACACAAACACACAGTCACCTACACGCACAAACACACCGCTTTAACACTACACGCGTCGAGAGATATGTAAACAGTGCCATCAGAAGTAGGATTAAGGCTCACAGAGCCATCACTATCCTCAAACACACACACGTCCACGTAAAGCCATATCAGAATAAACACAGAAAAGGGGAAAATGTCAAAAGTGCGAAAGAAACAAAGCGTTCGAAAGGAAAAGGTCAAAATAAAGGAATCAATTAGACCGGCTGTCCACTACATTAACACAGCTGTCACAGGCAAAGGTCCCAAAGGGATAGCAGACACATGAAACACAAACAAAATACAAATGAATGCACAATGAATAAAAATACAAAAACAAATTACCCCAAAGAAAATAAATACATAAAACACAAATCCCCATCTTCAGACAAAAGATACCTCTTTTATTATAAGGAGCTCAAATAGACTTAATTCTCTCCTCTTTCCCACAGTGAACGGCTAATGTGTGGCACGAGGCAGCTGCAGACTGGTAGGCGATCATCTCTGTCCATTGCCGCAGCTCAAATTAGCTTTGCTCAATCGACATGTACAGCATGCGTGCGGCGCAATAGCACAGACACTTTTGAGAATACAGATTAAGCCCAGTTTCTGGCTACATTAAACAGTCGATGGGGATTTTCCACAACAAATCCTTTTTAATCTATGACTAGGCTTAATCTGTGTCCAGAAAAAAACAAGCCCTGTGTTTATCTGAACAATGGACACAGTGCCCCATTCAATAGAAGGCATATCCTCCTGAGCTTATAGACGTCGGCTTCATTGTCTGTAGGAACCAGTGCAGCGGCGCAATTTCAGGCACGTGCGCTGCCGTCGGAAAACGTCACATCTCATGAATGGGGTCTTGCATTTTGGTCTAATGCTTCTAAATGTGGCCTTATAACTCCGAGATACCATCTTTTTACGGCACTGTTTACGCACGTACGCTGCTCTGGCAGGGCCCTCGACATGTTTAAAAATAGCAAAAGGAAGTCAGACTGAACTAATCCTTTTTAACACAGTGGTAGATAAATTAAAGGGACCCACAAAGATGTTTATCATCAGACAGGGAGGGTGCAACGTGACATGCTCAGCAGAGATGCTAAAAGGCCAAACACAGCAATAACGATGACAATCTCTCATTAACAGAGCATTTTCCTACTCAGTATTTGCCTCATTCACATCATTCGGCCACAATCTTATTATTGACTGCTTATACCACCACCCCCCATACCCATCTCCCACTCTTTCCCTTTCTTTCTTTCTTTCTTTCTTTCTTTCTTTTTCTCCACCCGTCCTATGTCCCTGAATGGAAATCAGCCCAATTTAGCTCATTGCTAATGGCTGCTGTGCCCACCGCCCCACACCTAATGGCACTCAATCTATTCCTTCATTTGCAGGCAGTAATTAAGTCTCTGTTGCGTGAGGGCAAATTTGCACACTAAAAACCCCACTTTTTAACAATTAAAAGCATTTTGCTCATACAATGTGGCTTTTAATTACTGTACACCAAGAGGGTGGTGGAGGGACTCTACACAACAGATGGTGATGATGCAAGAAACATTCGGAAATGTTTAAAAGAGCCGGAGGAAATCTTTCACATGTGGGACATATTGTATAAGATCCAATATAGTTAGCACTTTTAATATCAAATATCTGTTTCATATCATATATCAGTTTCAGAGATAAAATAAATGAACCACCATAGCATGAAGTGTTGTATGTGCTTTGGTGTACTACAATGTGCTTTTGCTCATCAGATTCACCTTCAAGAACATAAAAATAACCATTCAAATATTATACGTGTACAAGTCACCGAGATTTTGCCACCTATATTATTTTAATAATTTTTTTGGTGCCTGTTACATAGCATTGTTTGTAAAAGTACGACAGTAATAGCTAGCCTGCCTAAAGTATAAACTGTGGGGTTAGTTTTAATGCAGTGCATCAACAAATCCTTCTGAGCAAAAGCACATTGTAGTACACCAAAGCACATACAACACTTCATGCTATAGTGGTTCAATACAATACATTTTCTGTTTACAGCAAGGCTGCTTGTGTTTGTCCACCAGCAATGAAGGGCTTTGAATATGTTCTTGTCCGAACATATTAGTGGGAAATAATTTGCATTACAATGGGTTATCATCAGAAAGAGAGGGTGTGGGTTCTGTATATATCAGAAAGAGAGGGTGTGGGTTCTGTATATATCAGAAAGAGAGGGTGTGGGTTCTGTATATATTTATTCCAATATATTTAGGTTGGAAACAACATTGCATTGAATAGAAATAATGGACCTTATTTACTATCTACGTTCTTCTTATTTGTTCTTAAGAAAGGTCCTACTAAAAAGTCTACACTAAATTCATGAGTTATGCACACCTTTGTGCTCTCAAACATATAAACATATCCCGAAGAAAACATTGGTAAATGTTAGAATCTTCTTGGAAACTGCTTACGTGGGTTTTAGAAGTACTTTAGATGTTTCTTAAGGTAAATGAGGCCCAGTGTTTGCACTGATTTACCAGAGCTTTCAGTGACTGTTACTAGCCCCTCCATCTATTACAGTTATTCTTTCCTATGGGGTTGTAGCATTTGCACTCAGTCTGCTTTCAACTGAACTGTTCACAAATTGTAGCTAAGAGCAAAAAGAGTTTGTAGCAGAAATACACAGTTTGTTTACATACACAATGTTATTTTTCTGCAAAAATTCTTGTTTTGCTAATTCTGATGAATACTGTTTTAGATATTTTGAATAGAGGCCAATATAAATGTACAGTTACAGACTGAACACATGAATACATTTAATTTACTGTCATCTGTGTCTGCTTCTAGAACACACTGCACACTATTCTCTATTCTCACATTCATTATTCTGATCAGAAACAAAATAATTAAATAGAATATTGGTCAGAGGCATGTATAAACGTAGTGTATATGGAATGAATTAGTGTAGATGGACTGAATAACAGAACCCACACCCTCTCTTTCTGATGATAACCCATTGTAATGCAAATTATTTCCCACTGATATGTTCGGACAAGAACATATTCAAAGCCCTTAATTGCTGGTGGACGAACACAAGCAGCCTTGCTGTGAACAGAAAATATATTGTATTGAACCACCATAGCATGAAGTGTTGTATGTGCTTGGGTGTACTACAATGTGCTTTTGCTCATCAGATTCACCTTCCAGAACATTGAAATAACCATTCAAATATTATACGTGTATAAGTCACAGAGATTTTGCCACCTATATTACTTTAATCATTTTCTTGGTGCCTGTAACATTGTTTGTAAAAGTACGACAGTAATAGCTAGCCTGCCTAAGGTATAAACTGTGGCGTTAGTTTTAATGCAGTGCATCAACAAATCCTTCCAATTAGAGAAAAGCTGACATCCCTCCGATATATATAATATTGTAGGAATGTTATACAGATGTCATGTAAGTAATCTACTCTTAATTTTGGATCATTCTATTATTAGCTTTCTCTACATTCATGATTAACTAAGCCTGTTTTCTCTAGTTATATACATATTGATGCATTTATTTCAATATATTTAGGTTGGAAACAACATTGCATTGTATAGAAATAATGGACCTTATTTACTATTATCAACGTTCTTCTTAAATTTGTTCTTGAGAAAGGTCCTACTAAAAAGTCTACACTAAATTCATGAGTTATGCACACCTCTGTGCTCTCAAACATATAAACATATCCCAAAGAAAACATTGGTAAATGTTAGAATCTTCTTGGAAACTGCTTACGTGGGTTTTAGAAGTACTTTAGATGTTTCTTAAGGTAAATGAGGCCCAGTGTTTGCACTGATTTACCAGAGCTTTCAGTGACTGTTACTAGCCCCTCCATCTATTACAGTTATTCTTTCCTATGGGGTTGTAGCATTTGCACTCAGTCTGCTTTCAACTGAACTGTTCACAAATTGTAGCTAAGAGCAAAAAGAGTTTGAAGCAGAAATACACAGTTTGTTTACATACATTCTTGTTTTGCTAATTCTGATGAATCTACATATGAATATTGTTTTAGATATTTTGAATAGAGGCCAATATAAATGTACAGTTACAGACTGAACACATGAATACATTTAATTTACTGTCATCTGTGAACATCTGCTTCTAGAACACACTGCAAGCTATTCTCTATTCTCACATTCATTATTCTGATCAGAAACAAAATAATTAAATAGAATATTGGTCAGAGGTGTATATAAGTGTAGTGTATATGGAATGAATTAGTGTAGATGGACTGAATAACAGAACCCACACCCTCTCTTTCTGATGATAACCCATTGTAATGCAAATTATATCCTACTGATATGTTCGGAGAAGAACATATTCAAAGCCCTTAATTGCTGGTTTATGAATACAAGCAGCCTTGCTGTAAACAGAAAATGTATTGTAGACTTCAGGCACCACTTTAACATTTTTAAGTCCTATCTTACTATACACACTTTGTATTTGCAACACTATGTACTAAATAAACATGCCAGTATCAACATAAGCCTATAGACTTTGCATAGGATTAATACTTTAGCAGTTAAAGTGAGGTGCGGACAACAACTTTTTATTTTTGGCAGCTGCATAAAGTCATTCCCGGAAACAAAAACGAAGGAAATAGTCTGGAGTTAGAGTGTTTTAAGTCATCAGCAGAATAACAATAGTACTGAGTGCAAGCATTACGGTGCATGAGTCAGAGTCACAATGCGCAAATCCGAAAACAGCTGCAGGCCTCGCAAAACTATCTCTTGGACTTCTCCCCAAAACTAGCGCTAGAACCGTATGATTCGTATGTCTAATATTTTAGTTGTGGCAGAATGCTTTGCAATGGCAACGTACGTTTGCAACAAAAGGCTATAGGAGAATTCAGATGTTGTGGTTAATTCAGTGCACCAGCATTGGGTCTGCTTCTTTGTCACGCTAAGTGATCTGCCCGCAGCTACACCACAAGGGGAGTCGTGCTGGATCCTGACCATCCAAAATCAGATGTGAGAGGAGGACTTACAGCTGGCCGAGCTGCCAAACTCAGGCAAGCTTGTAATCGACAGGAAATAGTAGGTGGGGGATAGAAATAAGCGCATTGCCACACACATACATAGACACACACATACACAACACACACACACCCCAGGCCACCACAGCATCTCCACACAGCGTGCAAGAGCGGCTGATATTCCTGCCACGTAAGCGGCAGGCCGGGCGGGAGCGACATGGGAAGTTGGTTATTATTGTTATCATCATAACTATTATCATTATCAGCCTCGGCAGCAGCAGGTCCCCTTCATCTGGGAGTGATGCGTCATACGCCTGGGTCGAAACCATGAAGTGCCAGGAAGCGACCCGCACTGAATGTAAAATACAAAGGGGGGGGGGGGGGGGGGTGCTTGGTTGGTGAGGGGGGGGGGGGGGTTGTGGCTTGAATCATTCTGGCACTCTTTCAATTTCTCCCTCTCCACCCCTCCTCCTCACTCTTTCTTTCGCCTTTCTGCTCAATTTTCTTCTCCGGTCGTGAAAAAATATGTTTCCTTTCCTCGCACTCTCACCATCTGCTTCCATTTATCGCACACCTTTGTGCACCTTCGCGACTTTCATGAGGCTCTTTCTTGGCGCACGTCCTTATTGAGGTATTTACAGTTTGTTTCTCATTCCGAACATCATATCTTACAAGATACCGGGAGATGCGCCTGCCGGTATCATGCTGTTGCACATTGTCCCCATGTCTCTAGCTTTGTATGTAGCTACCTATCACTTTTTCCCCACTAGCTGTGGGATATGTGTCCTTCCATTTTGGAGACAAAGGAATGCCACCCTTCTGCCGCTCCGAAACGCCCTCTCTCCATCCCTCCCCCACTATGCAAAAACCTGAACCCCCACAAAGAGTTTTATCCACATTTTCCAGAAGCTGACATCTCCTCTTATCTCCCTTTGGCAAATACACCATGGCTAAAATCAATT
Source organism: Megaleporinus macrocephalus (assembly GCA_021613375.1). Classification (NCBI taxonomy): domain Eukaryota; kingdom Metazoa; phylum Chordata; class Actinopteri; order Characiformes; family Anostomidae; genus Megaleporinus; species Megaleporinus macrocephalus. Next base: position 32,976,548 of record CM038720.1, read on the forward strand.
TTCCTCTTATTTGTCTTGTTATTATGGACCCCTCCTACTCCCCCATCCCACTGCCTGCTGCTCGACACAAAGACTGTCACAGTGCATTAACACATCAGACAGCAGCAGCGACTGGATGCTGCCATCGAGTGGCTCCTCTGCAAAACTGTGACCTGCTGCTTGAGCTACTCTATATTTCAACACAAAGAGACATATTTACAATGTACTGTGTTTAAAGATGACAAGCATTTCTAGCATTTAATTATGTGGCGTTTCTCACATCCAAATGAAACAAACTGTGTGTGGGAACGAGGCTTTGACATGGTGCGGAGTAATACTGATTGATCTGTATGTTAATGTCTGAACATATAATGCATGCACTGCTGCCTACATGTATATGCATTGGTTCAATTCAACCGCAGCACAGCTAGCATTAGCTCATGTGTTGCCTGTGTCATGCATTTTGTTCAATAAGGCTGCACGCAGCGCCTACTCCAAGCACTCCACGTTCTTTGAAAATACCAGAAATGACTGAGCATTCGAAGCAGCATGACATGCAGTGGGAGGTAGAGCAGGATATTCATATTTTTCTCCAGAATTAATCAGGTTAGGTCAAATGCTGTCACATGTGTTTCACATTAATCCTGCTTAATCTTCATTTTTGCCTGCCTAGCTAATCACATCTAATCAAAAAAAATTAATAAAATCAAAGAGCTGTCAGTAATTTCTCCCGACGAAAGGCAAGACTGACGCCAGCGTTCAACCAACTGCTTTCTTACAGTAAAAACTGTGTACATCATAACGACCTTCAAAAGAATGAAAGGGGTTCAGACACAATCCGATGACTCATGTTGCGACTCTTGTTCAGTTAAGATATTCTTAACAGCACAGGAACGAGGACAGGATGATATCTAACATTGTATCATCAGCACCGCTCCAGGGTTTTGACCCGCAGTATCCGAAAAACTGGACCCCAGCTGTTACCAATGTCAAAAAAGAATGAATATATGTATCTAATGCGAGTTCTACCAGTTCTGTGGTATTGGAACAGGAAACAGTGCCATTTAGAAACAGAGAAACGTATAAGTAGTGGTTATAAAGCTTTTAAGCACAAAATGTCATCATCCATTTGTTTAATGTCACAAGGAAGTAGAGATTTGTGATACAATACGTGCTGAAACAAGAGACACAGAATATACAGTATGTTCTGTCGATAGTTCAGCCTCTTAACTGCAAGTTCATTATTCAGTTATTACTCATAAGACTTATAAACCCACTTTCAAGTTTTGGTTTCCTCTCAAGGATTCTTCCTCTCACTCTTAGGGAGTTGCCACTGTCACCCTCAGCTCACTCACTAGGGGCTGGGACGCAGATTTCTGGGAAGCTGCTTTGTGATGACACCCCTGTTGCGACACAAATAAATTTGCTTTGAATTTATATTTTGGTGCTATACAAAGTGGTGCCTGTTATATTAGGTCCATGTATTCTATGTGCCATTATTGTTTCTGCTTATTAGGTTAAGCTAGCTGCTGTAGAATTTAGTTTCTAATAAGCTTCAAATAGTTTTATTATAATGGAAAACAAATGATGTCTCATTAGCAATGCTGTGTGGTACTGTTCTGTTTTTTGTTTACTTTATCTGGGCTTCACAGGATGCCCAAAATGGGACATCAAAATGTGCTTTATCCAATAATCATTAATTGAAAATATCAGAATGAATATTAGAATGACACATATTGTTAGAAAAACAATATGTGACGTATTGTGAAGGAGGAAGGATTTCTTTAAGAAAGTCTAGTATCTACAGTTTCCTCCTAATGCCTAGTTTCTCTGATCCTCTATTATATTAAATCTGGAGTGATGCTGATGGAGTTTGATGCTGCACTGTTAAAATTAAAAGAATTCAGTCCAGAGGTAAAATAATCTGCTAAAATATGGTGAACACGCACTGCTGCAAGTCTCCCTGTATAGCATAGAATATTAATTCAACCGCTAGAGCTGTCGGGTCAGGTTTGGCGTTTCTTGTCAACTTCTACGTATTGACGTCACACATACAGGCAGTCTGGCTCAATGTGGGCTGGTTATCTGCGCAGTGTTGGTGGGGGATACATTGCTGATCTGTATGGTGTATGTCAGTGAAAGGAGGGAGAGAGATATGGCTGAATATGGAGACACTGGAACGGCAAACCCAGTCATCTGCTGCAGCTTCACCCGTGGGCAAAACAAAGAAATGAAACTGAAGAGGGCCAGAGTTGAGACATCAGAATGAAACTGCTGCACCATTTAAGGGGGGGATTCAAATAAGAAGCTGTCGAATAGGAAGCCAACCTTAGCTTTGTAGTTTTAATGATGTTAATGTTTCTTTTAACAAGATGTTTGGCTGTCAACACATCCTAGTTTCAATGCTGGTAGCATTTTCTGACAGGGATTCATACAAGTCTGCTTCTTCTTCAACAGCTTCTTGTTCAAATTTTTCCATTCCACCGTCAAGAAGAAGCTGACTTCAGTGTTGTGTGATTCAGACTATCAAAATATCCTAACTGACAGATTGATGTAGAGCTCTACCTCCAAATATGTGCTGCTGCAGGACATTTTGACACGATAGCAAAACTCATGAGTAGTTAAAAGGGGGAATAACAGAGCCCAAGCTAAGACGGTGGCTTGGCTTTTCAAATGTGGCTACAGCTCTGTGACATGAATGGACTATGAAGCTATGATGAATTGTTTTTTATTGCTGGAGAACTGTGTTATGATAGTTGTTTACTCAATAGCAACTGAAAATAGCCAGATTATTACTGTTGTGGAATTTCATGCTAAACTAGTAGCCACTATTGTCAGTTTCCAGGTTCCTAATTTCCAGTGCTGCCAACTGTATCCTTTCATACACCCAACCTATATAAAATATTCTTGGCTACTGTTGTCTATACACATATGACTTAGTGAAGATTTAAATAATGGACACATTTGACAGCTGGACAGCGCATGAATAGTAACATTGGTTAGCTATCCATTATCTGCAGTGAAGCAGGTACCATATCTTTACTTCCCCATCAGTTCCCCGCAGTTCATGAGAAAGCCAATGTGCGATCATCAGATTAATCCGCTTTCGAAAAGGAGACCGCAGCACAGCCCATGTTACAACATTTGCAAAAACCCAGTTGCATATGTTTCTACTGGCAAAGGCACACTTGCTGTCTAGACAAACAGTTTGAAATAACTGCAGTATGTATTTGTTTGTTGCTGGTGTAACCATGAAATCTGTTTATCTACAGGATGAGTCAAAAGACAGAACCACTCAGATTTTATAAGATGCTTAATATCAGATTGATTGTCTATTAGACCAAGAAGTAACATATGTCATTGGTGTACCCGCTGGTCTAATACATAATAGTAATAATGTAGTCTATCTAACATTTAATCTATTATTATTCGGTATCTGCTGTAAATCATTTGTCAACTAGTGTGAAACTAATACGCAAGTTATGTAGGACATAAACACTACCTTGCAGATTAAGATGTTAGAGAAGTAATATGAAAACTTCCTTGATTGCTTTGCCAGTACTGCATTTTACCCCTATTTCTCTGTGTCTCCAATCACTTTTTCAAGGAGAACCTGTTCCCAAGAGAGGTCACACCTCTTTACTGCAGTGCAGTCACAGAACTCAACTCATATCTGCTAGCAAAGATGTGTGCATGAACACGTGTACCACCAACCTTGTCCTGCACTGTTTCAAGGTGGGCTGGCATTGCTCTACGTGCAGAGCAGGCTGTGTCCCAAATAGGTCAATACTCAACACCATTAAAGGGTCCTGAGGATGGTGACATGTGTAAGCTGAGGAATAAAGGGCTGCGAAAGCTATCAGCCATTCAGGTGAGGGTGTTCTGCCTCAGAATAGAGCGATTGATTTTAGTTGCGTCTAGGGGCAGGCAGTGCCACATGATGAGACCTCCTGGAAGGTGGACCTTCGAAGGTAACTGAAGGTCCAGCAAGATGTTTTCCAGCAAATCTGTCTGTACGTCCACCTCCTTTGATATTTGGTTTGTATGTACTGACTTACATGGGGGGAAACCATTTAAGAGGGACACACACATATACATACAGATACACACAGAGAGAAGGTGTGTTGGCAGAAGCAAGAGACTCGGAGGCACACTCAAACCTTTAGGGTTACATAAGCACATTATCTACGTGGCCATTCTCACATGTTGGGTGTACCATCCATTATTTACCACTTATTCCCGCTAGTTGGGATTATGAGCCAATCCCAGCGTCATCGGGTGAAGGCGGGGTACACCATGGACAGTTCGCCAGTTTATCGCATGGACAACACTCTATGGGCAATTTAGAATGACCAATCAACCTATCATGCATGTCTTTGGACTTGTGAGAGGAAACCCACTCAAGCACGGGGAGAACGTGCAAACTCCACACTGAAAGGCCTGGACCGGGAATCGAACCCAGATAATCTTGCTGTGAGGCGACAGTGCTAACCACTACATCACCGTGCCACTATGTTGGGTATACCCTCAGCACAAAATACATTTCAGATATATATTTTTATACCTTAGTGAACTATATTTGAAATAATATGTGGTTAATATATATTACCCGCCGATGATACAACTGTGCTGGGTCTCATCAGCAAAGGCGACGAGTCAGCATATAGGGAGGAGGTACAGCAGCTGACAGACTGGTGTACAGTCAACAACCTTCACTGGAATGTAGAGAAGACCAAGGAAATGGCTGTTGACTTCAGGAAATCAAGACCAGACCACTCTCCGCTTAACATCAACGGCTCCTCTGTGGAGATCGTTAAGAGCACCAAGTTCCTTGGTGTCCACCTAGCGGAGAACCTCACCTGGTCCCTGAACACCAGCTCTACAGCCAAGAAAGCCCAGCAGCGTCTCTACTTCCTCCGGAAGCTGAGAAAGGCCCGTCTCCCTCCACCCATCCTCACCCTCTTCTATAGGGGAACCATAGAGAGCATCCTAAGCAGCTGCATCACTGCCTGGTTTGGGACCTGCACAGCCTCTGACCGCAAGTCCCTCCAACGCATTGTGAGGACAGCTGAGAGGATCATCGGAGTCTTTCTCCCCTCCGTCTTGGACATTTACACCACCCGCTGCATCCGCAAAGCAACCAGCATTGTGGATGACCCCACCCACCCTTCACACAGACTGTTCTCCCTCCTGCCATCAGGAAGAAGGTACCGCAGCGTCCGGTCCAACACGACCAGACTCTGCAACAGCTTCTTCCCCCAAGACTTCTCAACACAACTCAACGTCTGAACTGATATCTTCCTGGTACATGTACACTCTTTCTCTCTCTCCAACCATTTACCCCAGATAAAAAAGGGAAGCATTTTTGCACAAAGCATTGCACTGATAACTTTACTACCTCACTGGACTCTATTTATTACACATTGCACAATTTGCACACTACCAGCAATTATTTATTATTCTCTGTCTGTACTGTGTTGTGTTGTGTTGTCTGTCCGCACTTGTTTGTTCGTGTTGCACTTGTGTCTGTATGCACTGTCTATGTTGCACCATGGTCCTGAAAAAACGTTGTTTCGTTTCACTGTGTACTCTGTATGTAGTTGAAATGACAATAAAACCCACTTGACTTGACTAGACTTGACTTACACATACATTTCAGATAAGAAGAAATATCTTGTGCCTACAAAGTATGTAAAGTAATAGAACTGTGTGTTCTATTAAGTTTAAGAAATGCTTACATGTTAATTTTAGGGTATTTGGTTCAGTTGTTAGGCTTTTTTCTCACAGGGCTTCTTATTGTGAAGGGCATGGCTAGGAACAGCCAGGCTGTGTTACTGTAACAAGCTATCAGTAAAAGAGGGGTGAGGCTAGCAACTAGGAGAGGTGTAGCTGTGAGCTAGCCTGAGGCTATTCTGTTTGCCATGCTGAATTATGGCCCTACGACTTGTGTGTGTTTTTGGGAACCCCCCCCCCAGACACGTGATGGTGTCAGATAGTGGCCAAGAACCAAAGCCAGGGTGAGGCTCCGGCACAGAGCTAGGTACGGCCCCGACATGATTCAGCAAACATGGCAGTCTGAGCCACCCGTACAACCCTAGCGCATCTGATTTTTGAATGGTTTGTGGAGTTGGGCTGCTTTCCAGGGGCAGTTTGTGCTGGTTGCAGCCACAACGGGGTTGAGGGGACCAGACTAAGACAGTGTGGTTACTCAAGTGCTAGAGAGCCAGCCCTGCAGGCCTTGCTAAATCTCCCTGCTACTACTTGGCCTAGCCTCACAGCTGGCTTGGGGAGCCTTGGGGAGGTTTAGTGAACACGTGTGGCCTGTGCATATTAAAGATAAACTCCATCGAAGAGAGCACTGGCATGGAAGCAAGGAAAGCTGGGTCTTCTCGCTGACTACAGTGGATATGGCAGGCTTGCCTTCGGGGAGTTTCCGGCAACGGTCTGTGATAGCTTAGTGCTGGACGCGTTTATATGGGTGGTGAGGTCGGTAAAGTTCCAGCAACAGTTGCAGCTCAAAAACCCAAGTTGCCTGGGGGAGGATTTATAACAGCCGGAAGAGATGAAGGCGATTTTTTGATTTGTCCAGCAGTGGAGCATACTGCAGTGATAGCGGGCGCAAGGAAAGGATGATGAGCCACGCGGTCCCCAAGGGAGTGGCAGTAGAGCGACTGTTCTGCTGGTGGTGCAGGAAGAGGGGACACTGTGCAGTACAATGCCAAAAACCCTAACCCAGCAGGGAAACAGAACCTATAGTAGTATAAACAGCAATCTATTAACTGCGGACTGGTGTTTAAAGACTTGGTCTGCTGAGACCGGGACTAGTAAGTAGTGGGGTTGCTTTCAAACAAAATGGGACAGCAACATCAGTGTGATACCTGTGTTGTATTTAGTTGAAGAAGTAATGTTTAAGTCTGAAGGGCAGGGCTACGAATGAGCTGGCTGTGTGTTTTATTGTAGCAGTCTTCGGAAAGCCTAGCAGTAAGAGGGGTGAGCCTGCCAGCTAGAAGAGGAGTAGCTGTGAGCTAGCCTGAGGCAGAACAACATTATTGCCTCTGTATTCTGTTTGCTGTGCTAAGTTTCCAGAAACGCTGAGTTATGGACCAGATCTTTAATTTGTCTTAGTTCTTTTAGGAAAACTCCCACAACACCTAGCCCCACTTATGTGCATATATATTGAGAACATGTTATGAAAGGACCATGTACTTTGTCATATAAATATAAATATATGGTGTACAGAACTGTGCAAAAGCCAGGAAGTCTGTTTGTCTTGGCAGTAACTGTGTGTCAGTAAAAACACAATATAATATTGGAGTGAATGCAAAAAAAAAAAATATATATATATATATATATATATAAACAGTCAGATAATCAGAGGAGTACAGTTACAAAAATACAAATTGGATTCCTGACTTCTTGGTGTCCTCCAGTCCTTGATTCTATCAATAGTACAATTAATTTAACGTAATGAAGACCTGCTTAGCCAAAGTAGGAGAGGAGAGCCTAGGGAATTATTAAAACACTCGTACCATTATCATTGTTATTTGTATTTTTGTATTATTATGTTTTGGGTTTTTTTTTGTTTACAAATTAATGAATACTGCTCAGGCAAATGGCTTCATATAGAATTCTGTGAGAATTTTGCTTCTTATAAATCAAATGTCAGACTCGTCGCTATTCACTGTATTTTTGGTCTATATTCCGTTTAAGAATGCCATTGAAAATGTTGAAGCTCATAAGTCTTTTCTAAGGATTCTGTTTGACCGACTCACCCTTTTATCCAGCTTCACCGAGTGGCTCGGTTTGCCTGGTCCTGGATGATTAGCTCGAAATACCCGACAGCGGAGCACAGCAGATGCGTCAGATGTAGTTTCTGTAAAATTACAGATCTTCCAAATCAGCCTCTGCCCTCTATCTTCTGACCTCACCATCACGCCTTGAGCCATGACAGTGAGTCCATCATCAACTTCCAATCCCTGACTCCACAGCCACCTGCCACACACAATATTTTCACAAGCTTTCAGCGCCAGGTTCAGCGGTTTTCACACATTGTCGTGCATGTTAGGGCCAAACAACAATATCATTTGACACTAGCACACGAGTAGCCTACTGCATACATGTCTTCAGGCAAAAAAATAAACAGCTCTTTACGTGTGTACACTGTACCTCAGTCACTGCAGAGCAGTAGAGCTTTTCTCACCAGTTTCTTATTCTGTTTGGCTGGGGTGACCACTCTGTTTGGTTCCACCGTCCACTGAGAGTAGTGGCGAGCATGATAATCATTTTGCAGTAAATGTTATCTGAGATATAGCGTCATCAGCAATCTCCGGGGCCAGCAAGAAAGAATTTAGGCCATCACTCTGCCCAGTGAAGCTTTCCATTTTGTGTTGATTTGTACATTATTGTACTCATCCATAATTATGAAATCAAATGGCAAATGTAGGTAATGTGGGAAGGAAGAAAGGCTACCAGTTATTTTTTAATTGGTAAGTTATAAGCATTAAATTGAAAGTCTTACCTACACAGTTCTTTAAAAAAAACATGATATACCACAGCATAGGGCATGAATAGCACAGGATGGTTAACACTCACCTATACAATGATCTGTCAGACTAACAAATAGCATATACAAGTATTAGGGTATCCTTCATTAAGCCTTCAATACAGTTGTTGTAAATCCACATGGACTTATGTTTTGTTCTTCTACACCTAATTTTGGGGATCTGGAGTGCCGACCACCCCACAAACAGACCAAAAAGAACATGGGATTCAACTAGATTTTCAGATTTAACTCCTCTTGCTGCCTTAAGTGGGAACTAATATGAGTAGCTCCTTCCAAGACTCCAGAACTGCCTTCACAAAGGGGTGCCATTTTTTTTCTCACAAGTGGAATTCGCCAACTACTTGTTTGAGTTGTCACTTTCCACTTTAAATGGTTTAGCAGTTACATGCTGGCACCTCAGGCAACTTGTTCAGCTTTTCATTCAGGTTATTCTCTTCCACCTTAAATGGTGCAGCTGTTATGTTCTGGCACCTTAGACAACTGCTGTTAACGGCTGCACCAGTTAAGGTGGAACAAGAAAAACTGAACAGGAAGCAACAAAACTTTTGCCAATAGAAGGAACTGCCCTTGGCAAAAACACAGAAATGTAAGTATTCAAATAACATTTCTGTGTTTCTTCTTGTTGGCCTTTAAGTGTTAATCTAACATTAACAGCAGAGGCAGTATATTAACAGAGATGTACATTTCTTGCTGCAGCATTCACCATAATATTAATGCAATTAGTTTTTGGTTCAATGTCTGCAAAATGAACTTCATCTGATCAATATGTGAGAATATCATCAGTCGTCCAGAGAAGAACAAGTATCGGCAAAATGGCTTTACAGGAAAGAACAACAACAGTCTATTAATGTAAGTCAATGGAACCAGAATGTTTTACAAGCTATTGGAGTATTTCTATTGGTCCATTGATCATTATGTTTTCACAAAATGTAAACAGCAGCTGTTGTATTTAAATCATGTTGAAAAATATGTTTTTATTTGGACTGCAACCATATGTACTGGCTTAGGGGTAAACAGTGGAAATTATCATTAAAAGAAACAGGCACTAACACCGGCCGTTCTAAACAGAACTGTTCATACAGGATGAGAAGGAAGCTGTAGTGCTTGATTGTGGTGGTAAATGTTACAGACACTTCATTAGGACCCAAAAAAGACTTTAGCTTGTGGAAGTGGGCTATAATATTTTTTAAAGATGCATAAGTGACTAAAGGCTAATTTGGTCAACTTCAGTGTCAAGTTTACATACAACCTTATCAGATTTTGTTTATATTAGGTTGTGTTATGGCAGCTGACCTTGTGCCAATTCAACAGTTTATCTCCTTTTTTATTAGTGTCCATTTCACATGCAATTCTTAAAGTACTATACTTGACATTTTAATACTAGCACAATTTCTAAGTTGTTCCTAAAAACAAAACAAGATTACCCTAAACTATCCAACATCAAGGTCGTTTTTCAGAGAACTGACTTAGACTTCATAAAGTTTTATTTAGTTGTACAAATTTCTTATTTTATTTAAGAGCCAAACACAAAAATATATATGTGTAACTCATTTTGGTGCCAAAATTAGAATTCATATTGGCTTATAAACAGCAATTGATGTCGCTCTTCATAAAGATGTACCACTGTTTTTACTTAAAGGCTAAAGAAAATCACAAGAAAAACATTTGTCTCCATTTTATTCTATTTTGATTTGAATGCAACAGCTGCTGTTTACATTGTATGAATATTTAATGATGAATTGACCAATAAAAATGCTGCAAAAAATATGTATTCTGGTTCCATTGACTTACATTAAATGTAAAGTTACTAAGTTTTAGTCCTCTTCTGTAAAGTTGCCATTTAGAAGAGTTTTTCTTTGGACAGCGATGATATACAGAACAAGCATAGTAAGTAGTATAACATAGTCACCATATACAAAAAAAAGCACTACAGTTCTATACAGTAAACTGTCATTAAATGCTGTTTTGTCAGAGTACAAACAAGTCTCAGCCAAAAATATTTTACTTGAAGTAACATTGAAGTTGACCAAAGCTAATGTTATAAATGTTTTAATATAGAATTATAGAAATAATATAATATCAATATCAAAATGATGTGCAGTTTGCGACTTACCTTCTTTGTTGCACAGAGTTCGAAAGGAAGCCTGATGGTACCTAACCGAGTAAAGCCCGCTGATGATTGCCACCGAAAGGCGGGTTTCTGTAGCTTACCATAAAAAGTCTGCAAATCTAAGAAGGCAGGAGATTTAAGTCTTCTTAGGAAAGTATTTAAAGGGTTTAGCATTCATAAACGTTAAGCCATGATATGCAACTCTAGTCATTTGAGAATATAAATCTGTAGTTCTCAATTATTAGCTTATTGGCTATCACAGCCAAAGCATTTTAGTCTCTAAGTAATAGCCTGAAAATAAATGGCCAGTGATCATATATATTACGTTGGATTTTAGACTTATCCATGATTATTCTGTGCCAGATGTTCTGGCCTTAAGAATGAAAGAATTTGGATAAAATAACTACGGAATGTAAATGAAGAAATGAAATGGGGAAATCACGATCACGACAGTAGAGGGGAGACTTGAAAGAAAGATAAAGAAGGGTTTGACAGAGGAGGCACATCAGTATGACAATTGCAACACTTTAATCCAACTCGCTAGCCCGAAGCTTCACACCAAGGTTGGTCACTCTAGATTGAAAATAGAAGTAGAAGCAAAATTGATGGTTTTCAAAGGAAGGATAGATGAAAATATAATGGCAGGATGGATAAAAGAGCTTTATTCTAAGTTTGGTTGTCCTATCACTGTAGGCGTGAGAGAAGTTTTCTGAAGTTATATATATATTGTAAGTCAGAGAGGCGAAATGGGAATGAAAAGTAAGATTAAATGATTATAGGCTATCAAACTGGACCCAGTTTCCCAAAAGCATATTAAAGAATGTTTAGTGATCTTTGGACTGAGATGCATTTGGGAAACCCAACTCCGATGCCTCCATAGGGCTGAAGCCACACTGGTGACATCCTGACTTGATAAAAGCAATAAATAATGATAATAATTCTGGCTGGGAATGAGATCCTAATGCATGGCCATTCATTCTTCAGGCTTACGAAGGTTCATGATCAGAGTTTACATATTTTGTTCCCACTCCATATGAAAAAGACACAGGTTTAAAGTAACTTTATCAAATAAATTTTTAAACAAAAGAAATGTTTGTATTTGGAATACACCTAAATTAAACCTGTATTTAAAACGAATCTCTGACATATAAAATTGCATGACCCTATACATGGTGTGGGGTCTCAAGGGGCTACTTTTCTGGACGCTTGTTTGTTGTGGAATGCATTGTATTGTATTTTTATTGTTTTCTCTTCCTTTGTTGTGTATAAGCTACTGGTTGCCTACATTTCCTTCGGGTCTATCTATTTATCCATCTATCTATCAATTCATCCATTCACCCCACTGAGCATTTTGTCAAATGACATAAAAACAAGAATCTATTATTTTTTCATATTTTTTCATTCTCATTCTTTTATTTAAAGTGCAAAAAAGGATTTAAAGATTTCAAACCTCAGACATAGCAGTGCTGCTGGAGTGTTTAAACACCTCAGTGTCATTGCTAGACTGAGAATACTTCATCAACCAGCAACATCTAGCCAAGAGTCCAGTGTTCAGCATCCTGTGACCACTGATGGAGGACTAGAAAACACAGACTGTGCAGCAGCAGATGAGTTATTGTGTCTGAATTTACATCTACAAATTGGACCAGCAAGGTAAGTGTGCGTAATAGAGTGGACAGTGAGTGGACAAGGTGTTTTTTTAAAACTCCAGCAGCACTGCTGTGTTTAATACACTCGCACCAGCAAAACACACACTAGCGCACCTCCACTGTGTAAGTGTCACTGCAATGTTGAGAATGATCCACCACCCAAATACTACCTGCTCTGTGGTGGTTCTGTTGGGGGCCCGCCAACAGAACGGCAAATACAGCGGCAAATACAGTATATACTGTCCCTGATAAATCGATGAGGCTGATCTGCTTTAGAGCAATGTAATAGATTTGCTTTTATCTATTTCTTTTTAAGTGAAAGCACTCTGGTGTTACTAGGAAGTTGTTTCAGCACATTAAGCCACGTTAAGCTGTTTTCGCTTAAGCCTTTTGGAAAGTCCCGCAAGCAGAAGGACTAAACAGAACAAGTGAGGTGGACTACAGTTGGTAAGGGTTTGGAGCAGCTGCTGGAGGAGAAGCACTGTGAGGTCTGTACCCTGCATTATAGTTATGTTGTAGAGTTAACGTTGAAACGTAATTCCTTAAAAAAGTTTTGAAGAAGTTATCTGACAACAAATCCTTTACATTGTCGCTGTCCAATTAAAAACATGTATCTTTATTTTTGTCGATTTTGTGTTTGCTATATCAATTTTTATGAAGAATGGACCAATAGATGTGCTCCAAAATGGCTTGGAAAAAATTCTGATTCCATTAACTTTCCATGGAAAGTAAAGTATGTTTTTGGTCTCTCCAGTAAAGTTGCAATTTCCGAAATACTTGTTTTTCATTGGACAGCAAAGATATGTTCCATTATATCTTCATGGTACTCCAAGGAATGTTGATTGATGAATTGGCAACAGGTAGGGTGCATCTGAAATGATCCACTCGTTAACTCATTACCTGATCACTACATAGACTGCTATGTAGAACACTATATAGGGGAGCAGTGAGGGAGACAGTAGAGGGAATTTGGACGACAATTTTCTCAAAGAAACCACTATACGTTGTTGGGCGTCAACCTGTAGGTAGTGTACTTCATTTGTTCACTAGTTTTACGGTGCATTGTGGGTAACAATATAGTGAACTATATAGGGATTCTAATTAACCACTGAGAATTCAGACAACATGGGTCTCCATAAACATGCCATTAATATGGTATAATACCATAAACAACATTATTTAGTAGTGATGTTGTGACAACCTTGTTCAGACCACCTAAAGAGCACCACCTTTTGGCAACGTTATAACAACATTGTAAGACAGTAGACATATGTTGTGTGTTTGTGCTGGGCGGGAGGAGGAAGAGGAAGTGAACAAGAACAGATGAATTTCCAGACTTCTGCCTTCTGTGAAGCTGCATCAGTTTGCTCTGGTGGGAGTGTGGACTCAGAGCAGAAGTCTGGAAATGCTGGAGTCGTGGGAAGTTTCGCTTTCAATGCAAAGTGAAAGCTAGTGTTTGGCTGCATCGCGGCTGATCCGTGAGTTTCGTCTGAACGCAGTCTGCTTCCAGAGAGAGCACACCCCGCTAACCCGTGTGTCAACTAACCCGAGGCAGATATCAACCGATCAAAGTTCGCGCTGGTGACACATTAGCCCCCTGAAAGAGTGAAAACGAGGGTTTGTCCGTCTCTCCAAAATGGCGAATGTGCAGCAAATGCAGCCACGACATCTTCACTAAAGCAAACTCGAGGCGAAACGCGCGCGCTCCAGCTCCAGCGTCTCTCGTCCTGAGGGTGAGGAAAAGGTAAAAGTCCGGCGGTTTGTATTATTTTTTTCTGCCTCGGAGAAAATCACGAAACGGTCTGATGCTTTTGAGTCACTCCGCTTTGGCCTGTCACCCCTGCGGTTCGGCGTTTTGAGTGTGAATGTCATTACACTTTCTCCTAGCCGGTGTGTCCGCCCCCTCCTCACTCTTCTCCCTCTCGCAGATGATGAGGCTCCGTGTGGCGGTGGTGGGCGCTGGGGCCGCAGGCCTGTGCGTGGCCCGACACGTTTTGTCTCGACCCAAAACGTTTGAGCCCCCGGTGGTGTATGAGCTGACTGACCACGTGGGTGGTACGTGGTTCTATGAGGAGCGCGTGGGCACCTATGACAATGGCCTCCCGGTTCAAAGCAGCATGTACCGAGACCTCAGGTAGACCTGTGCTAACACTACTCCTCACAAATCCTCCCTGGTCCTGGACTACAGCTGTTCTGCATATTGGGACGTGATCCAACTAATCAGATGAATTGCAGGGGCGGATCTTTTATGTATAACCACATTATAGTATTCATAGCCTTTTCGTTTTATAGTAGTTACTCAGTAATACTGTACCACTTACACATTAAAGGTGCCATATAATGTTTATTATAATGTTAATTAATTTATTTATTGGCTGGTATACAGTGAGACACTGCAATGATCACACAGGAGAAGCTTGTCAAAACAGGCAGGCCAGTAAAATGAACCTATTGGTAAATAAGCTAGATTCTCATATTATTCATTATTTAGTTATGCCAATTATGTTAGCTACGTAAAGCTTGCTAGCTAACATTACCTATACTACCTACTTGCGTTCAATGTCAACATCAACAATTAAAGTTACATCAAGTAATTAAAGTTACTGAGCTTGCTATGGAAATTCCTGAAAGCTACCGTCTGACGTCACTGGTGGACAACTATAAACAACGGCGCGGTACAACAGCATTAAGACTGACTGGGAATGCACATTTTCCAGTGCTGGTTATTTAGATTCTGATGATATTTCTGAATTTGAATTTGTAAGAGCTGTAATGTAGAAATAGACCACCATATCACTTTTCAGTCAAACCACACGCACAAAAGCAGCTCATCCTGAGTGTAAACAGTAGCTAAATAACCAACATTATTCATGACAACAGCCTAGCAACCAGCTAAACTCAGATGTAGAGGTACAGTTATTGTTGTGAAATTTGATGAAAGTTGAACTCCCACTCATACAGCACTATAAATCTTCATAATTCAACAACATCAGCTTACTATAACTTGAGCCACTGAACTTAGCAGGTGAAGCTAATTTTAGCTAATATCAGCTAAAGCAGGCACAGTAACTGCGCTTACCTGGTTTACCTCCACGTACACGGAGGCTCTTGATCACCTCTCGCTGGTTTCCTTACAGGCCCACATTTTTGGAACAGCTCCAGTCTTAAGATCCAGTTGCTGTGTAAACCTACGTCCCATAGCTGTGATAATCTTTCAGCATGAAATGATTGCTAAAGATGATGGAGTGAGAGGATGGCCCTTTCTAATGTGCCCGTTTAGAGTTGACAGGTTTAGTCCACTTTCTGGATATTTTGGGGTCTTTGGACCGTTTGCACACAGAGGTTCCACTGTACATCCAATTATTGCAGCCAAAAACAACAACATCTTTCTGTCATTTTACATAATAATAATAATAATAATTTCTCATTACCGTACGTGCATCTTCCAGCGTGTTGTCCACCATCTACGTCACATGCATAGCGCCTATGGCAGTTTCCGACCTCTTTAGCAAATGCGAGATCTGTACTTTAAGAGGTAGACAATCGTGTATGAGGTTCACGCTATGACAGTTCAATGTACCGAACTCTCCTTAATCAATTATCCCAGTGTAAATACAGTTTCCATTCTGTGGCGCCTTTAATTACTGACACTTTAAATACTGGCAACTGAATGATGAGATAAATAACTGGATAATATTGGAGTTACTGAATGTCAAGATTAATAACAGAGGGTTAAGGCAGCAGTATAAGGGGTTAACAGGGTGTGTTGGAGCAGAAAAAAACATTATATGCACAGCAGAGGTACTCCAGGATCAGGAGAACCACTGGCTTAGGCTATTTAAAACCATTGTACACATTGGCAGTACTTTAAGCTTTTTTTTTATGTAGGCCATAACTCATACGTCTATCTGCATTTTCTCTTATAGAACCAACCTGCCTAAGGAGGTTATGATGTTCCCTGATTTTCCCTTCGACTCCCACCTGCCCTCATTTTTGTCCCACCAGGATGTTCTGCGGTATTTGGAGCGATACTGCAAGAGTCATGTCATTACACCACATATAAAGGTTTTCAGATTGATCTGATCTTGTCTTTCTTCTTTTACTTCCAGTCAAATTTACAAACTACCTCAGGAACACCATGTTGTGCTTTGTACTCAGAACATATCTGCCAGGCACAGAGATATGGCACCACAGTGTTCCTAAGCTTTTCTTTTTTACCGAACTTCACTGACCGCTGGCCATAGAGACAGTAGCGAAAAAAACACAGCCAATTGGGTATGCCTGGGGGGGGGCAGTGACGAGTGGCCTGCAAATGTCCTACGGTATTAGTGAGTAACGCTTTTGTGTTGGAGGCTAAAGTAGTGCTTGTGACGGTCTTCTCTCTCGTCGACAGTTCAACACCGTGGTGGAAGAGGTGAAGCCCATCTCCATGGAGACGGAGGAGGGGGGGCCTGTGACGTGGGAGGTAATTTCGCGTGGCACGTACGGAGGGCACAGCACACAGACATTCGACTCGGTGTTCGTCTGCAGTGGGTGAGGAATGCCATTTGTGACAGCACAAAAAGCCACTCGTACACAAAGTGAAGTTGATCCCTCGGCGCAGGGTTCGCCGAGACGCTCTCCATAATGTACATTTTATCATCCGAGAACAGGATTATTCCCGTTTTCTCAATCATTGTGCCGGCATTAAAAACTTGATTTGTGCCTCGCTGCGAGGCTGTGAATGAGCGCTTTTTAAAACCATTCATAAGGAAACTGTGGGAAGGAAGCTGTGAGGAAAAGAGCAGCAGACCTTTAGGCATGACTCATGTGTTCCTTCCTCTTTTACAGGCATTACTCTGTGCCCCACCTGCCTTCCATTCCCGGAATGGAGCATTTTAAAGGTGCAGCAAATGCTCAGTTTTGACAACAAACATGACCCTAAAAGTGCAAACTATTACTCACGTACACTCTAACCATATCTCTCCCTGCTGATTTCTCCCTCTGCCTTTCGTTCGCTCCTTTCCTCGCTTCTCAGGAAAGGTGATGCACAGCCACTCTTATCGCTTCCCAGAGGCGTTTGCCCATCAGTCTGTTGTGGTTCTGGGTGCGGGAGCATCTGGAGTTGATATCTCATTCGAACTGGCTCAAGCGAAAGCTAAGGTGTGAGGCTGTACAAGAGAAACAAGTCACTGCATACCAAAAAAGCAGGTCTTAAACTAGTGCATGTTTATTTTTTTGAGTAGTTTCTTATATCAGTCTGCTGTTTATTCCTTTACTGGCAGAATAAGGGATAAGGTAAGGTATTAAAACATTAGTGAAGTAAGATTTATAGAACTCATAGCTGGCCTTTCAAATAATGTTTCAAGATGCAGCGTTTGTAGCTGTCAGCAGTGTAGCAAGCAGCTGCCGACTTATTCTCCATCTTTGCTCATAATCCACCTTTATCTGTAGGTGACCCTGAGCCATAATCAGCCAGCTCTGCGGTTCCCCTTGCCCCCGCAAATTCAGCAGGCGGCCCCCGTCGTGAAGGTCTTGGAAGACGGCTCTTTGCTCTTCCAGGATGGATCAGTGGCCCAAGCTCAAGTTCTTCTGCTTTGCACTGGATACAATTACCACTTCCCATTCCTCTGCCCCAAACAGCTTGGCCTGGAGGTAGAGCACCACCTAGTGGCTCCTCTGTACAAGTACCTGCTGCCTCCAGCCTTCCCCTCGCTCTTTTTGATAGGCCTCTGCAAAATCATCTGCCCTTTTCCTCACTTCGATCGTCAGGTGAGCAGCCAGAGGAGCTGTTTAATTTGCTGATGTGCATAAACAGCCTTTTCTTTATCTTTCTTTATCTTTTGTTTTTCTTTCTCTCTTTTTCTGCCATTGCCTCTCCCCAGATCCAGTTCGCACTTGCAGTTCTTGAGGGCACGGTTCAGCTGCCTTCACGTGAAGTGATGGAGGAAGAGGTGGAAACAGAGAGAAAAAGGAAGACATATCTGGGCGCTGACGCGAAACACCTCCTGCACATGGACTCGGAGCAGTGGGCTTACTGCCAAGACCTGGCAACCACAGCAGGATTCGCACCTCTACAGCCAGTTATACAGAGTCTTTATGAAGAAGTAGGGAGACAGCGCCAGGCGGAGCCTCAGGCTTACAAACAAATTAACTACAGACTTGTTGATGCCACACAGTGGCAGCTTCTGGACGAACCATCTGTACCGACAGATAAGGTCTAGTGTGGGGCCGAGAGAAAATGATTTTAGGGCCATGCATAAACACTTACCATGCCCTCATCAACTTCCACTCGCCGCTTGGACGTGCGTCACATCTTCATTACACAAATGAGCCCACGCAGTACCGATTTTGAGGATTTTGAGTGTTTTTTGATGGGAACGCATTCATTTTTGGGTGTTAACCTCAATGTGCCGATCAGCTAGCCTTGCAAACTTTGTGGTTCAAAACCTTTTTTAAAAATATAAAATCTGAACATAATGTGCATGCAATATAGTTTGCAACTTAAAGTCAAGCAAATCAAACACTCCTCCAAAGTCGACCCTTGCATTCACTCAGTTTCTCAGCCCTCTAAGGGCTCACTAGCAGTGTTTAATTTGTAAAACATCAGGTAATGGAACACTAAAGGTGGGGTGATCCAGCAAGTGGCAGTGATGGAAAAGGTCCTGGAACGCATAGACACAACAGTGCTTCAAGTGTGCATCTAACATAGTAGCATTCTATACAATAAAATAATCTCAGCTTTAATGACTGCAGTAAGGAGCTGCAACCATAAAATCTCAGAGATGCCACTGGATGAATAGTTTTTGGTGTCCTACAAAAAAAAAGATGTCAAAGGTGGATCCACATAAATAAGTTCTGGAACGCAGGTGCCTAAAATATGAGAGGTGCCGGATCTTGTTCCAGCAAGATCTGGCACAAATTAAGACCTGCTCACTAGTAAAATTACCATAACCTCGTACAGCAATGGACCGGCCTTTAAGGCATCATGGACTCCCCCCGAGGAGGAAATGGTGAGGAAAAGTTGACAAGGGCGTGTTAAACCAGTACTGAACAGTAGCAGTTCCATCCATAATAGTACTCTTTGTGACCTTACTAGTATTGACTGTATTCTTTTAGTCTATTGAGGTGCTGTGTTTAGAAAGGTCCTGTCACACTGAACTCGACATTTAACATTCCAAATCGAACATCTTTTTCCAAAATGATTCTTTTTCTGATTTTATTAACACTAAAATAGTGCATACATGATTTGTGATTGACTTTTTAATGCAAATGGAATGTAATATTCCTAAACACTGTGTTTTGTTTTTGTTTTTATCAAAAGATCTATAGCAATAATATTAGAAACTGTAGACTTCCTATAGTGCTACTTTTATAATAATATATGACATTTACCCTGTAATGTTGCTGTATCCCTGCCTTAAATTTAGAATATTTGGCCAGTACTCTGTATTGAACTACAGGAATCATCTAAAAATGACTATAATTTATATAATTCATGTTGTATTACGCGTCATTTTATATGTTCTTTAGGAATTTGGATTAACTAACACTCCAAATCAGAATAAAAACACAGAAATGAGGGCTATGCGCATTCAATTATTTCTAGCTATGGCTATTTCTATTTTTACAGGCCCCTAAGCCACCATGGGACCCTGAGTATGTAAAGGTTTTATTTATTAATGTATTTGCTTAAAAAGAATATTCACATAAATGCAAAAAGCATAAATAAAAAATATATATAATCAAATAGTCATGTGCAAAATGTATGCAGCCTGGTAAGATTTTGTAAGACTACATCCCTACAGAGAACCTCTGCACATTTTTACTGCACAATTACAGTTTATTTGCTGAATTCAAGATTTTGGAGGAGGAAAAAACAAAATGTGTTGTTTTATTTTTTCAGTATGTCTAATTCAGCAAATAAATATAAATGTAGGGGTGTAAGAAAATATCGAATATCAGGATATTAGTTTTGTGATACTGTATCGATTCTCAGAAACACATTATCGATGCACAGATTCCTGGCAGACAGTGAATCAGTGTGTATTGTATTCAAACCTCTGACCACTAGATGGCAGTGTTGTCATCCATTTTCAGCTCCACTCCAACATTAACAAACAGCACAAGGGCGCAATGCTATTGTAAGCATTGGCAAACCTGTTCATATAGTGGTGTGTTTTAATAGTAAGATTTAAAAATCACAATATATCACTTTGCTTGCAATATCGCAATATATCGTGATATATTTAATTGTGACTGCTGTATCACGATACGTATTGTATCGCCAGGTTCTTGCCAATACACAGCCCTATATAAATGGTGCTATAACATCTGCAGAAAAATGCCATGCTAAATTGGTTCCCTGTAGAGCAGGAGTGCTTAGCCCTTGGAGTTCTGCCACCCTGGAGAGTTTAGATTTAGTCATGAAATATTAGCCAATTCTGCTACTTTCAATTTGTATTTGGCTTTTAACAAAAAAATGTTATATTTTCAGACGTTCCCTCTACTGAGTGATTGTTATGATTACTTCCCGCTTCTCAACAACTGGCAATCATAGTAGTCAGGATATGCAGTCACCTGTACCTGTTAACGAAGGCAAACATGCCAGGAAAATGTGCACTTCAGTAATAATAGTGCACTATGTTTAAGCTGTGACCACTTTAGGTTTTTTTACTGAAAACAAGTGAATTAAGATCACAAACTGATGGGTTTAAAATACTGTGGCTGGTTTTTGTTTGCTTGGCTTAAAAGAGGCATCTTTTCTGTTTAATATAGGCCTGGAAATTCAGCTTTTGAGTCTGTGAAAGTGATGGAAACATCAGGGAGTTTGACAATTGACTTAATTTAACACACCTGGCTGTAATATTTAGATGCACCTAAAAGCTTTCAGGTGTGTTGAATTAAGGTTGGAGCTCTACTCTGCAGTGTGGTATGTCCCCAGGATGAGCTTTGGGCACCTGTGCTGTACAGGATGTGTTAACTTACTTTTACTAAAGAAATCACCAGAACATTTGATCTTCAAACTTTTGCATACAGAAAATGTTTGTATCCAGGTGCGAAATAAAGGGGGTCCTCTGGGCGGGGGTCCATTATCCCCAATTGTCTCCAAATCAGAATTCTACAGGCTGCCACTTATAATTAACTTTGGATGCTATGCTGTTATTGTTTATGTGCTTCACCCACAATAAGTGAGCTTCTGTCTTTGGCATTCTTGACTAACTACAGACTCAGCACTGGTCTGCCTCAGGGTGGCAGACTTGTTCAGTTTTGTTCAGTATGGTGGAAAGAATGAACTCTTACTCATGTCCTAAACCAAAGGCAGGACAGGAGATGTGTAAGATCTCAATATGCAGAAGAACGCATTAGCAAACTACAAAAGAGCATTTACAGAAGAATTTTGTTGCCACTGAAGCTTGTATTTAGTATGAGATCCCCCAGATATCTGTATGTGAAGGGGGTGGGGGGTGGGGGAGGTATTTTGCACACTGGAGTGTAGGTCTGTGTGTTCTTGTAACTGTTTTTATACTTCTCCTCAAGGAGGCCAGGTATTACTTGTAGTTCCCATCCAGCACCTGGTTTGGATGATCTTTATTCTGTCCAATCAGGTTGATTTACGAATCAGACTTTCACATCGGATCACTATAATATCCTGATCAGCACATATTGACTACTTTTAAACACTTTTATAACTACTTTGCATTAAAGTTACTTTGGATTTATTCTTCTTTATATATTTAGTTTGATATCATGTTAGTATCTGGGATATTTCTTTTACTTTATTCTTTAACAAAGTTAAATAAAGAGGAATTCCACCAATTTTTCAAAATTTCAATTTAATTCCTTGACTGGGATGTAAAGAAAATCATTCAGACTCCTTTATAGCAAAGAGATTTCTTTACAGTGCTGGTGCTGGTTGTGACAGGAGACAGGGGTTGCCTTGTCTACAAAGAATAGACATTTTATTTACTATCAAAAAACACTAGTGAACCTACACACGTCTTTTGAGATTATATGCTGATGATGGAAAAACAGTGTTAAACCTGAAAAAAATCCTGTATTCCTCCGTCGTGAATGGATTTATACATTTTAGACCAAAATCTGATCACAAACTACTGTAAAACACTGTCTCCGGCTTCAGACCATGATCATGCATTATCATTTTATCTAATAACTTTCTTTAGGGAAGCTTTTAGAGGCAGATGTCTACTTCCTAATCACCACCACAGTGAACACTTCTGACTAGGCCTGGACAATAATTTGATATCATTATTTACCACAATATATTTCAATAACGGTGATATTATTTTTGTGGTATTTTGATATGTATTATTTACGGTAGGGGTGCAGCCAGATTTTTACTGGCACACGGAATCACCCTTAATGACCCATCGGTACATTGCTGTGTTAGCAAGGCGAAGTTAAATAAACTTAAGGCTGATTTAAGGCTCATTTATTCTCCCTCTACATGCGGAAATGTGAGCGTTTCAAGCGATATAACCGTCACTGCCACATACATACTCTGCGTGAGCTCTGTTGACATGGTTGTTGAGCAACACTTCCAGTAGAGGGCAGTTCGGAGTAAACTGAACATGGCTGTATGAGCTCGTAGTTCTGTATTTACTTTGAAAACGAAGAAACAAAACAACTGTTTCTCTGCGCCGTGGCAAAGAACATCATGGTTAAAATTTCTAACCATGCACAACCAAAAAAGTTATGTTGTTTTTTCTTCGCTGTGTTACAGTAAAATTAATCTAATTAGTTAGTAATTATTATTTTTTCTGTACATTTGAGTTTTTTATATTTTGAATACAGTGTTATATATAATGTATGAATAATACTTTTGGAAGGAGAGGCCGGCCCTTTAGTATTCTGATATTGTCCAATCTGGCCCCCTGATCTAGAGGATTGCTTATTTGATGGTGATGACATGTTCCTTTTATCTATATAAAGATTTTTTATATTCTTTATCTGGGCTGACACACAACTGTTTTAATCTGTTCAACCTGTTTACAAAAGAATAAGAAACTCGGCCTTTGTTGTAATTTAAAGTCAAAGTTACTTGTATTGATAAAGTAGATACAGACTGAGGCCTTTAAATATTTTTTATCGATATCGAAATTATATCATATCGACCAAAATTAAGGAATATATCGCAATATAAATTTCGTCCATATCGTCCAGCACTACTTCTGACTAAGTTTGATCTAGAATGGAGGATTTCACACCCGATCATTCAGAATCAATTTATTTACATCTTAACCATGTAATTATACATAAAATTTGAAAAATAGGTGAAATTCCCCTTTGAAGTGCTCATTCTTGTTCTGTTCTTGCATACTGAAGAACATGATAGGGGAGGGTGGGTTCAGTGGGGGGGGGCTGCCAAGTAAGAGAGGCCTCACAGGGCCCTGAGAGCACCAAATATTTAGACCAAAAACGCCATGTGTCAACAAAAAATTCAGCTTCTGTTTATATAGGCAGGATTTTTTCCCTCTCACAGAAATTCGGGCGTGATTTAAATCTTGCATCATGGCTTTCATGCACAGCGACACGATCGACTGAGTTTTCCCATCTGGTTTGAGTCGTCATCTCCGAACATTGTGAAATCGGACACCTACTTTCTTAACCCTTCCCATCTCGTCCGCCCTCTCCGCTCGCTGCTCTAAACCTAGCGAAAGCGGTCCTGGTGCGCGGCGGGCTGTGAATGTTAGCTAGACCCCTTGAAAGTTGTGGGTTTATTACAGAGGAGCAGCGCGAGATCCTCCGGTGACACTTGGCGGAGACCCCCGACTGGCCTGCAAGTCTCTCTCACAACAAACAGGGCTGAGGGAGAAGGATCAGGCGCGGGCGGGGGCAAATGGAAGACAGAGGGGGGTTTCCTCTCAGAAGAGGAATGATTTAGCCCCACTAATGAGACCTGATTAATGTGTCCGTGTGCATTTAGAAACTCGGGCGTCCCGCGGCTTTGGCACCGGAGCGGCTGTTGAGATGTCAAGTTCAGTCTTCAGATAAAACGAGGTAAGGAACTTGACTTCTTGTCACCCGCCCCTGTAGAAAAACACACGGTGGCGTTCGTGGTATAGTCCTCAAAACTTTTCTCTGTTTGCTCTGTGATCATGTCTAGGTTTAAGCGCCTAACGTGTGGGTACTGTGTCGGCTGTTACAGTCCTCATAAATGTGACATATGACGATATAAATCCAGAAGTATCTGAAATTCCAACAGCTGAAGGGAGGCAACCTGGGTGTGTGTGTGTGTGTGTGTGTGTGTGGAAGGGTGGGAGTGTGTTGAAGTTCACAGCAAACTCCCCAGCGTTAACACCCCTCAGAGCTAACTCCTCACGCTGAAAAAAATCTTATCTTGTCAAGTGAAAGAAACCTTAACTGTTGGCACCGTGTGTAATATCACTCGGTTGTAAGATTATTCAACCCATTAGGTAACCAAATGTGAGACAATAGTAGTGTAATAACAGATCTGCCTGTAAAGTGAGATCATTTTTCTTGGTAGGATTACTCAAAACAGCTACTAACATTGTATTATCACTTAATATTTCCTAGATTTAAAGGCCTATTAATTACTGATTACTTGGAACTGATCCTTTAAAGGAGCCATATGTAAAATTTTTAGTTTAAAACATTCCAACATTAACTAACATTATCAACAGAATATGATGAGATACCAGCTTTAACAGTATGTCAAAGAAATCTATGCATGGTGTTACAGAGATATCTACTGAAGTTTGCATGCTAACCAGCTGGCTTCGGCTTGTCCTGTCTCGTAAAACCAATTTGTACCTCGAGATAGTCAACCTCTGTAGCATGTAGTCAAGTCAGTCCAACATGAGAATATAAAGAAGTAGTGCTGGCCCTACTGTGTTTTCTAATCTCTTGTCACTCATGTTGAAGGTTCTGTCTCCAGGTAGATCATTTAAGAATAGATAGCCAATGAAAAGAACAGTATATGCTTTAATGTCTGAAGCTCTTAACAAACAATCAAACATCATACATCAAACAAAATATCAAACATTTCTTCTTGCTTTTTAAGAAATGAAGGGGGATTTAAATTGCTCCTTTAAGAGTTATATGCAAATCTCTCTGTTCTGATTGGCTGCACTGCATTGCCCTCTATTGTTTGGAGCATGAATTTGACAGCTTCTGTCATCTTACAGATTGCTCCTTTAAGAATAATATGCAAATCTCTCTGTTCTAATTGGCTGCACTGCATTGCCCTCTATTGTTTGGAGCATGAATTTGACAGCTCATGTCATCTTACAGATTGCTCCTTTAAGGGTAATATGCAAATCTCTCTGTTCTGATTGGCTGCACTGCATTGCCCTCTATTGTTTGGAGTATGAATTTGACAGCTTCCGTCATGTTACAGATTGCTCCTTTAAACGTGATATGCAAATCAATTTGTTCTGATTTGCTGCACTGCATTGCCCTCTATTGTTTAGAGTATGAATTTGACAGCTCATGTCATCTTACAGATTGCTCCTTTAAGGGTAATATGCAAGTCTCTCTGTTCTGATTGACTGCACTGCATTGCCCTCTATTGTTTAGAGTATGAATTTGACAGCTCGTCATCTCACAGATTGCTCCTTTAAGGGTAATATGCAAATCTCTCTGTTCTGATTGGCTGCACTGCATTGCCCTCTATTGTTTAGAGTATGAATTTGACAGCTCATGTCATCTTACAGATTGCTCCTTTAAGGGTAATATGCAAATCTCTCTGTTCTGATTGGCTGCACTGCATTGCCCTCTATTGTTTGGAGTATGAATTTGACAGCTTCCGTCATGTTACAGATTGCTCCTTTAAGAGTGATATGCAAATCTCTCTGTTCTGATTGGCTGCACTGCATTGCCCTCTATTGTTTAGAGTATGAATTTGACAGCTCATGTCATCTTACAGATTGCTCCTTTAAGGGTAATATGCAAATCTCTCTGTTCTGATTGGCTGCACTGCATTGCCCTCTATTGTTTGGAGTATGAATTTGACAGCTTCCGTCATGTTACAGATTGCTCCTTTAAGAGTGATATGCAAATCTCTCTGTTCTGATTGACTGCACTGCATTGCCCTCTATTGTTTGGAGCATGAATTTGACAGCTTCCGTCATCTTACAGATTGCTCCTTTAAGAGTAATATGCAAATCTCTCTATTCTAATTGGCTGCACTGCATTTCCCTCTATTGTTTGGAGTATGAATTTGACAGCTCACGTCATCTTACAGATTCCTCCTTTAAAAGTGATATGCAAATCAATTTGTTCTGATTTGCTGCATTGCATTGCCCTCTATTGTTTAGAGTATGAATTTGACAGCTCATGTCATCTTACAGATTGCTCCTTTAAGGGTAATATGCAAATCTCTCTGTTCTGATTGACTGCACTGCATTGCCCTCTATTGTTTGGAGTATAATTTTGACAGCTCACGTCATCTTACAGATTCCTCCTTTAAGGGTAATATGCAGATTTCTCTGTTCTGATTGACTGCACTGCATTGCCCTCTTTTGTTTGGAGTATAATTTTGACAGCTCACGTCATCTTACAGATTGCTCCTTTAAGAGTAATATGCAAATCTCTCTGTTCTGGATGACTGCACCGCATTGCCCTCTATTGTTTGGAGTATGAATTTGACAGCTCATGTCATCTTACAGATTCCTCCTTTAAAAGTGATATGCAAATCAATTTGTTCTGATTTGCTGCACTGCATTGCCCTCTATTGTTTAGAGTATGAATTTGACAGCTCATGTCATCTTACAGATTGCTCCTTTAAGGGTAATATGCAAATCTCTCTGTTCTGATTGACTGCACTGCATTGCCCTCTATTGTTTGGAGTATAATTTTGACAGCTCACGTCATCTTACAGATTGCTCCTTTAAGAGTAATATGCAAATCTCTCTGTTCTGGATGACTGCACCGCATTGCCCTCTATTGTTTGGAGTATGAATTTGACAGCTCACGTCATCTTACAGATTCCTCCTTTAAAAGTGATATGCAAATCAATTTGTTCTGATTTGCTGCATTGCATTGCCCTCTATTGTTTAGAGTATGAATTTGACAGCTCATGTCATCTTACAGATTGCTCCTTTAAGGGTAATATGCAAATCTCTCTGTTCTGATTGACTGCACTGCATTGCCCTCTATTGTTTGGAGTATAATTTTGACAGCTCACGTCATCTTACAGATTGCTCCTTTAAGGGTAATATGCAGATTTCTCTGTTCTGATTGACTGCACTGCATTGCCCTCTTTTGTTTGGAGTATAATTTTGACAGCTCACGTCATCTTACAGATTGCTCCTTTAAGAGTAATATGCAAATCTCTCTGTTCTGGATGACTGCACCGCATTGCCCTCTATTGTTTGGAGTATGAATTTGACAGCTCATGTCATCTTACAGATTCCTCCTTTAAAAGTGATATGCAAATCAATTTGTTCTGATTTGCTGCACTGCATTGCCCTCTATTGTTTAGAGTATGAATTTGACAGCTCATGTCATCTTACAGATTGCTCCTTTAAGGGTAATATGCAAATCTCTCTGTTCTGATTGACTGCACTGCATTGCCCTCTATTGTTTGGAGTATAATTTTGACAGCTCACGTCATCTTACAGATTGCTCCTTTAAGAGTAATATGCAAATCTCTCTGTTCTGGATGACTGCACCGCATTGCCCTCTATTGTTTGGAGTATGAATTTGACAGCTCACGTCATCTTACAGATTCCTCCTTTAAAAGTGATATGCAAATCAATTTGTTCTGATTTGCTGCACTGCATTGCCCCCTATTGTTTGGAGTATGAATTTGACAGCTTCCGTCATCTTACAGATTGCTCCTTTAAGAGTAATATGCAAATATCTATGTTCTGATTGGCTGCACTGCATTTCCCTCTATTGTTTGGAGTATGAATTTGACAGCTTGCTTTACAGATTGCTCCTTTAAGGGTAATATGCAAATCTCTCTGTTCTGATTGGCTGTACTACATTGCATGGGATGTTTTTGCAGCTTGTATCATATGTATGTATGTGCCATACACACAGGAAAGCGAATGGTATGTTTTGAAACTTTACCCGTGCTTACATACTACATCAAAGAAGCTTCCTCCACATTCCAGTATTTCATTTTCTACAGTGCACAGCTGGAGGCTAGTCAACCCCCCCACCCCCACCCCCCGCTCTCAGACATAAGCTTCACAGCTTTAC
Source organism: Megaleporinus macrocephalus (assembly GCA_021613375.1). NCBI lineage: Eukaryota > Metazoa > Chordata > Actinopteri > Characiformes > Anostomidae > Megaleporinus > Megaleporinus macrocephalus. Next base: position 33,005,019 of record CM038720.1, read on the forward strand.
ATTGTGATTCCTGAGACATAGAAAAGACTGCAAAACAACAATCCTGATGTAGAGCCAGTGATTTGCAAAGCACTTCTCAGAAAAGCTTCCCAGCTCACATCGTCTTTTTTGTAGTATCTATTCTTTTATATTTTATTTGCTCTCCATCTCTAATGTGTACTCACTTACCAGCAGATGGATGAGGAGGCAGACAGCAACGGACAGGAAGAACATAGTTCCGACGACCCTGCTCTTCCTGGACCCAGTGTGGAGGAAGAGATCCAAATTCAACACTGCCAGGCGTCCCCCACACCAGACCAGGACCTGCCCATCATGCATTGGGACGACTTGAGCATGCGAATAGCCGAGCTTGAGAAACAGGAGGAGGAGAAAAGGAAAAGAGCAGGGGTTTGACACTGATGATTCTGTAACATCTTGGTCCTCCAGAAGTATTTTCATAGTCATACCTATATGACAACATATTTTATATCAGGCTTAATTTGTCGTGTAATGACCGTTTCATACACCCTAAAAGGCATGTGTTAAAAACTACATGTAGTGTGCTGTGCAGTGTGTGCTACAGAAGCTTCTACATGATTCAGTCAGTTAGATGTAGATGGTTTGATTGGTGCATTGTAGAAAAGCTTATACCTTTTAATTGGTCTTAATGGTGGTGTTCGAAACACACATATAATTAAATAAATGGAGTTACCACGTAACTTAGTCTTAGGAGCTGGACCACGCCCTAATTAACTCTACCTACTATATATACAACCTCATTCTCAGTCCATTCCCCCACTTTTTCGGCTCGCTTCCAAGCGTGGTCCATGCTAGCAAACGATCCAAAACAACCAGTAAAACCACACTGAAACCATTTTTAAAAGTTTTTAGTTTATAGTGATAATGCTAAAACAGAAAAGTAAAAATCCCCCAAAAAGTTTGATGCCCAAAATTTAGTTCTCTGAGATTTATGTGTTTAAAATATGAATTTTAGGAAAAATCTTAAATCAATTAAAAACCAATAGTACTAATAGAATACAAAACTCTAGCTCTGTTGTAATTTAAAGTCAAAGTTATTTATATTGATAAAGTAGATACAGACTTCCATAATAGGGATTCTTGGCAGTTTTTCTGAGACCTTTAAATTATTTTAAAAGGCCCTATACATTAAGGTTTTAGGATAAATGCATTTAGAAACCATTAGTACATAAAACAGTGTGTCAGGGATCAAACCTTTTCATGTAATACATTTCTGTAAGGGAGCTTACTGAGGGATTAAAGGTTAAAGGTGCTATAGTATATCATCGGTATCTAAACATATATATATATATATATATATATATATATATATATATATATATATATATATATATATATATATATATATATAGACAGTTTTATGATGAATGTATATAACCTCTTTACATTAGCTTTCATTAAAAGTTAAAAATGTTTTTGTTCTCTCCTGTAGAGTTACTGTTTTCGAGATACTTTAAGTTCTTTGGACAGCAACAATATATTTATTTGTTGACCTTATATGTCTGCATATAAGGTATGTGACTTTATTCAGGATTAAAAATGCCCAGATTCAGTTTTGAACACCCATTTACATCAGGTGATTTGGCCCTAGAAAGAAATAAACTGTTTTCCCTTTTTTAAAAGAGCTCATAAATAATGTGATGAGCTCTGCTCTGATTGGCTGGTTTACAGTGAGACACTACATTGATCACACAAAAGCAACATGTTGAAACAGACACAGACAGGACAATAAAATGAACCTTTGTGTAAACAAGATCTACCACAGTTAGATCTACTAGCTAGTTGCTTAAGGCTTGTTAATAGCTAATGCCATCTATACCAGCTACTTGCTTTTAATCTCAAAGTAGTATAAAGTAGTATAAACTTTCAGTTTAAGAAGATCTGCTTCAACTGTCAAAACATGGAAAAATGTACAGAAAAAAACACATTTGAAATAAAGTTGTGCAGGATCTTTTTGAGGACGTGGGCTCTGAAGTTGGCTTCTGATTCAACTGAGCAGATTTTTCTTTCCACTTTAAATGGTGCCACAGTCACACTATGGCGCCTGCACTAGCTGTAGCAGTTAAGACGGACTGGAATATTTGATTAAGAAGCTGGTGAATAGAAAGCAACTTGCTTGTTTAAATATGAACTTCAAGCATGCGCCTTGAAAACCTGATAACATCCCCTTCAAAGCCTGGTACAGTAGATTTCTGCACATAGTCTGCTATTTGCCCTGTCGTACTTCTTTGACTGGGCATGTGTATGTAAATTTTAGTTAAGACTGTTAGGTAACAGTTTAGGATTTTAGAATTGAGTCGTATTATCTGCCTCTAATTTGTAAATACAGAATTTGTACTTGAAGGAGGAACAGCAGTGTTTGAGGTTTACGGTCTGTCAGTTTTATGTACTGAACTCTCCTTATTTAATTATGTGGATATAAATAATTTTTACTATTCTATGGCACTTTTAAATGTAATAACAGCTCATTCCACATCAAACCACTCTAGATTACTTTCTTTGCATTTTAACAATATAATTATACCGTTTTTTGATTAACTAGACCTTAACTATAACTTCCACTAGCACATACAGCATCTGACCTGCATCCACCTGGATATATTTATATTAGGAAACTGCAATGACATAGATATACATAGATGTGAAAGTGTACAGAAAGTAGTTGATTTGTATCTTATTGTATTTACCATTCTCTCTGTCTCTCAGTGTTTACTTGTTAATGTAAAAAAAATAATAATGAGATCCCCCTTTTCTCTCTTTTCTTTCTCTAGTCCAAAAGTTCAACAGAACAAGAATCGGTGCTGGGACAGCTGTCTAATATAAAGCACCAGTCGCTTCACAGACAGCAATGGGAAGAAAAGGATGACTTTGGGGGTTGCCGTTTTCCATTTATTACATCTCGGTATGTGATTTATTATAGATTAAAATAATAGCTCCTCAGTTCTTATTTAAATGGATGCTGAGTATACTAAGAAGTTCCACTGCTGTTCTAGATTAAACCTAGTAATTAGAAACTTTTTTACCTGATACTTTTTTACTCAAACTGTTTTCAGTTGTGCTACCCAGTGGTGTAAAATATCAGACACAATTAAAAGACAAAATAAAGCATTTGATGCATCAAGCTAGACATCAAATACATCAGCATAGATATAAACAGACTGAACCCCATCACAATATAGAGGTATGAAGGCTCAGTGTATGTTAATAACATGCAAAATATTGTACAGTATGGTCCCTGTCCTGTGTATACATGACATTAGTATAGTAGATAGTATCTCGGCCTGTCACACAGAAGACCGGGGGTTCGATTCCCCAACGGAAAGACTGCTGGCATCGGGCCAGTCATAGACTGGAGGGTAGGGAACCAGCCTTGTGACCAGAAGGTTGTTGGTTCGATCCCATGAACCGACAGGACATGATTGAAGTGCCTAACGCTGTGGTAGGGCTGCCCACCGCTCTGGGCCCGTGTGCTCACTGCCCCTATATTAACAGCTACACCTGGTAACTAAAGCTTTGAATAGGAGAATATGTGGCCAATCATTTTAAAGCATTAGCCTCTCAATTGGTAATTTTTCCCAGTGTTATGAGCCAGTACTTTTCTGCTAAACTCTCCCCTCCACAGACAGTACTGAATACAGATGAGTATGTACACAGATGAGCCAAAACATTATGACCACTTTCAGATAAAGCGAAAAATGCTCATTATCTCATAACAGCTGCGCATGTTTTGCTCTGGGATGTATTAGACAGTATGTAAACAGTCGATTCCTACAGTTGATGTGTTGGGTACAGGAAAAACTGGTAGGCTTGCAGACCTGAATGACTCTCACTAGAGCCAAATCATTATAGCCAGATGGAGACAGCAGTGGTAAATACGTACAGACAGTAGTCTGAGGAGTGACAAACCACAAACTGGTGACAGGGTGTTGGGCAAGGGCAACAAAACCCATCCTGTCAGGTCCAGACCCACAGAAGAGCTACTGTGGCACAAAATAATCCAGTATTTTTAAAGATAGTCACAGAACAAATGTGTCGCAACACGGTGTATTGCACCCTGCTGGGTTTTGGGCTGCAGACCAGTCAAAGTGCCCTGTCTACCGTCGAAAGCACCTACAATGGTCACATGAGCATTGGAGTAATGGAAGATCACCTGATCCCATGAGTCCTGTTTTCTTCACAACGGCCTGGTACACATGTAGTGTTTAGCTGGCAAGTGATGGCACCAAGTTGCAGTGTGGGAAGTTCTGAGTAATGTTCTGCTTGGAAGCTCTGGGTCTGTGCATTCTTATGCATGTCAGTTTCTTACATACGCCTCACCTAAGCATTGTTGTGGACCAGCTACATGCTTTCATAGCAATGCCATTTTCAGATGGCAGTGAAAGTCCTTCAGCAGGATAGTTTATATTGCACTCTATATGCCCAATCCAGTCTAGCAACTGTGGGATCTCTGAAACAACAAGTCCAATCCTTGACAGGTTCACCTCACAACTTGCAGGCCTTGATGAAGTCCTGTAGAGCATATGCATTGGTGGGTCGAAGCTGGACAGCATATTACACGGGTGGTCATAATGTGCTTGTTCATTGGTTTATATACTAACTAGCAATGCACTGGTGCTTTTATCTTTATTCTAATTATGAATCATTGTTTTGTATAGTAACAGTTTGTTTGGGTTAGTCTACACACTAAACTGTTTTTAATAGCTTTATAGAAATATGTTATATTTTTATGACACTCTTTATGCTACAGCATGGAAATATTACCTTGACTATCTTCTTAACTACGGTTTTGTATCTTTTCCTGTAGGTTTAACAGTCCTAAAAATCTGCAGCTGTGTTTTACCAACAACAGTGAGAGTGATGAAGAGGATGAAGAAGGGACCTCCAGCAAAACGGTGAGAGTAATTTGCATTTAAACTAGCTGCTTGTTTTGAACTGCAAATTGTTTACTACAGCAGGTTATATGTACTAAGATGTATCTCTTAATCTGTTTGTGCACCAGAGCCCGCATGACACAGCGGGACGTGGGCGTTGTTGTGCTGGGCTGAAACAGGAAGTGAAAGCAGCTCTGAGTGAGCTCAGAGATAAGCTTTGGGCCGAACAGAAGCAAAAGCAGCAGGTGAAAGGAGGCTTGAGCACTCTATATCTCATTATTGATTTAACCAAATGTGAGAAAACTGTGATAAAGTCTTTTACTTACGTACTTGAGGTGTGTTGTGGTGATTCAGCAGGTGACCTGCAATGACATGAGCATTCGGAGAAAAATGCTTAGCCGCAGTGACCTGCAAACCTGCTCTGTGCTTCAGCTAAATGCCCTTAGTGCTTCCCTCAATGAAGACATTCAGGGTTAGCACGTCCTCCTTCTTACTGCATGAGGTTAAATAGCTTGTACTTGTAAATGTTGTTACTCATTAATGTCGGGTCATTGGATGAGTGACAAACACTTGTTGTAATACAGTACTGTGCAAAAAGCAAAGACGACTGTATGTTCATTTAATTTACGATGTCAAGACATTTTATACAGATGTTATAAGTATATATTAAGTATATATTAGTATAAGTAGTTATATATATATAGCCATTAAACTACTTTCTTATATCTACATTTCATCAGCTTCACTTACCATTTAGAAACACTTTGTAGTTCTACAATTACAGACTATAGTCCATCTGATTCACTGCATGCATTGTTTATGCCATTTCACCCTGTTCTTTAATGGTCAGGACCCCCACAGGACCACCACAGAGCAGGTATTATTAGGAAGGTGGATGCATGCATAAAGTATAAAAAAAACCACTTTATATTTTCATTTAAAATTAAATAAGTGTTTTTTTATGAAACATACAAAAGAATTACATGAAAGAAAACTGTCTGACAGTAACAGTGAGTCAGTGTTGAAAAAAGATGTGTTCTAAGTGTATTCTGAATTATTTACTTTTTAATGTGTAGAATTAGAGTAGAATATATTACTAAATTTACACAATATTGCCAAAGGTATTTACTCGCCCATCTAAACCATTAAAGGGTATTCAGGTGTTCCTTCCATGGCCACAGGTGTATAAAACCAAGCACGGAGGCATGCAGACTTCTTCTACACACATTAGTGAAAGAATGGGTCGCTCTCAGGAGCTCAGGCGTAGTACCGTCATACCTGTGCAGCAAGTCCAGTCATTAAATTTCTTTGATACTAAATATTCCACAATCAACTGTCATCATCATGTGGCCTTCAACTTCCTGGGGCCTTCAGATCTGCTCAAAAGCAGAGCGTAGAGAATCATGGAACGGGTTTCCATGGCCAAGCAGCTGCGTCCAAGCCTTACATCACCAAGCGCAACACAAAGCGCCAGATGCAGTGATGTAAAGCACGCCGCCACTGAACTTGAGTTACCAATCATGCTTCTCCATCAGGCAATCTGATGGACGAGTCTGGGTTTGGCGGTTGCCAGAAGAATGCTAGTTGTCTAACTGTATTGTGCCAAGTGTAAAGTTTGGTGGAGGAGGGATTATGGTGTGGGGCTGTTTTTTTAAGAGTTGGGCTCGGCCCCTTAGTTCCAGTAAAAATTAACTCTTAATGCTTGAGCAGACCAAGAGAACTTTATGGGAGTAGTTTGGGGACAGCCACTTCTTGTTTCAACATGACTGCACACCAGTGCACAAAGCAGCTCCATATAGACATGGAGGAGCGAGTTTGGTGTGGAAGAACTTGACTGGCTTGCACAGAGTCCTGACCTCAAACTGATAGAACACCTTTGGGATGAATTAGAGCGGAGACTGTGAGCCAGACCTTCTCGTCCAACATCAGTGTCTGACCTCACCAATGTGCTTCTGAAAGAACAGTCAAACATTCCCATAAATACACTCCTAAACCGTGTGGAGAGCCTTCTCAGAAGAGTTGAAGCTGTTATAGCTGCAAAGGTTGGGCCGACATCATATTAAACCCTATGTATTAAGAATGGGATGTCAATCAAGTTCATATGTGTGTGAAGGCAGACGAGTGAATACTTTTGGCAATATAGTGTATTTAGGACAGTAATTTAGTATTCAGACATTTTTTTTAACATAGCAAAGCTCAATCTTGATTGTACTTAATGCCCATTTTGACTAGAATTAAAATAAATGAAGGGTGGTCTTTGACTTTTGCACAGTACAATATATATTTTGTACTTTATATATTAATATATAACTCATATATTACTAGTATTAGTATAAGTTATGTCTACTTTTATTGGTTAACTATATATATATATATATATATATATATATATATATATATATATATATATATATATATATATATATATATAATGTTTATGTGTGTCTTTGTTTAAACTTTCAGATCTGAGCTCAGAACTGGTGAAGCATCTAGTGGTGCGGGACCATCTTCGGACAAAACAAGATGCCATGCTTCTGGATGTACAGGATATGACATCATTATGACTCATGTCAAGTCAGGAGTAGCCATAATTATAAAGTGGACTACCTTGGAGCCTGGGATTTCTCAACATCAACAATGTATTGTTAGATAAGATACTTTTATCCGCTTTTCCACTAACTAAAGCCACAGCATCCTGTTTGTCTTGAGTCGCTCACAGAAATGTCAGTCAGTATGTGAGACAGATTATTTTCACTCACAAGTTTTATTGTGAGATCTTTGGCTTTATAAATGTGAATGAGTAGCTCTTTTAAGATAAAACAAGCATGCTCCTCATTATCTAAAAAAATAAAAACGCCTGTTCATGTAGGGTCAGTTATCACCACCTATAAGAACTATGAAAGCTGCTATCAAAACTATGTGCGTTCGGTAACTGTAAGGTATATTAATCATTGATTCATTTTTCATTAAAGATGCTTCCTGTGAATATGACCTGCATGACACCACCAATAGTATCAGCCATAAAGGTGCAGCCAAAAGCCTCGCTGCATGAGGGAGTTTAATAACTGACATTATCAGTTGTTGTATTTTCTTTCTTCCAAAAATTGACAGGATTTATATTAACTGAATAAATTTGTAACATTTATTTAATATATATGAGTTGTTGGTCATTACTCTGTTTAATTGCACAGTCAAAACCTTGTTAACTCCAGCTGCTGGTTACACTGGTGAACATTTGTTGGATGAATGGGTTTACAGAAATGGTCCAATTGTCTGGAATGAAATTTTATTATTCATAATGTAATGTACAGTTTCAGAAATACCATGTTTTTTTATGATAGTGACAATATGATTTCCTGTGTTTGGAGGAAGTTGAGAAGAACATTTGAGTTGACTGAAGTCTGTGGTCATTAGCTCCAGTCCTGAGAATCCACTGCCCTACACAGTTTTGCAACCAACCCCTTCATGAACTAGAGTTAGGGCAGAAAACATTTAAACCTGTGCAGGGCAGCTAAAGCTGAGAACCGCTTCTTCGTTATATATGTACTGTTTAGTTGCTTTTTGCGTGGAACTTTTGTCTTTTGGCTCTTGATGACATGACCTGAAAGGGCATATAGCAGTGATCACCAGCCCTCCTCCTGGAGATCTGCAAACTGCATCTAAATGTTGCCACCTCCTTACCTAACACTAGTCTATTAGATTATTACAGCATTAGTATTAGAGTTGTATAAGCTTTCAGTGTGGCTATTTTATTATATCCACCTACCTTGCACTACTTATTGCCCATTTATCAGAAAAAAAAACAACTGTATAGATGCATCATAGGTTTACAATTACTGACTGTTTGTCAGCCACCCTCTATACTGTCCATTAACAGAACTGGACCACCATAGGCCCACCACTAACCAGAGATTATTTGTGTGGTGTATTTGTTTATTTACACACATTAGTGAAAAAACAGGCCGCTCTCAGGAGCTCAGTGAATTCAAGCGTAGTACCGTGATAGGATGCCATGACATTTCTTTAATACTAAATATTCCACAGTCAGCTGTCATCATCATGTGGCCTTCAACTTCATGTGGCCTTCCGATCAGCTTAAGAAGAGTGTAGAGAGCTTCATGTACTGGGTTTTCATGGCTGAGCAGCTGCATCCAAGCCTTACTTCACCAAGTGGAACAAAAACCATCAGATGGAGACGTGTTCTATATAGTGATCAATCATGCTTTTCCATCAGGTAATCTGATGGACGAGTCTGGGTTTGGCGGTTGCCAGAAGAACAGTAGTTGTTCTTTTGAGTGTAAAGTTTGGTGGAGGGGGGATTATGGTGTGGGGCTGTTTTCCAGGAGTTGGCCTCAGCCCCTTAGCTCCAGTGAAATTAACTCTTAATGTTTTAGCAGACAGAACTGGACCACCATAGGCCCACCACTAACCAGAAATGAGTTGGGTGGTGTTTATTTATTTATTTATGTTGGTGTAGCTCTGGAACAAGGCACAGTCATATTACCTGATAAAATGGTTACAGAATTCAGGTAAAATGTAAATGAACTTCAAAAAAGCACATAACCCTAAATATTTTAGGCGCCTTGCAAAGCCTTTGTAGAGACACAAAGCGTGAGCTGTAACAAACAACAAGATCCACTTTCTACCGGCTGGAGCGCATGTCCACGTCAACTGGACTTGAGCTTTCAGCCTTACACCGTTCAGCCGCTCAGACAAGCACAGCACGGGCTGGTTGGAGAACGAGAGAGACTGAGAGAGAGAGAGTTGCAGGACAACAGGCTGAGATAACAGAATAAGTGAGTAGGTAACTGTGTACTAGACCCCACTTGTGGATTGGTTTTATTTGATGAAATGACCACTGGACCTGTTCTGAATGGTGCTTTACAACAAACAGGTAAGGAACTCAACTAGGTCTGTCTAACTACCTAAGTCAGCTGAGTCTGTTCTAGCTTTGTAAGTGCTCAATGGCCTACTTTCTATTAGAGAATCCCGTTAGGTGTTACATAGATCAGCTCTTTTATGTTTTGCATGTGCTGTTAGTGCAGGAGTTCTAAAGTCTCACACTGTACTGTACGCTGTATTGAGTTTCCGCTCAGCATTTCTGTCTGAATGAATGGATATTAATTATTTACCAATGCATACCTGCGGGAACACACACTGTTGTGTTGCAAAAGCAACCTCCATGTTACAAACACTTAGACATTCAGACACTGGCGTAAGGGCCAGGTTGAGATGTCTAGATACAACAACCCAAAGAAGACATGCACTAAATGAAACGTTTCTGGTTACTCTGAGGCCTGCAGTGTAGTAAGACAGCAAATGAAGATCATTGTGGTGTCGCACAATATCTGAAAAAAAAAATCACGTTTTTTTACCCTTCAAAAAGCAGACGATGAAAAAGGAGAAGCATGAATGGAGAACCTTGTTACTGATTGAAAGGTTAATAGACCAAGCGAGGCTGAATCAGCACAATACAATGACTGGTCAACATGAATTTCCTTTAGTAATACAGAGCAGGCAGAGCAAAGCTGACACGTAACTTACAACAAGTATTACAGCATAATTACCCTTTGAATTCGAAACGGTGTCTTAGCTTTACTTCGGAAGTTCATTGTTTAAAACCCCTGTTTGTATTTTCATAGATGTAGGACTTCATATACTTGAGGATTCATAATTAAACTGCTTGGACGTCGACCTGCGGAACATAGACAGGAGCGACCGCAGTGAAACAGAAGAGCAGGATGAACTTCTTTCTTTATGTCAGAAACAGCTAGTGACGAAGACTTCTACTTTCTTCAATGCCATGGCAGGTTCTTCAGTGGTCTCTAACATCTCCAACCACTCAGCCTCAACTCTGACAGAGCTCTTCAACTGCAGCAACGATGAGTCATACAAGTACATTGTGTTGCCTCTATGCTATTCCATCACGTTCCTGCTCAGCGTCATCCTAAACTCCACAGTCCTCCTGCGCTCGTACCGTGGAGCCCAACGTTGGAATGCCTCCTTGATTTATATGGTCAACCTGGCCTCCACTGACTTAATGTACAGTCTGTCGCTGCCACTGCTGGTGGCCAGCTATGTTATGCGTGACCACTGGGTGTTTGGAGACTTCATGTGCAGGTTGGTCCGCTTCCTCTTTTACTTTAACCTCTACTGCAGCATCTTCTTCCTCACCTGCATCTCCGTGCATCGCTACATGGGCATCTGCCACCCCATCAGGACCATTGCGCTGGAGAGCAAGCGTGCTGTGAGGAGCATATGTGCAATGGTGTGGGTCGTGGTGTTCCTACTAACCTGCCCCATCTTTCGCTTTGCCCAAACTGGCATGAGGGTGGTGGAGCATGCTGATGGAGGAAAACTGGGTTCAAGGCAGAAGCTGAGCAGAGCAGGACTGGAGATGTACAGTAACTGCTTTGACGTGGCAACAGACAATGAATTCTCAGAGTATGTCCCATATGGAATTGTTCTCCACCTGCTGGGCTTCTTCGTTCCCTTCATCATCATTGCGTGGTGTTACTCACAGGTAGTGAGGACCATCTTCCAGACCCTCAACACCCAGCCGTATGTCCAGGAGTTTGGAGATGCTGACAGAGGCCCCAGTGAGGACAACTACAGAACGTCCATCTCCATCGCTGGATCTCAGTACTCTCCACATATCGGCAGGCGCCGAAAGTCCATTAAAACCATCATCACCATCACCTTCCTGTTCGCACTGTGTTTCCTTCCGTTCCACGTCACCCGGACGCTCTTTCTCATCCTCAAACAGAGGAACGCAGAGTGCAACACCATGCACGCCATCTCCGTCTGCTACAAGATCACCCGACCCCTGGCGTCCTGCAATTCGTGGCTGAACGCTCTGCTCTATTTCCTCACCGGGGACAAAACCATCCCCTGCTGTGGATGTACAGAAGGCAATACTCACACATGTTCTGTTTGGCCATTTAAGATTTTCAGAAGACTGAAACGGCGGGAAGGTGGAGAGCAGCAGGCGAAAACATGCAAACCACAATCATGAGAATGAGCCCAAATCCTTAAGGGTCATACCTACACTCTTAAAAATAATGAGGCCTAAAGGGTTCTTTAGGGAAATGCCACAGAAGATCTACTTTTGGCTGCCTAAGGAAGCTTTTAAAATGTGGTTCTTCATAGGATCTTTCTGTTTATAAGATATGCGAGTGTGAAGAACCTCCACATTATGTAAAAGATCTGTACCAATTAAGGCGAGACACTACAGGTGACTACATTCATTTGTTTTTAAATGTATCACATTGAATATTGTAATGAATCCAGTTAAATCCATTATTTTTGCATATGAGCAAAAAGATATATTTACATTTATGTATGCAAACAAGATGTTTATCTATTTAAAGGAGCAATATGTAAGATGACACAATCCATCAAATTCTTATTCAACACAGTCACTCCTCCACCCTCTTTTCCCCTCATGTTTAATAACTAGTCTGAAGAATCGTAGACAGTTTACCATTAAACATCATTCCTTTACTCGCCAAGTGATGTCTCGGGCGGTGGTATGTAGCGTGTATAAAGTGGTATTACCAAAAAGGATGGGCCGGGGCTAGCTGGTTACTATACTAAATTAAGTAGATACCTCAGGCAACCATCAAAATTGTTATCGCTTCACATTCTGTTGATGATTTAACAAATTCAAATCTAATTTTTAAACTTAAAAATCTTTTAAAATTTAAACTTAAAAATATTTTTGTCTTTCATATTGCTTCTTTAAATATACAAAAATATAAAATACAGAGATTTTAACAAAATTGGAGGATTTTAGAATAAAAATTCTTTTTTTCATTGTCAAGACAAACTTAATATACATTTTACAGATTAGATGATTAAAATTTGCTTTGCTTTTAATCCAGAAAACGCACTGCTATAATAATGTTTTGTTTTACAAAATTTAGTATAATCTAGAGCAATATTTTGGGAAACACATTTTATGAATTGACACATTGACATTTAATGAAAGTAGGTACTCTAGATGGTGAGACTTTTGTTGGTTTGAAAGCCTCAGCCTCAGAACTTGATTAACTGGTTTCACAGAAAATAGGCACTAGATATGGACCTAGATATTCTAGTTATTTTCTACACGAAGCTACTGGAAGATTTTTAGTGATATATGACACCACATGGTTCCACCAAGTGTAGGTAAAGCTAAGCCTTTGTTAAAGAGACCTATAGTGCTTATGTTGTGCTTAGTTTCTAATTTTATTTTAGGGGTCTATTTAAGGTTTTTTTGCTCATCATGCTGTTCATGTCTGAAACACTCTGTTGGAGCTCCTGTGTCTTTAAGCCCCGCCTCCTGGTGAGCCCTGTGTGCTCTCATTGCTCAGCTGCCAGAGTGGAATCCGGCTGTAAGTTCGCCTCCACACTGATTTGGCTATTTTTACAGCGACACTGACTCTGTGGTATCAGTTTGAGCCAGAGTCCGACCGTGAAAATCCACATTCACAGGCTAGACTGGAACCGGACAGTAAGCGGGCAACAAGGATTGTGTTGTGGCATCAAATACAAGCTGCTTCTACATTAAAATGCTAAAGGCCCCCTTAAGCGCCAGTGTATGGATTGTCTATTCTGGGCTACTGTAGAAACATGGCACCGCAACATGCTGGCTGCTGCTGGAATACAGCCCTCGCTTATGTAGATATGAAGTGTACACAGTGAATGAACACAGTGATTCCGGGTTCAGCCTGTAGTGTCTTGCCTAAATGTTTGTTTTTCCATGAACTGAACTGAACTATTTAGAGGATTTATTTTTAAGACTGTAGGTGTGGGAACACGAGTGGCCTCCATATGAACTGTCTGTGTTTGTGTTTGAATGTTGTGCATTTATTTATTCGGTCAGCTCCTCATAAGTATCAATAAGTAGCTTTGTTTCTTCTACTAATTTTCAGTTGTAATATGGCAGCATAAAGTAACATTTCTATTCTTTTCTGTTCACACTTCCACATGATTTGCTTCACTGTATGTAATTCTATGATTTACTTCAACTGAATTTGCTTTTAAATAATCTAGAAACTATTATAACTGTTCAATAATGAATCAAAATATTAGAGGAAGAAAATGAAATAAAAATATATTGAATTAAAATGTTCAATTATGCAATAGTTTGTCCTCCCTGGTCAAATTACATGTTGAGTGTTGATTTTCTTACTGTAGTAACAAGCAACCAAACTAGTACATTTGAAAAAACATGTACTGTTTATTTACTGAATTTAATATAATGGAAAATGTGTTAAACTCAGTATGTAAATCCACAGACGTGCCTTCTTATTAGTAAAGGGTCAGTGTGATTGTTTTAATACTGAGAGAGCCTGATCAGAGAAGTGAGAACTGGTGTGCTAGAGCTTGTTTGGCATTTAAACCTTGCAGCTGTACCGGCCCTTTAAACTCAGATAAGATTGGACACATCCAACCTAAACTAACAAATGATCTGGGCTCTGAAATCAGCAGGGGTCAAGTTTTGATATGACTGTACGTGTCATAGTGTTAATAGGATGTAATGAGTTGGGCGATTAGATCGACATAGAACAACCGGTCAATAAATAAAAAGGAAACAGGAAGCAATGTTACTAATTCACAGCAAAAGACATTATAAGGTATTCCGTCTTTCCTGTCCTGATTCTGACATATAAGCATTAATAATATACTATCAGTACTAATACATCAAGCTGTCGTAGCTGAAGGTTAAATACATTACTGTAATGGGACAGTCAGACTTCTCAAACGCTTTCAAGCTCAAGCACAGCATATTTCTTCCCTACAGCAGCTTACCCAGCACAGTGGGCCCTCCTGCTGAAGACACAGCGGAGTTCAGCTGTTAAAGATTATTCTTACGTTGATTCTGAAAGTCTGGCGTGATTCTCAATTGCTGTTAATTGAGAGCCACTGCTGTGCAGTTTCATATGCTGTTTGTAGAGATCAACTTTACATGAATCCAAACTTTCTTGTCTGCCTGGGGAAGCAAAACACAGCTGTTCAGTTTCTTCACAAATTATTATTATATTTATACAGACGTCCTTCTAATTGGGTCTCAGAGAAACATTAAATGTTGTCTTTTCTTTGTGCTGCGTAGTAACTAAAATTCAGAAATTTGCTCAGCGTACATAAATCTGCGTATGTTTTCAGAATTTTACCAACTATCAATACTGAAACAGAGCTTTACTTTTGTTGTTGACTGAGCAATAAAGAATCTTTGCTCTTAGCTGTTTTTTTGAGAACTATATTAGCCATCAAGGCATTTTGCACCATTTTTAATCATCTTTTCAATGTCAGTTTATCTAATATAGTATAAATATTGATCAATTCATTTTATGTGAGATGTTAAAATCCAACATTCACATAGTCTGTTGGGCATTTCTTTTTATTTCATTGTTTCTCAAATCTTGATCTTAAAACAGTGTCTAATTTTCCTCAAAACATTGACTTAATATGTCTTGTTTGTTACCACACAACAATTAGGGTTTTATTTAATTATTTATTGACTCATAGTACATGGCATTTATGTCTCAATAGCCCAACATCTTGGGATAATAGGTCAAATAAAGTAATTCTTTTGAAATAATGTTTTTTTTTCCTTTTTTGACCGAATACAACCACTAAATAAATTATTTTGATTAAAAACATTCTCAATATTTTAACATGGTAAGCCAAAATTTTTAAATACTGCTCTGGATTTCCATCTCTTAGTACAGAGAATCATACATTCCAAGTGGTTTAAAACTCTGTAGCTCTTAGAACATATATGTATATACACTGCTGCCAGAACAAAACAAAACACATTTTCTTCTCCCTCTTTAAGATGAAACCTGTTTTAGATGTAAGCTAACCAGATGACTGGGGCAGTCAGAAAAAAGTGAAGTCACATAAAGCAGAGAAGAAACATGATGAAAGGCCTGATTGAGGAAAACAGCTCGAAGATCAAAGGTGTCCATTGCACTCAGTTCAGACTGCAGTTCCCTCCATGGCCAGACCGAGGTGCTGTTGTTCAAAGAGAAAGACCATCACAATTTGGTTGCGGGTAATATTTTTTATTTTCTAAATTAATGAAAGACTGACAAACTTCTCGGCTAGCTGGAATCCCACCGGCGCTTGGAAAAGCAACCCTTGCGCTCTCTGAAGGAAGAATGCGTCCACCTGGACAACTTACTGCTGTGGATTTTTGTCATGGACCGCGTAACGGCGTTATTCGGCTGCTTTACAAAGTAGCAGGTAAACTTGGAAAATAGCTAGGCAGCTAACTAGCTAACCTCGTCTGCCCCCCAAATCTGTTGCAGTTCGGAATTGTTAGCTTTTTTGTTGGTTTCCGCTTATGTTACGTGTGATGTGAAGAGTTGGCAGAAAAGTTTGCTAGTAAACCAAGTGACTAAACTAGTTCCAGCCAGTGTTTGCTGGTGGCTCCCCACATTAAACCTGTCGGAGCTGCTCCGTAACTTTAGCAGCCCGTTAACTGGGGGACTTCTTACACGGTGTCCCGCGTTCAGAACTTTTCACTTCGGACAAGAAATGCGACAGAACGGAGACCACGGGATATAATTCCCGATCGTTTATTTGGGCGGCTTTGCGTTGGCTCGAACAGTTTGGCGTGCGGCCTGCTGGTCAGGCTTTCGCCGCGTTCGATTAAGGGCTCAAGCCGCGGCAAAGCGCGCTCGGCCCGGCCGCCTCCGCCAAGCAGACTCCGCTTCGCCGAAGAGCCATGGAGAGGATGGAGGTGGACCAATGCGCAGGCGCAGCTGGTGGAGGCGGCGCTCTGCGGCGGTCAAACAGCGCCCCCATGATCACCAACGTCAGGTGAGAGAACTACACCTACACCCGCTCAGTAATGCAATGAGTCATATCGTCCCTGTCCAGAGGAAAACATGCCTCTCCATTTTCATTTTTTCATTTCATTTGAACACGACAGCTGCTCTTTATATCCTGTCAAAGTTTCATGATGATTGCTCCAATACAAATGCTCCAGAATCATTTACAATAAAACCTCTTAACATTAACTTACAATAAAAGTAAAGAAGGTTTTTGTCCTCTCCTGTAAAGCTACTATTTTGGAGATGCTTGCATTTTCAGGTTACATACGATTTTCTGATTTTGGAGGTCAAGATCTACTCTAATTTCCATATTTTGAGTTAAAAGTCTGCATTATGTAGCGCTCTAATTATATCTTACACACACTGATATACATTTCACAACCAGTCATCAGAATTGTGCATAATAGTGATCTTATAACGATACAACACTGCTTCGTATATAACACTATATAATATACTATATAATAAGGGTGCAAGGTAACATCTGTATGTAAAAAGATTGGGTGTCCCAGTAAAATGCTAAGTTTCGTTGCTTGTAAAAAAAACAATAAGTTTCGTGTACTGGGAACAAAACATCTAAACTTTTTAATAGGCAGTTACTTTATGTTTAATGAACGTATTTGGAAAATTAGGTAGTCTAGCAAAAGTTGAGGTCTCGTTTTGATTCTATGCTTATTTTGTATTTGCAGTATGTTGAACTTAAAGAAACAGTAATTGTGCTCATTAGTTGTAGGAGCAAACTGGCATATTTATGTCCTGTAGAGGATTTGTTAATATATTTACATGTATAAAATCAATAAAACATGGTACACAGTTCGAGTCCATTTGATTCATGATACTGGATAAATTATTTGGTGTTCTAACAATATTTTGAACCATATTCATAGGTACCGTATATAGTATAGATCAAGTATTCTCAATTTTCAGGACCACAGACATGAAATACTAAGAAATAAATAAATAAACAAATAAGTATATGAATATTATATGCTGAATTAGCTTGAACAAATTACTATTTTCGATTATTCCATGAAATATTTTTGGTTTTCATATAAGGCACCCGAGAGACTTTGTAAGACCCTGATGGATATATCAAGTATATTGAGTTTTTTCATACAGAACTATGCACCATTGTGTTTCTACATAATCCCCTCCATTGTCATATAGCATTGTTTCTCAGTTGTACTCCTTAAGTACCTGTGATGCACATTCTAGTGTTTGCCCTGCTTCAGTACACCTGAATAAAAACTCATGAGCTAATGAACAAGCCTTTCCTGAGTCTAACTGTATGTGTCAGAGCAGGAGGAATACTAAAACGTGCAGGACCAGAATTAAGAACCAGTGTCATATATCACTATGCAGTGCCTTATCTTGAAAATTATGTTTTACTTCACCTTTGAAAACAGTGACGGGATGACTGTGTTCAGCTCTAACAGCTCGGCTCGGTATCGGCGGAGCAGTGTGTCTGTAAACCCGAGCTGCCCTTCCAGGGTGAGTGGTTATCTGTACTGCCGTCATTGAAGTGAGCTGTTGTGACAGTGTTCACTGGCAAAGAGGAAGTCATGGTATTGGTTTTCTGTTGCAGACCCTCCCTCTTTCTCCATTCTCCTTGCCCACTGAGAGGCCGGACCACAGGCGGCAGGTGAGAGTGAAGTCTTTAGTACTGAACGGAGGTGTTAGAGGGGGTTAGTTAGTCTGTTTTGGCTTTCTAATTACTCATCATTTCTAGAGTGCAGTTTTAAATGAGTCTTGTTTGGAGAAGGTGGACGGTCATGATTGCACTGGCACTGATTGCACTGATGGTTTTATCCATAGATGGACAATATGGAACTCACACTCAGAGGGAGTTTACAGAGACTAAGGTAACCGTATACATTCATACACATCAGAATGCAGAAGCATTAACTTATTTTATAAAACATAACAGTGCATTTTATTTATCTTTCTGTTTATAGTGCCTCAGCTGCAGCCCCCTTACCTCCTGCAAGTCATTGGCATGAACATTTAGTGCCAGTAAGTATGATGTTTGCTCTGATTTGATCAGCTTTAAAAAAAATAATCTCTGTATTTCTTTAGTTTTAATGTTAAGCTTGGCACACACATACATTCCAGTATAGGTATTTCTGTTAGAGAGGCCCATGACCAGTACTTTGTATTAGCCAAACGCGCAGTGTGATGAAGAAGCTGGCTGTTTAGCACTATGAGTTATGCATAATTCACATTCAGATACAGTGTGAGTGTGCTTTGTGTAATACCTCATAAAACTTGCAACACAGATCTGCCAAAATAAAAAACAAAAAAATGGCTAGTCGCCGTGTTTTGAGCAACAGTGCGCTTGACCGATTGTTGACCCCTAATTTGTATGCTTACAGACATCCAATAATACAACTCCCTTTCTCTCTGCCTCCCTCTTTGCTTCAGGGATTCCATTCTCAGGACTCTGGTGTCACCCCTAATTCTTCTCCCAGCCCCACAAGAAGGTTCCGGGGGTGAGTCTTACTGGACTAGAAGTCAGATAAATATTGTGTCTGACACATATTTTAATTTATTAAAGTCTTTAGTTTTAGTTACAGTGATACACATACACAGAACAGGCTCAGTCCTCATATCCTAAAGCATTACTATATTTCAGTACAACTATTTAAAAGTATTTATAATAGTACTTTTCTGATAGGGGATCAGTGAGTCCTGCTGTGAGATGGCCTGTGGTTGCTCCTTTGAAAAGAAAAGGTAAGATGTTATTTATTTAATTGCTCTCAACACTGTACTCTGAAATGTTACGACAGTGGTGAAATGTCCACTTTGTTATGTTTTTGCAGCACAATTACTGTTTGAGTTTGACATATTAAAAAAAAAATAATGAAAATAACTTTTTATTTTAATTTTATTTTTCCTATTAAAACTTAGCAAATAAAGAGAAATTATGCACTAAAATGTGCAGAAACAAGTGGTCACTAACAGGTGGACCGCAGTACAGGTCTGGACCCAGATGTTGTCCAAGGCGGCCCCAAACCGATAAACTATTGAGAGCTATTTAATTTAGACAGTGTTTATTTTAAACATGAGGTACAAAGCAAGAAGCAGCAGTCAAAGAATAAAGCGAGTCAGAAAAAAAATAACATGCTATAAAAAAGAAAAGCCGACTGCATGTGTTTAACCAGGAGTGGAGACATAGATGTTTTACTTTCCACAGGCAGCTCCAAACCAACAGGTCAAGATGTGAAACTGAGTTAACAAGAAGACACACACGTTATTTACTGTTTCTATGAACAAACACTTTAAGATGCATTTTTTTTCAAAAGCATTGTTTTTTTAAAAATATATCCCTTATTTTTACTTGAAGTGGGAAAAAGACATTTATTTGAAGTTTTATTAATAATTTATTCAGTTCAGCATTTAAGCAATAGATCTTGTTGAAATATACTGAACGGTATGTGTGATGTGTTGGTCTTTTAGTTGCTGATGGTATAAGATGCTAATACTAGGCTACTTTTAGTATACAGGATACCCCACTGAATCATAACACAAGTTAGAAATGATGACGGTCCAGACCTTGGCCTGAAAAAATCTCCTCTAACTGGACCTTACTGAACTCCAATTAAACACCCCTGCTGTAGAGGATGTGTTGACTTTAAACTAAAATTTTAATTTTCCTGGGGTGTCCCAACTTGTTCATACAGTATGTGAAAGTAACTACAGAGAAAGGAAATTGTACCGGAGGTGAAGCATTTGTCATTGAAGCTCTTTAATAATGTTAATAACATTTTACCTGCCATTCAGGTGGAGTGGAATCTGATGGCCCACCTAAAAAACTCTTTGTTGCCGGAGTTACAGATCCTGCCCACATAACTAGTTGTACTGTCAGGTGAGGTGTTTTCCAAACTCATCTATTTCAACCTAATTTTTAGTTTAACTTTATCTCTATCCTCTGCATTCATATTCTATAGCTAATAGTAAGTAATTGCCGGCTAGTACTTTTCCACGTTCTGTCTAGAATAGAAGTGAAAGAGCAGGAATGGTGTTATTTCACTAAATGAAATCTCTGAAGTGTTTCTATCTTTACTCTTTAGTGTTTCCCAGTCTGTGGATTCTTCCTCAGGAGCTGTGCCCATCTGTTCAAGCCCTCAGAGCAGCCCTCTTTCACTTTCCCCTCCACCACCCTTCACCTCCCATCACCCCAGCCTCTAGACCAAGCCACGCAGCATCCTCAAGACCGTCTCTGCCTGTTTGGATCTTGGACAAAGTACTGAGGTCAGTTGGGCTGGAGTAAGAAGAACAATGTCTCTGTCCTCATTGCTTCTCAAGCTTCCAGAGCTCTGTCGAGTAACGCTGTGTTGAGATCAGCTCTCCATTTACATGGTGCTTTAAGAGAAGTGTGTTTGACTCCACAACCTGTGAAGAAAATATACCTGAGTGGACTTAAAAAAAAAAATTAAGAAAGCAAGTTGTTGTATAATTGAAGAAGAGCTGTTGATGAAAGGTTTATATGTGAGTGTCAGCAATGACACTGTATCGTCTGGTATCGTGTAACCTGTCAATAGTTCATTTGCACCAAGCCGTGGATCTGTGGTGTTTACACAGGATCCCTTTGCATTCGTGAAATACGTTCAGGATTTAAACATGGCAATCATATTCATGAGCGTTTCAGTGATTGCAAACTACTTATCCTTGACACATAAGGTTTCTTTTGCCTATTCTGAGCATACAAATAGACAACAAGACGTTTTGCCTTCTTCTGCTTTATTTTTTTGAAGCTGGGGCAGAACACGTTCTCGTAACGTCTGCAGCCGTTGACTTGGTCCAAAGAGGTCTTCCGAAATGTAATTATTATTATTATTATTATGCAGAATGTAGAAAGCAGAAAGCTAGAAAGATTTGAAAATCCAAATGGGCTGTTTAGGCCACAACGCTGTTTATGTGTATGCTCACTATATAAATGGGTGAATGTTGTTTATTTTTATTCTTACTTTTAAAAAGTCGTTTTCATGCTTTATGGTAATTTTTCATTAAAAAAAAAAACCAACAACATAAAAAGGACCTTTTGGCGGACTAGCGCTGAGTGGAATGCCAGAACACCACCCGCCTGGGTCAGCTCGTACTTCAGCTGACTTCATATTGGCACCGTAATGGAGGATGAATATAGCACTTTGCTCAAATATTCCACTTAAAGAATAAGCATGTGACCAGAGAATTTCGCACCAAATGAAAGCCAAAAGCATTTACCAGCATTTGCCATATGTATTTGAATGCTACGTTTCTGTAGCAACGCCCTTGTGAACTGTGTACAAACAAAGAAAAGCTGCATGCAGGAGGCTGTCTGTGTAAAGAATGTATGATAATACTCTCCTTCATGTGTAAGATGTCTTATTTTAGACACAGTTTAATTTGATGAACATGTTTTTTTAGTTGTTTATTTAGTTTGCACAGTGTTGGACATTATCAGTTAATCAATATTGCTGTTACATGAGTGGTATCATATTTACATGTTTTGTTTTTATTTTTTTGAGTGTGTGACATGTACAGTATTGTTGAACGCAGACATCATTACAGACATGCGCTTTAATGCTTACAGAGCAATCGTATACAACTATTGTGGATCTGGTCATGCACAGCATATAGTGCTTCTCATTCATGTTCGTTGAACTTAAGTCAAAACAAGTTTTCGGTCGTGTGATTCCAACCAGCATGACCGGCTAAATTGTGATGTTTTCATATGTGTGCAAAGTTTCCTAGAAGGCCATCATCCTCTTTTTAGGTTTGCGAAGAGAAACGAAGGATTCTTTTTTTGTTTCCAAATATATTTTAAAAAATGTAATTGCCTTCATTTTTACTTTGTATAATTTTGTTGAGCATTTTTTGAGCTTTATTGTTGGTACAATGAAACGCCTCGTTAGGTAATTCCAAAGATACTTGCACATGTTGTCACTTACAGTCTCCAGTTGTATGTTTAGTGTGTTTTATCTGCGATTAATGCCATTGGTTATCTATGTTGGGTCTTCTAAAAGGAATGTGCAATATAGATTTAAATACACCACAGAATAGGATAGATTTAAGTTTTCAAGGTCATTTCCAACAGAAACCCACGGTCACAATTTTGTTCTGTGAAAGTGTCCTCTGGTAATTTTTGGATAAATTCAAAATATTGTGTTTGTTTGATTTGTTATAACCTTGTACATTTTAGGTCTTTCTTTTTCTTTTACTCTCACTTGATTGGGAGAGTTTTCCCAAGAGCCACAAGTATTCTGTATGATGGAAGAAGGGAAGAGTTTTAAAACAGTCTATGATTGTTACAAAGTTGTCTGCGATATCATTTGGGAGGCCTTGAGCAAGGAATTATGTTTGTAAGCACATAGAGCATTCTACAAAACGGACTGTGGCTCTTGCCTCTCGTGTTTGAGATGTACATATGTTTTAGTTTAGCCACAAACAAAAAAAAAGAGGAAGATAATGTATTTTTTATGGAACTGTAATATAAAACAAAGAGATGACAAAGGTATATTCATTCCCTCTGAATTTCACATACTGTACCAGGTAAAGGCTCATTTCTAGTGGATAAGAAGTGCTGTTCACATTTTAATATGTATATTACATTGTATATAAAGATGATCATGTCAATAAAATAATACTGTATTTAAAAAATGGTTTATTTGATGACCGACTACAGATCACTGTCACTTTCTCCAAAAGCTTATCATTACATGGAAGCGAGGTGCAACAGGTTATTTCATCTGTGTGCATCACGGAAAAAGATAGTCGCCATATTGCTATGTACAGCAAATCACACAAAGGCAAAACCTGCATGTTAACACTATATATATATACACAGTCACATATTTCTACGAAAAATAAAGAATATTTAAAAATATCATACAAAAGCAACCTGCAGTATCTTACACTAGAGCAACTGGGGATATTTCACAGTGCAGGAAAGCAAGACTTCTCCGCAAGCGTCCCAGAAGGATTGTTACTTACCTCCCTATTGGACAGTCGTGACTGACTGAGCTGAATGAACTACATCAAAGGATCCTTACTGATAAAAAATAAAACTAGACATAGAACACTAGCTGTGTTGTTCCACTGTTAGCCTAAATTCCAGGCAATGTATTTGCATCGACTTCGACACAAAATGGCCAGAGTCTGACTAATGCACAGGAAATATGTCTGTACATCCACATGCACTGCTGATCCTTCACACCAGAAGCTGCCAATGACCGATAAATGGTGCTCATCTTGAAAGTAGCGGCAGATCACCAGAGTTCATTATGAGACTGGAATCCAAGCTGAGACTCTCTGAAGAAAACACAAAAAGAGTGTCAAATACTTTCATTAATCAAAACGCTTTAAATGCAAAATCAATACTTGCACTGGTTACGTATGGATATGCTTAACAATGCTAATCATATTGTTAAAGCAACACTGCACGAAGCATGTTTTACTGCTGTTAAAGAACCTTTCTCTTGAATGATCAACAACACCAACCACAAAAACGGTGTCAACTAAGGCACCTTATTTTGGCCAGATTTTAATGAAGGATCGGATGCTTCCTCAGTCGCTAAGGCAATCCCATGATGCAACGCAGGCAAATCTCTGAGCAGTGAAGTCATTTTAAAATGTGAGTTATTTTGATTCTCTCTGGTGTTTTAATGTGTTTCTTGTCGTATAATCACACAAAACATTATTTTATAATCAACTCTGTAACGAGTCGTTGACCATTTTGCAGTTTTATACTCGAGCCTTTAGCATTTATGCTAGTGGATTTTTAAGCCTCGGGCTACTCTTTTGGATGCCGGCTGGTAACTTACCAACCAGCTAAACCACCAGTCGCGTGCTGCAGAGGGCGGAAACAAGCCGTGACGCAGTCTCTCTCTAACTAGAGCTTCTCAGTAATCTGAGTAGAGATGTCAGACAGAACGCTGCCTACTTAAACAGCTGCCTACCTAGACAGTGCCTACTTAGATAGCTCACTAGGTTTTGAGACACACCCATTGTCTATACTGGTATGCCATGACACTGACAAAACTGCAATGTTGCTTTTTAGTTGTAACAATATTATAGCAATACATTTCATATAAAATGAGAACTTATTCTAATTCTAAACTAAAATGCCAGTGTTTAATATGTTAGCAAGGTGATAGGATGCAGTGTACGCTATGTGCTTTTGAATGTTTTGAAATACCAGTTCAGAATACATGTAGGTAGAAACAATACTTGATTTTGTCAAATCAAAACAAGCTGTGTCAGGTTCTGTAACATTCAATCACTGAAAAATTCCATGGCTCAGCAGAAGACAGTACACATGCTCTTACCCTGATCAAAATTGGGCTTCTTGGTAGAACCTTCTCCAAGTCCTTCAATAGCCACCAAGTCACTATTGACATCCGAATCATTGAGTGCGCTGAGGGTGACATCTGCAGAGGAACACCATAAGGTAAAATGGATAACTGATTAATTAGCATGTAATTAACACATTATGACTTAAATTATGTGTAAGTGAATTATTTTACACAGTAGTTACCGGCAGTTTTTGCTTTTTTAATTGTGGGCGGCAAAGCAGAAGCACTTTGCAATCCTTGTGTTACAACAACTTGTGAGGTTGGAACTGAAATAATGGTTGGTGTCATTGATGCAGGAGTTGCTGTCACTGTGGTTTTCTTCACAGTTTTTTTAGGGGGCTCTAGAGAGAGGGGAACCCGGTTATCCTCATAGAGCTTTCTCTTCACTGTGCTCTTAATTTGAGCCCTGAAGAACAAGAGACAAATAAAACCAAGAGAAAGAGACAGCAGGAGAGTTATTAACAATGCAAAAGGTGTTTTTAAATGATTTAATGGCTAACTGTGGTTTCTGTTCTGTATGACAACAGATACTTTTGTCCAAAACAATACTGAATTTTATATATATATATATATATATATATATATATATATATATATATATATATATATATATATATATATAATTATTTATCCAGACACACTATATGTCCAAAGGTTGGTAATCACCTCCTCATTCAACATTTATTACAACATTAAGGGTATACATCTGGAAATTCCTCATACTAGATGTTGGAGTACTGATGTGAGGATTTGACTGCATTAAGTCATCACACAGTTGGTGAGGTCAGGTACTGACATTGGATCAAACTCATACCAAAGTGCTAGTAACCCTCAAGCTTTATACCCCTCCCTACTGCTGTTAGACTGTACAATCGGCACCTCCCCAAGCGTGAGCATCAGGCACTCACGACTGTAGCACAATATACAGATTTATTTCTATCTCTATATTCAGTGTGACCTAATTATTGTGCAGTAATTGTTGCTGCACCTCATCACCTGAATCTTGTACTTTGACTACCAACATCACTATAACTCATGTATCTTACTGCCAACATCACAACTCATGCACTCTTACTGCATATATATATATATCATCAGTATTTGGGAGATTGCCAAAATCAGATTATCAGTATTTATGGAGCTGGTATATAAGAATGTAACAGTGCCATATCTTTAATATGACTTTAAAATTTGTATAGTCCGACATGTACATTTGTATAGTTTGTTATTGTATTTTTTACCTAACAATAATGATTTATTATTTCTGTAATTTGTTATTTCTCTTTTTGTATTTTGAATAACTTGCACTTCAACCTACCTCTTGTGCTGTATCTGTTCTGCTGATATTTTCCTGTTGTAACAATGCAACTTCACCATGTGGGATAACAAAAGGCCATCTTATCTTATCTGATGCTTGGCATTGGGCATGGTGACCCTCAGCAGCCCTTTCTATATATTAATGCTTTTCCAAAAAAATTATACAACCTCTGTGCACAACTAAAACCCTGTGTCAGTAAATAGTAGAGGTGTCTGAATTCTTATAGACCTAAACAGCATTATTCCAGTGGGTAGGAACAGTTTTCAAACCTGTTACAGAAGAATGCAGCTGAGAACGTTCAAAACTTACACTGTGCGTTCCTTAATGACTGAGCTGATGTTGTTTAAATCGTCTCCGAAACGTCTCACTGCTGATCGCAGCATCTCAATTTCAGTCTCTGTCCATTTGGCTCTGAAGAGAAACGTGGAGGAGGAGAGAGAGAGAAACATCACCTTATACACACTGACCAGGAGTTTAAGTCTTACCCACCCAAACACAGCCCTGTACATATATTCTTAAATAAATAATAAATGAATAAACAAAGTATTCAACCACAAATGCAATATTTTAAAGGGCTAATGAACCCTGACTCCTACCCCAAAGACACAATAAACAAAATGACCAGTACATCTGCTTTTATGCTTACTGTTAAAACAAGAAACCATGGGATGGAATTAACTAATATTAAACGATAATTACGAAGTAGCGTTGTTATGACATAACTATTTATTATGCTGAGCACAATTTTTGTGTTCAATATTGTTTTTTTAATATTTTGTGTTTACATGTCTTAATTCTAACCTCTATATATTACACAATTCGATTTGCCTAAGAAACATGCACCTCTTCCTTCAGTAAAGCATCTTTGTGCAACATAGTAATTTTATGAGATTGTGCAATTGCATTATAAACAACACAAAAACCTGACATGCCTGATATAAAACCTTATTTAGCACTATCTTTATTTTCCACCACACAATGCTGAGACATACATATCACAGATGCACAAACAAAATTTGTGGAAATCATATGCTCAGCATTAACAACACAATACGTAATTTGTTTGTGATGTTCCACTTTTTATGATTTTCTCTCATTTTCTTGGTATATTGGTTTTAGATTTCGATCATCTTATTTTCATGTCATTTTTCGATTTATCGTTGCTGTATCGAAATTGTTCCACCTTTATTTTAAAGCCGATAAATCTCCTCTTACCCTGCAGGAGACGAATCAGCTACAGGATGCAGCTGCATGGTAAGTTCACCCAGTTTACTGAAAGCAGCGCCTGCCGCCGAGAAGATTTCACCCACCTATTTAACACACACATTCCGAGTTATTTAGCTAACAAAGATTAAAACAGTTACATGACATTTGTCTGAAACACCACGCCATCCTCTTACCTTAGTGGAGGCCGAAGTCATTCTACAGTTCTGACGAGATACCACCAAAACACAAATGCACTCAGTTAGCTTAGCTTAGCTAATGTCTGCCTAACGTACACCCAGTTATCATATAACCAATGTGTAAACTTTGGTATTATTACAGACGGCCCACCATATGTTTACAACGTCAAACTTGGATAATTTAAAATATATATATATAAAATTTTCCTTCCAAAAAATCAATATATATGTGAAGCTGCTACCTTGGCGAGGAGCTGTAACCCCGGAATGCACCGCGAGGGAATATTCGCTGCTTGTGATTGGCTCCTGTGGAGCAGCGGACGAAATCAACCGAAACCAGCCGAAGGTACCCGAAGCAGCTTGCGACCATTTTCGTGAATGTGTTGGACGCGGATGGTGGCAGACAGTCATTTCTGAAGTAGTATCGTTTTTCTGCAACAATTCACAGAGACAATGCCGTCTCTGTTGTTTTGCGGCCCTAAATTGGCCGCCTGCGGTATAGTGCTGAGCATATGGGGAGTTATAATGCTGGTAAGCGACTATGTTTTCCGTGACATTGCTAGCTATTTAGCTGGTAAGCTAATGATAGCTGAAATGCTATTGTTAGTTTATCATCTTGCAGAATGAATTGTCTTGATTAACCCGCACATATTGCCTGTCGTGACTCACAGAGCTATCTGTCTAGCTATTTTAACACATTTAAATCGGTTTTAATGTATGTTATCGGCAACACTGCCGATCTAGCTAACCAGCTAACGTTACCCAGCCAGGCAACCAAGTGCGTCCTGCTGATATTTGATGCTCGGCTCTGTTGTAGCTCTATCATTATTTTTGTCACACAAATAATGCTGTAAAAAGAAGAATGTATTGAACTGTTTTGTCGTCTAATTTCTGCGTGTTTGCCTGCTGTTTGTCCAGGCGATGCTGGGGATCTTCTTCTGCTCGAAATCAGCTGTGCTGATCGAGGATGTTCCCTTCACCGAGGAGGACATCCGTAATGAGTGAGTGTGCCTTCTCCACCATGTAGGAACCTGAAGGTTCTCCTTCGTTCTAACTCTAGTGTACCTTTAAGGACATGATCGTAACACAACACAGCAAGGGCAGATCTAATGTATCTGCAAAGAAACAATAATTCCCCCACCAATTTTCTGCATCATTCAGTTGTTGGTATGGATGCAGAGTCAGAGTTGTTTGATGGGATGCATTGTAGAGAATTACCTATATATATATATATATATATATATATATATATATATATATATATATATATATATATATATACACACAAACTTTTGCTATCCAAAATGACAACATACACACATCATTATCAGCATGCAACATTGTTAAAGGTAAAACATGTTTTTTGGGTATTATTGTCCTTACAATGCCCTACATGCATTTCTTTGCTATCACCAGACTTCAGTAATACATGTTGTAGGTCAAACCTGATCTCAATGCTAATAATACTCACAACGGGCAGCTTATTCATATCTATCACATGCAATAGCTTTCTGTGAGGGAGCTTTTAGACTGACTGTGAATCAGTAAACATAACACATTTTCTCTATTTACACTGTGATGTACTTCAGAGAGAAACATGATGCCAGGAAGGGTCTCAGAGCTAGCTGAGTGCAAGGCGACTTATCCAAAGGCATTACAAGAGTTGATTATGATTCCACTTTAATATAATCAATAATAGTTTAATTTGATTCCAGGTTTACTTTATTCCTGTAACCACAATAGTGAACGTGGCTTAATTGAAGTATGTTTTAATGTCAACGCAGTGCTTGTGCTGTCTGCCCCAATTCATCATTTTGCTTATGCTTGTCTTATGTATCTGCAGCAAAAGCCCACCCCAGAACATCTATTCACTGTACAACCAAGTGGGCATCAACTGTTTCATTGCTGCAGCCATCTACGTTGGAGTTGGTGCTGTGTCTCTATGCCAGGTTCGCCTGAACAAGCGCCAGGAATACATGGTGACATAAGTCGAACAGACAGGCAGCTCACAAACTCTTCCAAGCGTTATTTATTTTCCGTAGGTGGCTTGTGTGATGACCTGTGGATTAGAATTGTATTTATATTGGAGTGACTCCCCTGTAGCAGTTCAGGATTCCCTTCTTAAGAAGCTTAATTTGTAACTAATATAGATAGAATAATCTAATACACAGATAATGATATTTCAAATCAGTGACCTGTTTCTCAGATAGTATTGACTCTGTTCGTATGCATGTATGTTTTGATTCCTTTAACCTGAAAAAGGAAACCACTGGTGTGAAAGTACATGTTTTAATAAAACACACACATTCCCAGTGAAAGCTGAAGTCTAACATAGTGGACCACAATAAAAGCAGCTGTTGTTTAAACTATTCTGTGGCATCATAAAATGCAAATCAAGCATCCAGAGGTTGTGCTTTCTTATTTAATATGAATGTGTTTTCATTTATTTAATGCACTACTGAATACACTGTTTGTCATGTTGAGTTCCTTCTAATTTATTGTTAACTTATTGTACTTTACCTTGTATTTCTCTTTTTTTTTTTGTTTACTGTTACATTATGAAGGTCCTATATGTGAAGAGTATGTGATGGCAATATAAAAGTCCTCTCAAATAAAGTGGAAATAAAAGGCTTATTGTTTCAACACTCTACGCTTCTTGCTTTTATTATTTATAAAAAGGCAAAAAAAAAGAAAACGATGTAAATTTTATATAAAAAAAACAAATAAGCTGGACTGGACAACTGGAGTATGTTGTTTTTTTCCATTTAACAGTCTATTTATGCCATTATCTTCACAACTTTTAAGAGGTCAGAAATATTTCTTATGGACTCCAGATATGAGAACCTTAAAAGGACTGTTTGTACCCATTATTAAACATGGTTTATGAACCACCACCACTTATTAACACATTCAAATGATAATAGTACGTCATGTCTGTGGATCAAGCATTAATTCACAGGTGCGTCCCAGTTCTCCCAGTTTGACGCGGGCATATTCTGCACGGTTCCGGGCCATTTGGCAGTCTTTCCGTGCTGAATACGTTGAACCTTCATGAGGCTGTCCTGTCGCCACCTTTACTCGAATGGAAAAGAGAACGCAAAGTCAACACTCTGCAGCTGTGGAGAACTGCTGCTGCCTCTCAACCTGAACATACTTAATATCACAGCTAATATTGCACAGGGCTGTTAAATTCCTTTATGACATGCAAGTTCTTTACTTTCTTCTGGTATGGAGGTAGCAGGTCCAACAAGTACTCAATACAAGTTGGTAAGGAGTATTCAGCCAGAGTGGGACGATGTTTACATGTACTATTATAGGTATATGTAACATTTATATATATATTTCATATGTCATTTAGTAAAAAAGTAATTGATTATGTGAACTAGCAGTGTGTTGAAGCAAAAGCTAAAACAAACTGAAGGTTGCTGGTGATATTCAAAATATATCAATCTAAATGCTTTCTTTTAAGAAATGGAGTGTTGTTTTATAAGACGACAATAGAACAGTCCAATCTAAAAAAGCCATGCCAGTTTTTGAGACATACTTTTAAACACAGAGTGGCAGCACTCAGTAAAATTGATATCAAACACCTTCTAGTGCTTCTACATTTAAGAATCAATGTGAATGGGTGGGAATGCCTACCTGCGTTAGATATCGGATCTGGGAGCTCAGCTCACTCTCCACTCTGTTAACAGAGGTCTGGAACTGGTTGAGTTGCCGATCTAACAAACTTGCATTGTGCTTTTCCTTCGACAGCTCCAGGATGATGGTTCCTGAATGAACAAGAAACCACAAATCAGTCTTGTATCAAAGTATCAACATCAACGTCAAATACTAATACCTGAAAATAATGGGAATTAAATGACTTCTACACAACTATGTGACACTTTTTAGTTGATGTTTTAAAAAGAATCACAAAGCTAAAGACAAAGCATTTCAAGCTTAAGTTTATTAAACCATCCACAGCCTAAGGATCTTCTATACTTAGACCTCAGAAAGCATGTAAATCTATTAGTAGTGCTGTGTATTACTATTGTACTATTGTACTATTGTAATCTGGTGATACAACATGTATTGTGATACAGGGGTTATGATTCAATTTATAAAATCTAATCTTAAGAAACCTTACTGTATAAAAATGTTATTCAGCTAGGCTTGGTAGTGCTATTGTTAGTGGTGTGTCTTCTGCTACTTCTTCTTTACATTAGGAATGTAAGAGTCTACTGGTTACAGATACACCCACCGGTCACTTCATTAAGTACATCTTATTTCCACACCCACTATTCACTTACCATATAGGAGCACTTTAAAGTTCTACAGCTATAGTTACACTGACATGCTGCAGTTACAAACTGTAGTTAATCTCATTTGCTGCATATCTTTAATAATCAGGATTATTAAAGACTATTATTAGGGACTATTATTAGGGTGGTGGGTCATTCTCAGCTCTGGAGTGACACTGACATGGTGGTGGTGTGTTAGTGTGTATTGTGCTAGCGTGAGTGGATCAGACACAGCAGTGCTGCTACAGGGGCAGCCAATCAGAACGGAGCTCCTTTAGCTACATTAAGTTTAAAGGCAAAACTAATGTTTAATGTCTATAGGAAAAAGAGAGATTAGAAAACGGTTGTAACAACTTATTACGGTGCATTAAACCATAAAAACTATAAATAGACCGATAAGGGTGAAAATAAAACATTAGAAAAGCGAAGAATATAGGCCCTTTAACAGCTAACAGCTAACCCACTCCGCTGTTAACCAGCGGGCGGCCAGCTAACAGAAGAAAAGGAGTCGAGTGTAGAAACACGGACACACCTGCACACTGGAGAACGACGGCGATCTCCTTCTCCACGTCCTCAAGAGCTCGTAGTCTGTCGTTGGCCATGTTTTAGAGACTTTCACCGCATCTGCAGGCAAATCCAGCACGATTAGCCGAGCTGCTAGTTACTCACTACCGCAGCGTTACAGCCAGCGTTAGCGACAACAAACAGTAGCAGAGTGACCTTACAAGCCACTTACATCTACTTCAGGACGGAATTAAATCGGCTTAATTTGTCTTTTATGTCGCTCTTAATAAACAAACTTCACAACAAAGCACACGCACCCTCAAATCAGGACGGCGAGCCGAGTGGGACAATCTGCGCTTGACGAAAACGCGAAGCGATTATCTTCCATAGGCTACTGGAGAGAGAAAGACGGAGGATGGAGAGGTGATGTGTTAGTCAGCTAAACCTGTTTAGTTGTGGAGCTTAGATTTGATACTGAGGTAAGCTTGGAGTCGCTCAGTTGGGTCTCCTTTGCGAAAAACGAGTAAATTTTGCGAGCACGTGAAAGTTATGGAGCTGTGGAAGAGTCACGTGCGGGCCGAGCTGTTTCAGAGGGACTGCTTACAGAAAGACGCTTTCTCCGGACTCTTCACTAAAGGTCAGCTGTCCTTCTGCTGTCGACGCTTTAGTTTGAGTAAACTTGGTTAACTGTCACAAAATAATGTCTTTCTTGAGGAGCTCATGAATTCTGATTAAGTATTCCAGAGAATTAGGGGTGTATAAGTCTGGTGGGTGTTTTTAAATCCAGGTAAACATGTATCTCCATTTTTGTTGATTTTAATTTATTCATTATTTAAATAAGGCAGCTGCTCTTCATGTCCTGTGGAAGTTTCACGATGAATAGACCTATAGAAATGCTCCAAAATATCGTCACTGTCCAATGAAAAACATTCATCTCCATTTTTGTCAATTTTAGGTTTTCTACATCATTTAAACACGCCAATGGTTGTTTAGATTGTGGGACAGTTTCATGTGGACCAATAGAAGTGCTTTAAAACAGCTTGGGAAAAACTGTGGTTTCATGGACTTACATTCAATGTAAAGTATGTTTTTGTTCTCTGTCATTGGACAGCCATGATATACATTAATGTACACTGTAAGTTAATGTATATTTACACAAATGCTGTTCGCTTTAGACTATGAGGATACATTTGTTAGGGCCAGCATATGGCCATTTTACAAGAGGGCTCAAAAATTTAATTCAATTCAATTAAAGTTTATTTGTGCAGCACAATGTTGTCACAAAGCAGCTTTACAGAAGTTTGAAAACAGACTGTTACATCATATATCCCCCTCTCAGCAAATCAGAGGCGACAGTGGCAAGGAGAAA
Organism: Megaleporinus macrocephalus; assembly: GCA_021613375.1. Lineage (NCBI taxonomy): Eukaryota > Metazoa > Chordata > Actinopteri > Characiformes > Anostomidae > Megaleporinus > Megaleporinus macrocephalus. The sequence goes on from CM038720.1 coordinate 33,038,943, forward strand.
CTCCCTCAACTGGAGGAAGAAACCTTGGGAGGAACCAAGACTTACAAGGGGAGACCCATCCTCCTCTGGTCAAACAGTATTTACAGATATATATATATAACAAAGAAAAGCTGAGAGAATATCTGTTTGATGTCTGGATGGCAAAACTTTAGAAACTGCATTGGTAGAGGCAGTGTATGACTGAGTCTTGTATGATTGAAACAGTCCCATCATATCTCAATGCTGGTACATCTGGATGGCACAGAGATGTAACTGAGGGTGTAGCAGTTGGCACAAATGGACAGGTGAGCTGGCTGGTGATGGGTGAGGAGGAGGCCCTGATGGTCAGTCCTCCAACAGCGTTCAACAGGACGGAAGTCGTTACCTCAGGAAGAGTAAAGAGAGAAAATTATTTCGGCTCAGGAGTATGACTGTAGAAAATATGAATTTCAGAGCCAGGCTGGCGACTCCGGCAGATCTAACTATAACAGCATAAACTGAAAGGAGAGAACCAGAATGTAACATAGACATGAGAGCACCCTAAAACACAGGGATCACCCCCCTCCACCGTCAACAAACCTGTGTGATTGTGTGAAGTGGTGGGACAACAGCACCAACATATTAGTTTGCCATTAACCTCTGTGTCCATTGACAGTAAAGACTTACATTGAAAGTCCATGGAACCAGATTTATTTCCAAGCTACTTTGGAGCATTTTCATTGGTCCAGTCATCATGACACTTTGACAACTATAGAGTTCAAGTGTGGTGGGTCTTATGTGTGTAGGGGTGATATGATATTCAGTTTCGGGTCCAATACAATATTATATACTGAGGTGCATATTCAGTTTGATGTTTGTTGTTTATGGGTAAGAGTATTGAATGTACAGAGTTCTGGTTATTATCTACAGAGACTAATTTAGCTCAGATAAATACCAATTTCAAAAGTTCTTGTCTAAAGTAGTAGTCTTATAATAATCTGCACTCTAAACTACCTCATATAAAACCCAAGGCTTTATTTGCAACCCCTAAAATACAAAGTACAAAATCGTTGCCGAGTCTAACATTAAGCATTAAAGGTGCAATATGTAAGATGGCACGATCTGTCCAATTTATACTCCACCTGGTTTCTCCTCCTTCTCTCTTCACTCCTCACCCTGTTTACTTATGCTGCTCATCAGGAGGCTGTATTTGCTAGCCAGTTAACTTGTACATATGATTTCATTCTGTTTGGGGTCTTGTCCATACATACTCCCACTGCATGGGGGGGTGGTAAAGCATAGCGGTCTAGAGAATATGTATCATGTTATTTATTTACTGTGTAAAAAAGCAAACACTCACTGCTAGTTTGGTGTTTTAGACTTATGCAAAAGATTAAAAGTTGTGTTATACTTTACATCATTGCCATTGTGCACTCTTAATTGTGCTGTTAAATATCTTAAATTGTAGTATTGTATCTTTGCAATGTGAGAGTAGTACACACTTACCAGGTTTTCAGTCTATTTGTAGTGTCCAGATTGGAAGAATTGCTTAATCTACATTTGAGTTTATGGGAGGACTTAGAAAGACAAAGGTAAGCAGTGACTTCTTGTTGTGTGTTTGTTTTTGTGCTAAATTGAAAGTTTTTGAGAACTGTCTTAGGGGTGTGCGATAGATATCGTCTACAATAATATCTTAATTGCTGTGTTTACGATGCACGGGCTGACGTTATCGAGTATGCTACTGATTGGCAAAACAACATCAATCAAAACGCCTCGACTCCACACACTCACTGCTTCATACTTTAGTACAGACTGCTGCGCGTGTGCATTGAGAGCACCCATACTGTGTAGCATAGGTTAAAGCTAGCATAGCTGCCTAAACAACACACCTAAAGCTGAAAATGAGTAAACACACTGCACCAGAGGAAGAAACTCAGACACCGCCAACCTCGCCTCGTCTAGATTTAGATTGAACTCCTAGGCGAGGATCATCTTCATTGGTGTGGAGCTGGTCTGGATCTGAAAAGACTGATGTTGCTCAGAAGATGACAGTTTACAGACTTTGTAAGAAATCAGCCGTTAAAGATCATCCACAGCTAACCTGTTCATCATCTCCCAACAAACCACCACACAGAGTATGAGGAGTATGAAGAGTATGAGGAGTATGAAGAGAGTATGAGCAGTATGAAGAGAGTATGAGGAGTGTGAAGAGAGTATGAGGAGTATGAAGAGAGTATGAGGAGTGTGAAGAGAGTATGAGGAGTATGAAGAGAGTATGAGGAGTATGAAGAGAGTATGAGGAGTATGAAGAGAGTATGAGGAGTGTGAAGAGAGTATGAGGAGTGTGAAGAGAGTATGAGGGGTATGAAGAGAGTATGAGGGGTATGAACAGAGTATGAGGAGTATGAAAAGAGTATGAGGAGTAGGAAGAGAGTATGAGGAGTATGAAGAGAGTATGAGGAGTATGAAGAGAGTATAAGGAGTATGAAGAGAGTATAAAGAGAGTATGAGGAGTATGAAGAGAGTATGAGGAGTATGAGGAGAGTATGAGGAGTATGAAGAGAGTATGAGGAGTATGAAGAGAGTATGAGGAGTATGAAGAGAGTATGAGGAGTATGAAGAGAGTATGAGGAGAATGAACAGAGTATGAGGAGTATGAAGAAAGTATGAGGAGTATGAAGAGAGTATGTGGAGTATGAAAAGAGTATGTGGAGTATGAAGAGAGTATGAGGAGTGTGAAGAGAGTATGAGGAGTATGAAGAGAGTATGAGGAGTATGAAGAGAGTATGAGGAGTATGAAGAGAGTATGAGGAGTGTGAAGAGAGTATGAGGAGTATGAAGAGAGTATGAGGAGTATGAAGAGAGTATGAGGAGTATGAAGAGAGTATGAGGAGTATGAAGAGAGAATAAAGAGAGTATGAGGAGAATGAACAGAGTATGAGGAGTATGAACAGAGTATGAGGAGTATGAACAGAGTATGAGGAGTAGGGAAAGCTTTGGGAGCGCGCTGTCTAGGACAGATCTAAATCAGCTAAGGTGTCTGGCAAAACACACACTCAGCCAACTTCAGCGGAGCCATTCACTAGAAAAGCCCCCCCGTGACCCTGACTATCGGGATAAAGCGGAAGATAATGAATGGATGGATGGATGGGCATTAATATCCTTTAAGACTTTTACAAACACATTTTTAAATCTATTATATAAATAATATATATATTCTGCAAAATATTATTTATTGTTATCAACAAAATTACAGAAAATATCGAGATATCAGTTTCTGTCAATATCGCACAACCCTAAACTGTCTACATGAGCACTGTCTTTACTGTGATGATTGCGCAACTAGTTTGTGATTTTCTTTTTGAAGTTCCTTTAGTTCAAATGATGAAATAAAAAGGCCAGCGGAGGAAAAAAACTCTCCAAAGCTGTATCTGCAGTTTAAAGAGACTGAGCATGTTAAACAAGAGGTATGTTTGTTCTTCCTAGAACATTGCCTTTTTTCTCTCTCTCTCTCTCTACCTGGGTGACCAGCCCAGTTTAGTGATTTTTCTGCTCAAACACAAAACCTGGTAACAGGTGAATTAAGGAAGATGTGTTTAAGAGGAAAAATAATCAAGCTGTGCTTGACACTGGCTATCCAAACCTAGAGTTAGAGACCCCTGGTTTACCTAAATGACGCTGATAAATCATGTTAATGTAGAAACTACATTAACTACATAAACTACTACTTGTGTAATAAAAGCATGTGTACCTTTTTTGTTGATTTTTGAAAAAAAAAAGCAAACACCCTCTGCAGCAGTTTCTGAAAATGTTAATGCGAAGTTACTTTGAATATTTGATAAACTGATTATACACTTGAAATAATAGTAATAATAAAAGTTGAAGAGTCTCCAAACACCATTAAATCATTAAGGTCCTGCTCTGAATATAGGAATATAACGATGTTCTTGAATGGGCAAAGGTTTGTAGGTTAATTTCAGACTAAGCAGACTTTAAAGCCTTTAAAACTAACTCTAAACATTCTAAATCTAATTGCATATATCAAGTTGTTTAACTTATAAAGCAGGTTAGACTGAGGATATATATATATATATATTTTTTTGTAATATATACAAAAACTTTCTCAGTCCATGTGTGGAAACTCGTTCTTGTAAACACGAATGCATTTCTTCATTGTGTGCCTGCAGTAGTGTAACCCCGCCCACACATGCTGATGTTATAAGGAGTGTTTTAGCCCAAACCATTTCTTGAATGAGGAAGCATACAGGGCAGCCAATCAGAAGAAAGCTAACTTAAATACATCACTTTTAAAGGCACAGTAACAAAAACCAGGCTGTTGAATTCAAAGACAAATTGTTGGAATATGGTTATGTAAAAAAAATAGTTTCCTGTGGTACCATATTAGATATTTAATCATTGAGTCGTTAGGTCTTATTTGATTTGTTAGGGCTGGTGAGGCAGGTCAGGAAATGTCATTGGAATAGTAAATTCTTGGACAGGTCAAACTCAACAACAGTCAGCTACTCCAAGCAGCTGGCTGAGTAGGGCTGTAAGAAAATATCGAAATATTGAATATCGGGATATTATGTTTTGTGATACTGTATCAATTCTCAAAAACATAGTATCGATACACAGATTCCTGGCAGACAGTAAATCCTTGTGTGTTGGGTTTAAACCTCAGACCACTAGATGGCAGTGTTGTAATCCATTTTCAGCTCCACTCCAACATTAACAAGCAGCACAAGGGCGCAATTGTAATTGCTATTGTAAGCATTGATAAACCTGTTCATATAGTGGTGTGTTTTAATAGTAAGATCTGGGAAATCGTAGTATATCACTTTGCTTGCAATATCGCAGTATATCACGATATATTTAATTGTGGCCGTTGTATCATGATACGTATTGTATTGCCAGGTTCGTGCCAACACACAGCCCTAAAGCTGAGGATCTGAAAGTGAAGCTAATTGATAAGTACAAAGCAGGAGTGGGCTATAAAAAGATATCAGAGTGTTTCCACTCACAATTCCCACTGTCTCAAAGTTTAGTAATAATTGGCAGGGAAGGTTAAGGCGAGAATCGGAAGACCAAGTAAACTCAAACAGAACAGCCCTTTTGCTGGCCAGATGAGATATGAGAGTAAAGACCCAGCAAGAAGGTTTAGAGCTGCTTGCACAAACAGGATCTGCATTGAATAATAGTTAGATAAAAACCTCCAACTGCACTGCAGAGGTCAACATTTGAAAGTATGAAAAACTCTTTGGAGACACTGATTAAACTAAATTTGACCTATGAAGTAAAATTTTTGCCCACAGTCACAGTATGTTGAAGAAGGAGCAGCATTGATGAACGAAAACGCCTTGCCAACTTTTAAGCATGGGGGTGGATCTATTATTCTTTGGCTCTGGATAATCAGAGAACTAGCAGCATTCTGATAAGAAGAGCTGGCGATGTTTTCTAAAGCAGTTAGACTCTTGGCTGCCTGCAAAAAGCATTTGTAAGCTGTGATATTGGCCAACAGGGTGGTGATGGGGGGAATTGTTAATGAGGAAGAGTACTCATATCTATTTTTGCACATGAAAGAATCAAATATGAAATAAATTTGCATTAAGATTTGCAGAAAAGAAGTTTGATGCAGAGGTAGTGTTCTCTTCTTTTCGTTTTAAGAGAAAAAAAAACAAACTATAGTGTAAAAGAATAAACTAATCATATAATTAGAGATTATAATCTAGTAAATTGTAATAATTCCTATAAATATTCTGGAATAAAAATTATTTTCATATTATTATTATTATTAATATTATTGTGAAAAATTCAGCTTGCACAGAAAGTCTCAGACCTGACTAGTGAGCTGTACCTCAAGGAGGCGGAGCTGCAGTACTGTCACTCACAGTAAGTGCCACCAGTCAAAGATCATAAATAATTCTCACGCTCGTCACACGGGTGGTCTTTATTTTATAACGTTTTCTCCTGGTGCTGCAGAGTCAGCCGCTACCGCGGTGAAGCCGTTCTGCTGGCCAAAGGGGCGTCCTCACTGCAGGATGATCTGTCAGACTGTCAGTATAAACTGGAGTGTCAGTCAAAGGAGTTGGCAGCATTGCGATTGGAGCAGAAGATGCTGAGGGAGGAGTTAGCAGTCACACATCAGGAAAAAGAGGAGCTACTTGAGCGCTGGTTGGAGAAGAAGAGAGAGGAGGCCGAGCGCTTGAATAAGCACAATGCCACTCAAGAGAGGTGAATATCTGCTTTCTGTCTGGCATTAGTTTAGATTATTCAGAGTTAATGAACAGGCTCTGATTATTATGTCCTGCTCTGTCTTTGTCATTAAATTGCTTTGAATATAGGGATATAATAATTTTCCTACATGGACATACATTTCAGACTAAGCAGACAGAATTATTACAAGTTTTAAAAACTTTTATATACCAAATTTTAAGTTGTTTATTGTATAAAGCAGGTTAGACTGAAGATAATACATACAAAAACATTGAATTCACTGTAAAACCAAATGCACTTCTCATTGTGTGCGTTCAATAGTTTGACCCTTGCCCACCTTGACCCTTCCGCCCAAACCATGTCTTGAATAAGGAATCATATGGGGCAACCAATCAGAAGAAAGATAATTTACATACATCACTCTTAAAAGCACAGTAACAAAAACAGGCTCTTGAATTCTAAGAGAAGAATAGTTGAAATATGGTCAGTAAAAAATATACTGGAAGTGTTTTGATATATAAAAAACACAAACGTCATAAGTGGATCTGAAGGAAAAACATAGCATACAGAAAAATGTAGGATATGACCTTTTAAAACATGCTGTATATTCTGTACACTGTATATGTATTGTGTCCTGTGAAACCCTATTGGATATTTAAATACTGTATTATATTTTACACATACACCCGGATTCAAATGTTTAAACAGCCTCAGTCAAACTACATGTTCAGTATATAAGTGAACTCATCCTTTACAAAGAACAAACTTCTTTTTTTGCAAAAGTAAATGCACAAATTTCTGTTAGCCGAGTTTAATGCAGTAGGAAAATACCTCTACTTTTTCTAATAAATGCTTTTGTATGGAAATGTGAAGACATCTGTAGACATTTAACGTTTCACTTAGCGTTGTAATGCTTGAACTGTTACATACGACTGTAATTAAAATAAATAAATAATAATAAAAAATATATATATCTACACATCTATCATATGTAGTTTTTTTAAAATTATTATTTATTTATTGATTTATTTTAATTACAGTCGTATGTAACAGTCCAAGCATTACAACACTAAGTGAAACGTTAAATGTCTACAGATGTCTTCACATATCCATGTGTGTGTATATATATATATATATATATATATACACAGTAAATGCCTGGTCATTGACTAAAGTGTTGATTTTTGTTATTCCTCTCTGGTAGATGGAATCGTTTTGTGAACAAACGTCACTTTGGAGGGTCTCATCGTCAGACGTGTGTAGCTTCCAATGGCCCGCGAATCATTCAGAGAGATTCAGCTGAACAGCCTCCGCCATACAAGAATGAATGAATGCTCAATCGTCACTGTTTTGTTGAGTATTTTGTCTTTTTTTTTAAAAAAAACATTGTCTATAAAAATATGCATCCAGTGCCCTATCCTAAAGCCATGACTGGAAGTACTGTACTTTCCTAAAATATGTTGTCACCAATTTCCAAGTCAATTATGTGATACCAAAAAATTCTAAACTCTTTATTCATCATATTGCATTAAAGAAAAGAGGCATTGTTTGAATATTTTTATTTTATTTAAAAAATTAAATAAATTCTGAAATTCAAAAAAAAATGTAAATGGAAAACAATGTTTTTTCACAATTATTAAACTTGTATTAACATGATGATGAAGACTATACTTATTTTTTTTTAAATCTGAGACATTAATCTCTATTCATCTGGCAGAAGTTTTCATTTTCACCAAAAGCAGCACTTTTATTTACATCAGAGGGTGCTGACCGGCGACATAAAAACACCCTTCAAATGCACACACAGCCATAGACGGTCTTTACAGCACCACTATAGCACACGCCATATCAGCCGTGATATGAATGAATGAGGAATGAAGGAGCCTGTATACCTGAGGGTTGGATACAGTATGCCATGGATAACACAAACAGAAGTCTTATTAGTATTAAACCAAGCGTAACTGCTTACAAAGGCTGTCTTTGTAAACCATTATGGAGGGCGATGAGGTTTGTGCAACAGGGTTCTGCCTGGGATGCCCAATATGGTCAGTTGTTCAGTACGTTTCAGTTATAAGTTCTGAGTTTTGAGAATCACTAAATGTTACTAACACATACATGGAAATTAAGCTTTAAAAAGGCATTTCAAAATCAACTGTAAAAGATCACAGAACAACAAAATAGCATAGGTTCTTTCAATTTGGATTAACTCTCCAAATCGTTTTCCTGCTTTTATCCACTGAAGGTTGGCACACGCAGCACGTAAGCTCACAATTTGCTTATGCAAGGATGAATTCTGTGGGGTTTTTTCTCTCTCCTGTGTTCAAAGCTCTTTACAATTTAGCACCTCTCCTCAGATTTTCATCCCATCCTTAAACTGTATAAAATGTTCAGCATCTCTGAAAAGCCTCTTTTCCTTTAAACAATACAGTTAAGTAGTTGGCAGAATACTGCTCCATCAAAAGGATGTCACAAAGCCTAAGAAAGAGTTTCATTATGAGAGACATTGTTCGTTTGAGTGGATTAGTTGGTGGTTTTTGTGATGCTGTGAGTTTCTGGGTCGAGTGGAAGGGGAGGGGGGTTGAGGGGGAACGTGGGAGGAATAGAGCCTCAGCAGTCCTCATCCTTGTCATCAGTGGTTCCTTTTAACCGCAGGCGGGCGAAGTCTTCAAACACCAGGTCATCATCCTGGGTGAAGCTACTATTGGAAAGAGAAAGACAAATTGGACACATCAAGTGACAGAACAAAACGGACACATGGCAACCCTTGTTTTTCAGTAAACAAATATTCCCAACATGAAAGGAGTGAATAATCTGCTCTCTACAAACCATTTTTTCATCACAAACTTACTTTGTGTCAAACTCTATGAGGTTGGTGTCAATAGGTGGGTCTGCCTCTGGTACAGCTGTTAAAAGCAATATCAATAATCATTAGAATCATATGATAGCCTATAAACAAACTTAAAGCTGCACTATGCAAGACACTGCAATTTGGAGACCTCTCTGGTGGAAATGTGTAATTACATGCAATGTATAGAAGAACATTTTGTGCTGTTGGTTGTGCCTTAGACCCCCATAAGCAGATGAATGTGATGATAGTGTGCGTGTGAAGATGTGTGTAAACAGATTGATTTGCAATATAAGCTTAAGCTACATGTCTAACTTGCTAGGGTGCAGGTCAAGTTCAAGATTATGAATTGTAAAGAGCTCTATGTCAGGGGTATTTAATTGGAACTTTTTTATAGTGTGTTATTTTGTGTTATTTGTTGTTATGATTCAGAGCCATAAACTATATACTGAAGTTGCCTAGTATCAGCATTTTATGTCATTAGCAACTGAAAGACAAACTAATTACACATACCTTTCTGTAATCATTTAACAATATTTCCTGTTTAAATGCAGAACTGAATGAACTATTCATAAAATTTAAAATAAATGTCTTTTCCTCACATAAAGAAAAAAAAAAAAAAACAAGGGCTGCTTTTAAGAAACAGCATGCTTTTGGAAAAATAGTGTATCTTAGTGTTATAGAAAAAGTAAATAATTAATACTTGGACAATGTTTGGGTCCAGCCCTGGAACATGGTCCACCTATTAGTGACCTCTACCCTAAGATAAATTAGGGCCAATCTTCTGTTGTAGGAGTCCTGTAGATCTTTTCATGTCACGCTATTTGGCTAATAATCTATTTGGCTAGTAATCTATTAAATCAATTATCAATTAATCTATTAAATCAATTGGTGTGCAGAGAACCACTAGTCAAGTGGGAAAAAAAACTGTTTTTTTTTTTTTTGTTTTTTAAGGGACAAGAAACTTGTTCTCATATTGTTTTCAAAGGAAACCAAGTATCTCCAGTTTTCATCTGCATAATTTGAACTCTACAGATGTCCTTTACAAGGTATTAAAATGTTATAATAAGACCATGATAATGGCCCAAAACAGCTTTGAACTAATTACATTTCCATGAACTTACATGGAAAGCAAAGAATGTTTTCATCCTTCATCGGATTAGTATCAGTTTTAAATGTCTCTGGGGTGTGTTTGCTTGTATTTTGACGGGGCTTGGCCTCCAGATATAATCCTGATACGCATGCAGTGAGCAGGTGTAAATAGGGTCTTCTTCCTACTTTCTTGTTCCTTCACTAGAAAAATAAGCTGTTTGACTCTTCCCAAGCAGTTATCTTAAGTATCTACATGTGGGTTTACAAAAATGGTCAAGGTAACTCAAAATAAAATAAAATAAAATAAAATATGGCTTCAGACAGGCCCCAGATGAGTCTGTCTCACAGAGCACTACAGTGGTGTTGTTCAGTGTATTCAAGTGCTAAAGTACAGCAGGAATGGACAGGAATACCTGAGGCTGGTCGAGAGCTGGAGAGATCTACAGGTTTAGGATGCATTAAGACAAAGGGCAGCTCAACTGAGACATCTCTGTGGAAGACACACACAAAAAACCACGATAGTTATTAGAACAGTTATTCTGGTGTGTAGATACGGTTGTCATCTGGTTAGAATTTCAAAAGAGACCACACATTAGTAGCACAAAGGGCAAGCTTCAATGCCAACCTGGACAGGCAAATCAGGAAACCAGAGTAATGTGTATATTTACCTCTCTAGCAAGCTGCTTAAAAGCCTGATTCAACGCAGGGGAGTTAACAGACAGATGTGGGGGGACAAATACACAGGGAAAAAAAGATGAAAACACCAGCAGAGAACAGAATAATGCGAAAACTCAAATGAAATAATATAGCTAAAGGGTACTGCAGAAAAGACATGGCAGTTAAGGGACAGCATCAGTTGCTTTCTCACCACTGCAAAAAAGAATCTATTATAAACATACACACAGACAATTTCAATAAGTACACCTCATTATATCTATACCACTTGATTCCTATTTTATCAGGTCCACTTGCCATATAAATTAACTAGTTCTACAATTACAGACTGTAGTCCATCTGTTAGACCTCTTACTCTGTGGACCAACACAGGACTTTACATCTAAGGTGGACCAACAAAGTCAGCGTGTCTAAAAGGGTGGACAGTGTTTAAAACACTGTCTGACCCACCACTGCAGTCCTGAGATTGATTCATCACCCATATAATGCCTGTTCTGGGGTAGTACTGTGGGTCTGTAATTACAGAAGTATAAAGTCCTCCTATACAGCAAAAGGATCTAATAAAGTGGACAATGATAAAGAAGTGACCAGTAGGTGTAAATCTGCATACAATTCCATGGAGTAAAGAAAAGTCCCTTATTGTACATGATTTTGAGGACTGCATTTTCTTGCATATACATCAGACACACAACAGCACTTTTTCAATTGCTCATCTGCAATTATTTTTAGTATTCTGGAGAATTAAATACGATAAATTCACTTTTAGGCAGGTCAGATCCTAAACATCTCATGCCAGCAGGAGAATGCCTACCTTGATTACCTCTTTTAATTCAGCACTGAACATAGCCACTGAGGTTACCATGTTACTATCAAGCACAAGAAAACAGAAAAAACAGAACGAGACAGCAGAAGTGGCTGATATGTTTCATTCAGTATGTGACAGACATTACGTCACAGTGTGGTCTCCACAGTTTATGTTGATACTGCATCTCACGGATGCATCCAGTTCACTTCTGAGGACGTGCGCTTCAAACAAATGCAGGATATATGCCACAGCCATTTTGTGCATGCACAAGGCGTAGATAAAATTAACTTTTGACCGGTAGTGTACTAAAGCGTTTGACTGGTAGTGTACTAAAGCGTTTGACTGGTAGTGTACTAAAGCGTTTGGCCGGTAGTGTACTAAAGCGTTTGGCCGGTAGTGTACTAAAGCGTTTGACTGGTAGTGTATGTAAAACGTTTGTCTGGTAGTGTATGTAAAACGTTTGTCTGGTAGTGTATGTAAAACGTTTGTCTGGTAGTGTATGTAAAACGTTTGTCTGGTAGTGTATCTAAAACGTTTGGCCGGTAGTGTACTAAAGCGTTTGGCCGGTAGTGTACTAAAGCGTTTGACCGGTAGTGTACTAAAGCGTTTGACCGGTAGTGTACTAAAGCGTTTGGCCGGTAGTGTACTAAAGCGTTTGACCGGTAGTGTACTAAAGCGTTTGACCGGTAGTGTACTAAAGCGTTTGACCGGTAGTGTATCTAAAGCGTTTGGCTGGTAGTGTATCTAAAGCGTTTGGCTGGTAGTGTATCTAAAGCGTTTGGCTGGTAGTGTACTAAAGCGTTTGGCTGGTAGTGTACTAAAACGTTTGTCTGGTAGTGTACTAAAACGTTTGTCTGGTAGTGTATCTAAAGCGTTTGGCTGGTAGTGTATCTAAAGCGTTTGGCTGGTAGTGTACTAAAGCGTTTGGCTGGTAGTGTATGTAAAAGGTTTGTAATTTTTTTAATACAACAGTCACAAAATTATAATAAATATCGTCGCTGTCCAATTAAAAACATTTTTGTCGATTTCTCTTGCTCTACATCAGGGGTGTCCAATCTTATCCACAAAGGGCCGGTGTGGCTGCAGGTTTTCATTCCAACAAAGCAGGAATACAACTGATCAGCAGTTGGAAGACAGATGAACTGATTAAACAAGTAGAACCAGGTGTGCTCCAGCCTGTTTGGAGTGAAAACCTGCAGCCACACTGGCCCTTTGTGAATAAGATTGGACACCCCTGCTCTACATCATTTAAATGTAGCAGCTGCCTTTTACATTATGGAAACATGTCATAATAATAAATGGACCAATAGAAATGCTCCATTCCATTGACTCCTCCTGTAAAGTTGCCATTTTGGAGACACTTCTTTTTCCTCATTGGACAGCAACGATATGTGTGAGGTCACACAGTCTGGTCCCTCGTTAGTTGCTCGTTCGTGCTAAAGTTATAAGGAGCGTTTCTGCTTGGATTTTTTTTTTGAGACCCATCATAACAGAGCTTGTTTACATATATCAGTCTTTACAACACCAACAAAAAAAACCTGTGTAACTATGAGAAAAAAAATTATGATGTTTCTGATATATACACTCGTACAAGTGTCATACGTGAGCCTCTGGGGGGAAAATACACAATACAAGAAAAATGTGGATGCTTAACTTATTATTAAGACATTATGCATGCAGCTTATTTTTTTAGTCCAGGGAACATAAAAAATATTTTTTATTTGAAGGAAACTATTGTGGCTACAGGAGACTTTCTTACTTTTGTGGACGCTCTTTAAAGAAATACCTTTTTTATCTTACATTTTATACAGCAGTATATAAGTCAATAAGTCTTGTGTTATAAAAACTGTACAATCTCCTTATAAACACATATGAATACTAATATATGTACTTATAGTAACACTCCAAATGAGCATTTTTTGGGTCAAATTCATGATTCAAGTCTAGGTCAGGAATCAGAGATAGTAGCAGCCCTGTACAATCAGTGGGCAGTACTGGCAAACTTTCAAACCAAACTAAACACACAATGAAACATTTGTCCCTCCAGCTCTAACGTACTGCTCCTTGTTGTCTGCTATTCTATGCACCCAGTATCATCAGCCCACATCACACAGACTGCAGAGAATCCGTTATTTAAGCAAAGGCTTAAACAAGTGTGGAAAGAACATGCAGCTGGTTGGATGCAAAGCACCTGTGTGTGCGTGTGCGCACTGACCTATAAGATCAAAGCTATGAATCATATAACTTATCAAAAATGGATTTATGCAAAGTGCACTTGCTGAAGTCCTCTGACGCATGAATTGTAATAGCTCAAATAACAGTCATCCAGACCCTGTGGAGAGAGTAAATGCCAGACTACAAATGCACCCCGCTACAGTATAACTGCGTATAGAAGATGGAACTGTGTCAGAGGAGCTGGTGACTCACCCTCCGCGGGAGACGACGAGTTTGACTTTGACTCGATACGACACCAGCACTCCAAGAACCTCCTTGTTACATCCATCCTTAACACTGCAGAAGACAAAGACAAATATGATGATAGAGCAGATTAGTCTGTCCTAATTCTTTACATAATGTTACAGGGAAGCATTTTGGAATCGGCTCATAACACGAAATTGGCAATCAGCCAACTTATTGTTTTTATTTTGGCAAAGCTGTGTTGCATAAAAAACATAAACATTTAACAAAATGATTACACAGAAGTCTTAACAATATAGAACAGTAAATACAACAAATAACAACAAGTAACTGTAAATATAACAAATAACTGTAAATATAACAAATAACTGTAAATATAACGTATATAACATAACAAATAACTGTAAATATAACACAAATAACTGTAAATATAACATATATAACAAATAACTAAATATAACATATATAACAAATAACTGTAAATATAACAAATAACTGTAAATATAACACATATATAACAAATAACTAAATATGACATATATAACAAATAACTGTAAATATAACACATATATAACATATATAACAAATTACTGTAAAAAATTACAAATAGACAGTGTCTTTTCCCTTTATTAAAGTTCTTTGTTGGAGAACAGGAGTTTTAATTTTAGAAAAACTGTGCCTGTGACAGAGACAACATGACATAGTTTGTGCTGTTTTTAAATGCTGGTACACGTCTAACAAAATGTCATAGCATAATTCTTCATGACTCATTGTGCTAAACAGCCAGGTGCCTCCTCCTTTCAGTGTAGCTCTTTATTTGGATCATGTTATTTAAACAGGCAACTGATTTAAAACTAAACAAATTAAAATAGCAGATTGGCCCACAAAAGAACGAACACACACACACACACACACACACACACACACACACACACACACATATATATATATATATATATATATATATATATATATATATATATATATAAATATATATATTCCATGTTGACTCATAAAAATCCTGGAAGAGTACTAGTGTGTGTGTCCTATGTTTAAAATAAGACTTTACAAACAAAACAAAAAAAATGTTGTTATTTTGGCTGTAAAGGAATCAAACATAATTAATCTGGATTGGTGCATCCCTACGATATAGATACAGATTTACATTGATAGATACAGATTTTAACGATTGAGGTACATACATGGTGCTGGAGGCCAGGTTAGTGTCTTCATGCTTGAGTTTGCCATCCAGTGCGAGCCCTCGTTTCTCCCTGTTATTGTTCAAGGTGGGTGTGAGCGTGTACACCTTACAGAACGTGGAGCTGGATGATACCTGGTCACTGAGAGAACACAGGGAATTGTTTGACTTAAAAGTATATACGCACACACACACACACACACACACACACACACACACACACACACACACACACACACACACACACTAACACATGGGCTAAAACAGATGGGCAGAATTAAAAAAGTGCTCCTGCAAAATGGAAAATTTAAAAAGTCCCCATATTGCGATATTAAAAACATTACAAACCTTCAACAATTTCATGCAACAACTCTCTATTCTGACCAAAATTATTTTTCTTAGTTGCATCACACGAATATCTTGATTGTGTAGGCCTTTAATGCAGCAGTATTTACTCTATTAAATACTATTCCAAAATAAATATACAAGTGATAAACACTGACACTTACTCTGCCTCAATCTGAGCCACCGGACATTTGTACTGGGCCGTGCTGAACAGACAGATATCAGCATACTGCCGCACTGAGGAGAGAGGACAAGGTTATTGTACATGATACTGCAGAAGAAAAACAAAACATATCTGAATATACAGCACTGTACAGAACTCTGAGACCCTTCATTTGATTGATTTTTAGTCGAACATGTGATGACGATGTCTGGACTCTGGGGTCCATCGTTATGATAACACCAGAAGTGTCTTTGTTTGGATTGATTTTTTTGTTTTTTAAATCTCCGTTTCTCAATGAAGCCTTCTTTGACAGCTACACATCCTTTCCAACTGACAGCGTTGAGTCTCCTTACAGCAAAAGGATGGACAAAATAGCTTGCTCATCTCTGTTTGTCAAAGACAAAAGCTTTAAGTAATGCTTATCTGATGAAGACAGTTTTAATGGCCCACTTGGTTTTGCATGGTTGTTTGAAGTCTGAGTTTCTTTTTTAATTATATTATATTTATATATTATATTTAAACTTTTTTGGAAACTTCTCCCCCCCCACTTAGTTTTATTTGACTGACCTCTTCCTTATGTGGTTTATTTTATACCAAACCCATAAAAATTAATAACTTGTAATTATTCCCATTTTAACAGAACATTAAACAAAGGACCTTTGCACAGTACCGTAGCGTAGACAAATCTCTAACCTGATATTTTGACTCTTTTGACAGTCTTGGTTGAATTGTTGGTCACATGGACATTCACACTGATGGGCTCCCCATGATAGTACAGCTGGAGAAAGAACACCATCATATTCACATATTAACGTATAGAAAGATACTGTATTAGCATATCTCTCTGTTAAATATACAGTATGCTAATCACCTCTTTATCTAGGGAGGCCTCTAGATGCAGAGAGCGGTCAGACATTAAAAAGCTCCGTGTTGTCTCAACCATAGGCTGGGGGCCAGGTTTCTCAGGAGCATACTGGACTTTACGAATCACTAATCGCACAGAATTTCTGCAACACAACACAAAAGCTGATTGTGACAAAACCACATTGCTCATCACACGTTGACAATTATCCAATTATTCCATTCATGATATACACATTACAGGCTCTCACGCTTTATTCTATAAAGAAACATAATGTACATGAAGTCAGCTTACCGTTTATGAATCTTTTCCTCCACCGACCTGGCACAGAAGGCTCTGATCTCATAATCTACCCCACAGGCCTGGGCAGGACAAAGAAACCAAGCTTTAAACCATCAGATAAGATCATGCATGCTGCACCAGTTGGACACATCCATTAGCATACATCTCTTAAATCACTGATTGTCAAATCCTTTTTATTCCCATCATGCATTTATAATGGGACATTATAAAAGCTCCCATAGGTGCAATGTGCAGGTGTCCCAATACTTTGTCCATATTGTGTTTTAACATCTATGCAGGGCAGCCAGAGAGGTCAGTGAGGTAAAAACAAAACCAGCAAGTCTCCAGCGATCAGATAAGAAGGTACATGCTGTATCTATGAATCTATGTAAATAAATTATAATATGTCTAAAGGAAAAAGACTGTGGGAGAACAATAATTGAGTCTAGGGCCTCATCCACACATACCTATATCTTTTTAAAATGTTATTATTTTTCCTCCAGAAAAGCCTGTAGGTTTGTGGTCCCTATAATTTGATTTCATACAACTGAAGAAGAACACTGTGAACATGTACACTGCACGAAATACAAAGCTAAAGCAGAGGTTTTCTAACTAAGCGATGATGATGTGTTATAAATACAGTCGATTTTGACCTGCAGACCATGGGTCAAGGTGACTGAACTAAGTGCAGTACATTCTGACGCCTCCAGACTATGGCTGAATGAAAAGGTACAGCTAAACTCAATTATAAACATCTTCCCAACCCCAAATTACCCCTAACTTGCAGCGTAGTCGTCACTCAAGCTTCAGGGCCCTGCATGCTTAATATATGGAAACAGCTATACACATGTGCAAGGTTATGTCAGTGCTTTCAAAAAGCTGTTTTGTTTGTCCTCATGAAAACACTGAATTCTCTTGGAGGACATTTCCAAAAAAGTTTTGTTTTTAGAAAGAGAAAATGCCAATTCTGTGTGTACAGGAGCTGTAAATGCAAAAAAAACCATAATGTTTTCTGATATATCCACATATGTATGTATGGATGGGACTTAAATGCAGGGGAGGAAGGAAGGAGAGAAAGGAAGGAACTTGCAGGAGTCTTCAAGTCACTTCAATTTCACAGTCCTGTTAAACACATGATGGTTTCCAAGTTCCCACTGAATTCCCATGTAGAAGTGAATGTGTGAATGAGGCTATTGATTACCTTTCCAGTGTCCTCAGGACCAGGCTGCAGGGTAACTGAGCATGGCAAGTTTTGAGGGATCTGAAATAAAGAAATGATTCCACATGTAACAATCCTACAACAGACAACATACTTCACTGCTGCTCACAGATGTGTATAGTATAAGTGTACAATGTGTGTGTAAGTGAGACAGAACGTTTCTGTACATACAGTAAAATGAAAAGGATGAGCATGCTGGCCCAGTTTCTTCAAAAGTCTCTCCTGAAGGCGACTATTGGGCTTGCGCTCCTCTGGTATGGGTGGGAAGGCTTGAAATGTTGATATGTAAAGATCTTTCCGAAAGGAAAGTCCAAGAACATCCAAGTCCTCACGGCCATAACGGAAGGCACAGGTTAGCGTCACGAACACTGTGGAAGAACGGAAGGCGTGAATGCGGTGAGGCAGCACATTCACATTGCCCTTTAATTTTTATTTCTAATTTAATACAATAAAAAGTAGAAAACAATAGAACTTAATACAATTTCAAGTAAGATATATAGAATTTAGATGATACGACTGTATTAACAAAAATGGACAGACTGGTTTTAAAACAATTAAGTGTGCTACTTTACCTTTTCTATCTTTGAGATATTCAGGGTCTACCAGGATGACCCCATCTGAAAACAAGGTAAACAGGACAAGTACTTTAAACAAAATATGTTTAAATGTCGGCTTTAAATGGCTCTGCTTTTCCCTGCTCTTAGTGAATAAAGGGATGAAGTTTGTTGCTGAACTCGCAATGTTTCTTCTAGACTTGTAAGAATTGAAGGGGGAGGAAGCAGGACTGTGCATATTCTCGCATTATGTTGCCCCTATTGTTTAGAGTATTAATTAGACACAAATGGCTCCATAGAACTGTTTCTGTTCCTGTGCCCTTAAGACTCATATGCAAATGATGTCTGTTTTGATTGGCTGCCCTGTATTGTGCCAGTCCAGACTGACATCATGAATTCATGACATCAGAAAAATAATGTGTGTTAACATACTTGGCCAATAAATCTGATTCTAAAATTCTTAATTTGCTATTCTTGAATGGTGCATTTGTGGGGTTGGAAAGTGAGAAATATTCATGTTCCCACTTAAACTACACTCGAACAGCCAACAAAGTCATTTTTACAACTCAGGAATCTAGGTGATACATGAGCTGTGATGTATAACGTGAACCTTTGACCTTCTTTTTATTTCCACAGGAGTGAAAAACGCTAAACTTGCACTCAATGTGAAAACTGACGTGCTTTCAATGTACTTTTTTTTAAAACAACAAATAAACAGGTTTTTTTTCATATGGTGGAAATATCTACAAACAAGCACCCCTATTTACTTGATTACCATCTTGTTTATACAACCTTCCAACACGCACATGAACGCAGCAAAGGTTTCCAGACATTGACTGAATGTAGTGCAAGGTACATTCAGTTAACAACGTTTAAATATTACTTCAAACTCTTCATTCAGGTTTCCATTATATGTCCAATGAGATGTTGTGTCCTGCATAGTCCTTACCTACAGGGTCCACCTGATCTAAATGATCCACAAAATCTCTTTTCCCCAGGTACACTGTAATCTGAAAGATTGAAAGCCATAGAGAGCCATTTGTAAACACAAAAACCACCATTTACCCTTTTTAAGCCACATTAAGCCACAAAATATTGGTCACGTGTGGATTTACCTTGCAATTTGGACTGGATTTCTTGAATACCCTAAAGAAAGATGACAAACCAAGTTTAAAACTAAACCACTGCTAGGGCTGCAACAACATTACCATCCTGGTTGATCAGTATGAGATTAGACAACCAGAGTGGATGATCATGCAGAGAGCTTCAGCTCTAAGGTGTTATTATAATTCAGGAATCATAGACAGACAAACAGACAGTTTAAAAAAACACAATGGCAGCAAGCACAACTTGGCCGAGAGGTCAGCTAGCAATAGCAGGCTTTTGCCAATTCAGTAACACGCCCACAAGCAGAAAGTGAATGGCTGATTAAAGAGCCAACATTAACTCTTTAGGCGACACCTAACGATGATAGTGTCCTCTGTAACAACATGCGTTTAGAAAGCGTGTCGCTAATATATCACCTACTGCTTTAATTCTGCTTACCTGCATTTGGAAAAGCTTAGAAAACTGTGAACAGCTAACTTGCGTCCCCGAAGAGGCTAAACGCTTCTGTTGTTTATTACAAACAGGTGACGCTCCGTTACTAGCTACGTTACCATTAACCGTATCGACCGTTACATTTCATACGGAGACTGCATCTCAAACAAAATAATGTCCTCTCATTTACATCAGGTTCAGTGTTTGTAATCTATCTAGTCTCATAACACGGTCAGCTAGCTGGCGAAGGCGCGTATCTCGTTAGCTAACCTAGCTAGCCAGCTAACGGTAGTTAACATGTTACTTAAAAGCTGCGAAGGAGGAAAAACAGCCAATCCGTTTCTGCTTTTCAGCTCAAACCGAGCGCGTAACATCTCACCGGGTGCCTGCCTTGTCCCCCATATCCAGGGAGAATGTGGCCGTCAGAGTAGGAGGAATCTGTAGCGCTTAGGCGGTTTATTGTGTAGTAAAACACATCTAGCGTTATTTTAGCCAGCAGCCTCCGCCGAACACTCAGAGCAGCTGTGAGGAGCGGAAACAGCAGCGGCGGCAGTAGCGGCAGCGCGGTCTGCAGAGCTTCTGCCGAGATTTTCTTTTTCATAATAAAGCAGATACTCACCCTCTTTTTCTGCTTCTATTTCAGTTTTACGGAGAATAGAAAACATAAATAATACGTTTACAGAGTTACAGAGATCATTATTTACATTTAATGATTACATTAGCATTAGATTGCATTACTATACATGATTATTTTTTTATTATAGCTCTGCAGATGTAACTTTTACTACAATACCAGTAAAGAAAACACTCCATATTCGTGTAAGGACTATAACTGTAGTCATAGCTGTAATACCAGTTTGCTCATGAGCGATTAATACAGTGTCCACCTGTCTGTCTAGATCTCTGTAAGAAAATAGAAAAAGGCTTGGGTCTTGCAGAACTGTGTTTTGTGATACTGTATCAATTCTCAAAAACACTGTATTAAGTATTAAATCATTCGTTTATTGATAAGATTGGGGCCGAACAGTGGTTTTGTGTTGTGTTTAAACCCCCAATCGATTGATAACAGTGTTATAATCAATCTTCAGTCATTAGACTCTTCCACTCCAACGTATACAAGTAGTGTAAGGGCGCACGTTAATGTAAAACATGCATGTAGTGGTATGCAGTGTAATATATAATATAATGCAGTGTATTGAATCATAACCCCTGTATCATTATACATGTAGTATCAGGTTCTTGCCAATGCACAGCCCTACTCTAACAGTAAAATATACAAGAGATATTTGAGATGCCCAGGTCACTATTGTGTTACATTAAATGTAAGATGTTTTGTGACAATGATCACTAGAGGTCTCAAAACAAAAAGGTCTGTTGGATTTAATGTCATGCTCATGTCATGTTAGTCTATCTACTTACTTGCGTCCATGCCTGCTTGACTGCAGTGGAATGGGAGCGTACAATATACTATAACATTTTGAATTCATGCTTGAATTTTGAATATTCTACTTTTGCTCATTTTTGTTATTTATTAATTGTATAAAAAATATATATTGATGATTAACTTATTTCCATAATTAATCACAATAATAACATACATTTAATTAAATACATGTAATATAATTATAATGATACATTTATTTGTAATGGAATATTTAGTATTAAATTAGAAAATAATGCAATATGCAGGCGTTTTGACTAATGATCTTAAACTTTTTTGATCCCTTCCACAGTTGTGTTGGCAAATAGCAAATAGACAGTACGCTTATGATACTTTTATGATACACTTATTTATGATACATAAAGCTTATGAAACATTTACCACAACATCTGGAAAAAAACATAGTCAAGCAGATTCAATACTGGAAAAAATAGAAGCATATACCATTTTTATGCTTGCAGAAGTGACATAACAATATTTTGACATCACTAAGATACTTATTTCATGTGAGTACTTGTAAGTTATGGCTTCTTGGCAAGCAACACATTTATAACAATTAAGGACATTTTCTGGGAGTGGAAACTAACGAAAGTTCAGGGCCTTTTATTTTGAAAAATAGCTCTGTATGCTTTAACCCGTGCTGGTCTCAGATCAGCGTTAAAGAGAAGAGCCAATCAGAGCTAAGGGGAGGAACAGTGTTGAGGCACGGCCTGACTCCTCTTAACGCTGATCTGAGACCAGTTTCTCTGAATTGCTTTTAATCGGTGTCTAGAGTCTTGAGTTCTTTATAAGAAACGGGATTTTTTTAATGCCCGACGGAACACCGATTTATTTCTCTGACTGAGAGGGGCTATGGAGGGCTAATACCGCCCACCTTTTAAACCTTTTTCTTTTTCTTTCCCTCTTTCCTTTTTTTTCCCTTGGCCCTCACTTTTATTGAGTTAGCCTGAAGTAAGTGGGACCCCAAGGTAAACTTCTTTTGACTCCAGCTCTGTTTATTTCACACACTGGGTTATAGCCATGGCGAAGATTAAGAAGATTACAGTTCACTTTTTCTCTGTTACCAGGCTGCTTCAGGACTCGGCTGGTGTTGAACCTAAAATATGTGGTTTGCTGTGACTAGAACAGGGGGTCATGTTTCAACAGGTAAGTTATTTTGAGTTACAACCTACTTTCTTCGTTTTAGCTGCTGAGTCTTGCCAGTAAAAATGCCTTCTGTCAACGTTTTTTAGAAAACATGCAAACTGTGTTTACCTGCACCTGGTCCTGGTACAGCCAGAGTATTTAAAAATCATACACATCTCTGTAAAATACTAAAAAATCAAGAATTTGATAACACATATAGTGTATTATTTAAGTTAAAGGAAAACTCCACCCATGTTTCAAAGAATTCTACATAATTAAATAGTTCAAACATAAACAAGTCATTCAAAGTGGTTCGGTATGAAATACTTTGTTCTAGAGAAACTTACCAAGTCAAAATTATTCCCAGTGAAGGTGATTGGAACCGGACATGTGTAGAGTTTAATGTCTCTACGCCCCCTCACAAAAAGTTATGGCATGAAATAGTTAAATATATTGTTTGACACAATGTTTTCCATTAATAAGCATTTTAACACATTTATTTACGTATAATTAATTTACCACCATCAGATTTACATATCACCGCTGTCCTCGGAACAACATATATTGCCATTTTTGTCAATTTTTATTTTTCTACATGATTGATTCAAACTTGAAAGCTGCCATTTACATTGAGTTACAATTTCATGAT
This sequence comes from Megaleporinus macrocephalus, assembly GCA_021613375.1. Taxonomy (NCBI): domain Eukaryota; kingdom Metazoa; phylum Chordata; class Actinopteri; order Characiformes; family Anostomidae; genus Megaleporinus; species Megaleporinus macrocephalus. Next base: position 33,062,326 of record CM038720.1, read on the forward strand.
AGGTGGACGAATAAAATTGCTCCAAAATAGCTTGTTGTGTTAGGTTGCCTGGTGGTTTTAAATAGTAAATAAGATGGTTATAGTTGTGTTGCAGACAGATAAGTAGTTTTTGATGCTTGTTATATAAGTGAAATAATGACTCAAGTAGATCAAAAAATAGAAAAGTTCAGGTAAAAAAAACTGCTCAAGCACAGAGTGAATTATTGCACTTATTAAATTACATGATAATCCCCAAAAAGTCAGCAGAGGGGCGGCTCGCAAAGCAATCCAGCCTCTGAACTGATGGAGCAGAATGAAATTATACCCAAAAAAGGAAATAGTTACTCATGATTAGAGACTAAAATGGAACTGAATAGAGAGTCAAAGTAAAAGAGTTTTATTTTAAATGAATTTTAGGAATTTAGGAATTTTCTTACATTATTATGAGTGAATGTTACATATACAATAAGTATCAGTGCAGTAAACCTTTATTAGAGATATGAAAGTGCTTTTTCTTTTATACCTCAGCTGTTATTCTCTTCAGGGCTCATTATATCTAAATGTGTTACAAATTGATGCACAGTATATTAGAATAAAACTATTATTATGAACTGAAAATTCTCGGGAAAGTACGAATACGCCAACGTTTTGCTTGAGTACATGTAACTAAACAAATGCTGTCAGTTTCTACCTACCTTTGTTTGTGACATATTACAGCTGAATTTAAATAAACCCCATAAATAAGTCCGGCACATGCACTGAACGCCATAAACGTCTAAATCACTTTCGGCAGTGCTTGTCATGCCTACAGCACTGCTGATATCGTTTCAGTTATCTACTGAACAGCTCTGTTTTTTTGGGTTAAAGGCAGCTGCCTCAAGAGGAATAAACATGTATATACTTGACAAGCCTCATGATGATGTATCTAATGAAGCCGTGCTGCATGGTTTACTCAGACTGAGACCAGATGGGAAAGAGTGCAAGGCATGATAATGGTTGAGAGAGCCTACTCCTTTTTTAAACAGGGCTTCTGTAACAATGTTGAGCATGTTAGGACTGCACTGTGTCTCCTCCACCTCATTCTTTTATACCCCTTAGTCATAAACCTCTGTCGCGGCATGCAGATCCTTATCATCTCAGTATTCTCATATTAGTCGTTTTGGAAGAAAAATATAGAAATAAGTATTATATAAGTATAAGTATAAGAAATATAAATAGAATATCAATGATAAGAAGCTTCTAAACTTGGCAATCTGTATTATATATGAAAAATTACAGACTGCTTTCATGTAAAAGGGTATGAAGGCAGAAAAACTGAAGTGTATCTGTTGCATGGGGTTGCCAGGACCAATCTGCTGAGGTAACGGAAGTGAGTCAGTCAGGGAATTATCACAGGAAGGAGTTATTAGCAGTGGGACAGTGATTATACACATTTCCTTTAGAGCGAGAATGGAATGTGCTGTTTCTCCCGTAACTTTAATCTGCTTTCACATACAAACCCGTTACTGCTGTGAATTGGTTTCACTGGGTACAGCATTAAAACATGCATGTTACATGTTGCCTCATTGGTCCCACTCGTTCCGTAACCTTATTTGTCTTCTAAATAGACCTCAAAGCATCCGGCACCGATCTAATTGTATGTGTTTATCTCAGTCTCAGTCTATTGCAAAGAACATAAAAAAATATTTTTCAGTCTTGGACTTTAATCCTATTTTGTTGCATTAATATATAATATCCTACATTTCATTCCACCCCCAAACATATGACACTCATTAGGGTGTATAATTGAATTTAAAATTAATTAAACAATATTTTGCAGCCTCTCTTAGTGTCTTAGCGTTAAACAGGCTGTTTTGGTTTTGGTTTGGCCAGTTGACATATTTTAATGAGCTCTGTTCTGATCAAAAAGCCATCCAGGCTGAAACAGTTCTTATAACTTGGCCCTAAGTGGGTGGTGCCAAAGTGCTGTAGACTGAATAAATTGATATATGGAATTGTGTTTGTTGTTGTGGTTTCAGTTATTTTCTATATTTAGACTGTGCGAGTGTGTTGCACAACTTTAACAGTATGGATGTACTCGATCAAGCTCTGTTATTTAAAAAAGAGAAACGAGAGAAACATCTGTGAAATTGGCTCTTAAAATAAACTTTATGCCTTGTTTATGACCTTTCTTTGACTTTGGCTGAAATTCTGTCCTTGATATTCACATTTCAACCAAGACACAAATTTGAACGGCCTCTTCAGATTGAAACCAGTTGTTTGCTGGCACCTAATTTAAATTAGGCTTAATTTGATTTCCGAATAAAAAGCTTCTTTCAGAGTGGTCTCGACTGTGCTCGTTCAGAAGTGGCCAGACCTGCATCCTCTCATAGTCAGCTGACAATAGCCCATCACATGCTCCATCTGGTTTGACATGAGAGTGTTCGGACAAGTGCCCGCTGTGTGGCCGATATGGACGAAAATGGCATGTTATTGTAAATTATCCCAACTGATTGAGGCTGACTCTCTCAAAGGCCAATGCTTTCAATCTCTTTCATGTGATTGTGGAAACAGCTGGAAATAGCGGGTACAGTAGAAGCAGTTTGTCACGGCTGCGGGACTGTTTGTGAGATTAGCTTTTATTGTGTGTCTTGTTTTGTTGTGTGGCTGAACGTCCCTCCTGATTTTCCACATTACCCAGACACACATGGGCAGCGCAAACGGATTTGGCACCAGCCCTCGGGGTCTTGCTGAGCCTCAGTGATGCTGCTGCGTCTAATGCTGGTCTGGACCTTAGAGATCTGATCATCATCGTTGACTGGGGACTGGCCCCAGAGCAGTGTGGACGGACAGGCTGGACAGCATCGGCCTCCCTGCAGAACCAGAGCCACCAACTTTCCATCTGATCTGAAGCCTGGGTCTGAAACTCAACCAAAAACATGATTGACCTGAGCTACTTGACGGAGGAGGAGCAGGAGATGATCATGGCAGTGCTGAAGAGAGACGCCGATCTGAAGAAAGCAGAAGAGCAACGAATCAAGTGAGTGAGACATCCATGAATGTTGCACATTCTGAGTTCTCGTAACGTATTTAGATGCACTAAATGGAAGCGTGTAATTTAATCCAAATCATTTCTCACTCATTCTCGGAGGAGTGATGTTAAAAGGGCTTAAAACTTTCAATCTATTACACACTGTTTGGAACTATAGGAGGGGATATATTGTTGTAATTTAAGTTTGATGAACAGTTATAGTTTGTTTGTGCGTACGTCCTTGTTTTTGGGGTGTATTTATTTTAAAAACCTGCCGGTGCAGACAAATGTAATGTAATGCAATAAATTTCAATACAGAGCCAAAATTTAAAATAATAAATAAAATAAAACATAAACATTTAAAACAGTGTATTACATTTAAACACTGGAAATGGGGTTGTCTTATTTGTTGTCTTTAGTGCAATCTACAGTCAGTGGTCAATACTAGGCATGTGAGTCTGTCCCATCAGAGTAAAGTGGGATAGGCTTTGTTCTGAACTCACATATAGATATATTACACCCCCTATATACAGCACCACAAAATTATGATAATAATTGCAGACAAGGCCCAGGGCCTGTTTCTCTAATTAAGCTTATGGGTAAACTAAATGGGATTTTGTAAATGATGAAACACATCTTTGATGTTGCAGTTTATTTCAAGACGTGGCTCCATGTCCAGGAAACTAACCCCTAAGTGGTCAGCAGTAGGGGTGTGTTTAAAATATCAATTTTTCGATTAAAATCGATCTTCATTTGAATAATTCGATATCGATTCGCATAAACCCGAGAACGACCTTTAAAATTAGCATTCCAGCCCCCCTCGCTTCTCGTGTGATCAGCCATTGTTTTTCGCGCAATGAGATCTGGCTCAGAACTTGAAAGCAGTCTGGCTACATTTTGGATTTAGAAACCCTGACGGTATATAAACATATAAACACTAATGTTTTTAGTAATGGTAGGTTGAGTGTTCCTTGTACATTTACCACATTAGTTCTCTAAAATCTCTCTTCATATTCAAACAAAACATATTCTTGTAACTAAAATATCCCTGAATGAATCAGTATTGAATTGCATCGAATCGGAAATTGAATTGAATTAGGACCTTGTGAATCGGGATAGAACCGATCCAGGAAATCAGTGGCGATACCTAGCCCTAGTCAGCAGTGGCTGTTTGTTTGTTGGTTGTTTTGCATGACAGCATTATGTGCTCTGCTAACTTTAAAACTACAAGAATATTTCATTGTTATTGTGCTCTCTGGAAGATAGCCATGAGTGGCACTCCTTGATTATGGCATTAAAGGGCGCAGGAGTTAATCCTATTAAAGGAATAAATTCGATTCAATTAATTACTTAAATAAAGCTACATTATGTAAGCATGCGGGATTTGGAGACCTCTCTGGAGAAAATGTGTAATTGCACAGCACGTGTGGAAACCCCTTCCCTGGGAGAATGAATCTGATGACTGTGAGCGCATCGAAAGAATATTTAAAGAAAACTTGCTGTAAGGTGAGTCTTCTGAGAAGAGGAGTAAATTACCTTCTTTTGTAATCATATCTTCATCAATGTAATGTTGATTTTGCATTTGATACCTTACCATCAAGATGGATCTTCTTTTTGAGCCTGTGCATGTCCTGTTAGTACATAAAGACGTGCACGGAAAGCTGCGAGTGTAATCCGGCCCAGTGCCTCTGGCTTTACCTCTGGAGTATGATTTTGGTGGATTACTCAGTAATGCTAGTTCTTTCAGTTTGAACAAAAACGCACATAGTGCAGCTTTAATTCAATTTATAAATACATTTTTTCATGGACATCATTTCTACATAGCATTTCTAGATAGTAACTGACTGTCTAATGCCTCTTACCATGATTTAGTTTATGAACAAATTTCTCACAAATTTGGAAAGCCCCTCACCAGACTGGTTTGGTTTCTGCCTCAGATGTGTTTTGAAATTGTGTGTATGTGTGTAATTTAGACAGGCTAACTGTACTTCCTTATTTCTCACGTCTGGCTGGTGTTGTTTACCTCTGAGGAATTTAAGCAGTTCAGTTATTCGCCAGTGGATAACTAAGGATTGGGGATTTGTGGACTTGAGCGTGTACAAATTCTGTAGGGTTTAGTAAAGTCTCTCACGCTTTCTTTCTCTTTTATTCTACACCACTCTTTCTCCTAGCCGTGCTTAAGTTCTTTGAGCAGGCTCATGTTGGAGTAATTGTTTTACTCTCGAAAGAATGTCTGGAATTTTTCTACCCAAATGTCACTGTAAAATCGCCTTATTAAGTTAGAGGTTAATCTCCAGGAATCAAGCTCTTAAACTGCCTGTGTGCATGTTCTTTGAATTATTTGAATGTGATATGGTTAGGGTGGCACGTTATGAACAAAATCTTGTCGGTGATGTAATAGATTTTTTGATATGAGCAATATGATGATATTTATGTTTTTTTGTGAAAAATTACGATACATTACGTCACAACATGCTTTTCTGGGCACATCATAACATCATAAGTCTTTAAAAACAATGGCTTACAGGATTTCATTAGAAAGAGAACATAAATAGTCCTGTTTAATTGAGTTTAGTGCAGCACAACATGTGAAACGAATAAAATTCTCTGTACTTTTATTACTGGCAGTACAAGTATTTTTTTGTTTATATCAAACTTATCAAACTTTATAATAAAGGCAATATCACAGTGCATGTAGTGTATTTTGAAATTGGCAAAAAAAAGTATTGTGATGTGCCATATCACACACAGTCTTTATCTCTCTGTTTTGGTGCCTTTAAGACTGGCATTAAATTAAATTAACTCTGTTCTGATTGGCTAAACTATATTGTGCCTCATTCAAAAAACAGTCTAGGCTGAAACTCTCCTTATAAGTTCATCATAAATGGGCAGAGCTGAGCTGCTAAGTGTATCCAAATGTACATTATATTGCCAAAAGTATTCACTCGCTCATCCGAGTCATGTGGATTGCAGTCACTTCCATGGCCACAGGTGTATAAAACCAGCACCTAGGGATGCAGACAGTAGACTACAAACATTTGTGAAAGAATGGATCTCTCTCAGGAGCTCAGTGAATTCCAGCATGGTCCAGTAGTTTCCTTACTACTAAACAGTCCACAGTCGACTGTCAGTGGTGTTATAACAAAGTGAAAGCTATTGGGAATGACAGCAACTGACAGAGCGGGGTCAGCAAATGCTGAGGTCCATCTCTACAGGCCTCCAAACTTCATGTGGCCTTCACAATAGCTCAAGAACAACGCATAGAGAGCTTCATGGAATGGGTTTCCATGGCCGAGCAGCTGCATCCAAACCTTACATCATCGAGGGCAATGCAAAGCGTCGGATGCAGTGGTGTAAAACAAGCCACCACTGGACTCTAGAGCAGTGGGGATGTGTTCTCTGTAGTGATGAATCACGCTTCTTCGTCTGGCATTTTGATGGACGAGTCTGGGTTTGGTGGTTGCCAGGAGAACGGTACTTGTCTAACTGCATTGTGCCAAGTGTATTGTGCCAAGTTTGGTGGAGGGGGGATTATGGTGTGGGGTTGTTTTTCAGGGGTTGGGCTCGGCCTCTTAGTTCCAGATAAATGGAACTCTTAATGCTTCAGCAGACCAAGAGATTCTCAGCAATTTCATGCTCCCAACTTTGTTGGAACAGTTTGGGGACAAACCCTTCCTGTTCCAACATCACTGCCCACCAGTGCACAAAGCAACTCCATAAAGACAGGGATGAGCGAGTTTGGTGTGGAAGAACTTGACTGGCCTGCACAAAGTCCTGACATCAACCTGATAGAACACCTTTGGGATAAATTAGAGAGGAGACTGTGAGCCAGGCCTTCATGTCCAACATCAGTGTCTGACCTCACAAACATGCTTCTGGAAGAATGGTCAACAATTCCCATAAACATACTCCTAAACTGTGTGGAGAGCATTACCAGAAGAGTTGAAGCTGTTATAGCTGCAAAGGGTGAACTGACATCCCTATGGATTAAGAATGGGATGTCACTCAAGTTCATATATATGTGAAAGCAGATGAGCGAGTGCTTTTGGTAGTATAGTGTAACATCACAAAAACAATGGCTTGTTGTTTTTGCAGCTTATTTTTTATATAGATCATATTTTACATGCTATTTAAAACTGTATTGATTAAAATAAAACTAAGAATGATAAAATGAGTTATTTGAAGACCTATCAGTTGAAAGGTAACAGAAACAGCGCATGTTGGCCAACCGTTTTATGACAAAACATATGGGTACAGTGTAAACAAACCCTAAAGTGTAAGCACAGAGTTACAAACAACTGTGTAGTTGATCCTTATCTTTCCTCACTACAACCCATTCTACGGAAGAATACCCGAACTGCGATAAAGTTTCAGTGAATCGGTTGAAACATGTTTCTCATGTCTCTTCACCCAGGAAGCTGCAGAAGACAGAGCGAGACAAGGGCAAGCTGAAGTATCTGACCGGAGAGTGGTTTTACGAGACCAAGTCACGCAGGCACCGAGACAGGGTTCACGGCTCGGACATCATTAGAGCCTCCATGAGACACAGGAAACCTGTGACTATACGTAAGTGTGCCAACAGACATGCTAACTGGACTCATTAGAGACTGTCCCATTCTCTCATAACTGCAAGTTTGCCTCTCCCTCCGTCCCTACACAAACCCACTCTCAAACATTTTCAGCACCTTGCAGTGTGAAGAAACATGCATGACTGTAAGAGTTCTGCCAGATATAATGTCAGTGGGGGGCTCCCGGGATAAAGTTGAACTTCAGATTCTTTTGTGGTGCCTCAAAGAAATATCTTTAATGTTAGTAAGTCTGTGGAGATAATAGGTGTTTCTTTTTGTCTATTTACTATCCTTTTTTTATTTTTAGAAAACGGAACCTCAACAAAATACAACATAATTACAAAATGTGATACAATAACAAGTTACACAAAATATATTTCAATTTAATGTGAAAATTAAATTGTAATTGAAAATGCATTAGTTACATACACTGTAGTGTGAACATGCAGAAAGGGATAAGATTCTGTTTACTTCTCTCTGAATCCAAGAAGAGCTAGTTAGGTCCCCACACTCTTGTTCTTGTGCCTGTTGGCTAACTAACATTTCCATCAAAAACTTATTTGTTGTTTGTTTTTTTAAAAACAACAACAACAGGATTACTTTGTTGTCGAAAGAAAAACATCTATTTCTATTTTTCCATATTATTTAGTAATATTATTATCCATATATTGCCAGCTGCTCTTTATATCCTGTGAAAGTTTTATGATGAGTGGACCAATAGAATTACTCCAAAATCACTTTACATTCTTTTGTGCATTTGAAGATTTTAATCACAGATGACAGACATGAGCCAAAACTGGTATATTGATCCAGATTTCAGCTACATACAATGTGAGTGAGAGGTTTAACTTCAGATCCTCAATTGCATTAATAAAAAAAATACACTACTGGGACCTAAATGTGTTAGTGTTTGCCAAAACATCAGAAACAGTCTATTGTATAAATTTCAGATAGTTTTAGTACATGATACAAATGTATATCTGAGAAAATTATATTTAAAAAGCTATTTATTTGGTCAGTATAACACCAATATTACAATATTCAACCATCAATAGAAAAGTAATTTTAATCACGCTACTTTGCAAACCGCTCCTCACGAACAGCCCTGTATCATTTGTAGTTCTCGTGCAAAACTTGGTTTATATAATCAGTCCTCCATTAAATTAAGTGTGATGATGATGGAATTTAACAAGTCCATGTGATGACTGGAGACGTCCAGCAGAAATCTGGAACCAAACTTTTTTTTAGACTGACTCACAAGATATGAATTACTTTTTGGGGGAAAAAAATCTTTCTTTTCATTTTACTGTGATTATGTTTATTTGCCTCTATTCTAATAATACATTGTGAGTTTACAAGTGAGGGTGACCTAATAAAGTGGTTTAAACTATGTGCTTTTGTACCTATGACAATTCCTAAACTTCTTAAACATTTAAAATACCAGCCACCGTTTTTGTGACGATAAGGCCAACATCCATGAAAACTTACATCTTAAGCTCATTGGCTACATTAGATGTTAAGAGGATTTTTCTTTACATTAAGTTACTGCTTTGGAGATATGAGGTCATCTGACCTTATGACAGGCCAGACTGGCTCCCAGGATCTCACTGAGCAAATAGCAGCATTCGTGGTTGCTTATTTAATGATGTCCAAACATCATTTGGAGAGGCAGTATATTTACTTGCATGCGAAGGTAAAGTTTATGGCTAATATTTTATTGACATGAAACTGCTGACCTTTGTCCACCACCGCATGATAACTTTTACTGTTTTTACCTGCTTGCTTATAGAAAATACTGGCTTAACCAAGTGCTTTGCTGAACATTTGCAGAGAGAGTCAGTTCTAGGCCTTGATTAAACAGCATATTAAAACCAGAATGTAACATACTTTGCTGAAGGTTCAGCACCAACACAGTTGTTAGTTGTTTCCATTTCTCGAGAAGTGCTAAAGACACACTGTGGGTTCCGTCAAGTGTGTTTGAATTTGGCTCTGCTGAAGTGTTTATGTTTAAACTTCATTTGGCTGCGGATGTGGTATTTGTTTGGACGGGCTGGGTTTGGCCTTTCACTAATTCTGTGTATGGCTATATTTTACAGTGGAGCTTTCGGAATTCTGGGCAGAGAAGCCAAGCTTTCTGAACAGTGAGAGCAAGGATGTCTTTATCCCACCAGAACTGTCTGGAATTTTAGAAGAATTCCCATCACAGGATAGAAGGTACATGTAATTTTATTTATGGGCAGATAGAATTTGAGAAAAACCAAGACCAAGATTTCTGAGATCCAAGCACCACGCCTTCAAGGATATCACTCAGAGAATCATTCAGCACCTCACCCTTTTACTCCCACAAACACAACATCCGGCCATTAACGAGGCTGGAGATGTTGGTAACACAAATATGCGTTATCCTGTTCGTGATCAAAAGTCACTTGATTTTCAAAAACAAAAACCAACACAGGCTTTCTTGTACATGTTCTCAGTGTGTAACACAGGCGCTCCTAATGCACACAAAACTCTTGCATGTGACATAGAAAGAATTTAATCTCCTTCAGCTTTTTTCATGCTCAGAAATATGTGTGAGAGCCAAAGTGGGGAGCGGAGTGTGTGCTCTGCACAGTTCAGCAGTGGGAAAGCTTTCCATGTTTTGGGTGGTTTATTGGATCTGCAGGAAAGAGAGGAGAGAAGATGAGAAGAAAGGAAATAAAACAGAAGAGAAAAGGAAAAGAAATGAGTGGGAAAGAAAGGATAGTAGAGGAGAGAAAAGGAGAATGTAAAAGACAGTAGAAAAAAAAAATAACAGGAGAAAGCAGTGAAGGGAAAGAGAGGAAAAGGAAGTAGAGAAGAGGGGAAAAGAGTAGAGGAAAGGAAATAAGACAGAGAAAAAGAAAGGAAGGTGGAGGATGGAAGATATGAGAACAAAGGAGAGGAAAGGAAAGAACAGGAAAGTAGAATAAAGGAATAGAAATGAGAGGGAAAGAAAGAAAGGTATTGGGGAATAGAAGAAAGAAGAGGAGAAAAGAGGAAAGGAAAAAAAGTAAGAGGAAAATTGAGGAGAACTGAAAAGAGGAGAGTCAAGGACAGTTGAGGAGAGCAGAGTTGAGGAGAGTTGAACAAATTGAGGAGAGGGGGATTGAGGAAAGGAGAGGAGAGTTGAGTAGAAAAAAAGAGTTGGAAAAAGAAGAGTTGAGGAAAAGAGAGTTTTAGAGAGTTGAGGAGAGGAAAGTTTATAAGAGAAGAGAAGAATTGCAGACAGGAGAGAGTTGAGGAGAGGAGAATTGAGGCGAGTTAGAGAGAGAAGAGGAAAGTTGAGTAAAAAATAATTGAAAAACGTAGATATGAGGAGAAGAGCGTTTAGGAGAGGAGAGGTAAGTTTAGGAGAGGAGAAGGGAATGAGGACAGGAAAGTTGAGAGGAGAGTAGAATTGAGGTTAGGTTAAGAGAGAGGAGGAGAGTTGAGTAGAGGAGAGTTAAGTAAAGGAGAGTTGAGGAGAGGATAGTTAAGTAGAGGAGAGTTGTGTAGAGGAGAGTTGTGTAGAGGAGAGTTGAGTAGAGGAGAGTTGAGTAGAGGAGAGTTGAGTAGAGGAGAGTTGAGGAGAGTAGAGGAGAGTAGAGTAGAGGAGAGTTGAGTAGAGGAGAGTTAAGTAAAGGAGAGTAGAGGGGAGTTGAGTAGAGGAGAGTTGAGGAAAGTAGAGGAGAGTTGTGTAGAGGAGAGTTGTGTAGAGGAGAGTTGAGTAGAGGAGAGTTGAGTAGAGGAGAGTTGAGTAGAGGAGAGTTGAGTAGAGGAGAGTAGAGTAGAGGAGAGTTGAGTAGAGGAGAGTTAAGTAAAGGAGAGTAGAGGAGAGTTGAGTAAAGGAGAGGAGAGGGGAGTAGAATTGAGGACAGTTAAGAGAGAAGAGTAGTGTTGAGTAGTGTTGAGTAGAGGAGAGTTGAGTAGTGTTGAGTAGAGGAGAGTTGAGTAGAGGATAGTTAAGTAAAGGAGAGTTGAGGAGAGTTGAGGAGAGTTGAGTAGAGGAGAGTTGAATAGAGGAGAGTTAAGTAAAGGAGAGTTGAGAAGAGTAGAGGAGAGTTGAGTAGAGGAGTGTTGAGTTGAGGAGAGTTAAGTAAAGGAGAGGAGAGGGGAGTAGAATTGAGGACAGTTAAGAGAGAAGAGGAGAGTTGAGTAGTGTTGAGTAGAGGAGAGTTGAGTAGAGGAGAGTTGAGTAGAGGAGAGGAGAGTTAAGGACAGTTAAGAGAGAAGAGGAGAGTTGAGTAGAGGAGAGTTGAATAGAGGAGAGGAGAGTTAAGGACAGTTAAGAGAGAAGAGGAGAGTTTAGGAGAGTTGAGTAGAGGAGAGTTGAGTAGAGGAGAGGAGAGTTGAGGACAGTTAAGAGAGAAGAGGAGAGTTTAGTAGAGGAGAGTTGAGTAGAGGAGAGGAGAGTTGAGGAGAGTTTAGTAGAGGAGAGTTGAGTAGAGGAGAGGAGAGTTGAGGACAGTTAAGAGAGAAGAGGAGAGTTTAGGAGAGTTGAGTAGAGGAGAGTTGAGTAGTGTTGAGTAGAGGAGAGTTTAGGAGAGTTGAGTAGAGGAGAGTTGAGTAGTGTTGAGTATAGGAGAGTTGAGTAGAGGAGAGTTGAGTAGTGTTGAGTAGAGGAGAGTTGAGTAGAGGATAGTTAAGTAAAGGAGAGTTGAGGAGAGTAGAGGAGAGTTGAGTAGAGGAGAGTTAAGTAAAGGAGAGTTGAGGAGAGTAGAGGAGAGTTGAGTTGAGGAGAGTTAAGTAAAGGAGAGTTGAGGAGAGTAGAGGAGAGTTGAGTAGAGGAGAGTTGAGTTGAGGAGAGTTAAGTAAAGGAGAGGAGAGGGGAGTAGAATTGAGGACAGTTAAGAGAGAAGTGGAGAGTTGAGTAGTGTTGAGTAGAGGAGAGTTGAGTAGAGGAGAGTTGAGTAGTGTTGAGTAGTGTTGAGTAGAGGAGGGTTGAGTAGAGGAGACTAGAGGAGTGTATTGTTTTCATTGTTTTTGTGATGTGAAAGTGGAAGATTTAGATAAATGACTGTGTTTGCCCAACTCAGAATAAATACAAATATATTCTTTACCAATTTGTTATGAAGTTTCTCGAAACATTTCCAGCCATAGGCTGAACTACCACAGCACAGAACACAGTTTATATACCTTCCAACATTTTTTTTCTAATTCTGTACATTATCGCGTATGTATAGCAGTCACCATACTCTAACTGTTTTTCAGCAGGGAGGATCCCTATCAATTGGCAGAAACACAGCAAGGCATGCATACACCTGCTGCACAGCCTCAATTAAAGGTATCACAATCATATTTAGTTTCTCTTCCAGCGTCCTACACATCTAATTCATTTTATAAAGGTTTAGAAGTGATGACATTGCTACTATCATTTTTGTAGCCTAGACTAAATCCCTTCAACGCTAAGCCTTCAGTCGGAGAATCTCCAAAAAAGACAGGCGGACACTTAACAAGTGGAGCTGGGGAGACACAACTGGCACCTGCAAAGGTACAGCAGACACCTGCAGTCACAGCCCTGACACCAGCAGAGCAGCAGCATCCAGATGTGAAGCAACGCGAGGCACCAGCAAAGTCATGCCAAACACCTGCAGAGTCAACTCAGACACCTGCAGAGGGTGAGAATCTCAATCACAAGCTGCTGGATAAACATGTTTGTTTAGATGTGATTTAGACCTCAGAGCAGTAAACACAGCTGAACTGCCAAGACATGCTTGACTGACACACAGGGACATTATCCTTGTAACTTTATTGCAAACCATAAAAAGCTAACAAGGGACTGACAAGGGGCCGGGCGCTTTTCAAGGACGTCACAATGTGTTTTTCTGTGCATATCTCAGATATTTAGAATATCTAGGTTTTTTATTACAGTTTTATTATTAGATTTACCGCTGTTTGTAAATTGCTGTATACATTCATAGTATTTCTTTTTTTTGCCTGTTCCAGCACAGAAAAACAAAACATTATCATGCATATCATGTATTGAGAAGCATCGTGGTATTGTGTTTTTGCTACATTGCCCCCACCTATTCAGACACTAAACTAGTCTTGGATGATCAACTGTGTCTGAGCTAAGGGAAGCAGCAATTAAACATTACTTGAGCTGGATTAGTTTTATCAGGAGAGGTACTGTCGTAGTTCCTCAGTGAAGAGCAGGCTTGTTTAGATTGTCCATACATAATATATTAACAAAACAAAAACAGGGACTGGAGCTGTTCCTGTTTTTAACTGTGAGTTAGTAAGGTGTGGGAAAGTCCTAAGAAAGACCTGCAGTAGAGCAGACAGGCAGACGTCTCATGTTGTACCTGTTTTGGCCAACAGAGTGGACCACCTACTACCACTTTTACAGCTTGCTCACCTAATTTTAGGGGATTCTGTGTAAAAGTCACCAAAAGCTGGCCAGTGTTATCACAAACATTAGGTGAACCAAGGATTAAAAGCAGTAAAAGGACTACGGAGTGATTTGTATAGACACGCTATCTAATTTAAAATAGGCTACAATGTTATCTACACATACTGCATCACTTTTTTTACCATCTATATATGACATATGGCAAGTGTTAATAGCAGCCACCTCTTTCCCTGTCAGATCAGTGGTGTGTTTATGGTCTGACTACTGGGTAGAAGCCACAGGTTTTGGCGTAGTCAGAGATCTCTTTTAGTGCCCAAATATTGAATATAAATACGAATTATGGGCTCGTATAACAATGAAATCTTTGGTTGTAAGCGTAGGTCTTTCTCATCCCTTTCCTAGGCTAGGCTTTTGAGGACCTTTCTACTTAGCCACTTTATTTTTAAAAAGCAGCAAGCTAGAAATATTGTGTCAGGGAAAGCAAGAGATACCAGTCTTTCATTATTATCTGCTACTCTTTTCTTTATTGAGTGTTCCACACTGTCACTCACCGTAGCAGGCTGCTGTATGATTTTCTGACATGCTTTACAAAGTCAGCCCTCACTCTAGTTTATTACAGTAAAACAATTACAATGCACAAAATACATGGAACTTAAACTGCACCCCTTTTTAGTTCATAGTAGGGATGCACCGATACCACTTTTTCCTTACCGATACCAATACCGATACCAGCTTTTCAGGTATCTGCCGATACCGAGTACCGATACCGATTCTGATGCTCGATATATGTCTATAAATCCTGATATTTATAGTGTTCCACTTTTTATATGTTGTTTTTTTAATGTCTTATCCTGAATAAGATATAATAACCTTGAAAGAACACCATTTAGTGGTTGAGTAACCGCACATTAAAAAGTTTCAGAGCTATGACAAAATAAAAATTGCCACAATGCAGAAACACATGCAGCCATTTAGTCAATACGCTTCATGGTGTCGGCGCTCTCTATTGCCGATACAGTATCGGTATCGGTGCAACACTAGTTCATAGATAAACACATTGGATTTTTTTATGATATATTGACCACCAAACTGGAAATGACCCTGGTTTTCAGTTCACAAATCCGATCACTTTGACTAATAGACATGGCCATGTGCCATTAATTTTATTAATATTATTGAATGTGCTGTCTGCCATGTAATCATGAAATGCTGCAATATTTGGGCTGACTATAGTAAACTGTGAAAATTACACACATACTTTATATTGTACTAACTGGATCCCTTAAATTACATTACATAACCTCTACTGTTACAACTTATCCAGCTTGGTTTCCATGAGATGTTGGGTTTACCTGACAAGTGCTTGATAAACAATTTACATTTAAAAGGAAAGATTTTGTCACATCCTTCAATTACTCAAATTCAGCTCGGGTATTGGAATTTTGTGACAGGAGTCACATGGTCACATAGTCGTCTGCGAAAAACAACTCAGCGTTGAATATTATAAATACTCTTGTGTTGTAAGCACATAATGAATGTGTTGTTTGTTTACTGGAGTGGACGACATGAAGATCAGGCACTCAGAACGTTTTCCTTGCACACACAGTAAGTCTGATTGACTGATCCCCATTCAGTGCAGCGTGTGAACCCTGCCTGAGCTTTTGATCTTGGCTGTTTAACTCAAGCATGCTCTTTTTTGCTTTGCATGATACGTGTCTATTCTGTGCCCTGTTAAAGTAGCTCAAAACCAAACGTGGAGAAATGTATTAATCGTCTTACAGAGGCAGCAGCAAATGTAATCATGAGCATACAATTACGTATGAGTCAGAAGTTCCAGAGAGGTAGTTCCTGTTGATGTTTTTGAGATTGTATGGGGGCAGTGAAAGCTGCCAAGCAGTGAAGAGATTATATAGAAAGGCATGTACTTCTGCAGTAAGCTGCCATGCATGACCAGGCTATGCAGCACAGTACACTCATGGAATGTTTATCTGCTAAATTCAGCTTTGAGTTTCCCAAGGGAGCTGGCGCACAGGCCAGTAACGAACTGAGATGCTATCAGCAAAATGTTTTGTAGATTCTAAGTTAGACGAAAGATGTTCCAGTGGATTACCGCCTAATTCCTATTGTCTGCATCTTCTGCAACATCAGCCACCACAGACAGCAAATTTACTGTATTTAGAACAGAACAGACGTCCAGTCAACTTAAAACACATCTTTGAAGCCATAGAAGCCAGTGTGAATGTGCTTCAGCCAGAGATATGAGACTAGGCTGAGAATTCCTGCCAATTTCCTTTTATTTCTGGAACAGAGTGACTTTATGTCTATGGAATTCTCACGTCAACTAGCCTCCCAAAAACGGATTATGCCGCGTTGTTTTCATTTTCATTTAACCATTCTTTTCTAAATACGTACCCATATGAATTCAAAAATGAGTTGAATTCATTTGATCTTGTAATGTTCTTTTTAAATGTGTTTCTGCATGTCCTGTTTGTTATCCACCCTTTGTTGTTTCCAACTTTTGTTTTTCCAGAGTTGCCTCCAACCAGTGAGAGCCCTGTTCCCTCTAGTTCTAACCAAAACACAGATTCCCCAAAAAGCTCCTCATTCACGACCAAACCACAGCCAAAAAAGAAGCTACTGCTCTGTTCCTCCCATGACTCTGTGCCGGACCCTAGTGGTGACCCTGTCATTAGACAGGACATGTCTCCGACCCCACGTGGCATTCTGAAGCACAGCAGCTCCAGCGGTAGTTTCACTGACTCTCTTTCCCTGCGAAACAGCTTCAGCAGCCAGCCAACCTCTCCACTTAGCCCCGAAAGCTCTGACAGCTCCAGTAGCCCCCCTCTATCCCCCAGCCCAGAGTGGTCCACTCCAGAGAGTGTAGATAGAAAGCAGGTACGCTTCTCCCCCCTCGTCCAGGCCAGAGACACAGGGAGGCTGGAGGTGAAGGATGACCAAGAGGTTGGAGAGCATGGCCTTCTGGACTGGGACTGTGCATCTCCCTTTGACCAGGAGGGGGAGCCAGACACAACCGAATCTAGAAATGAGCCATGGCGATGCCAGTATGTATACAAAGAGAAATGCATAGGGGAGACTGACTCAGAGCCGCTGATCAGTGCCCAGTCCGCTACCATAACAAATGAGGCTGAGTCACCCCCTCCTGAGCCCTCCATTTTGGGCAGTGAGATAGTAGGTGAGTTGTTTGGTTGTGGAAGCTGGAGTGATGAGAATGCCTATATGACAAGCACCATTCAGAACCCCTTTGGTAAGACTGTTACATATCCAGTCAAATCAGTCTCTGGATGTGTATCCAGATTAATTAATCAGTCAATGAACGAATCAATGAGCACAGGATCAAGAAAGTGAAATCTTTGCTCTATAATCATATACATGTTATACCATATTCTGTTGTCGCTTTTGTCTTGTTTTTTAAAAATGCATCAGGCTCAGTGGTGATCTAATAGTGTTTAAGTGGTTTAATAATAATTCTTCTCCCAAAATCTATTCCTCATACTAACTGCTTATCCGTGCATGCACATACATGCATAGCACTGCTCATGCATGTATGAAGCCAAGGCTTACAAATGGTGATTGGTGAATTGGCTCTGCAAGGAATGTGTATCTACAGTACTGTACAAAGGGCTGAGGCCATCCTTCATTTATTTAATTTCCAGTGAAAACAAGTATTAAGAACAAGGTATTTACTAGCATCTGGAAAAAGCAGCTAAAAACCTAAATAGGATATATCAAACCTTATGGTATTTAGTGTCTCCACATATTGCCTTTGCCTTTTCTTGCTTTTGAGAGACTTGCTTTGAAATTTGCAGCGAAACCAGGCTGTGGGTGTAAGTTCAGTCTTAGAGGTTGGTTGCATTGATCCAAATAATCTTAAACATGTTTAGTGATGTCGAGGCCTGGACTCAATGGCTGTCAGTCCATTGTTCTGAGAACACAAGCGATGTTTTTGTTTGATTGGCAAAATTCCTTTTATCATTAATAGGTTCTTGTGAGCTAAAAATCTAGTCACATAACAATGAATGGACTTAATACATACATGAAGCATAGACGGAAACGTGATTTTTTTTTAAAATGGGTGTCTCAAAACTTAGTGAAGGTCTACATAGACAGCATTTTACGTCATAGTATGCACACTATTGACATGTAGGCTGTCCCAATACTTAGATACTTTAAACATGCTGTCTACTGAGGCGCCTTATTTTGGCCTGATTTTAAGGAGGCATCGAACGCCTCCTCAGCCACTAAGGCAATCCCATAAAGCAACGTAGGCAAATCTATAAGCAGTGAAGTGGTTTTAAAATGTGAGTTATTTTGATTCTCTCTGGAGTTTTGGTGTGTTTTTTGTCATATAATCACACAAATCAGTATTTTATTTACAACTTTGTAACGAGTCATTGACCATTTTGCAGTTTTATAAGCCTTGGGCTATTGTTTTGGATGCCGGCCGGTAGCTAAGCAACCAGCTAAACCACCAGTAGCGTACTGCAGTGGGCGGGAACAAGCCGTGACGCAGTTGCTCTCTAACTAGAGCGTCTCCGTAATCTGTTTTATGAGGAGAGATGTCAGACAACTCACAACTAACTACCTGATTTTCAAAGATGGAAGCAAGTACTGTTTATCTGTTGGTGAAAGTTCTGGTGGTTAATCAGTCCCATTTTCTCTATATCTTTAAATCATTCCAGTGGCAGAAACTCCTGTTTTTCCTCTTCTTTGTGCAACTGTGTTGTCTTATATCTAGTTTCCTAACAAATTAATAACTTGTACTTATTGGCCTTGGGCTTAATAGACTGGAAATTAAATAAATAAAGACTTTTTTGAGCTTTCCTCAGAACTGTATTTCATGATACTGTCACTGAATTGAAAATGTTCACATACTTTATTGTTTACATTACTGAACCACTACACAATCTGAAGATTTTAAATCAGGTGCCATATTTCAAACGCTTCTCAGAACAGTAGTGTTTAACCAAGGTCATTTTTCCTTTCTAGCCCTGAGATTAGTCTGGAAAGTGAGAATCATGATCTTGGATTGGCACTCCCAAGTGTGACATACGTTCACTTCCTCATGTGTGTGTTCTGCAGATCATCATGAAGATCATGCTGCGCCTCAGGTGTCTGAGCCCCCTGCCTCTTTTGTGGAGCAAGGTAAGACCGTTCACCTTAGTCCAGAGGGCCAGGCCCATACCCTAACAGAGGAGGAGGGCAGCTCCATTGCTAAGGTGCTTGAGTGGTTCGGAAGGGTTTCCAAAGAAAGCAGCAAAGTGAAGGAAAGACCTGGTTCTCCAGAGGAAGGCAAAGAGGAGGTCAACAAGGAGGTCCCCGAGAGTCCCGATACTTTAAATACTTCACGAAATACATCCCCCATACAAGATGAGATAAAGGAAAAGCAATCACCAAAGCCCCGGAGAGGGCTGCTCGCACTGTTTTCAAGACCAGACACAAAGGTTGACAGTCCTGAAGCTAAAGAAGATGTGGTGCATTGCCTTGAGGACAAAAAACACAACATCATGTCTGAAATCCAAGCTCCTCACACACCTGCTAGCTCTGAAGCTGATGACATTTCAGATGTGCAGAATTCTTCTAAACTAAATGTTGTAACAGAGGATCATGATGCAAGTATGCTTCTTTCTAAGATGGAAAATAGTGGTAATTTAGAAAACGTACATGATGATGACACCCAACATAAGGAGAGTCTTGACCACGGTGCAAGATCACCAAGTCGACTTGCAAGCCTGAAATCCTTCTGGGAGCGAGGGAACAAGGGACCCAAAATACTGAGCATCAAACAAAGTGAGATGCCTAAACTAAGTGAGGATGAAAAAGATCTGGACCCAAAGTCACCAGAGGTTAACAAAAGCCCTGCAATGGCAAAATCATGTTTTGGCTGCAGTGAAGGTCCAGAAGATAAGAGTTCACCAGAGTTATATAAAAGAATCAGACGTGGTGCGGATGCTTCTGTGATACCTTCCCATGAAAAGGAATCATCAGCTTTTGATACTAATCAGAAGACACAAGATCCAGAGGAGCATGGATTTCAGACTGAAAGCAATTCTGAGAAGCCACAGAGTTCACCAGTTAAACAGGAGCAGGAGGATGAAATTCCTCATTCTGTGCCGACGCTCACAAAGCCTCTCACTCAGCAAGATACCAAGCCTGCCATCATCAGCAATCTCAAGTCCTTCTGGGAGAAAGAAAAAAGTGGCCCTAAAATCATTATCAGCATTTCTGAATCGCCAGATGTCAGTGGGGCAGCTTCTCCAAATAAACTGTCAAAAGAAGTCATTGAGTCTCCCCTGGACGTGGGTTCCACCAGGCCAGTGGTAGGCCCTGCAAGAAGGAAGTCCTCTCTGACTATAGAGGCTGGATTGATCATGCTCTCGTTGAAGGATAAAATAGAGAGTCCACAAAAGCGAAGTCCCAGCAGTGTTTCTGGTGAAAGTCCTCAAGCTGCCACAGACCACATGTCTCCACTCAAGACACTTAAGGCTGATTCAGATAAAGGCAAGAAGCACAGTCCAAGATCATCCCCCATTAGAAAAACAAGCTTAGGTGCTCTAGATCATAACCATCAGTCTGCAGATGAGTCTGCACCTAGCCCAAGACATCAACCTAAGGTGCCGCCTAGAGATTCATATCCAGCCAAGGAATCTAGAAAGAATGGGTCACCGTTAAGAGCCTTTACCATAGATATCAACCCAACTGAGGGGATTTCAGTGGAATCCCTTAACAGGGATCAAATAGGATATCCAGCTGAACAGTCACACACACAAGCAAGTCCTATCAATGATGAAAAAGATCTTCTTGAGCAGCATCGCAGGATTACACCCCAGCAGTCTCCATCATCCATTGGGAGGTTGCTGTCTTCTGGAAGAATCCACATAGGTAATATTGGTGAAAAGCAGATATATCCAGTTCATTCCTCACCTATTTCTCGAGGTCAAACCTCGGCTCAGCTGACTTCACCTGAGCACCGCAGGAAGCCATCAGATGGAAGTCCAATTAAGCTCCAAGAACGAAAGCGCTTGGATGATTTTCAGCCAAACATACGTCTAGCCAGGTCTTATGTTCCTCTGAGTTATCAGCATTACCTGGGTCTACCTGAGTCCACTCACAAAGCGGCATGCTCAGAAGAGCCAGCCAGGCAGGAGTGGATCAGAGTAGAGCTGCGTGAGGGTTCTGAACAGGTGTTCCAGGGCAGGGCGAGTAATGAGAGCTCGCCCTCTCGATGCTCCCAGCCTGAGTCGGAGATCACCTTTGACTCCTCCAGGAGTGCCTCACCTGAATCCTGGTCTCAGTCTCGGACAAGTTCAGTCTGTGAGCTCTTCTTTACTTGGTCCAATCGTGGTTTACTAAAAACAATTTGATTAATTTAATTTAACCACATTCTAATTTTGGTAGAAGCAGGGTTCACTAATGAAATGATTGATTCAAGATGAAGTTAAAGTATAGTAGAGGGAAAACAGTTTTTCAGCTCTTTGGGCATTTTCATTATTTTGCTCTGTTTACATCTTTTAAGTAATTTTTAAAACCTTGCTTCTACATTACCAGCGTCTCTCTAACCTTGTCTCTACCCATGTGAAGAAATCAACTAAAACAAGAAAATAATAGATTGATTTTATAAATGAAAATATCCGTGTGCCGCCTCTGCATTTGACACTAAATGCTAATTTTGCTGAAGGACCCATATCATGGAAAACCTGTTTTTTAAATAAAGGAGTTATGAAATACTATGTAAACATTATTAGCGTTTCAAACAATACCCCTTAGTGCCCCGTTCAGACTGTTCTTTTATGGACAGTTGATTAGTTTAATTAATTTCTTCTGTGATGTCTTTAGAACCAACTTATTTGTATATAACCACCCATTCAGTCTACAACAGTTTAGAAGTATACGCACCTATTGATACTGAAATGATAAGGTTATAATGAGTCAGTGCTCACTGAATGAGGCACAGTACAGGACAAGCAACAGAACAGTGTCATTTATCATATTGTCACTGTCCAAAGAAAATATATGTTTCTGTATTCTGTATTGTGTCTGTTTTTACTTTTCCGCATAGGGCTGCCCACTGCTCCGGGCATGTGTGCTCACTGCCCCCTAGTGTGTGTTCACTAGTGTGTGTATCTGTGGGTGTTTCACTGCACGAATGGGTTAAATGCGGAGGTCAAATTTCGCTGTGTACAAAAAAAAAAAAACACGTGGCTAATTTGAGTGTCAAAATTCTCTTTAAACGCAGCAGCTATTTACATTGTGTGAACATTTCATGACGATTGGACAAATAGAAATGCTCCAAAATGACTTCCTTGGAGAGCAACAGTATATAATCTTAAAATGGTCATAAAAATGTTTTAATTTTGGTTCCTAAACACACAAATATTATAAATTCACATCATGAGTCAAAAAATTAATACAGTACAATGTAGGATATGGGCCCTTCAAAGCTGAGAGAATGATAACCAGTAGATCCATACATTCACATAGTTTTTTTGTCACAGTGAAGTAGATTGCCACTGATTTTAATCAGATTTTAACCTGGTCTTAACTGTTTACTTACAATGTAACCTTTAAATCAGTTTCCCAGAATTAAGCAGACTATACGTACATGAGATTACTCACCAATGTGGTACCAATGTAGATTACATGAGCTTATAAATCATATTTTCTGCAATAAAAATGAATGCAATGTAATGTTCAACATATAATTTGATATAAACTCTGATAGGTGGCAGTGTGGAACCCAGCCCTGTAAGAACAGTTCAGAAGCAAGCAAATATCAGACCCATTTCAATATCTAAGAGCTTAGAGAACCTGGCAAGCCTCCCCTCACGTGAGTACCTTGATGCCTTGGAAATAGTTTTAAATGGCCATTACGCTCTTTCATGTCAAACAGACTACTTCTCTTAAGCAATCTTTGTTGTTTTTATTAAATTAAATTAAATTTAAGCGCTCACAAAATGTTACTTATAATGGAAATATTAGCTATATTGACTAGATTATATTATTTCACTTGCCAAGATTATTTTGCGGTCCAGAGCCATTCCTATCAAATTTTTCTGTCAGTATGTTATGTTGCAATTAATTTCATATTGTTCCTCTTTTAACTCTGTTTCTAACAACTGTGAATCAAACCAAGAAGAAGAAAGATGGAAGAATGAGCCAAGGAGTGACATAACAATTAGTGTAGAAGATGGTAAATATCTATCTATTATTAGGTTTGTAACTTGATATCTGTGTCCCATTTTCAAGATCTGTTGTGGTAGTCTTTAGAATTTAAAAGAAGGTAAAAAATATTCAACATTACCTCAGAAGAAACAAACAGCTGTTAGAAAACTACTGACATTTGTATACTTTCTTGTGTTTTATGAATATTTTATTAGTGCTAATGACTTTGAAACATCTTTAAAAAGTCTTTAAAATCTTAATGAGAGCTTGTCATTAACGACTGCATCAAGTGCTTTATAAAAGTTAAGCATCTGGGGCTCCCAAAGGAAGAATTCTTATGATAGAGCCTTGTTGACAGTAGAGCTGTAGACTTCCGATGACAAGGTTAAGTGCTGTATTTATAAACCAGCCTCAGTTTGTCAGTGTAGTATATCATGGTCTTTAGCGTGAAAGGTGAAACCCAGCACCTAACAGATCAGCATGCTTACAGTAAGCTCTTTCATAAATGCAATCCATAAATCTCTCAAAGCTGTAAGGCATTGCTGCTGAGCTGTCTTGTTCTGTTCACTGTGTCTGCTGTTTCTGGATCAGTGTCTGCAGCCCCACTTGCAGCCGGCTCGTCGGTCTCAGACCCAGAGCAGATGAAGATGCTGAGCATGTCTGTGCCTGCTTTCATTCAGCAGCAGGTAAACACACCTGACCCACTGCCTGTTGCACTTTATAGTGATTTAATTGAACCTAGTGGGTGAGACCTTACTCGAACCCTGCTACATAACAGTGACATAACCATGTTGTATGCTGTCATGAGCTGTCATGATAGATTTTCTTGGTTAATATAACGGTATCATGTTACCACCGCCGGTAATTATCATAATGTTTGGTGTAATAATGTTTTAATAAATCTGCTGTAGTTAGCTGTCAAGACACACCATGACAACTAAGCAGATATAGTAACATGACACTGTTATATTACAGGGCATAATCTGTATACAGCATGGTGATGTCATTTTATGTATGGCATTTCATCACTGTCATAATGAAACGGTGTACCTCTAGAATGGAAACTTTATTGGATTTATTACATTTTAAGGAAAATATGCTCTTATTTTTTACTTTAATGCACATTAATTTACCCTGCTTTTTATTGTAAGTCAATTTTGTGCTATTTCTTTTGGTCCATTATGAATAAATCTATATTTTGCCTGCAAGATGAGTATCACAATATATTATAGGTGTACAGTGAATGGACAGATATGTTAAATGATGGCTTTAACTGTACTTATTTATGCATATAATATCACACGTTATGTTGCTCTTTCAGTTTTCACAGGAGTTTCACGGCAACATCACTAGCAGCATGTGCATGCAATTGTGTTTTACCCTGTACGTTGCTCAGGTCCATGCTCCTTTGTCTTATAGAGAAATGGTCGAGGAAGCGACTGTACCTCGGTGAACAGTTTCTACTCTGAAAGACAGAGGAAAGGCAGCACAAACACTAACATTAGCTCATCCTCTGACCTCGCCTCCATGTCTTCTGTATGTGCCACCCACTTCTAACACACGTGCAACAAGCTAATTAATCATGTCTCCTAGTTTTGTATGTTAACACACACGTGCATGTTTTAATCTATTTGATCAGTTCTACTGAGTCGTGTTGGTCTTGCTTTGTTTGTTGTTGTTGTTGTTGTCTTAGTGCATAATTCAGCTGCTTATGTTGGATTTGAAAGGTCAGTGGCAGTGTCATGAGCATTTATGGCACGGACTTTGGCAATGTGGAGGTCAAAGGGACCATCCAGTTCGCCATTACCTACGTGCAAAAGCTGGAAGAGTTCCACATCTTCATAGCTCAGTGCAGAGACCTGGCAGTGGCGGAACCCAAGAGGAACCGTTCTGACCCGTGAGTGTTTCAGTAGCGATGGCGATACCAGAAGCAGTTCTCGTGTTATAATAATCAGCTCTTGTACTATCAATGAATTACAACCAGTCGACTTTCCAGATAAAGTTTAGGATATTCACATGTGGATGAATGATGATTTTCTCTAAACCTAGGGTGAACTAACAGAACTAATATAATACGGTAATACATTTCATGGTAAACAAAATTATGTGGAGTGGTTTGATGTGAAATGCTCAATAATTGTTTTCAGCAATTACAGTGCTGACAGGAACCAGATGTCTTAAAATTTAAGCTGCAATTTGTAAGATTTTTAGATTAAAAATTCACATTTTAAATTATATTACACTAAAATGTTCAGCAGATTATGATTAAAAACTGTTTTGACAGCAAGTCGAAGTCATCTATGTATTGTGTTGTAGCAATAGACAATGTACTGCTCCCTCGACAGGCAACCAATGAAAGGTAGAGTGAACACCTGGCAAGAAACCATGTTTGGCATTAAACAAAAGAAGTGATATAAATAAATAGAACGAGCTGGAGACGTTCTTAGCAAGTAAAGGGATGCAGTTTGATGCTGAACTTAATGTTTCTTCTAGACTGGTGAAGAGTGAAAAGGGATAGGACATCCAGAAGTGGACACAACTTTCTGGTGCTATGTAGTCCTCTGTTTGTTTGTGTTATGAATTTGACAGCTTGTGTCATCTGACAAATTGCTCCTTTAACGCCTCTGAAAGCCAGCACACAGGAAGTTGTTGCTGATACTGCCTGAGAAACTGTTTTCATTATATTTTTAAAGGAAGAATTTGAACTAAAGCACATTTTTAGAGCCACCCACAGCTGCAATGTATATGTAGTGTTGTAAGACAAACAAGTCACCAAATAAACTGAATTTAACACCATTTATTAATTATTATTATTATTATTATCAATGTTACATAGAAAGACTCAGATGATACACGTGTGTTCACCAACATTGTAAGGTGACTTGAATCTCCTACAGTGTGCCATTTCACACAGTGTCAGCACTTACTGCTTGTATTGTGAAGTATCCCACAGAAACTTACTCTTACTCCCTGCATGTTTTGCTGTAATTCTTAACCATAATTCTAAAATACCCCTTGGAAGTTATTCATTGTTAAACAGGCCAACATTTCAAAAGTACCTTGGCATGATTGTTTGGTTCAGGATGAGAGCAGTCACAAATCCTGCGTGTAGACAAAAACATATTTGGTATTTCAGAATATTCAGCAAAATATTAAATAACAGTTGTTTGTTGATATGGTTTAGCTGTACTGATCTGCTACTTTGTCTTCATCTTTGTGCTTTAGGTATGTTAAATGTTACCTTTTACCAGACAAAGCAAAGCTAGGGAAGAGGAAAACATCAGTGAAAAAGAAGACTCTGAATCCCACCTACAATGAAATCTTACGGGTATGGACTGTGTTTAACAACCACTGCTGCAATTTGTACAGTTTTTCTATGACAAAATGTGAGACCAACATGTGCTTGTCTCTATGCAGTATAAAATACCACTGGATAGCCTGAAAGCCCACACTTTAAACCTCTCTGTGTGGCATAATGACACGTTTGGGAGAAACAGTTTTCTTGGGGAGGTGGATGTGGATCTGTCTGAGTGGGACTTCAATAACACACACATGATGGACTATGCCCTGAAAGGAAGGGTAAGGGTTTTTTTTCTCTGTTCTTTAATATATAGTAGTTTTTTGTGCATGTAAATGGCTTTAAAGGCCAAAGTACGTACCAGAGGGAGACGTTTTTCTCAACTGCCTAAAATGCCTCTCACCTTTGCTTAATACTCAATAGATAATATGTAAAAATGTTCATTTTTGTCTTAACATGAGGGCTGCAACTTTGAAAAGACGACCTTCTAATTATTGATGTTAAATATTGATTATTCTTTGGTTCAAGGTCTTTTTAACTATAAAAACTGAAGATACAAATGGTTGCAGTGGTGCAAACAAAGGAGGACAGCTGGGGGACATGTCTCTTCTTGAAATTAAACAAGATAGGTTTGAGAGGCAGGCTGAGGAATAGTTCTTTTAAAAAGTGACTTATATAACTGAAGACATACTTTTTTAAAGAGCCTCACTAAAATTCCAGCACTTTTTTCTGTTACATAGTGGCATCATCTCATAACGCAATCCTTCCTGCCCTCCTACTGGCATGCTTTACACTCTCTGACACAATACACAGCTAAAGTAAAAACATAACACTCAAAAACGTCTTGCTCCAGTCTAGTTTGTGAAGGTAGATCAGTCTGATCTGATTGTTCTGCCTGACTTTCAGGATCAGACTCTGGCTCAAACTAATATGGCAGAACCGATGCCATTGTAAGAATCTTGTAGCTGGATGACACTCTAGTGGCTGATCAACAGAGTGAGCAAGTTGTCCAGCCAGAGCACACTGGGCTGACCCAGTGGGAAGACTGAAGCTAGATGTATGGGGTTCAGCAAATTGAGGAATGTACTAGACCCCAAAAATTTAATTATGAACATTGTACATCTGAACAAGAAGATCTATATTGAAATTGAAGTAGTGCTGATTATGCAGTATGGCTGATCTGGTATCATAGTTGTATGAGGGGTCTTCTCAGTAAACCACATGTTTATCATGTTTGCTTCTGAGATGTTTTGTGGATGCCCAAGAGAAAGACACTTTTATTGAATACTGATCAAGAACAACATTAGCTTGGATTGGATTCTAGAAAAAAACAACTTTCATTGAAACTTTATTATACATTTTATTCCTTTGCTGAGGTTCTTTTTAAATGATTCTTTAAAAATAATCCATTAAAAACTTATTAAGGAACTCATAACCTTCTGTGGCAGCATTGTCCCAAAACCCTTTGTTCTTTCTTTATTTATTTGTTTATTTATTTATTTATGGTGTACCTCTGTATTGATATTGTCTCTGTTTAGAAAAGTGTGTTTATGTTTTACTCTTAGATTCCAGTACAGTTGAGCCCGAAGCGTGTTAACCACTGCATAGAAAGGAGTGGAGAGATGAGAGTAGCTTTGCGTTTCCTTCAGCAGACCTCCCAAAGTAAGCAATAAGCCTTTAATGATTGTATGAACTCACCGCAACATCTTGGCCAAGTAACATGTCTTCGTGAAAGAAGGAAAAGTATTGTGATTTTTGTGGTTGTAGGTAAAAAGACACCCCAGACTGGTGAGTTACAGATCTGGGTGAAGGAATGTAAAGACCTGCAAGCCAGAGGAGGGACCTTAGACCCCTTTGTCAAATGGTATGTACAATAAAGCTGGGAAGGGGTAAAAAACTTGACAGGTTGTACTAAATTTTTATTTTGTATAATAAATATTACAGGAATGTACATACCATGGATTGTATGAATGTCTGTGTTATGTATCCCCAAAAGTAGTTGTTAACATACTTCATAATGTGGTTTTCAGCACAGTGCTCCCAGACACTGCTCGGAAAAGCCGACAGAAGACCCGAGTGGTCAAGAGGACAGCAAACCCAGTTTTTAACCACACCATGGTGTATGATGGCTTTAGACCAGAGGATCTGAGAGAGGCCTGTGTGGAGCTCACAGTGTGGGGCCATGATAGGCTCAGCAATCACTTCATCGGAGGTGTAAGGCTCAGCCTGGGGACAGGTGAGAAATAGAGCCATCTGTGCTCATCTCAAATGTACACAGAACACTCTTTTTATTGTACTGTATGGAGTTCATTTCGTGGTAAATGTGTATAGAATTGGCAGGTTTCTGATTGATCATCTCACCTTTGCTTAATACACAACAGATAATATAGAGGCTTAAGCTTCATTAGCTTTTGAGATGTATCGGCTTTAATATGTTCATTTTTGCCTTAACAAGAGGGCTGCAACTTTAAAAAGATATTACATCCTAATTATTGATGTTAAATATTGATTATTCTTTGATTTAAGGTCTTTTTAACTATAAAGACGGAAGATACAAATTGTTGCAGTGGTGCAAACAAAGGAGGACAGCTGGGGGACATGTCTCTTTCTCCTTGAAATTAAACGAGATAGGTTTGAAAGGCCAGCTGAGGAATAGTCCTTTTAAAAAGTGCCTTATATAACTGAAGACATACTTTTGTTACTGAGAATTACTATTTAAAAATGATCTTTTTTTAAATCTCCAACACCTAGTGATATCATTTTGTCTTTGCAAGCTGCAGTAGCCATGCAAGTGAAGATGCCGCATGCAGAGTTTTGGCTAAATATATTGTAAAAACTATCAAAACAGAGTCTGAGCCAGGGAAGTTAGTGTAGGGAGCCAGGGAGCGTAGTCAGTCAATATAGCCAACTGTTATGAAAACAGTTACAACTTCCCTTTGAATGTTTTATATCATTTGTGCTGGGGGGAAAACTCTCCTAAATGCATTTCCAGAAGATGAAAAGATAACTGTGAGTTTTCAAATCCAAACTAAAAGAATACTAACATTAATATGACACCTACAATGCTCTTTTAAATAATCCAAATTAAATCAGTACTTAGAACAACATAGTCATACACAGGTTAGGTTTGGGGAAGGTTGTAGGCGAGCTGCAGTAGTCCAGGTGGCTGGAAATAAAGTTATATGGATAAAAGCTTTGGCAGCAGACTGAGAGAGGCATGGTCTGACTTAAAAGTGGTACAATGGTATTACAAGGTTTAAAGCATGACAGTGAAAATATACAGTGGAGTTTTGTAACAAATTACTAATGTGCCATGCCTGTATGATGCACAAAAATGATTTTTACAGGTATTTTAACAACTTTAAGCCTTTGTTAACTCCAATGCTGGTATTTCAAATCTTTACATTTTTGGAATATACTTACATCATGGTACGCTTTGGACAACTGGGTATTTGTCTTATATTGATAATGGTTTCTGGTTTATAAGCCATTAAACGTTCAACCAAATGCATGTTGCCATCTTCTCCTAAAGGCTAAAATAATTAATACCAATTGAAAATCTCATTTAAATGAGAAAAATGTTTCAGTGGTATGACGATTCACAGAGTTTTGTGCTTTCTTCTTTTTCCAGGGAAAAGTTATGGTACTGAGGTGGACTGGATGGACTCTAGCCCTGCTGAAGCTGAGCTGTGGAAGAGAATGATTGAGTCCCAAAGTGAATGGGTGGAAGATGTAATAACTTTGCGAATGCTGGTTATGGCTAGAACAATGTCCAAATAGTAAATAGAAAACATAGCCTGTACGAAAAAATGAATAACAGACCAAATTGCAGGCTGTGCTTCTCACTGGCAAACTCAGACTACTTCATTTGAGATAAAGTCAAATACTAACACTGGATAAAGAGAAACAGGAGAACTGCAAACATGTATATTTCATATATTCTTGTAAAATAAGTATATTTTCTGCCAAGTTATAGGATTGTGAGCATGTGTAAAGTGTTAATACATGTGTACATGACGGCTTTGTAGTATAAAAGATTGCAGTGAGTGGGAACGGTTTTGGTTGGGTTGTGGTTAATTCAAATATATGTTTAGTGAGAATCCACTGGAGGATCAGTGTTGATCAAAGGCCAATTTTATGAAAATAGAACACAAAATGCAGTAAACATTAAATGCTGATGCAACAAAATGAATTGCTGTTCATTCATAATTTTATTGTGAAAAAAATAAACATATTTTCGAAAAGTAAATTTGGTTGCTACAAGTTTGTTTTCATCAAACCGTGTGGGATCAGCTTTGTTTTAAGGTCTCTACAAAGCAAAAGACCTGAAGTTGTTTAAAAGTAATGCAGGCTTGAGGTACATGTTTTTCTTTGGACAGGGACGAAGTGTAGGCAGCTAAGATCCAGCACCACATTAGTACAACCACCTCCCGGCAAAAACACATTGTTGTGAGAAGGTTGCGAAAACCTACTGTCCACAACGTTCAAATGTAACTCCTCAGAAAGCTATGACAGCGTTATATGACAAGGTAGTGGAAATGTTGTCAGAACATCCTAGAATCCTTCACATGTTCTATTATATCTGCATGGAACCCAAAGGAAATTGGTAAAGTTGCCAACAGATAGAAATAATACCATAAAACAAGGTTATTTAATAGTGACAACCTTGTTGATACAAAGTAAACAGCACCACCTTCTGACAACGTTTTAGCAACATTGTGGACAACATCATGACAACTTTATGTGTTTGTTGGGCAAACTGAGGAACCTCAGCAAGCAACGTTGTACACAAATAGTAGATACGGACATGACTCAGTGTCTTACGGCCTCAGAATATTGTAAATTATAAATTATATATTGCACTTTCACTCCGCGTAACTCTATTTTCTAGGTATGAACACCGCTGGGTATTCCTATTGCTCTTATTCTGTATTAAACCCTGTCTTCTCTCTACATTTCAGCACTGGCTCTTGTTTCTGTTCTGTAGTTTGAAGTACTCTTGAGCTGGGAGGCTGAACACAAAGCACTTTTGTAAGTGGCTCTGGATAAGTAGAGTTTCTCTCAGCAAACCCATATCGTTGTCACAACGTTGTACACTTTCTTGCAGTGTTGCTACAACGTCTGAACAAGGCTGTCACGACTAAAAAACGTTAATTACGGTTTTGTTTTTATGAAGTTCCATGTAGATATTCACCGTATTTTGTAATTATTATTTCAAGCGTGTGTTTCTTCCGCCTTTGTGTTAGAACTTCTGGTTAGTTAACCAAAATTAATACAGTTACATGGGAGAGGAGCAGAGAGACAGTAAGAATTTCAAATGATACAACACTGTCTCATCCAAGGTTAATGACACAGTTGGTATATTATATGAAAAGGTGGTCTGAGGTTACCTACGGCGACGTTATTAATTATTGTGTACTCTCGGAAGGTGTAGACGGTTTGTTAATGAAAAACTATACAAGTACTGGAGCGTATCAGTACCTGCACCGTGGGAAGGTGGGCGTGTACTCCTACACACAGACGGTGAGTTTATATTTCTGAAAGTCGGTTAAACCCAAGTCAAGCCAGCTGCCCGAGCCACTCTGCGTGGGTGTTAGTTACAGTCCAGATAGCCTAGCGCGGTGGACACTGATCAGAAAACAGTTACTTAACTCGCAAACACCCGACGCGTCTGCTTCCTCTGAGCTTCATAAGCGAGACATTTCTCTGGATAAGGATGCTCTGGAGCTGGTTCTCCTCCACAGAATGGTAAGAGCAGACATACGGAGGTCTGTGTGGATGTTTTAAATTTAGCGCTTCAGCCGCAGGTCCTCTTCTTTGGAAGACGGCTTTACGACACTGATCTTTATGTGCTGTGTTCGTAACACTGTTGTACAAGCCAAGTTTTCCTTCCAGTAATTCTTCCAATTACTGACTCCCTCTAACTGAACATGTTATGCTAGTCATTTTATATGTTTGTTGTCGTTTTGCTTGTAATTAGTATCAACGTATTCGCGGACGCACCGGAAGTTCTAACACAAAGTAAACAAAGATGCCCCTCCAGGGTTGTCATGGAAAATAGCATGAATAATGGAAGTATGAAAGATTCTAGGAGGTTGTAATAATGTACTGACAACATTGCCACTACGTTGTCACAACATTATCATATAACGTTGTCACCAATTTTGTGGGCACCACGACAGGTTGTCAGGTTTACAGGGTCAGCAAGACACGTGCTTGTGTTTGGCTCGTTTATTAGTTACTGACATCCCAGCTACATATCGTATACTACCTATCGTATACTTTATTACAATGTTACTTCAACGTTGTCAAAAGGTGCTGCTTTTTACGTTATCTGAACAGGTTTGTAACAACGTGACTCCTAAATAACGCTGTTTTAACCTCTTTTCAACTTTGTTACATTCCATTGAGTTTCATGCAGATACAAGATTCAAGAGTTTTATTGTCATATATACAGCAGAACAGACAGTTACACTGTACAATGAAATTCTTACTTTGCTGCTCCTCCATTCACCAATAGATAAAGATAACAAATAAAATAAATGATAAAAAATATATACAAAATATACAAAGTATAACAAAGTATAACAATATAAGTTGAAGGACAATAGTACGTATACAATAGTACGTATGAAGGACTTTAGGTTGTGACAACGTTGTCAGATAACAATGTCACAACTTTCTGAGGACTTACATTTCAACATTGTGACAACGTTGTGATCACCAAAACAGAACGTTGTCACAACGTGACTGTGATTGCAACTCCCACCTCTCTTCGCTACTATCGTGGTCTAGAGCGCTGGGCTCCAGATCTCGCGAGAACTGGTGTCCTCGCGCCATTTTAGACGTGAACTGTCCTGTTACGGTTCAGCTGCGTCGGCTTAGTGAAGCTGCTGCTTCGGATAGACGCGCAGAAACTTCTCTCCAAACCAGCTACAATACCGACAAAGAGCGGTGAAACGGCCGCTTCCATCTCTCAAAGTATACTCTGCACGGTAAGTTTGGCTTTCGTTAATGGAGGGAACAAAGCGGTGATGATATAATAGGTATTTTTTAAAAAGTGCTGCATCATTGCGATCATGGCGTTCAGCTCGTGGCCTACAATAGCGGCTAGCTTGGTTAGCATTAGCTTACTATCCAAACGCCTTATTTACATTCTCCAGAACTCCGTCTTGGGTTTTTTGTCTTTTTTGATAGTGTTTGGACCTCTTTTTGCTGTTTTTGTCCAGATATGGAGCGTTAGTTAGCTGGTATTTATCTAGCTAGTTCGCCTATTTAACTGTTAGCTATCTGGTTAAAGTTGTTTGGCCTCTTTTGATAAAACGCGAGTTATTAGGCTATTTTATTAGTGTTTTCGCCAGCAAAGTAAACAGGTTATATTTACTAACAGATATTCTTTTAGTGATTTTCTCTTTTGTTTTTTGAGGCCTCTAAAGTAATTAGTCTAGTCTATTGCGTTGAAAAGGCCTGTTAGCGAAAGACACGTTTTACTAGCCTTGTCAGGTTAGCTAGCTATAAAATAATCTTGAGTAGCTTTAGGTTCCCATTAAATATCCAAGCTGATGCCTTGACTGGTGTAGAGAATGATATGATTTAGGATAATTGAATTTGTGTAACTTTTTTGTTTTTTATTTTACCTTGATAATACAGTGTTTGGTAATGTGAGAAACTAAAATTAGTTCTTAAATATGTTTTCTTTTGTTCTTTAACAGATCTAAATCAGAATCAAGAAGTGAGCAAGGACTAGCTGGATAATCAGAAAGCAGCCATGATCACCAGAAAAAGAGGAAGAGTCGTCAGTAACAGTGCTGATTCCTTGTCTACAAGTCATATACAGGAATGTGACCGTGTCTTACAAACTGCTTGTGAGAGTGGCATGCAGAATCAAACCTCACCAGAAAGTGATACAAACGATTGGGGACTTGATGACCTGTTGAACTCTGATTTCAACTGGGCTTTAGACAACGATGCACTCACTTCGTTTTCAGACCTTGGAATGCATGATCCAGTTCTAAATGTGGAAGAAGGGACGGACGAAACATCAGATGTGTCCATTCCCCATAACAGAGGATCTACACAGAGGCAGAAACTACAAGACCTCTCCGGCCGCATCAACAAGAATGCCATCGCGGCTAGAATGAACCGGCTGAAGAAGAAAGAGTATTTGAATGGTTTAGAGCAGCGTGTTGGATCGCTGACATCTGAAAACCGACATCTCAGGCAGGAAAACAGCAGCCTGAACAAGAGAGTGGAAGAATTGGAGAATGAGACTAGGTACTTGAGAGCTGTGTTGGCCAATGAGAGCATGTTGGCTCAGCTGTTGTCCAGATTGAGCGGTGTGAACGGCATGAAATTTTCTACCTCGCTTTTCCAGGAGTCCAGTGAGAATGACCACGATTACGCCATGCCAAGGAAGAGAGTGAAGGTGGAGGACAAAGGTGCAGCAGGCGGTGTCTGTCTGCATGTGGACAAAGACCACGTCTCTGTGGAATTCTGCACTAAATGTGCAGAGAGTGCAAGCTCTTCGCTTAAAATGTAGGGTCAAGTATCTTACTTTTTCAGCGTTTCCTGAGACTGAACTATATACATGATGTAATGAACATCGAGGGGACATCAGAACAGTAGTTGTCAAGTGTCAAGAATTAACTGTTTAAGGACTTGAATCGCATGTATATAAAATATGCTTTTGATTACAAGTTACTGCTAAACTTTCTGACAGTTTCTCCTAGGTGCTTGGTCTGCCCAGCAGGATGAGCGGGTCTCTGAACATCCATGACTACCCGAATCCATGGTAAGGATCAAGATGTAGAAGACTGCTCAAAAATCAGTCTCTCCTGAGATGTTCTGCAGTGCCCTCTACCAGTTCAAGGCTCAATATGAACTTGTAAATAGACGGTCCTGTATGCGAAAATAATGGAGAGTTTTCCTTTTTTGTTTTTTTTTGTTTTGTCAATTTTTTGGACTTGTTCTGTGTAACACAGATGATGTTAGTTATTTCTTGAGTTAAGCATAAAGAGGGCTTATTAGTAATTTCTGAGAATTATTTCAAATATTGTTAATAGGTGACGTTTTACAAAGGGTATTTTTGTAGACTTTCATAGTAATGATTGGCAGTGTGACCTAACGATTGATTTTAGGAGAGTAGCTCGTTCGGGTTTTGCTGAACTTAAACCCTTTGTGAAACGTCACTGTTTTCTTGGAGGATGTTTTTCATGTAGCCCCCTTATTTTTCTTTATGCTAAAGTGGATTTGCTGTGGAGAAAGCTGAAGAATCGGGACCAGCAGCTTGCATCATGGCCTTCTAAATTTAAAAAGGTAGTACAAAGGAGTGTAAGTTAAAGCTTTTACTGGTACTCCATCACACTGCAGTCAAATATGTACATCTACACCATTCCTTATAGAAGAGATGAGTGCTAGATCTATGTACATCTACCAACATTACAGTGAGCAGATTTTATATTTAACAGTGAAGCACTTCAGCTTTATCTTCACATGACAAGAAAAAAAAGCATCTGTTTGGGACAGAGGTTGTTCTTTGTATTTTGTTAATTGATGCATTGTGTAATGAAGTGTTTGAAATCCAAAGAATGTTTAGGAACTTGGACATGAGTATCTGGAAATAAATCCTATTTTTATCATCCACTCCTTTGAGTAATGTACATTGCTTTGTTACCGTATTAACCTTTCTCCTCTCTTCTTTTTAAACAGCAGTTTCTTCATTCTCTGCAAGGGTCTTATCCTTCTTTTCTAAGTGGATAAAGAGTGGTAAAAAGTCCTTTCAACTTGAGTGAATACTAACCCTCAAACCTCAACATGCTATCTTCCTTCAATGCTGTGTGAGTTAGGGAGGAGAAACCTTGCCTATAATGGGCTGGTGGTGATCCGGATTCTGGGAAGCACATGGCCAGTGCAGAACACTTAAGCAAATCAGTTTGGCAGAAAAACACAGACCCATTTTTGCACTTTCTTCAAATGGTTCATTCTAACTCCCTACAGATTAAAAGCAGTTTTAAAAACAAATGTTATGACATACTAGCAAGCCATTGAGATCAATGTTAGAAATGGCATTAAAATGAGATGATGCTTCAGGCGGTGCACATTCAAGCTGGGTTTGGATTTATAGCCATGTGTTAATGGACTGGCTAGCCACCTCTCAGATCAAGATTTTCGATCCTTAGAACAAGGCCAGAATTTAAATATAATCATGGAAATTAGCATGCCTTAGCCTTTTTAAAATATATGAATGTCCTTGGTGCCCTTTGTTGGACCTTTTATAAAGACAGAAGTCTATAATCTAATGGGGTTCTTTTCCGTGATGGGTTCCCTGAAAACTGACCAATCGATTACAGTCCCACTTACCTACAGAAGAGAAACCTTTTTAATGTGTGCATTAGTAAAAAGGTCTGGACGATGTTGGTATACCAACAGCCCTAATTTATTATATGTACTAGAAAAAGTGCTTTATGAATTAATTATTGCCTGTGACTGGGGTGGTAGTATGACTGTTATCGTCATAGTGCTTTTCTGAGCATGTCGGCAGTACAAAGTGAACATAATTGGGCCTGTTTAATTGGATTAAGTGCAGTGTAGTTTGTGAAACACTAAAGTAATAATGATGGGTTACAGTATTTTGTGTACTGCACTGCAGAGTCTGTACTTTTCCAAAAATGAGTTAGCATTATGTCTAGTGTATTACATGGCGTAATGTAGTAGGTCTTGAATTATTGTAACAGACAGTGTCCACTCCTTACTTATGACTAGACATTTTTGACAATTCATAAATCACAAACTGATTCTAAGTATTGTGTGTGTGCTGAATTAAAATTTCAAGAGAATATTTGCTTAGTTACAAAAGCTGAATTGCAGCTGTGTTTGCTTCTGGAACATCTCTCTTTAGGGTTTAACAGAAGGCAGCAGGTGTTCCAGGGCTTAATGTCCCTTGTTAGCCATTTTATTACTCAAGTTCTGTGTTGCCAAAATAAATATATTTGTAACAACAATTATAGAAGTACAGTACCAACATTACTGCTACAGAAATATGAATAAAAGATAAATTAAACTATAGATGATCACATGCTCTTTTCTCAGCTCGACTCAAGTTGTCAAATGCAACGCTTAATGTTTTCTCCAGGGATCTACAACAGTCCCTTCTTGAGCTTGCCATCACTAATCCTAAGAAATGTATTCTTAAAGGGAACCTTGACTGTTCAGACATAAAGGCCCCAATGTGCTGTACATTTCCAATAATATTCAAGTAAGTTTAATAAACCAAGCAAAATACATATATTGTTAAAAACAGCCATTTTTAATTGCTGAATAAAAGGGTAGTTTTTTTTATATCTCATTAAACTAATCATTCAGCTTTTCTAGCTTTAGCTAGTTACACAAGGAAAAATCTTGATTGTCTTATTTGCTGTAGGACTGACTCTATTGCAAATATAAGACATCACAGCGTGGCCATTGCAGCCTACCAGTAGTTGTTTTTATATATATATAAATATATATATATATATATATTTAACATTTCCATTTGGTTTGTCAGTGGTATTGGACGTGCACCGCTTTAGGTCTTAATAATCAGGGTTCATTTTGAGATACATTTAGACAGAACAAGTCATGTGCATAAAATATCATGGCCTTGTTCTAACTGTACCCACACAGCTATAGTTAATGCAAAACTATATGGAGACAGATGTGCTTTAATGAAATGTCTACTGAGTGAGGCGAGAGAAAAGATTTAGGGGCAAAGGTGTTTCATAATGCACCTCTGCGCTGCCTTTTTTCTGCCATATTTCTTAAAATTATTCCTGGTGTTGCAGTGTTATGTTGGTTGTTGTAAAACACTGGAGATCTATACCGTATAGAACTTGTGTAGCGTTGCTGTCCAATGAAAAACAAGTATCCCCAAAATTGCAACTTTACAAAGAGACCAAAACATACTTTACTTTCAATGTAAGTCAGTGGAACAAGAATTTTTTCCATTGGCGTGTTCAAATGATGTAGAAAACAAAAAAAATGGAAATGCATGTTTTTATTGGACAGTGACGATAGATAGAAGCTTTAATCACAAGGAAAGAAAATATGAAATTTCATATTTATCCAGCAGCACATGTTCCCAGTCTCAGTGCTATGAGTAATGGATAGTAATATATAACTAACATTTTGTCCTCTCTGGTAATTCATTCTCTTCTTAGTTGTATGAGAGAGAAATTCTAATCTAATTAGTTAGATTTTGGTTCTTTTTGTTAACATGTCAAGTTTGTGTATCACCTGGACTAGACAGGATACCATATGTTTGCTTATGTGGATTCAGAGCTAAAGAAATATTTATCTGTATTGTGATTAGTAACCTGGTTTTATTGTAGCAGGACTACAAGTGCAAACCTCAATCTATAACAGCCTGTTGTTAGAACAGCTTTTCATATGAATGTTAACTAGTCTTACACCAAAAGAAATACTAAGCAGTTTCCAGACCCAGATTAAGGCTAAACCTATACGAAAAGCTTTTAATGAAATGGTATTAGAAGAAAGGAAAGGAAGAGGTCAGTTTTATGTTTGTTTATTCATAAAGGTATCAGAAAGGAACAATTCAGTGTTTCCTGGAATGAAGAGGACTCCATTGACATCTTTTAGGCCAAAGTGTGATCAGTCTTGTAAATTATGTGGTGTTTCATAAGCAGGACTCTTGAGTTTTGCCAGGTGACTTGAGAGAGCGGAGAGATTGTTAAACAATGCTCAATGCTGATTTCAAGTTATATTAAATTAATTAACCCAGAAATCATACTGATACCCTTGGCTGTTGGCTTAGTCATGAAGCTCCTCGCTGTCTGAATCTGGTAATTTAAGAATCTTCAGGTAAATATCATAGTGCTTGGAGCTTAGGTAAGTACCAAACAGAGTCTGGAGTAGCAGTACAGCGTACATTTTCTTCACAATGGGTTTGCTCAGATTCTTCCAAAAGCGTAATATGTTTCCCTTCTCTGGCATTGGAGTGCTGTTGTACCTGGAACACAAACAAAGGGGCATTTTAAACATGAATTTATCACAAATATTTGTTATGGTTTTCACCAGTCTAAATGGTGTTCGTGCAAAGCAAAGATAGAAACAGGTTTAAGACAGACCACATACCTGGTGGCAAGCCCAGCATTTACAGGTAAGGCCAACAAGATGGGGTACACACCGCCACCGACCATGCCCACTAATGCACCTCTAATTAGGACACAAGTTGGGCAGTTCAGGTCTCCTGCAATAGAAAATTAGGGTTACAACATTTAATAACTTTTGTTAGGGGACATTCCATCCTGAGATCTTACCTGTTAACAAAGGATTGCTGACAGTTGCGTTGTATAACGCCACGGTTGTCAGGAAAGGGAGAACTGCCATAGGAAGACCTGAGGAAAATCTTGCCTGAGTGACATTAAGTGCACGTCGATAGAAACTATTTGCAATCAGACCAGCAAAGCCGGCATTACCGCCCAAATAAATGGGTCCATATGCAAATAACTTCCTGTTAAAACAAAAAACAGGAAATTAATTCACAGTGGAGTAACTAAAAACAGTCATTTTAGTAAAAATATCTTTTATTTATGTATAAATAAAATATATATATATAACCAGCAACTCATTTCAAGGATGTTTTTTCATTTCAATCCATCTCAAATGAGTTTGAGCCCTGGGAAAGTGGTGCCATTTCTGGATCAACTTTACATCTCGTTTCTTTTTGCATGGTACAGTTGTAGAAGCAGCTATGAACTGTGTTCACAAATGATACTTTTGGAAAGTGTTCCTGAGCCTGAGTTTTAAATGGCCCCAAGCTCTTGGCCATCCAGTATTGGTTTTCTTTTCCCTTGCATACAGAGATTTCTCTGGGTTCTCTGAATCTTTTAATTATATAATGTACTGTAGAAGATGAAATGATGATGAAATTTTTATGTTAATAAAGGCTATTTTTGGAAACTATTTGCCCATGCAGTCTTTCACAGAGTGGTAAACTCTTCATCACCATTACTTCTGAAAGACTGCCTCTTTGGGATGCTCTTTTCATTTGATATGCCGTTTTTGTACTTTATACTAAACATTTGTGAAATCCAATATATTTAAATTTTGTTTTCACAATATAATCAGATTTTTCTGTAAAGAAAAACGTATTCCATTTAAAAACGTCAATACGTGTAGCAGTTAAGTTTTCATGAACTAATCAGTTTATAGATGTTATAATAATTTTAATTTAAAAAAATTAGAACATGTTGAAAATGTAAACAACAGCAGTGAAAAGGTCACCAACATTATTTCCTTTTAAGTAAATTTGCCACAGGGAATGACAAGTTTCAGTCCATACCTGTCAAAGTCTGGTAACCTTTCGAATTTTTTGGAGAGCATTTCCATGAGGGCTCCTCTGGACAACACTTGGACCTGGCCGCTGTCTTTCAGCGACATTTTGCTTTTTTTCGTGTTCTGCCGAAGAGAAAGAAGAAGAAAAAAGATAACGTAGCTACTTACGCGTTTTCAGCAGATTTCTGTTTTCGCAAAAAAAAACACCTGGAAGATCTTCCATGACCTACAACAGAAGGTAGTAGTTCCATCTAACACTGCGTACCTTCCCCTCCAGCGCGGCTTGCATTACATATGCAACCCACATGCAAGCTTTGCGCCTGACTGTATCATCACTCACCTTCTAATTCCTTCAAAACTGACACATAAACCTGCAGAGCTCCAGCTCCGCTCAGTCTCCCTCAACAACACGAACAGGGCGCAGCCATGTTTAACCACATGTTCCTGCGAACCTTCACCCTGCGAGACTCCGGCACGGAGAGGGCGCTTCGGATTGGTCACTCGCGCCGCAGGCGGGTGGAATCGGCGCACGCCATTGGCGGCTGCAGCTGTCAATCACGTCGGGGCGTGTAGTGACCCACCCTCTGGTTGCTAAGGCGAAACTGCTGTTGCTGCTGCTGCTACTGCTGCACTCGCCGTACAGAGTCTCCACATCCAGCCTGGCCAGAGATGCCCAGCAGCCAGAGACAGACAGCCGAATAACGGGACACATGTGAAGTGAACTGTGGTCACCGGACGTTTTAAGAGGCTCTTTTTATCATAACTGCTCGGACAGACTGGAAGTGAGGGGTGTAATTGGAGTGTTCCACGCGTTTTCACTCCGCTAGCTTCAACTTGCAGGTGTTTTCCGACAGGCGTCGCACCGACAAGCTGCTGTTTGCTCGGCGGCGTTAGCAATGAACGGCGAGATGGTTTAGTAATAATAATAATAACAATTCAGCCATTCGGATACATTTGATAACAACATATACTCGTCTGCTGGCGTTAAACACTGTTGTTCAACTTGGTGACCCACTGTTTTTATCTCGCACTGTGGCTGTTACCTGACTGAAATTAGCCTGCTCTGTATTAACGTTATTAAGAATGAGAGCTAGTGAATGTGGAGTGACTGCAGAGCCTGTAAGTAAAGTCAACTCTGATACTTTTTATTGGAAATATATACGGTTCCTGCTTTGATAAGAAATTGCTGTTTGTTTAGGGTTACTTAATTATAGTTTATTCGCCAAAACCGTTAAACCTTAACTACAAAACTTGCAGCCCAGTTTTTGGTGTTTACAAAAATGACGTTAGCTAGTTTTTCATAGCTTGTCGTCAAAGTAGCCGGAGCGGTACAAAATATATTAAAACCCAGATGAAAAATACGCTGCCACGTGAAAATATCCCTTCCAAACAATCTATAATAATATAAAAATGTGTTAAACAGTGTTATAACAATAGTTCTGTAGTATTAGAAGTTTTGTGTATACATGGCTGTAGTACTGTCTTGATGGTAATCTGTAATACATATGTAGCTCCCTATAGTAA
The DNA here is from genome assembly GCA_021613375.1 of Megaleporinus macrocephalus. Lineage (NCBI taxonomy): Eukaryota > Metazoa > Chordata > Actinopteri > Characiformes > Anostomidae > Megaleporinus > Megaleporinus macrocephalus. The sequence goes on from CM038720.1 coordinate 33,104,568, forward strand.
ACAATATAGCAAGTTTTTTTAAAAGAATACTTTAATATTACTAACGTTTTCCACTACCTTTATTACCGCAAATCAAACTGAGACTTAATAATTCTAAGTATATCCAAAAAAGAAAAAAAGAAGTCCAAATGACATCCATAAAAAGTCAAACTGAAGATCTGAGTATGCACTAATCTTCTTGCACCTCTAATGTTCCTGCGACTGGTGCCCATTTTAAATCCTCTTTCATTGCATTATCATGCGTGACGGACCCGGGAGGTGATGAAATCTTGTCTACCTTGAAAAGCCTGCAATGAAGAGGACAACCGGAAGCCTTGTTTATTTGGTGATGGTGAGTTTTGGACAATACCGTGTTAAATTTGAAGAGCTTTAAACGAAAATAAAAAAAAGCTGAAAGAACAGGGACAGAGCCCAACACGTGGGAGTGTGGCACCATGGCTTTTCCCAGTACATCCCATTCACACGTTGGAAATATGGTCTGTTTTCCCTAACAAAAACATGCTTCCTCTTTCACGGGCTCAATCACACAGAGGTGGATCGTGGATTGTCCTGCATATCGGATTATGAGTTCCCTTCGTTCAAAGCTGATACTCAGCAGTCATGCAGAGTCCTTGTCTGCTGCTAGAGCCTGAGGTTGCTTTCACAAGCCCTTTCCGTTGCTGTTATGACGGCTCCAGCGCGTTGGCCTGTTGGATCTTAAAGCTGCAAGCTGACACTGGAGAGCTAAATGGCCTGTAAGGCACTGCTTTAGCAGTTTTGCAGGACTTCTTTTTTGTTTGTTTGTTTGTTTTGGACCCCCCAGAGCCTGATGAAGTGGGAACGTTTGTGTGTTGGTCTCTTCACTGGCAGTCCCACACGGATCTAGAGAAGCAAGTATGCCTTTAAGAAAAAGAGGTGAGAAGAAGATCTCCCACATTTCTGGGTCTTTCTTTTATCAATTCGAACTCAGACTGAGGACTTTTGCCTTAATAAGACATCGTAAACCACATCTGTGTTATTTCTTGACAGATTTAGATTGTAGCTTGGATTTTGGGGTAGCTCTTAGTCATTTCAGTCATAATTACCGAATTCATAATCACATCTGTGTCCTACATTTGGTGGAAATGGAGCTCATAGTGTAATTACAGGCTACAGTGTAGTTAGTTAGTATAAATAGACGTCAGTATGGGCTGCACTGCTGTATGTCCTCAGATGATTTTTAGATATGCTGTAGTTATGTTTCAGACTAACACGCAGCAGCTTGTCAAGTTTCAGTTGTGTTATAAGCTTCATGTCTCATATGTCAAGACTGCATCTGTTTTAAAGCATACGTCAGAGGGGAGTGGTATGTTTCATTGATAAGCACATTTTAAATACATAGAGGAATTCGAAACTAGAATTTGAATTGTGCTGTCTGGTACGGGAGTGGAGGAAAATAAATTTGCACAGTAATAGCCATATGTAATTTATAAATAAGGAACTGCCCTCTGGTTGGTAGATGAGGCCAAAGCCTTGGTACTAACTGCCTGAGGTTAAGAATGAATACTAAAGCTTCATAAACATAACAATGCATCACTTGTTTGATAATGAGAAAGCACATCTGCTCCATATAAATGATGAATTAATGAATTAGTATATAATTAGTATATTATTATTAGTATATAAGTGTTAATTGTTGCATATTTGTTTGATTGTTACTTTTTCTTCTGCTCACTTTTAAATATGGCGTTATTTGTAGTGACACCATAAAAGTGCTAGTTTTAGATTCTTAGAAGAGATTTTAGTGGACTTTGAAAATAAATCAACAAACCACTCAGTTGAAAGGTTCTTCAGCATCCTATACATGTATGGTGGTAATTCAGTCTAATAAAAAGATATGATAAAAGATATCCTGGAAAGATATTAGCATGTTGTCCCTGCCTTTGCAGATACGGCCCGAGCTCTAGGGCTGCTGGAGGACTACTGCTCCAAGCTGAAGAATCCAGAGGAACAGCAGCTCAAAGCTGCCATTCAGCGAGTGGTAGGCATCTTCAGAAGCAGCCTCTTTCAAGCCCTCATAGGTGAGTCTACTCATGTCTGCTGCAAGATTATCCAAATGCATAGAGGATGTTTTTTTTTGCTTTCAGGAGAAACGGGGTCAGATATAATGGGCCTGAAGACATGTTGTGCTTTGTTCAGAGCACAGAAAACTTTGCCCATCGATTTTCACACGGTGGTTTATGTAACAAAAACCCTCCCTGCTTTGTCAGAGTGCATTGTCTTATTAATGTGTTGGTTCTCTCAATGTGTTATTTGCTGTTGTCACATTTGGTCTGGGCACAGATAGTTCATTCTGAAGCAGTGGGTTCATTCTGCAGGTTTGGGCCTTTCTTCTGTTATTTTTAGCCTTGCTGATGTGGCAGGAGATGGGGTGCCGAGTCTCTAGTCTTTTTCACGTGCTTCTCTAAATCTGTCGTTCACAGGGCTTAGTTGAGTGTAAAGCACAAAAGGAACGAGACCTTAGATGAACTTAGATGGGACGATTACTTCTGACTTCTTTTAGTCTGTCGTGTGGGTTTTTCTCTGCATATTTGCTTTTCTTTATTTTTGTGTGGTTTATTCAATCTTCAAGGTCATTTAATGTTTTGTGCCATTTGTGGCAAAACACAACAAAAGCTTTTAGTATAAGATTTTAACTTAAGGGCCAGTTTCCCAGACCCAGACTATGTCTAAATCTAACTAATGGATTTTCTTTGACCTTGATACATAACATTGACATAACCATGCCATGTTCATGTCTTATGCCTGATTATGTTCAGTAATATAACAGTGTCATGTTACTGTTACTGTTAAGTGTTCTGTCAGATATATTATATTATATAATATTACATGCTAATAAGTATAGTCTAATTAGTTGTCATGACATCAAACTCCTTAGAGCATATGACATCAGCCATAGTGTTGTTATGTCACTGTTATGTAGCAATATTCAAGGACAGTGTTACCAGAATCCAAGTGTTTCAAAGCTTTGGAAATTTTTATTTTTTTTAAATAAATATATATTTTTTTTGTTTGGTTGATTTGACTGCATGTTGACACTGGCTTAGCTGGTGAGCTGAACAGGTTAATATATAATAAGCCTAATGTGTAAGGTCAGGTCTTCACTTTAAAAAACATAGATGCAAGCAGTGAACCCAAGAATAATTATGCAATTATGCTCTGAAATGCTGCCATGCTCAGACTCAGAAAATTCAAATTAGAAATGAAATTTAGTTGTGATCAGATCAAAGGTCATATGTTAGAGAGGTATTGTGACTGGGGCTGGGACCCCTTCTATGCTATGTGTTTGAGAGGACACTGGGACATTACCACTGTGGCAAACATGAAATGATTTCACTGTACTATGCAAATAGCCTCTATCTCTGGCTTACGTTACACTGTTGGCCTACATAGAAATGATTTAGTACCTGATATACATTTGTGCCAATTTTAGCACGTAGCTTTCTAATTGTAGCTCTAGATCTAATCTGAACATCGTTAAAACGGTTTAAAAGGAATTAAAATAGTGCTTAGGTTAGATACTATGTTTGCTGCAGTAGAAGATGCAGTACTATGAGTAATGCCTTGTGGTGTCAGGATTATTTTAATAGAAGAATTATGTTTATGATGTTTTACTAGGCATACATACTGTTTAAATGATGTATTGGCAGATGTTATGTAGCAGACACACAGCCAATTTCTGTAGCTCCTTTGGTGAGTGAAGTCATAACTTTGAATGTCAAGTGCGCACATATAATGCATGTTATTAAACGATTCTTATAAGACATAGTAAACCACACTGAGTTCACTGTTTTGACCTTTTCTGATATTATAATGTAAAAGCCAGCACTGAGATAATGCATATGTGAGCCCTAGTACATAACAGGTTCGGTATCTATTATAGATCTATATAAAATGATCACTTATTGTCAATATTGGTGCCACACAATGCATTCATTAACTATTTTTAAGTTGTTTTCTGATGTGTGTATAGAATGTTTAATGCACAGATGTGATTTTACACACCCATTTACAACACTGTGATTTGGTCTACAATTAAACAATCTTGTTCCCTTTTTTTGGTGCACTGTTATGACTGCAATGTTCACACAGAAGCAACATGTCGAAACAAACATAGGCAGGAAAATATCTGATACCTTTCACACTTTTATGTGGACAAGAATTGTCTACTAGTATAGGAATAGAATAGAACAGAATAGGATAGAATAGGAAATTCGACTGGCATGCAGAGCGACCAATCACAAGTCTGTTTGGCATGACGTATAGAAGGAGAGAACACGAATTTGGAGTCACAACATAAACAGTCTCTCATCAAACATATAGATATATGATGAGACTGTGGTTTAGACTGCTGTTTGCTAGGCTGTACTTATCTGTATCAACAAAACTTAGATTAACATCAGATCAGTGCAAAATGATACACAGAACTGCGTGAACATAGAAGTGTGGGTAGCTAATTACAATGCTACTGGCAGAATCCTAAAAGTGTGGGCAGTTTAATGGATTAAAGATGTCAGACTCTTTGTCTATGTGTGAGCGGAGGTGTCTATGACTGAGGCTAATCGGTAGCTAACAATGACATTACTAGCTACTTACTTCTGACCTTGACAACAGCACAAAGTAAATTAAAGTTGTTACTCACTATGAAACTTCCAATTTAAGATGATCTGTTTTAAATGGAAAGCAGTGGATACAGTCTCACAGAATAGCTTTTATATACAGGTGTTTGTTGGTGTTGAGATGCTAATAAAGTGAAACTGAGGTTTGAGAAACTGTTTGGAATGGAATATGCCAAGCAAACAACTCTGATATAAAGTTGTTTTCAATCTTGTTAAAGATTTGGGTGCTGAAATTGATGTCCTGTTCGCTGTTTTGTGAATTTTCTGTTGCTGCAGTTATTTAAGATAGAACAAACATTTTGGTTGAGATGTTGGCGAATAGGAAGTCAACTTCAGCCTGGTTTAAGATCAACATTAACACCATGCCTGTTGACAGTTTGTTTTTTGGAAAGTGTCTGAAAAGTGCTGACCTCACTTTTACAACCTGTACAACCTAATTTCTCCACATATTCTGCCATTTTCATTGCTGTTGCTCTGTTGCCGTTCTTTGAGACGTAGATATTAAATCAACAGACAAGACTGTTAACAGTTTAGGATACTGTAATCCCGTAACAGTATCTGAAGGAAGAACAACAGTATTTGAGGTTCACATTCGGTGGTACCTTTAAAAGATTGATCATTGAATTGCTGTCATGCAATTATTTATACTTGTCACATGGAAAAATCTAATATTCGTTCATGTGTTTTGTGATATTTAAGTAATTTTACGTTCATTAGTTCCATAGCAGTACAACCTTTGAGTTTGTTTTGAATATTTTATCCACAGCACACACCACTAATCCCTATTTGTATTAAAACAGTTCTAGTATTTTTTAACTGTGCATTGAAAGGTGGCACTCTTTGGTTTTTCTTGGAGATTTAAGATTTTTAAGTTCACCAACACCATTTTGACCTGAGTGGTCAGTGTGCTTGCGTTCATATTGGAATCACAATATTTTTAATCAAATCAGTAGGTGCTTCTGATGGACAGCCTGTTTAAGTCTAGGGCTGCGTCCAATGTGGAAATGTCAATAATCCTGTTTTATATAGCTAGAAATACTAAAGCAAGATTCGCTATTATGCAAAGTGCAAAATGAAAATGATGAAATACTAATATGTAATACTTCTTACTAATTTACTTATTATTAAAGAATTTAAATTAATTTATGTAGTGGATAATTATTCTAAAATATGTCAAAAAGTATTCTCCTAAAATGTCAAAGGTAACTATAATATCAATAATGCTATGGAGTAAATCTAGATATTTAATATCTATATTCTAGTTACAACTTCCTAGTAGATTTTTAAAGTATTGTGTTACTATATTTTTGCCACACCAACCTCTCCTAACATATACAAAGTATTTCTTCAGATTGTCATTTTATGCTAGAGATTATTTTATGGTTGGCACATTTATATGTCTTTTTTTAATCTTTCTCAGTTAATGTGACTGAGAAAGCACAGTCGCACCACATCGACCTTTAAGATTGTAGTTTTGAAACTGCGTTAAAGATTTTCTAGATCTGTCTGACTGTGAGCTCTCACTTATTGATTGTCAATAAAGCTCCATTAAACAATAATGGGTCAGTAGTGCTTCCTGAAATAGTAGTAATCATCTTACGAGGCATTAGAGGCAGAGTAATCTGGTCAGGGTGTGTACCGATGAAGCCCCATCGCAGCTAAAGTGGAACTGCTTCTTAGCCACTTAAGCCATTCACCCCTGACATACACATACACACACTAAGTGAGAGCTCATTTAATGGCACGTGCTTGCACACACACTTACTCAGTGTTTTACAGGTCGTCCTGGGGGTGTTCAGAAAGTTAACACTCTCTAACCTAAAAGCAATATAATATACATTTACTGCACAACATGGCTGTGTTTTCAATGATATTACCATCAATACATGTAATTTCACACTGTTTACTGACAAACACAAACATATGGTCATACCCGTTAGTGGTGAGTCAGGTGCAACTGACTGTCCTGTTTACTATTACTGAATGAGTAAGTGCTTCATATGGAGTGAATCTGTGTGTCTGTGCTTATGGTGTGGGTGTGTGTGAATGAATGTATTATATGCATGTACGTGTAAGAGCGCCTACAGAAGTACTGGCATCTGTTTTGATAAAGATGGACAAAAACATCAATAAAGACTCCTATGTTCTGTATGTTTCTAACACATTCAGTGAACGAGTGCCAGTGATTCTGCAAGCGATCGTAAATATGCATGAATTAATGTACTATTTAATTAAAACATGTGTGCGTGAGTGCTCACATGTGTCATGCCGCATGTGTTCACTATAATTTCAATTGATTTGTTTTAGTTTGAGGCCACAGATGGAAAATTGAGTTTAGTAACTCTCAAAAGAGTTTAGTAATGCTAAGATTATTAACTCATGATCATATTGATTAATCAGTCTGCTCAGGCATGTGACAAACCTGAGTTTCTCCAAGCTAATATTTCTGTAACCCGCTGACTTAACTATGTAACTAACTGTAAGAGCTGTTTGAACGGCTGCAATCATTTATCAATCATTTATACTTCTGTATTAACCTGCCGTTGCCAAAATAGCTAGATAATATTATGATTGAGACATCGAGTACAACCGTAATGACATTAATTTTAGTAGGTGTAATATTCACAGATTTTTAAAAGTCAAATAAACATTAAAGAAGAGCAGATAAAAGAGGGCTTGAAATTAATTCTACAAAGATTATATAAATGTGAAAATACTGCAGATGTGAAAATGTGAATTTTCTTTTTATAACAGGTACCATATGTTCAGCCAATCATTATGAGATAATATTTTAGTAAAGTAATCATAAGTGTTGAATGCACCTTATTTACATTAGTCACTAAATGTGTCTTAAGTATCTGGATAATATCTGGAAGGCCAAGCCATGTAAAAATGCAAGGTTAAACACTTCTAAGATGCATTTAAAACAGATCAAAACAGATAAATCTGATCACTTAAACCATTCAGGGGCTCTTCAAAAGACATTTAACAACCAAAAGCCATGCCAGTGCATCTGAAACTCCTCCCCATGTAGTACGTCACTGTGCATGTAATCCATTTCTGTGAGGAAGATAATCATGGAGGGCATACATGGTTAAGGACTGGACGAAACGAAATGCCTTACAGACATATGAATAGACGTTACTTTGTAAAGCAAATTGCAGATGACAGAGGCTGACTGGATAAACAGTTGTAATTGGTTGCCGTGTAACCGTAGACGATTTGCATATTACGTCCCACACAGTGTATGGATTTCGTTTCTGACTAACTGGAGCATTTAACTACCAAGTGTAAATCCATGTGTCTAAAATCTGATCAAGATACAATCCTTGAAGTGATCAGGTGTAAACAGGGCCTTTGATTGAACTCTTGCATTAAACTCACAACATGCAGCTAGTGTAAGGAGAAAGTCTGACAATATATAGGCAGCGTTACTTTATACTTTTCTTCAGAATTTATAAAACTTCTGCCTGCCTTGTTCAATAAAGTTCAGATACAAGAAGGTGCTGAAAATTGCAATTTCAGATTAGACTCAAAAAGAATAGATGGCTAAGGACATTGTAATAGGACTGATCACGTTACAAAACAGTGCGAAACAGTAAAAGCTATTTGTGCAGCAGTATAAATTCTGTAGTTTTGTTTCTGGTCTTCAGTGCACTGTCTATCCTCAGACTTCTTTTTAAGACTTATTTGCTAAGTATCCATTATCGTCCCTGTTCATGCGGATCGTTTTGATACAGAGCCACTGCAGCCCAATCGGGAAACCAACCACAGTCTGCCAATTTTTTCCACAGAGATCTTTAATGGGCCTCATTTGTCACTGTCAGACGAACAAGGTTGGACGCTGCCCTCTTTAATAGTGCAGGCATGGCTCTGTGCTCGTGTTTCACCGAGAGAACGTCCCATGAGAAGGGTTTTTTTTCCTGCTGCTAAACTGTAATTAAATCATTCCTCTCACGGGGCGGCTGTCCCCGACAGCAACAAGGAGAGCGAGAGTAAGATAGAGAGATATGTGTTCCATCAGAAATCCAGAATTAAGTGCTAGACATGGAGAATGCAGGATGCTGGAAAACTGTTTGTTCTACAATGTCAATAAAGTAGACCTTTCTAGAGTACTAAAAAAACAGGGTGTTCTAGCATTTTAGAGAAGCTGGCTGTTTTGCTGCATTGTAAAAGTGTTATAGCACTAGTTTGAAATTAAAACTTGTTTGTCTTTTGTAGAACTAGTTTGTTGTTTTTGTAACATCCACTGTTTCATTTCTTTGTATGTTGTATTTTTTGTATTTAACCCACAAATATATGCACACATATTCTGTTTGTTGCATCATAAATATTATTGTGAAAGCTGTAAAGCTCATATAAGTATGATAAGTTGATAATACAAAAGAAAAAATGTTGATAGATAATGTTGTAACAGATTTAAAAAGCTGGCTGTTCTAGTCTGTTAGAAGAGCTGACTGTTCTAGTATGTTAGAAAAGGTGACTGTTCTAGTCTGTTAGAAGAGCTGACTGTTCTAGTATGTTAGAAGAGCTGACTGTTCTAGTATGTTAGAAAAGCTGACTGTTCTAGTCTGTTAGAAGAGCTGACTGTTCTAGTATGTTAGAAAAGGTGGCTGTTCTAGTCTGTTAGAAGAGCTGACTGTTCTAGTATGTTAGAAGAGCTGACTGTTCTAGTATGTTAGAAAAGCTGACTGTTCTAGTATGTTAGAAAAGGTGGCTGTTCTAGTCTGTTAGAAGAGCTGACTGTTCTAGTATGTTAGAAAAGGTGGCTGTTCTAGTCTGTTAGAAGAGCTGACTGTTCTAGTATGTTAGAAGAGCTGACTGTTCTAGTATGTTAGAAAAGGTGGCTGTTCTAGTATGTTAGAAAAGGTGGCTATTCTAGTATGTTACAAAAGGTGGCTGTTCTAGTCTGTTAGAAGAGCTGACTGTTCTAGTATGTTAGAAGAGCTGACTGTTCTAGTATGTTAGAAAAGCTGGCTATTCGAGTATGTTAGAAAAGCTGACTGTTCTAGTATGTTAGAAAAGCTGGCTGTTCTAGTATGTTAGAAAAGCTGACTGTTCTAGTCTGTTAGAAAAGGTGGCTGTTCTAGTATGTTAGAAAAGCTGACTGTTCTAGTCTGTTAGAAAAGGTGGCTGTTCTAGTATGTTAGAAAAGCTGACTGTTCTAGTATGTTAGAAAAGCTGACTGTTCTAGTATGTTAGAAAAGCTGGCTGTTCTACTATGTTAGAAAAGCTGGCTGTTCAAGTTTGTTAGAAAAGCTGACTGTTCTAGTATGTTAGAAAAGCTGGCTGTTCTAGTATGTTAGAAAAGCTGGTTGTTCTAGTATGTTAGAAAAGCTGGCTGTTCTAGTATGTTAGAAAAGCTGACTGTTCTAGTATGTTAGAAAAGCTGGCTGTTCAAGTTTGTTAGAAAAGCTGGTTGTTCTAGAATTTCAGAAAATTGGTCAAGAATTCTGAAAAAGTGTCTACCTAGGGATTGGGCAGCACAGCCTTCAGTAGTACCGTGGGTTGGGTGATGTTTATGTGTGAAAGCACTACAGGCGGTTTTATATAAGTGAATGTATCTGGTTTATTTAGAGTGCGACTAAGCACGTCTGTATATGGTAGAGGTGAAAAGATGCATTGTGATGTGAAGGTGGTAATTCAGCTGCATGGATTGTGTAATAATAAAGTGGACAGTGGAGCTATGACTACATCTGTTGTAAACATGGCCGCTCGATTGCTACAGTGGTGCCAGAGAGTGAGATTTTTCAGTGTAAAGACTAGGAAAACCTCCCTTTCATGATGTCTTAAAGGTGTGATGAACTACTAGCACTTCGGGTACTTTTGGATACTTGAGGCCGATACTTGAAATTTGTTTTCAAGCTAATGTTACTGCTAGGAGGCTAAATATATGTTTGCCTCTACAAGAGTGGTGCATCCATGGCTAAATGATTTTGGCAAGATATCTATTTACAGTTTTTTTTTTAATATCACACTTTAAATTTTATATAAACTGAGATCTAAACCTGAATGAGTTTGGGCCTAGAAAATGTGGCAGTGTTTCTGGATCATGCTTATACATGGTTTCTTGTTTGCATGGTATAGCTTGTATTTGTTAAACTGGGTTCACATACAATGGTTTTTAGACCTGTTACTGAACCCATGCAGTTATTTCCACTGAAGATTAATGGCTGTTTTTAATGCAGTGCTGCCTGATGTCATGAAAATCACATTTGTGCAATGCTTTGTCCAGTGCATCGAAAGATTTCCCAAAATCTTTTAATGACATGATGATGAAGTCTCCAAGTTTTCTGCTATTTTATACTGGGAAAAGAAAAGTCAAGTCAAGTCAAGTTTATTTGTATAGCGCTTTTTTACAACGATGTTGTCACAAAGCAGCCTTACAGGAATTTAAAAGCATAAAAAACATGAAATCACAACACTTTATCCCCTGTGAGCAAGCCAGAGGCGACGGTGGCAGGGCAAATCTCCCTCAACTGGAGGAAGAAACCTTGGGAGGAACCAGACCCACAAGGGGAGACCCATCCTCCTCTGGTCACACAGTATTTACAGTTTATTAGTCTCAAGGTAAGAGCTTTAGAAGCTGCACAGGTGGTACATCAGGTGGATGATACAGCGATGTAGTCAAGGATGGAGCAAATGGCACGAATGGAGAGGAGAGCTGGTGGGTGCCGGGTGACAGGGAGGGCCCTGGTGGTCAGTCCTTTACAGTATTCGGCGGGACAGGTGGGCGGTTATTTCCTCGGAAGGAGAAAAGAGGCAAAATTAGTTCTGGTTTGGGTTAGTACAGAGGATGAGAAATCTTATTCTTGAATTGTTGCACTTGAATTGGTGCTGTTTGAGTGGGGACCCTACCCCATCTTTACATCTGAAAGACTTGGCCTCTTTTTATACCCACTCGTACAGGTACTGACCTGTTACTAATTAACCTAATTAGTTGTGGGATGTTCCAGCAGGTGTTTTCTTTAGTATTACGCAACTTAATTTTTGTTGCCCCTCTTCCAACTTTTTTTAACCATGTTGCTGACAAATAATTTAAAATGAGCAGATAATAAAAAATAAACATTCCCAGTTGCAACATGTAATATGTTCTTCTCATACTATTTTTAATTAGAGTTAGATTTTAAATGATTTATATCATTTAGTTTGTGATTTATGTTTATGCACAGCATCCCAACTTTTTGGTTTTGCAGTGTATTTGTAGGTACCACTACTGTGTACCTGCCAGATTTGTATAAAATAGGTTTGCATCATAGAAATATAGGCTAGTTAAATCACACCTTAGATTTTGTGTGTTAATGTGTTGAAGTGTTTCTTAAAAAACTGTTGCAAGGTGGGAGATTTACACGCCTGATGTGTGGGGATTTTCTCAGGCTCCAGGTGCAATGAGATTAAGTGGTGATTCCTGCATGTCACACAGTGCGTTCCTGGCCTGGAATAATCTGGTGGCCTTCCTGTGTGTTTGTTTAATCTCGCTTTCAGCAAGTATCCTCTCCCCCCACGTCTCTCCTATTCTCTCTCGCTCTCTCTCTCTGCCTGCTTTGGCCTCGCAATGTTCAGTTTGGTTTCCTTGCTGTTGGAGTGGACATACGTTTAATAGCCTGCTAGTGTGACCTGATGGAAGTTGGTGTTTTGGTTCGTGCTGGACGCTCGGTAAAGGACAGGGTCCGTGAGCGAGGGCTTTGATTACAGGTCAGTGCAAGTTTGTGAGCTCTTACACACCCACTTTAACTCAGAAGAGAATTCTAAGCAGGAATAATACCAAAATGCAAGACACGGGTGTTCTTTGTTATAATTAATTTTTTAGGGACAAAATCTCTTATATTATACTGTTATAATTATAAGATTCAAGAGTTTTATTGTCAAGAGTTTTATTGTCGTGTACAGCAGAACAGACAGTTACACTGTACAATGAAATTCTTACTTTGCTGTTCCTCCATTTACAAATAGATAAATATAACAAAAAAAACAAACAAAAAAAAGAAATGATAAAAAATATATACAAGGTCCTAAGTTATATTATTTGTATCAAATGTATTAATGTGGAGTTCATGTTTTTAGCTTTGAAAACTCACACCTTCGCAGTGATTCATAGGTAGCGGTGTAGCAGCTTGGTTTTGTAGCTTATGAGTATGCTTGGACCTGTCATGCTCCAGTATATGACAAAAGGTAATGCGGCAACATGAAACTTGCTTACAGAATATGCCTGCACTAACATAGCTTACCTGTTTAAAATATTTGTGCAGTAACCTGTTAGCTGAACTAGATAAGTCATGTACGTATTTGAAATTACAATAGTAAAATAGTCAAATTTATATTCCACATTTTCCAAAAAACTGTCAAATTTGATTCTGTTTTAGTACTAGGTAGCATGCCACGGTGCTAGCTTTGCATGTTATAGATACACACACCCCAACACAGGTGGATTTTGGCTCATTGGTGCAGGTTTTAAAATAATATCTAAAATATGATTTGGTAACCCTGTGCCTTACTATGTGGAGCTGTCAGCTTAAACCACTTTTGCTTCATTATCTTTGTTAGCACCAGAGGCTAACATTAACTGAGTGACTAAACTAAGGGAGTGACTGGTGTCAGAGTGACATATTCTTTCTGATCAATGGGAACTTGGTTTCTCTTCTGCCTCATCTGTTTAAACATGGAGACAACATGCACGATAGAGGGGAATGGGACAGGGTTAAGTAACAGGTAGGCGAGGGAGCATTTACAATTTGCATTAACATTGTTCACATTCTTCATGTCATTTTAGTCATTTCATGGGTGTAACAACAATGGATAAAAATGCAATGCAAAGTTACACAATCTGGGATTGAGAGTTTGAAATGAGAACATGGTTTTACGTGATGCTTTTCTGAGTGAAACACTACATGCATGGGAAGTAATTGTGAGCAGGACATGATTTTATTCCTCAGGATTTGACTGGATTTTGAAAAAAGAGTCAGAAGACAACTGATATTTTGATGTGTAGTTTTTGCAAACACGATTCAGTAATTGATGACAGCTTGATTTCAGTGTATTATTTTTTACTTTTTATGACTCAATCTGTGTCCTAACTTCATCCTTCATAGGCTCCATTTGAAAGCCGGTGTTGTCACAACAGCCAACTATTTTGAAGGCTACTTCATATGAGGTTCATCGCATCCTCCAAAGGATGCAAACCCTAAATTGGTGTCTGCCAGATATCTGAACTCACTCCTGGTAACATTAACACCAGTTTTAAGTGTGAACAAGCTGAAATTACTTATAAGTAATTATTTTACAACTGATCCAGATGGAAAAAGACAGATTTGAATTGTGCTTTTGTGACCAAGGAATTGAACTTTCGCAAAATACAACTAGAGTTGCAACGGTAAGATAATCGTCTCCAAAAATATTGTAGTTTCACAGCAAAAAGTGCTTCACAATTAGTGTAAGCAAGATTTTACTGTTGTCTTTGGTTAAAGAGAAGCTCTTGTGAACTGTTTTAGATAGATAGATACTTTATAGATCCCAGAGGGAAATTGCTGATCTCTGCATTTAACCTATCTGTGCATATACACATATATACATATACACACAAACACACTAGGGGCAGTGAGCACACTTGCCCAGAGCAGTGGGCAGCCCTACCCGGGGAGCAGTCAGGGGTTAGGTGCCTTGTTCATGGGATCGAACCGACGACCTTCCAGCCACAAGGCTGGCTCCAGCCCACGACTACTTGCAAAACACGATTGTTTTGTATCCAACAAAATGATTATTTATAATTACAGATTCATTTGCTGATTATTTTCACCATTCATAGATTGGTTGTTTGTTTTTTAAAAATAGTGAACAATGCTTTTACAAGCGCTCTACTATCAAAATAGTTGGAGCATGACAGAACAGCCAGACTGATCCTGTCTTTACCCTTAAGTCACACGCAAATTCACTTATGTCAGCCCTTTCAGCCGGGAACAGTTGTGTGTGTGCGCTTCTTTGGGATCTAATCAGGGTCAGTGTGTGTGTGTGTTTGTGAGTCAAGCTGGGCGTACATGACTTTTGACATCTTGAGATGGTAAAACGGAGAGCATCACAAATGTTACCCCTGTATTCTCGTCTTTTTGTTGTGGGGCCGCTCACATTAGACGATTAGTCCAAGAGAGAGTATAACACATATAATTAGTTTGGGCTATGAATAAGAGCTCAAACCCTTGATTTCTTTACTGTTGTCATGTGATTAAAACAAAGCGAAACTTACTGGACTGTTTCTACTTTTACGTGTTGGGGAAATACAAACCAGGGATCAATATGTGGTAGAGAAACGTGGTATCGTGGTGAGAATTGGAGAAATATTTCACATCTGGATCCATACATTATTAACACAATACTTTTTTCTTTGTGAATTTGTTAGTGTTGTTTTAAATGTCAAATGTTTACAGAACAGATGAGAAGACAGATGCAGCCAGAAGCGGGGGTGTGGAAAACTATTTTTATAGCATGTTTTATTATCAACTTTTAAATATTCACAGTTACAGTCAGCTGGGGAGCAAACGTAATCTTTGTGGCCATGAAACCCTTAATCCATTGTACAGATAAATACCATAATATAATGTATTATGTTAAAGTGAACAGTTGCACTGCGTGTAATGTAACTAATGTTAGCTAGGTTAGCAAATTGTTGCTACTATAGCTGCAGCTAACCAGGTTCTATCACAGACATACAATCCGGTGCCTCAGCTTCTTGTTGGATTTTTTTGTTCCACTTTAAATAGCTTCTTGTTTAAACTTTCCAGTTCCACCTTAAGTGCTGTGGCAGGTTGTTGAATGAGATACAGTGCACGTTCACGCTCAGTAGTGCAGTGTTCTACTTATCTGGGGGTTCTGAGTTTGAGCTTCCAGTTTAGCTTCACACACTATATATGCCTAGCAGGTTTTCTAGTAATATACAACTTGTCAGTTGTTTCAGGTATTCTGGTTTGACATGATCATGTCATAGTAATTTTAGGGTTCTAATGCAGTATGTTAGAATTTGACAAATAGCAAGTGTAATTTGGTGAAAACTGAGTGAGCAAGTAGCTAATAAATAGGATAACACACAGCCTTGATTTGAACAAAGTGGGTGGTTTAGAAAGAGTGTGATTTATGTGTTCATAAAATTGCCATTTGAGCAGGCAAAGGTCATGGGTGTTCCTTTGTAGTTTCGGCCTTGTCATTTGCACACAGATTTGTACAGAATATTTTGAATATTTTGATAATGTTATGCACTGTAGTCCTTGCAACTCCTGGCTGAAGAAAATTGTAAACTACAGGGTTTTTTTTTGACAAATTGGCAAACCTTGACCTGTTTTTTCTTATAAAGTTCTAGACCTTTCCTGAAAGTTCCTTCCCTACCCAAGTGTGATTGGAAACATTTAACAAAAAACACAGATTTGTGAATCACTAGCTTCTGTTTTAATTTGCATTTAACTCACTATCCCAGCTTTTTTAGCTTTGGGTTTGTAAGACAAAGCGGGTCAGACAGGTCTGTTGTTGGCTATGTAGGCTAGGTCAGGGCTTTGTATGTCTGCTCTTTTCCATTGTGCTGTGAATGACATCTGTAGCTGGAGAAGAATTGTGTGCTTAACTAGACTATTGGACTTTACAAGTATGGAAGTATAACAGAATCTGTGCTGAATCATTGTAAAATATCAGAAAAGAAACTTGTTTCTGATTAAAGTAATTTTTGAACAGGAAAATATTTGAGCAGTTTTTATGTCTGCAGACATACGGGTTTCTTTATAAATCGTAAGTACGTAAATAACATGTTAGATATAATAATAATAATAAAAAAAAATAAAAAAGCTATAATAATTAGAGTAAGTCTCAGTTTTTTCGGTATGTTAGTACTTTTAAAAGTAAATACTTTTGTATTTCCACCTTTGCTTAAGTAAAAGATTTGAGTACTTTGTCCAGTAGACCTCTATAGCACTCTGTAGCATCTGCCAGGAGTGTTGGTAGCCTGTTCTGCACTAAGTGGTCAATGCTGACTCTACAGAGCTTTTGCCTCGAGAGCTCTAACATGCAAACTGCTGACCTGCTCTAGTTTTGCCATTAATTAATACAGTCACTGTTTACTTATGCTGAATTCACATTGGAAAATGTTGCCATCTTGTGGAATATAAGGAGAATGTCCTTATGTTTGTAGTTTTCACTGGTCTTCAGCTTGTAGTTTTAAATGTTCATAGTTCCCAGAAAGCAAACCAGGTCTGAGTATTGGTGATATTGTGTGTAATGGAAACGAGATTGACGAGATGGATGTTTTTCAGATTTGGTACATTTATTATAACTTTGATTTGAAAGTGTTTGAACTTCTTGATACTCTTGGTAAACCTGAGCAAAACGTGCCAAAAAAAAAATCTTTCGTACTTATACTTTTGATAATTCTTTCAAAAATAGAGTATTCTTTTTTTTTTTACCATTTTCCAATTCCCAGCAATAGAAAGAAAATCATTTTGGTGTGCCACAACTGTTGGTCCCAAGAAGTACTTGTGTGTGAAATCTAACTGAAATCTAATTTAAAAAACCCAATCATATTTTTTGTTTTGAAATTTCTTTGGGTGATTAGGACTTAAATGGTCAGTTTCGACTTCACTGGGGTATAGTTATGTGGTGACTCACAGCCCAAATTCCCTCAGTCACCCATCATCAGAGATTGCCGCAATGATGTGCAACAGTATGTAGATGAGCTTCAGGAATTAGTTGTAAGAAAGTGCACATCTCCGCTGTCAGTGCAGTAATTAAAAACAACTGGAGATATTAAGATTATACTTAGAAGAAGACATAACTCCATGCACGGTGGCGCAGGGGAATCATTCAAATGGCCAGAGAATCTCCATGGATCACAGCAGACCTTTCTATGTCGGAAGGGCTTCCAAATTACAATCAGATGCCACCTACATAACTGTTAGTTGCTTGTTAGGGGGTGCCAGAGGAAAGTTTCTATCCAGTTTGCCAACTTCACTGGAACTTTTAGTTGGGCTATTGTATGGATAGATGAGACAAAGCCAGAGCTTTTTGGCAATAAACGCTGGAGATGGGTTTGGCGTAGACACAAAGAAAGCCTTGCAGAGAAGTACCACATCCCCACTGTGAAGTAAATAGTATGTTGGTGGATATGTAAAGTTGTTTGTCTTCCAACAGCCCTGGGCAACGTGTTTGGATACATGGTGCCATGGACTCCATGAAATATCAAAAGATATTAAATCTAAACCGGACTGCCTCAGCTAGGAATCTTGAACTTAGAGATTGTTGAATCTTTGAGCAGGACAGTGATCCAAAGCACACCTCAAAAATGGTTGACTGGTCATGCCATGGCCATCCCAGGTCCCTATCATTGTACTTCAGAATCTAAAGGATCTGGAGGAATGAACTCTGATCCCTTTCCCATGTTCTCCACTCTCGTTGAGTCTTATGGGAGAGAACTCAAGATCTGTGATCTTGGCAAAGGGATGCTACCCAAAGTATTAAATGAAGGGGTGCCAATAACTGGCACACCGAGTTGAGAAAATATTTCTTTTATAAGAGGGTTTGGGTTTTTTATTTCACTCACTGTACTTCAAATAAAGGCTAGATTTGATAATATTTTGATTGAAAGATTAACAGGATAAGCATTACAGAAGTATTTTACAGCTGGTTTGCTTATGTTTGCCAAGGGGCGTCAATATATGTGGAGAGGTAAGATAGCATCTCATGCTATTATGCAGTGCGTATATATATATAAGCTTACCATTTCTCATCTAGCACATGTGTAGACAAAGTAGGGCATTCAAACAAGCTCACGTAATCAATAAAGCTCAGCATTTGCCATGAAGCAGCAAATAAACAGATAATGGTCTGTATGTGCCATTGCATCTGTAGTATATTGACCACCAACTTCTGTTCCTATTAACAAATCTCAGCACTAGCACTCTAGTCTTTGATTAGGCACATTTTTATTTTTTCTGTGTGCATTTCCCAGTAACAGCTCTTTGACAGCTACACATTCTATGAGACCACCAGTGTTTAGTCATGTTCTTTCAATGGAATGATGGGACAAACACACGCTTACTAAGTATTCCTGTCAGTGCTGTTTATCTGGTGGTAAAAAACTTTGGTGATCTACCAGGTCTTGCAGGGTCCTCTTGTGAAAATGAACAACTTGTACTTAATGGCTTTTAATGAAGGTTAAATAAATAAATAGTGGTCTCTGTTTTCAGACTAGCTGATGTTACAGTAGGATGGCAGTTGTTAACACATGAATGTTAATTGTGTTGTATTAGTTAGGCTAATGTTCCTAAGTTCTGTACCCTTTTTAATATAACAAAGCTGCTTCCTTGGAATATAGCACAGGTTGCTACAGTACCATCAATGCACCAGCAGAGGGCATTCTGGTGTTCTGCAAAGCAGGAACAGGAACAGTTATAAGACAACCATTTGGGAAAGATATTTTTGGGATTTATTTTGAAGCATTTGTAAAAGCTTTTCCTACACAGTTGTATATTTACCAGTATAGAGGCCCAAATATATCCAAATTTTGTTAATTTCATGCTGATGTCCAATCATATTATTGATGATTAATGGTTAATTTCAATTGTTATAGGTTCTCCATAATTCAAGCATATGAAAAGCTATTCAGATAAAACCAAAGCATTCTTTCTGTTTTGTGATTCACTGTTTTTGGTTGTGTTAAATGACGACAACTACAACAGGACCCGAGCGCATACCTGCCACAGAGCTTTAAGATAAGTCACAGGAGAGGTGCAGTCTGGGCCGGTCTCCATGGTAACGGAGGCATTGGGCTGACAGGAACCCGGTGTCATAGTGAGCGAACCAGCGCTCTGAAGCTCCGACACGTCCTATTTAAAGAAAATAAACGAGTGAGTGACTGCAGCTAAATTCTGCCTCTTCTATCTCTTTTCACGCAGCTCTAAGTTTAGAACAGCTGGAAGCTGCAGCAGCCTGGATGATTAGTGGACGTGATCTGCAGAACGGCCAGCGTGTATGCTGTTGTTTTGAGTAGCCATGTCACTTTCTTCCATTATGTCTTGTTTTTAAGCCTGTACTTATCGATGGCAGGGCTGTTCAGCAGTTTTCAAGTTCCCTTAAGTTCTAACCGGCCCTACCATGAATACAAGCAGGCTTGAAAACAAGATAAAGGGGAAGGTTCTTTTGATAGACAGCTCCCTTTGCTGGACAAAGGTACAGGGTACAGCCCCTGTGGGTCCAGGCCTACCATGGCGCAGCACGTCGGAAGCAAAATGAGGTTAAATGCTTTGCTCAGGGGCAAAACAGCAACGATCAGTGGAAGACAGCATCCCTTGATCCATTGCCATAGTTTTATTTCGAGCCAGCAGCCTTCCAGTTGCTGCTGTGGAGCCTTGAGAGAATGTTTGCTGCTGCTGATAGGAAACTTTCTAGATATTTCACATTCACTGTGTTGGTTCTCTCGTTAACTCATTCAAGTTTCACTACATAGCATTTGCTATGTTGTGAACTGATAGGGGAACAAACATGAAACCACTGTACCATTTTGAGCCAAATTAAAAATGAGCTTACTCTTACTGCAGTGAATACTGAAGCTGCTGGTGCGTAGGAACATTAGTGGTTAAGTGATACAGTACTAAAATATATAATGTACGATTTCTCTAATACGGAGTCATTCTAAACACACCATATCATTTTACAAAGAAGGTTAGTATAAGAAAGTATCTTTTAGGCAGAACACAATCAGAGAGTCAGATTTGACTCCTGTCATAAATCCAAAGGCTCAAGCAGCTAAGTGGGGTTTGTACAGGAAAACCATCAGAGATGCTCTGACAGAAGCAAGAGGGGTAGACCACTTTTCCTGTCATCTCAATGAAAGAGTGGCAGTAATTTTGCACTCAGGTTTGATGTGAGCGCATCTTAAGGCAAAATGTGGGACTTTTAATAGACATTGTTTATTGAATTAAGTTGTGTGCTCTGTGTCTCTTCTCTCTGTCTTGTCGAATAACGATCTTTTTTTAAGCCTTAGGGAACTTAAACCTCTAACTGCTTATTAATAAAAATCATGCTTATTATGTGGCCGCACAGTATGGGTTAAAAAGAGGGCTGTGGGAATATCTTTACAATGGCTTCATTAGACCAGTTAGAATTACAAAATAATGTGAGCAGTATCTGCTATTATTTTACTCAGTTCTGAATCTTTCCAAGTTGTGTGTTTATGTCACAACAAAAAAATGTGTAAATTTCATCCTTTAGGCAGATATAAAAACAGCTTACAAAAAGCTTCTAAATTTGTGACTGGTGTTAAAAAGGTGAGTAATATTTGTTTATTTGAGCTTATGCTTTTTTTGTCCATGATTAAGTCTGTCAGGCCTAGCTCCAGAAATCCAGGTTTTGAGACTTCAACTGTACTCCCTCAATCAAATACTCCGCTCATACTACCACACCTAGTTGAAGGCACTATCTGAACTTGCAAAACAACATTTGCTGTTTAGTACACAGTACAGCAAATGCTGTATAAAGAACAGTGAATGTGTTATTCCCAACATTGATAGCAGCATCTCAATTTTCATATACAAGTTAACCTAGCAAGTGTAGCATCCTGTGTAGTGCTTGCGGTATGGCCAAAAATTAGTTTCAGGGTTCTATTATATTATCTATCATATTCTATTATATTCTTGTGATCATGAAGTGGAATGAAATTTTTTGGATATTTTAAACTTTTTTAGAAATAAAAAACTGAAAAGTGAGGCGTGCAATATTATCTGCCCCTTTACTTTCAGTGCAACAAACTCACTCCAGAAGTTCAGTGAGGATCTCTGAATGATCCAATATTGAACTAAATAACTGATGGTGTTAAATAGAATCCACCTGTGTGTAATCAAGTCTCCGTATAAATGCACCTGCTCTGTGATCGTCTCAGAGTTCTGTTTAAAGCGCAGAAAGCATCATGAAGACCAAGGAACACACCTGGCAGGCCCGAGATACTGTTGTGGAGAAGTTTAAAGCTGAATTTGGATACAAAAAGATTTCCCTAGCTTTAAACATCTCAAGGAGCACTGTGCAAGCCATCATATTGAAATGGAAGGAGTATCAGACCACTACAAATCTACCAAGACCAGGCCGTCCCTCTAAACTTTCAGCTCAAACGAGGAGAAGAAAAACCAAAACCAAAATCAAACTTTGTGGCCACAATGCAAAATGTTATGTTTGGTGTAAAAGCAACACAGCTCATCAACCTGAACACACCCTCCCCACTGTCAAACATGGTGGTGGCAGCATCATGGCCTGCTTTTCTTCAGCAGGGACAGGGAAGATGTTAAAATTGATGGGAAGATGGATGGAGCCGAATACAGGACCATTCTGAAAGTAAACCTGTCGGAGTCTGCAATAGACCTGAGACTGGGATGGAGATATATCGTCCAGCAAGACAATGATCCAAAACATAAAGCAAAATCTACAATGGAATGGTTCACAAATAAATGTATCCAATTGTGTCCCACTTGTTGTTGATTCTGAAATGTGCCTGAAATGTGGCAAAAGGTTGAAAAGTTCAAGGGGGCCGAATACTTTTGCACTGATATATATATATATATATATATATATATATATATATATATATATATATATATATATATATATCATATTATATATATATATATCTATCATATTCTATTATATTCACAAGAATATAATAGAATATGATAGATAATATAATAGAACCCTGAAACTAACTTTTCAACCTTTTGCCACATTCCACTTCATATATATTACACACCATGAAACTGTCTGAATATATAAAAGGTTTACTTTGTTTACTATAATATAATGTTGAGATAGCAGTTGTCCTGGTGGATTGTTTCTGGATTCGTAATGTCACTCCACCACTTGCTTTTCCTGTCAAATTTAGTGTCTCAAGAAAATGTCTCTTCAAACAATGTCTGATCCTTTAGCTTAACTGTTTCACTGGTGCTACTGGTTGACGGCATTGAATCCGACAAGTGTAATCGCATACATTCTTGGTATTCCAACACATGTTTTCTACTGAGGTGATGGAGTAAGTTGCTGGTGTTACCACCAGTGGCAACAACAGTGGCTTGACAAACTTTGCAACATATAGCCCTTTGTTCTGCGTCAGGTTTTTTTTGTCTTGGGCACACGTTCTTTTGCATTTCTAGTCTCACTTTCTGTTTTCTGTTTCTTAATCTACAATAGTGACAGAGCTGTTACGCTGCCTGGCTAGCTAACAAGTTGTATCCTGTATGCCGTTGCCATTCCACGCAGCGCTCTGTAGCACTTCAAGCGGAAAACAATATTATGACGCGTTATAGCTGTTTTTCAGCTACGGTATGGCGGTTTATGAAACATTAATAAAAAACGATACACTGGATGAACCGGTATACCGCCCAGCAATAGTACTGTGATAATTCTGTCACTGGGTTTTGTGGCATTGCAGACCGGAAGTCTTAAACAGAAGGTTATCTATCAAGTTATTTAGAATGTTAAAGCTTTCCCAGACTTTCCTAAGTCAGATCTAATGAATCAAATTCAGTTTTTTTATTTTTTTTCAGACTCTCAAACCTTGTTGTATGGTTAACATAACATTTAGGTTTTTTTATTACATTGTTAAGCATTTTTATTACAATGTGGGAACAATAGCACTTAGTCCTTTTTGCTGCTGGTTTCATGTTGCTGGAATATGTACAAGTGAAGTATCTTGCTGTTTATGCTCTGAGATTTGAGATAAGCAATATCAGAGATGTTTTATGAATGTATTGGCTGGAGGTTGTTTGTGATGTTGTGTGTATATGTGTATGTATATGTGTGTATCTTGGTGGGCAGCAAAGGAAGCTGGAATAATCTCCCTGTAGAAGAGCTGAGATTAGTGCCACAAGCCCACTCCACCCACCTATTACATAAGAGCAGAGAAACTGCTGAACTTCAGCCTCCACGTAAGAGCGAGACAGAGAAAGTGAGATCATGCTTAGGCTGATGTGTTGATTTGAATGTAAATCTTTCCAGTTCTACATTGTGGTTGCCTTGGCAACACCGGATAAATTCTCTTTCAGTGTCCCATGCATTTTTTATCTCAGCACAATCCATGGCCCCAAATCCGCTCACACTTAAAACACATGTGTAATGTGAAGGGATGAATGCTTCCTCAAGAGAAGCTCAGCTACAGTGACCTTCAGGGCAAACTACGAAAGAGAGCAGCAGAAATGTTTAAGTGTCCCAGAGGCAGTTTTAGTGTTCCTACGCACCAGCAGCCTCGGTATTCACTGCAGTCAGAGTGCGCTCATTTTTAAGCGTCTGTATTCATAACAATTTGGCTCAATATGGTAGAACGCTAGTTAACAACAGCTCCGTCTCAGTTAACTCTTTATGAGCTGTATAAAGATGGAAAGATCGATCGGCAATGTATCGGTATCGGCTGTTTTTTAATCAAAATGTGTGATCGATGATCGGGCGATATTTCTCCAATTTAGCCGATCCTGAGAGCCGATCAATGGCGTTAAACAAATGAGCCTAATTTCTGTATTTCCAGCTAGCGTTTCGTTGAAACCCGCTCCGGCCAGGTCCTTGCAATTCCTATCTGAACCGCTAGGTGGAAACACATACCCTTTTATTTTCCACAGACTGACTAAAGCGGGAACAGTTTGCGTTTGGGTTGCGTCCGTCTGGCAGCTTGTTGCCGTATGTAACACAGACTCATCCAGAGCGTTTTTAAAATCTGTTAAATTAACCGTCTCATTGGGGAACCAAGACAAAGACATTTAACACTTCTAATCTGATACGGTTTTTAGAGAACACCTGCGGCTGAATATAGTGAGTATCAGCAAACAGCAGAGCTAGCACGCACAGCTAACACAAAACAAATAACCCAGAACACTATACAGACCAGATCTGACCGAACAGTACAGCAGCAGCAATTCAATATCTACATTTAATGATTGCAGTTTTTTGTTTAAAATAAACAAGAGTTTGTGTTTAATGGCTGCAATTTTTACTGCATTTATTTAATTAGCTTTTTTCATTTTAAATTAAGGGTCTAAATGTAATGATTGCAGTATTGGGGATATTTGTTTGATTTACTTTGTTTTTATTTACTGCTAATTTTGTTTAAAATATTATGCTGTTTCATATGAGCTTGCTAAAAATGGTAATAAACCAGTTTCTACCATGTTTCATGACTTGCTTGTGCTAAAATAACTACATGTAGCCCTGCTGTGGCATATAGCCCCGCTCTCTATCGGTATCGGCTATCGGCTGATCGTGCTGAAAGGTGATCGGCGATCGGAATCGGCCTCAAAAACCCTGATCGGTCCATCTCTAGAGCTGAAGTGCCATAACTCACGAAAGAAGAAAGGAATTCTTTTTCTGACTAGGTGCTTTACTGGGTTAGGAAAATAAAAGTAATTATCACAAACAGCTCAGAGGTCATAAGTGGTAGTGCACTATTTGTATCAGCAAAAAACTGACCTAGCAAGCATTTTATGATATCACCTACTGTGATGGAGGGTAGTCTTATTTCACAGTTTATATATAAGCCACACTTCTAGTTATACAAAACACATGAACGTGTTGCTTATTTATAAGAATAGTGCCGTTACTGAGATAAATTGACTCCCAAGAGGTCAGAAAAGGAGCATTTAAGCCCCCCCCCCAAAAAAACCCCAAAAAAACCAAAAAAACATTTATTACAGTATAAGCATAGGTATATGATAGCATATGAGCTATATATGATTTAGGTATTTACATTATTTACATTTAAGCTACTGATGTTTTAAAAAAAATTATACTTGCATACAATAAATTCTAATCAAAACTAGCATTCACAAATTTCAATTTAGTTATTAATCACTTTACTTTGTTTTTGACTTAACTGTAAACGTAAACTGTGTGGTCAGAGTGAATTTATGTTTTGTTAACTGTTTTATGAAACATTATTGGTCAGTATTTGCAGTAACAATATAGAAAATCATAATGACAATAATTGTTCATGAATGTATGTATGTATTAAAATGTAAAGTAATTCAGTTTAAACATTGGTTTGGCTAGAAATAATAATAATTTTATAGATTTTTTTTATGCAGCTCAAATGCAGTTGATCAGCCAAGGTTTTAAAATTCTTTGTTTAGAACTGGAGCTACAAGGCTAACAGTGGAATACAACTGTCACCACAAATGTTTCTGCAAATACATTCCACAAACATCTGCTAACCTGTTCAAAGGTTATCCATGAACTACAAAATAATATAAATATATATTTGGTATGGCTGTAGATTTAAGAATATCCTGCTGGTGATCATTTGGTCATCCTCATCACCACTTACACAGAGATTTTGCACAGTAACTTTACTGAATGTTTTTGTTGCTGGTTTGTGGTCAAAAACCACAGTTTATGTACCAGACTGCCTGTAGATTTCTTTCTTATGTTTTCGCAAAACTGAATGTAACACCTCACTTGTATAAGTTTGTTTTTTCAATATTCATCTTTTACGACTGTTACAATCTAGAGCAGAGATGTCTTACTATGTGTCCCTGCAATTCAGCCTCCCACAGGTGATCATGTAGGTCTGTTTATGCCGTTGTACAATTTAGGTTTTTTTTTTCAATGTGTTTTAATTGCAATCAATGTCATTTAAAGCTAGTATGTCAACATTTTGGCATTTAGTATTTGTGTGAACAGTCTTAGTGACTGTATACTACCAGCATTTGTTAGCACCACTGGCCAAGCAGCTCCAGATCTAAACCAGAGCTGACAACTTTCCCACATTAGCCAGGAGACTCCGTATCATCCAGTTTAGTATCAGCCCCTGCCAAACTTCTATTTTCTCCTGAAATTCTATCCAAGTACATTTAGCTCTTCGCTGGATCCAGGTATCTGAGCATATGGTAAGCATGTTGCTGATTGGATGATAGCAGGTGGTTTATATAGCTGATTGTATTGCCGACTGTACATCACTGAAATAAAGGCTGCACTTGTTGTGCATGTATGAATGACAAAACTCACTTGAGGTAGGGCAGGGCGATATGGGAAAAAATCTTATCACGATAATTTTTTTCATATCAGTCGATATCGATATATATCACAATATAAATCAAATCACTATTGCTTTTTTACTTTAAGTGAGAAGTGAAGATATCAAAATTAAAATTTTGTTAAATTGTTTTTTAATCCTCTAATTTATTTTCTATCAGAAGATAGACAAATGTATTATAGAACATTACAGAATTCAAATTCTGTGTTTCAAATAAATTAAACACACACACACAAACACACACACATACACACACACACACACACACACACATATATTTATATATACACACACATATATGGGGCAGTATTAGTATGAACAGTAATCACACACAGACACTGTGTTAAGCAGGCTGCTGGCCCTTTAAGTTCGAGCTGATGAAATGACTCGTAGCGGTGAGTCGACTCTCTGTTGGCTCAAGTGGGGAGTTGGTTTAGCGATTCTGTTTTCAGTAGAAAATAAAGTTTCTCTCCTCTGGATTTTTGGATATAAAGTCAACTTTGCCTCAGCATTCTCACTCAAACTCCAACAATATACATATTTATCTTTATCGATTACGAAATTACGTCGATTAGCATTACGTGCGTCAATGCGTCACAAGGATGTCTGCGTCTACTGAAAGCAGAGATTTATCTGGAGTGCAAGCTGCAGTTACAAACAATCACTCGTGTGCAAGTTGTGGGAGTATTTTACACAGTAACAGCAGATTATTTTAAGATTATTAACACGTGTAACATGTTTCTTTCAGTAGTAGTTATGTTTTCTGTCGTCATTTTCTCTTATTTTGTTCTCTCTGCTCGACTGTGACGGCTGCAGTAACCAAATTACTAGCACTTGGGTTAAGCGGCCGCTACACCTACACTCTGTGCTGTGTGCTTCAACCAAACATGAAATGGCTGGAACTCTAGTCCAGCCACCTGATTGATTTGGGCAGCGCTATTCTCATTCTCCTTGGCTATTTGTGTTGTCTCTCAAAACATTGATGGAACTTAATTCTATCGACTTTCTATCAACTACGTCTTATAGTTCTTTCGAGGAAACGTTATTTCGCAATAATTATCATTATCGTTTTATCGCCCAGCCCTAACTTGAGGCAACACAAATGAGGCAACGTTGAGGTATGTGGCTGCAGTATTTTAATACATTTAATACGCAGTTCAGTTGCTTAACTAGGTGATGAAGCAACTTAACTACCTATAAAAATACTGCAAACCAACTGGTGCTGGTTGTATTTACCAGAATATAAAAAAGTCCACACCTGATAGGCCGGACACATTTGTTATGACTGGGTCACTGAAGCCTGCATAAGAAAAAAAGCAATGATCCAGTCACTTAATCAAACACATGCACACACTTCTCACAGCAGGGGAAAGACCACCACTCAGTAGCGCAGTCCAAACCCATTACACACACGACTGTGTTGAACACAATGCGGCAGTAAGAACATAGCACAATTAATCCCCACACGCAGATGGCCTCTAATGCGCTGCGCTCGCTGTTTACAATGCACCATGCGTAGGATTTTAGGGTTTAGATGGATGCAGTGCAACTGCATGTTCTGGACATTATGAAGACATGTTGCCCATGAAGGTCTGCTAGCCTTCCATACCATCTGTTAGCCTTGCATACCATACATTTTTCTAGTTCTCTGTAAATATGAGGTTTATTGAAGAGCTAATGGAATATGATTAACACAACACCAAGTCTAAAAAAGTTGGAACGCTGTGTAAAATGTAAATAAATGTAAAAAATGCATTGATTTGCAAATCTTATAGAAGCGTCCTGGAATAATCTTTGATCATTATGTTGTTTGCCAACATAATTGTAATGTGCTTGTTTATTATGCTCAGGGATTAAACTGGGACTTGTCAACAATGAGTATGTTTACATGCACTTAATCATGAGGCAGCATTCTCTGATTTCTTAGATTGGATTAAGGCCTAAAAATAGAATTAAAGAAACTGTATTTTATCATGACAATCAACATTTCATCATGCAAACTTTTACTCAGGTTTTCTCTTGTTTTTTCCTCTTTTTTCATGTTTGTGTCATGTTTTATTCTGTGAATTTATTGGCCAGCTGTTGAGTAGAAATCAGATTACTGCCTGACTCATGTGGAGTTTTTTCATTATCTAATCACTCATGTGCTTGTGAATATGGTGACTGGATTACTGACAAAATCTGATTTCCTGTGGTTATCAGATTATTAAGAAAACACACTCAAAGTGGGAACAATAAGTGTTAATGTGTTTTTTATAGTTATATATAGAGTTTTCATTAAGCTCTCTAAGTTGTGACGTGTGCAACAGAATGCTTTAGAATTTTGGATTTACCAGAATAAATAATGGCAAATATTATGGGCTACTTAAAGGTTGATACATAATTAACACACATATTTAGGAAGTTAAAACATCATAAAACGGCAAGAAGGATTTATTATCTATATTGTCAAAAGTATTCACTCACTCAAATAATTGGATTCAGGTTTCCAATTACTTTCATGGCCACAGGTGTATAAAACCAAGCACCTAGACATGCAAACTGCTTCTACAAACATTTGTGAAAGAATGGGTCATCACCAATTATAATGCAAAGCGTCAGATGCAGTGGTGTAAAGCACACCACCACTGGACTCCAGAGCAGTGGAGACGTGTTATCTGGAGTGACAAATTACATTTCTCTGTCTGACAATCCGATGGACGAGTCGGGGTTTAGTAGTTGCCAGGAGAATGATACTTGTCTGACTGTGTTGTGCCAAGCGTAAAGTTTGGTGGAGGGGGGATTATGGTGCAGGGTTGTTTTACAGGAGTTGGGTTCGGCCCCTCCGTTCCAGTGAAAGGAAATCTTAATGCTTCAGCAGATCAAGAGATTTTATGCTACCAACTTTGTGGGAACAGTTTGAGGATTCCCTCCTCCATGACTGCGCACCAGTGCATCTCGTTAAATAGTAAGTAGATATCATGAAAACTGTAATGGGAACCAAATTATAGTACCAAATGCATCACTGGTGTCAAGTATTCTGTTACTGTTGTTGCCAACAAGGTCCCTTAACTGGGGCAAAAATACGCACAGCCTTTTGTGGCGTCTTTCTTTTTTTAAATCATTTGTTAACTTTGAAGAGCTTAAAGGAGCAATAGGAATAATGATGCAGTGTGCTGATTTCAAATTCCAGACAGTCCTTTTCCTTCTGCTTTACTCTTCCCTCGTTTCCTTACCAGTTTAAAGGATCATTGCGAATTTAGCATCAAACTTCATACATTTGTTCCCCAAAAGCATCTTCAAGTGGTTTTTCTGCTATGTTGTCACATATTTTTGAACGTGTTTTCTTGCTGAGAGAGGGTGTGCATCTTCTTTGCTCATATTGGGATTGAACATAGACTCGATGCTACAGTAACATTGTTCCTCATTAAGGTACAAAGTGGTTCTACAAAACAGGACAGGCCAGGGCTAGCAGGTCAGCAAGCCAACTTCAGTAGACATATCTGAATACAGGTCTTCTGTCACGGTCTCTTGAAAATTTTAGTTAATTTTGGAATGTTTCAAACTAAAAATATTACATTTGGTTTCAACGCTCTAACATATTGTTCTTTTAACATTTGATTTATGAATTATTGTTTTTTTTTGTAAATAACTATGTCATTATAGTCCAAGGGCTTGGAAATATTGTGATATACATGTTTAGCAGGCTCCAGGCCATTTTAACCCTTAATTACAGTTATTATCAATAATAAAGTGAACTATCTAGTGAATATTGGTGTATTCAGATTGCCCACCCATACAGTGAGAATAGCTTTGATGGGTGCTTACTGTACGCTAATGGGCTTTTGTAACACAGTGAGGAGTTTGGCAGGCGCAGTAGCCCACATCCTGTTGTCCTGACTCTGCCAGCAGAATAATCCTCTCACTGTACCCACCTCTGTGATGCTGACCCTGGGTAAACTCTGACTCTCCCTGTTCCACTAACACAGGAGATTACTGTCCTACCCAGACCACACACATATCCCAGCAGTGGGGTTTTAGCCATAACCCCTTAAAATGAAGGCTTTTACTCTTATGAGTTATTATTAATACCTTTTTTTGGTACTTGTGGTATTGTGTATTATTTGCCTCACAACACACCATATATCTACAAGTTTGGAGTGACCTGCTCTTACAAAAGTTCTTCCGAAATCAGGAGTGCTAATAGGCACGTTTTCTGTATATTGGAACTTCCTGAGAACTATAAAGGCCAGTTTTGTGATACTGTTTAACAAATGGTTGTTGAGATTGAATGAGCTTGGTAAAAAGACTAGTATGAGTGTTTTTTTAGTAGTTGTTGTTTTTAAATGAATGGCACTCCATATTTAGTGGTGTTGCATTAGATGGATCGCTCTTTGTTGAGCAACTGTGATGATTCAACCTGTTTCAAGAAGGCAGGGTACAAAAGTACTGCCCTGAGGATGCCTACATTATGTGGCTGCAGCCTCTTGATTTCATGCATATTGAAGTGTTGTGCTCTGATTGTTTCTGGTTGCTCCCTGTTTGTTTCTGGTTGCTCCTTATTTCTTATGCAGTGAGTCAGTAAGCTCTTAAAAGGATCCGTTGTGTCTTTAGACCAGTGTTATTTGCACCAATCAAAGCTCTGGTTTTAGGCTAAACTGAAGCACTGATCTCTGTCTGGGTTTTGCTGTAGAGGTGCCTGTGGCTTCTGTAGTTATGGCAGCTTATAGTGATCACTGCAGGGTTGGGAAGTAATAGAGGTTGGGTAAATAGATACAGACTGTTGTGGGTTGTAGTAACAGAAGTTGGTAAAACTGGTACAGACTGTTGTGGGTTGTAGTAACAGAAGTTGGTAAAACTGGTACAGACTGCTGTGGGTTGCAGTAATGTAGGTTGGTTAAATTGATACTCGCTGTTGTTGGTTGCAGTAATAGCAACATCAACAATAATAATAATAGTAACAGCAAAATAATTGTATATATATAGTACTTTCATGGTTTAGAAAAATAATAAAAACTTGCAGTAGAAAATGAATCAAATAACTAGTAATACTGGTTTCTGAATTTTAGGTAGACGATGAGATATATGATGAGATATTCAAAAGAAGAAGCTGTTTTAATGAGGTGATTTGAGGTTTAAGGTTTGATACAAACATAATTGATTGAAACTGACAGGCTTTAGTATGTATCGTAATTTTACTGATTGTCTTTGTGTAGCTCAGTGATAAAAGCATAGAGCCATGGCAAATTAGATGCAGGCCCTCTCTGTGATAAAAAGAAGGTCTTTCTTAAAATGTATTCCTATTGTTATTAAATTCGAAATTATTGTACTCAGTCTAACTTTTAGCCACTGGTTTGGAGCCTAGTGCCTGATAAAAGTCCTATTTCCTCTCCTAAATGTCGGCAAAGAGATATAAACTACAGTTCTGGCTGTTTGTATGCCTGTAATGTTGTAAAATGGTCTTTTAAAATGCTTATTTGCTGTTGTGTGTGATTTACTTCAGAGTGCCCAAGTTCACATTCTGCACGATTGAGCTGCCCATTACTAAATCATTGATCAAGGGTAGAGCAGGGGGCAAAGAGAGCCCAGAGCTTCACATCTGTTGCTGGTGGTGAACTTGGGCAGAGCGGTGGTGGGGACATAGGCCATCTTCTATGACGCTGGAATTCCCAGACTCCACTTTCCTTGGGTTTGTAATGAGTGTCCCTGGCGTAAATTTCAAGTGATCTCTGCTCTGTGTGCATGTTGCCCAGGCACCGGTAGCTCTGTTACCTAGTGCTCTGCATTTCCAGTGACATTCTATGGGTCAGGGAAAAAGGTCACTTCGGCTACACTAGAGGCCTCGCAGTCCATCTCGAGGCGAAGTTTGTGAGTATGGATTTGAGTCTGACAGTGCCTTAATCTCAACCTCCAACAATCTAGTTCTTTACTGAGCATTTCAGTGCCAGAATACTCTCTCATGCTTATGTTATTGAAATAATACATATGACATGCAAGTCAAAACTATAAAATAGTTGTAAATAAAAATGCTAAAAACATATTATAAAACAAAAACTACATTACACAGACCAGGCTTAAAGCTAGGTTAAATCATCTAGCATACCAATAAGTATTTTGCAGACTGTGTATTTTGCATTATCAAAGACCACATAAGCAAGTCTTGCTGAAATTATGGAACTTTCTCACATGGATATAGACATACCGTTTCCATGATGCTAGCTGCTGTTCCATATGCATGTGTTGGCTGATTGACTACATTAGGGTTAAGTGGGAAGATTGCGTAAAGGTCATTTTTCACCAACTTGTCACTTGAAATACTCTCACAGTCCACTGCCAGCCTCCTGCCACACACATACCCACACATCCGTTTAGTCATGCCTTCTTGAAAGCACTCATAGGCAGGTAGGGAGAGCTTTTTAAAAAATCAATACTGCTTCCATAGACAGAAAGAGAGACATGGAATGAGCTCAGGCCTGACATTTTGGCCCAAACCTTAATGTAACCTGACCTGAAAATCTTCTCCAAATCTGACCACAACCAACTAGGCACTAGGCACTACTAGGTGAAAATAAAACCTAATAGTAATAAACTACAAATACAATTAGGCCTAGTGATGGAAACTCTCTTACTCCTAAAAAGTTGAATTGTTGATTTATTCTTTGTGCATAATTTACATTGTAAACAAGGTGAGTGAATTGAAATCCTGGTGTAGAAGTCATGACTGCTGAACTGCACTGGTTTACCATGACCTGTCCTGACAGCAGATATCATTCATGCCTTAATAAGCCACCTATATGGTACAGTATTCAATCTAGGACATCCTCAGAACATATTGTTGCCAAATTAAGGTTGACACGATACTACAACCACAACTTTTAGAGAACTCCACGTTAATCACAAAGATTCAAGTCACATGTTAGAAGTTGGTTATGTTAAATGCTTGCAAAAACAATTAAAAAAGAAAGTAGTAATTAGTAAATGCTGTTTGACCTGTATGAATTACTGTGTGAATTGTATTGTTTTTCTTGAATATATGCTGATTCCAAATATGATGCCTGCAACACATTCCAAAAAAATTGGGATGTGTACTACTGTGTTCTATCACAGTTTCTTTTTAACAGTAATAAATAAATGTTTGAGGACTGAAAACACAAATTGATCCAGTTTGAAAGAGCATTCCTTTTGCCATTCTTCAGTTATTCAAGTCTTACGTTTGGCATTTTATGTCACACAGGTTTTCAGTAGGAGACCGAAAGGTCAGTCTGTCACTCGCATCCTCTAATTACATAGCCACCCTGTTGTCATGTAAGCATGGATTAATATGTGTATATGTCTTACAGCATTTTAGTTTACCCACTAATACACTTCATACAATAACAGACCCTGACTTTGAACTACACGGATAACATTCCAGATGGTCCTTTACTTCTTTGGCCACAATGTCCATTATTTTTGCAAACAGTCTGAAAGATTGAGTTGTCTTTTCACTTTTCAAATAACATCCCACAGGTTTTTAATCTGGATGAACAAGGAAAAGTTTTCATGTTGACCTTGTGGACCTCACCGGATGCCACTGTCACCACACCGGACTTCAGCATTTTGAGCTCTAGTTGTGACCTAGTTGTGGTTCCTCATCATTTCAATCAAATAAATTAAGTACATCAGCAGATGGAGCATCTCAACTGAAGATCAGTGCAACGCTGTGTGTGTGTGTGTGCTCTTGTGGGGTGTAAGGTCATTGTCTGAATTGTAGAGAACAGGAGGCCTCTGGGAGGATTAAGAGCGGGCTGCTCACATGCTAGCTCAGGCATCTGGCACACACACACACACACACATACACAGGATTGTACTGCTTCATCGAGCACACACCACTCAACATGTCCATGGAGACCAGAGGAGTTTTACTGCACTGTAAGTTGAGTAGAAATTCTTTCCACGTTTTTAACTTTGTCTATGATGGAGAAATGGTGTAACCAGAGTCTGAGGGTGGCTCCTAATGGTGCTAGAACTTCTGTCATTCAGTACTCATTGTGAAGAGCTGTGCTTGTGCTCTGTTTCTTTTTTTTCCTCAACCATTGTATCTCCCATGTCTCTGTGAGAGAAGCGGATTTGCATAAATTGAGGTCTTTTGGTAGTCACATTTGGTGCTTGTCTCTTCTAGTTCATGTTGGTTGCCAGTAAGCGATGCTTGGAGTTTTATTCATTTAGCATATTAATGTTTCCTCTGAGTCTTGAGTGAACAGTGCTAGCCATGTGTTTACTTTTCACTGTTGATATGTGAAGCACATCCAGCAATGCTGAGGCTTTGGACCAGCCGGCCAATTGTGGGCAAAAGCCGCTAGATGGATGTCATTAGGCTGTATTTAAATGCAAATGAAAACTCTCTCTTTCTGTCTGCGATGGCTCAGGCTCCTGGCTGCAGACATGCTTATATTGTTGGAAGCAGAATGGCTGCTTTGTTCTGCTGCAACTGCAATATGGTTCTGACCTCCAAGCAGTTTCTCTCTCATCAGAACAAAACAAAACCCTCATGCATTTCTAATGCCTTGATTTTATGAAACATGGTCATTTGGTTTCTTGTAGAGCCTGTATTCCTTTGCTGCATTTTTGCGGATATATTCTAAAGGCTTAGTAAATCCAAGATTGGAAATTCATTCATGCCAATCCAGCGGCAGCCTGAAATCAAAGGGAAGGCTAGAATCCCAGGCTTTTCATATCGCAAGGTGGTTGGGCTGCATGATATATTGTTTGTAATATTGGCCTTTGCAGCACTGATAACACAGAAGGCTGCACTGTAATCACACTTTTTTTATTATAGGTTGTCTTCACCAGTCTCAAACATTTGAGATGAGTTTTCTGTGCATTTTGAGTATTAAATAAAAAAAAAAGCCACAGCCACAGCAGTTCACATCCAAGCTTTCACCCATATGTTTCTAAAGGCTACAGCAAACTGACCCAACCGATGGCAGCAAACCTATAGATGATTGTTGAGAAACTTTAGTCTACACTGTTTGGAATGTTTTCCTTCATTTACACTGCTCTAGATGTTCTCCACCATTTACACAGGTCTAGAAAGTTATTTTTCCATTCACACTGTTTTTCAGTGTCCTAATCGTATCCCTAGTTTATTTGGTTTGTTATTTATTCTCTGAATATTCTCAAACAACTGCAGAAAAATCCAAAACCAAAATTTAGGACATACTGAATAGCAATAAATCTGCTTAATAGATGGGAGAGCATTTTATAGCCTATAATAAGTGTCATAGTCTCATGCCTCATTCAGGGCAGCAAATATGCTAATTTTTGTCTCTTGTTTGAAAACTGAAGATATCACTTTTGGCTACTTTTGTCTGGGATTTTTTATTGTTTTAGTGTTTTTCTAATTAGAGCATTAGTGTTTGATAAGTTGATGTGCTAGAACCTTAATATATTGAGTGTAACAATCCTGTAAATGTATTTGGATCGTACTTTGACGTTATCCTATCTTATTATACCATATTGGAAAGCTGCCTGGAAAGCTGTGGTTACTGTGGGTATATTCTACAAGTGAAACTGCAGACTGATGTATCCCTGGAATTACTCCCCATCCAAACCACCGTTCCTGAACCGACTGACACTTCTGCTGCTGCGTGTCCTGCACATGGAAAGCTTTGCTTGTGTAAAGGCAGGCCTTACAGGAGGCATGACATATGGAGCCTGGATTTGAGGCTGGGTGACTTCTACACACCATGCGTTATGGCTTAACATAACTGTCACTTTCTACATCTGTTTTCATGTTGTAGAACACTGCTTTCCAGATGGTTCGTGTGCAGACCTGCTGTCCTGCTCAAATGTGGATCTAGTTCTGTGGGCACTGCTGAACATCCCTTGTGGTATTATTGTGGCAGGATGGTCCACAGTGGCAGGGATGTTAGGGCTGTATGTACGTTCCCTGTGTCAGTCCTCATTAATTTGTTCATTTAAAAATAATACTTTGTTTTTATTGAACCTGAAAGAAATGCTTAATTTGCAAACTTTCCACTATTACTTGCTGCCATCTGACCAACTAAAGTTGATGTGAAAATTGCTGAATTTCTGACAGTAAAAAACACTCAGTCTACTCCGTTTCCACCTGTCGTCCCCTGGGCAATGTCTGGGCCTTCCTGACTCATATCCTGCCATAGTAAAAGGTGTTATTGCTGTTGGGAGCTGCTGAGCTAGAGTGGTGATTTCTGCACCCAGGCCCTTTTCAGCACAGCCTGTCAGACAATCAACAAGTAACATAACACGCTCTGTAGTTCACTGCAGATAATAATATACAGCCCAGTGAACATGTTAACTGGCCAGTAAAATTTGCTGATGGTTGAGGCTTTAAAGAACCATAATTAGCAGACTATCCATCATAGAGAAGACTAATTTAACCCTTAATAAACCTTGTGGAAAAATCCTTTTAAAAAGGGTATGAATAACTATGCTGTTATGCATGTTGCTCATATCTTTAGCATTAGGCTTCAATGTTTTTGATAATACCTGCTAAAAAGTGAGATAAAATAAGAGCTGATTATTTAGAGATGCACAGTGTGATGCATTAGTACATATACTAATGTTATACTAACTTTTTAGGAGATGCTAGATATAAGAATATACTTGCACAAGAAAGAGAAAAGAAAACCAGCAGGTCTTATGCCTGGGAGTAACTTTAAAACCATTACACATGCAACTGGTCATAAACTATATTGTCACAAGGCCAATGTACTCCATTACCGCTTAGCTTGGAGTAGGCGTGAAATCAATTTTCAGACCTTTTCTTAACTGCTTTAAACAAGCTGGTGCTTTATTTCTTTGTTCTGCTGCAACTCAAGTATCTAACAGGTGTGGTGTGCAGAAGCCCATAAACAGCTTTCTATACAATGAGGTTGTGTATTAGTAGTACAGCTAGCCAAAGTAAACAGGTCTATTTTGTTTATTTAGGGTCATAATATATTTTTCTCATTTCTTTTGTGTGTTCTTTGGCCATCTATCCACACCTACCAGTACAAAACACTGCAGATGCATTCTCTCAGAGCTAAAGTCCAATTCCTCCATGCAGAGAAATGTGAAGAGTGGTGGTTTGTGGATGTTTTAGAGCTATGTTAGTCAGGAGTGGTTCACAAATGGCTAAATGCATCTTTAGATGGTTAGCCCTCGAAAAGGTAGTAGAAACACTATTTTACTGTCTGCTGCCCCCCCGAGTCCTCCTATGCTGATCATTATATATTTTTAAATTTGGGCTGTTAAGATGTTTATCCATCAATATAACAGACTCTATAATTTGCTTAACAGCTGTCGTTATTTCATATGTTTGAACAAGACCTTGCACTGCATAGACTTATCTTAGTTGCTCATGACAACTTTGGTTGGTGCAATAGGCATGAAGTCCTCTCTAAAATTCTGGCTTGAGCTACGACTGACTTAGTTAAGACCTGCGTGTGCAGTCGGTCCTAAGAGTTCAAAAAGTGTTTCACGAAGAACATGAGACATTTAACAGCCGTGCAAGACCAGTTAGACTGCAAAACCTGTCACCATCAGATAAACAGTATGAAAAGCTTTCATTTGTAAGAATCGTGGAATGTGTTTGTGATTGGATAAACAGGGTAAGAAATGGTACCAGCTTATAAGAATATTCCAGCAAAAAGGTGGACACAATAAATATTGAACATTTTGACTTTGCATTCATTTGCTGTCATTTTTGATTAAATACATTTTTTTTTGCTTGGTGCTGAAAAATTAATAACTTGTACTTAATTGCAATTAAAATTAAGTGTGAAGGGTGGTCTCTAACTTTGGCACAGTACTGTACTATGTAAGACCTTGTGAGTATTGGGTACACAGTGTTATGGGCATGTAGTGCTGTGTATATTCCCTGACAGTCAGTGTGGTTAGTTGAAAGTGCTCAGCTGAGCTTGTGAGAAATGTATTTCTAATCACACTTCTGACAGAAGTGCTCAAATTAATCTGCTGCTCTGCTGTGGCTAAATCTCCAATCTCCAGGCCTCTCTCTCTCTCCCTCGTACCAGAAATGTTTATTTTTCAGACACCAACAAATCAATCTAATAAATTGCCTGCATTTAATTTGGTGTGTTGCCAGCGAGGGGATTATTTTGTGTGTTAATCCGAAAGTCCAGTTACAGCAGCATTCAGTGTGAAAACTGGAGCAAGAAGTAACGGTGTGTCCCTGTCATGCTTTTGCTCTCTGTCTGTCTGTCTGTCTGTCTGTCTGTCTGTCTGTATGTCTCTTTTTCTTTCTCTCTCTGTTTCTGCACATTTACTATATGACTGCCATGCCTGTTTCCCAGTTATTCTTAATGGACTGAGGTTTTTGTTTTTTTTAAACTGCTTTTATCAAAGGGTGTTGCATTAATGTGTGTTTGGTGATTGGATCACACTCAAATTTTACTTGACTGCATAAAAAGTGAAGTCAAGTGTAAACTTGTATTATACTAGGTGTTATAAAATGGCTTAAAACTGACTGATTAGACCCATCTGAGAATTGTGTGGGTTTGGCTAACGAGAAGCTTGATTGACAACACTCTGTCCAACACTCTTCATTCCAGAAAAATCCATTATTTATGTGACATAACTAACTTGTAATTAAATAAGAAAATCCTTGGTTTCTTGGGTTCTCAGGGGCTTTAATACAAGTGTTTTTCTTATCCATATACAGTTATGTGAGCGAAAGTGTGTCTACTGCGCATAGACTAGCAAGTGAGAGGATAAGCTATGAAATGAAGTCTGATGTCCAGGCCAAGCTTGTCCTCCAACAAAACTAAAACAGAAATTACGTGTGTTGACTTGATTTTTACGCAGGAAAAATACAATTAAATCTCATCAGGCCAAACTGGGGATGCATGTTAGTGAACAGTGTTAGATGCAAACCCTAATCAAAACAGGGAGCCAGATGTCTGTAGATCTTAGTTTCTTTATCGTGCGCGCTGACAAACTAACCCACAAATCCACTGACACTTATATTGGCTTCAACACATCAGAATTTGGTCAGTTGCCAAGAATAGGAGCAACAAAGCACAGGCGTGTCGGAGGCAACCAAATAAGGAAATGCAGAAATAGACTGACCTGAATATAATAGGGTGTCCTGAGTACACAGCAAATATCTACACAGAATTTAAATATTGTAACCTACAATACAACACTGCATTCCTACAACAGTGTAAATAGAATACAACCAAAGTTTTCCCAGATGTTACCTGGAGCCAGAAGGTAATGCGAGATGTAAACAGACTCGAAGAGTAAAGGCCAGCGGCTTAACTTGGTCAATAAAAACCTGCAGTCTATAATTTAGCAATAAATAAATTAGAGATCTGTTCAGGAAATTGAGTGTTTTGGTTTCTCATTGTGTCCCATTGTCTCAATTGTATTGTTTTAGTTTGTTTTACAAAGCAGTAAACAATATGGAAAGTAAAAGAACACTACTGAAGTACCGAGTATGAGCAAGTAAACTTCTTAGTGCTCCCAGCCTCTATTAGCTGAGGTTAGAAGTTAGCTCTTTTGGTGTGCTCTTGCTCTAAAAGAAAATGATAAACCTCAGCAGTCAGTACAGATGTTACTTGAGTAAATACAACTGAGTAAATTTAGTTACTGCCCACTACTGACATACACAGTTTAAGATTTTGTTACAATCATAAAACATGAGGACTGTGCAATCTAGACATAGAATGTGATGTACGATGATATATATATATATATATCCTTATGGTGATGCACATTTTATGTGACCATAGGCTTTACATATTTTACACATTGTTTATACAGGCTAGTAGTTCATGATATTTTTCTTTACATAATATATGATAGGATATACTTTCTTTATCTGAGTGGTTCAGAAGGAGAGAGTGAAATAGCAAGGCTATTTTTCTATTAAGCTGATGTCACCCTGTCTCTGAGCATGCGGTAAATTGTTCTGTTGTTGTGTAACTTATATCTACAATTAGGGATGCACCGATACCACTTTTTCTTTACCAATACCAATACCAATACCAGCTTTTCAGGTATCTGCTGACTTCAATGCTCGATATATGGCTATAAATCCTGATATTTATAGTGTTCCACTTTTTATATGGTGTATTTTTTATGTATAATCCTGAATAAGATATAATAATCTTGAAATAATTATTTACTGGTTGAGTAACTGCACATTAAAAAGTTTCAGAGCTATGAAAAAATAAAAATTGCCACAATGCAGAAACACGTGCAGCCATTTAGTCAATAAGCTTCATGGTATCGGCGCTCTCTATTGCCGATACCGATACTGTGCGTAAGTGCCAGTATCGGCGCCGATACTGATACGGTATTGGTATCTGTGCAACATTATCTACAATAAAAAAATCATTTTTGCGAAGTGCGGACCACTAAGGCAGGGCAAGGCAGGGGGAACTCAGAGAAACTTGGGGCTGGAGTTCTGGGTGGCTTCTGCTACTAGGTTTTGAAGCCAGACCCCCCCTTTGCCAAGCGAAGAGTAAGTAAGATTTTGGAAGAGTTGGAGGAGCTGGTGGTGGGGTGTGAATTGCATCACGAGAAGGTGAGGGAAGAGGAGTGGTTTATATAGAGCGTGTAATGATGGAAGGGAGGAGTTTGGGCGTTGTCCTTCTTCCAAACTTAAGTTATTTCATAACTTAATTTTGTGCAGCCCTAATGGAGAGTGTTGGCTGGTGAACATTGTGCTGATGAAAAGAGTCAAAGTTATTATAAATGTCTGAATAAAAGTCTTTTGTTAAAAGTTAAAAAAATCTTTCTTTTAAAAAAGTTTCTCTTTTTTTCTAGATATCCAGGAGTTTTATGAAGTGACCCTGTTGAACACTCAGAAGAGCTGTGAACAGAAGCTGGAGGAGGTGAACCACATGGCAGAGCAGTGGGAACACTCGACCACTAACTCTTCTACCACACCCCCACAACAGCCAGCCAGCACACAACCAGAGGTGAGAGATAGGAGATACGCAGACATGTGTACTCGCACACTCTCACACTCAGCCTGGTCTGTATGCACAGATTGCACATATAGTAAAGGCGTAAGAGGATCTTCCTGATGAACTGACCAACTGAGTGCAGTTCAGCTTGTGTGAGTGAGGAGGCAGTCCCTGTGGGGTTGCTGTGCTCTGCCCTCTCTGATCACTGCAGCAAACCCACATACGCCTACTAGACTTCAACTGAATCTTGTCGCTGCTTTGCTCCAAACTTGACTCAACCATATGGCAATGTAGATACCTGACTTACTGCGTGAAATTATGAGGAAATAATTAGGGCTGAAACGATTCCTCGAGGTACTCGAGTAACTCGATTACAAAAAATCATCGAAGCACATTCTTTGCCTCGAAGATTCGTTTAATCCATACAGCCATATACAGCGCTCTGTTTCACACGGATGACTTTTACTGTTGCACAGCGCGTATGGTGTTGCCAGGTGACATGAAGACGACGTGATTTGATGGCACGGATTGCAAAACAGAGAAAGAGAGAAAAAATAAGGAGAGACGAACAGAAGATACCGGCCAGAGAAAACCATACACAGTGTCCACAGTCTACTGTACAACCGAACTAGCCGAGACAGCCGTTACTGAGCGCCAACCTGAAGACCTGAAGGCGTGGCTGAAGTTAGCTTCTTATATGAATTCCACCTTTACACCTTAAATGATGCAGCAGTTAGAGGCGCCGGAATGTAACTTCTATACCATTTAAGGTGGAATGAGGAATTCAAATAAGAAGCCAACTTCAGAAAGCAAGCAACTGAGCTTTCCCAGTAAACTGATAGTGAGTCTGAGTTTTATGGTAACCCCCTAGCTGAGCACACCATCAGTGTCTCAGCATCTGAGGAGAAACAGTCAGTACTGTACTATATGCAATTTAAGCAATAAAATATTAAGAAATCTTGCTTATTTTATCTTATATATTTACTATTGCTCTTTAATTTAAAAAAATTATCCGATTACTCGATTAATCGATGTAATAATTGATAGAATACTCGATTACTAAAATAATCGATGGCTGCAGCCCTAGAAATAATCTCAGCATTGGGAGTACACTGACAGAGTGAACATACTACTTCAACAGCCCATTACACACATACACTTACACCCTGGAACTGCATGGAAATGAACTAAGAAGCAGTAAAGTGCGAACATACAACAAAATCACAGGAAGACTGAGGTGACAGTTACCCGCAAGGCCAAGTACAGTTCCTCAGAAGTTATTAGGGAGGCTCACGTGTGAACAGAAGCCAAAACAGAGGACAAAGTTCTTTGTGAGTGAATGACACGGTACAGGATGTAGTGAATTATAAGCATAGTGCCATTCTCTGTAATGGGACTATGACAGCAAATGTAAATGTGTACATAATAGTACGGGTATGTGTTTGACTGGTGCAAAGACCTTACTAGAAAAGATATGCTGAAAATACCTTGGGTTTTGAGTAGGTGATAGGGCTGAAAGGGCTGCCAAGTTCAGAAACTGTACCTAACCATTACTGAACACGGCAGACGCAACCTAAAACATAATGTAAACCTTCAAGTCAGTATAAAAGTACTCTTCGCCAAAAAAAGAGCTTAATTTCTTGAAAATAGTCGCTCTTTAAAACGACAATTACAGTATTCCTGATAAAAGTCAAAATCTTCCCAAGTCATTTAGCCATTTAGATTATTTGTGCAGATAATGACAGCTATTAGCTCTCTTCGGATGAGATAGCAAGCTAAAAGAGCTAACAGCACAACAGTGGATACAGGTGGAGTCTCGTGGTCTTGTACAAATAGTCTTTTCTTGAATCTTTACGCCATTCTTTCATTCAAATTTGATATGGTTACTTTTCTTGTGTAACAGAGGCCTTAAATTTGTTAACTAACTAACTACCTAACTAACACTAACACTAGAGCTAACTGGTGCAACCATAGATGACATTGACATCTCATCTCATACACAAATGTTCTTCTCCTCTGTGGATAAAGATTTATGTTTGTTAGTTTGTAAAGCATACACATAGAACAAATAGTTATTGTTCTTTGTTTTTGGTTCTGACTAATACCAACCAGAGTAGTTACAGCATAGTAACAGCACATTACCATACAACAGCACATTT
This sequence comes from Megaleporinus macrocephalus, assembly GCA_021613375.1. NCBI lineage: Eukaryota > Metazoa > Chordata > Actinopteri > Characiformes > Anostomidae > Megaleporinus > Megaleporinus macrocephalus. The sequence continues at coordinate 33,148,300 of CM038720.1, forward strand.
GTGCTGGATCTTGCCGGAACAAAATCCGGCATCTCTCATATTTCAGGTACCTGTGTTCCAGAACTTATTTATGTGGATCCACCACCTCTTTGATGTCTTTGTTTTGTAGGACACCAAAAGCTGTTCGTCCAGTGGCATCTCTGAGATTTTATGGTTGTAGCTCCTTACTGTAGTCATTAAAGCTAGGATTATTTTATTGCATAGAATGCTACTATGTTAGATGGACATTTGAAGCACTGTTGTGTCTATGTGTTCCAGGACCTTTTCCCTCACTGCCACTTGCTGGATCACCCCACCTTTAGTGTTCCATCACCTGATGTTTTACAAATTAAGCACTGCACACTACCTCTGCCTTCTCAAACACAGCCTTAATAACATGTCCTCCACAACTTGTGTTTTATGACAGCAGAGTAGTATGTACTATATTTACCCAGTGTGAGAGAAGTTTCAACTAAATTGGTGGGATATATATTTTCTCAGGCTTTGGCAATGCAATGTAACAAATACCTGTTTTACTTTCAGTATTTAAATACTGGCACCAGGAATAGTCAACTAAGTACTTGAGTACTTAATTACATCCATATCACACACGTTATTTTGTACATGTTTGGTTTGTGCTGTAATTCTGTGAGGCTTGTAGGTTTTTTATTGAAAATGTTTTATTTTTATTGAATTATTGGGGAGATTTTTCAGTTAAGAGTGTTTTGACCCTAGAGGAAGTAAAACAGCCCAGAGGTGCCAGTAGCAGATTTTGTAACATGCTGTTTGTCTCTGCCTTCCCTACGGTACCATAACATCATGTCTTTTCATTTTCAACCACTGTGTATTCTGTCTTGTAGTTGTAATAAGTTGGAATGACTTTTGACCTTTGGTAATTCCAAGGCTTGTTTTGTGTGTGTGTTTATGTGTGTGTGTGTATTTGTGTGTGTGTGTTTGTGTGTGTGTATGTCATCTGCAGTTATGTTTGTTCAGAAGACAGGATAGCAATATTTTAATTAAAGAAAACAGACGCAGCACTGGCTTTGTGAGGAAGACAAATGGCTCCAATCTGTAAATCTGACGCTACTGCTATTGCTTGTCCTCGGACCCCCATCTTGTCTAATTTCTGGGACTACGGCCAGCCTAACTAAATTTATAGTTGATCTAACAAACTGGACTGAAACAATGTGTTTACTTGAGTCTTATAGACTAGTTTGGCTTAACTATGATGTGAAAATCCTGTTTAACACACCTATATTTACACATACGTGTATGAACTTCCCCACTACATGAAAAGTGTTTTTCCTTCCATATTTTTTTTTTTTGACCTAATATTTAAGATATTCATTTTCTTAAGTGGACTAATGGCGGGTTTTGATTATATCGTCACTAATTAAAGAAAAACATGAATGTCCATTTTTGTTGTTTTTCATTTTTCTGCATCCTTTGAACACAACGGCTGCTTTTTGCATAGTGTAAAAGTTTCCTGATGAATGGACCAATAGAAATGCTTCAAAATATCATGGAAGAAATGTTGGTTCTATTGACTTACATTGAAATGTAAAGACAGTTTCTGGCCTCTTCTGTAAAGCTGCTGTTTTGGAGATGCGTATTTTACTTTAAAAGGTGAGCAGAAGTTAAGTGAACATGTTTAATGTCTGACTCACACTGTAGCAATTTGCATTCTTAGTAATTTTCATGTTCAGGTGAGACGTGACGAACAGATAACTGCTTAATTGCAGGAAACAGGACAAGAAAGAAATGGCATTTCACCTGGAATTAACTTACTCTCGTACATAAAGGAAATAATAGCATCAATGAAAATTCAGCAGCTCACAGAGGTGTACATTCAAAAACATAGATAATAGCCTAAAAGTATAAAATCTACCCTTCAGTAACAGAGGCATATTTCCATGCCATGAAAGTGTTTATTACAGATAGTTGATTGTTGTACAGGTTGTGAGAGCTGGATATATGATGTAAGATGTGTCAGTATGGTGTGGATCACTAATTTTTTTTTTCACCTTGTGCAAATTAAGTGTGTATTAGAAGTTCAGGATTCTTTCATTATACTTATCTAGACTTGTTTAGATCTTTAGTGCCTAAGTAACTTAATCACATCACATTTTTTCAGGTCTAAACATATGTTCTTCAGCAGCTTTTTTTTATAAACATAAAGGCTGTGTAATATAGCCAAAGACTGTCATTAATTGTTGCCTGCTTTGTTTCATCCACTGTTATTTTCATCCACTAGGGGGGGATAGCTCAGTGTGTGCACACACTTCGCTAAAGCACCCTCACACTCTCTGTCGGAGGTCTATACAGTGATAACTTGATAATTTCTTTAAAGGGTAGCATCCTTTGGGATTCTGTGCTTTGTCAACAGCCATACACAACAGTCATAGTCTTTACTTCTTAAACTGCACTGACTGATGATATTAAAAGGCCCAGTGTGATCCTTTTCTGTATTTTGCAGTGCAGTAGTCACTGCTGTAGTCTACATCAATGTCAAAACAATTTAATCTGCCTTTGGAGTTCTGTAATAGTCTGCACAGAGAAGCCTGATTGGTTCAAATTAAATGATTAACCCAATCAATCATGGATTAAGCCAATCAGTCATGAAGAAGAAGCGGAAGTGAAGCTTATTTTTGCCGGGGGTGCATGACGTGCTATTAATTTCCTTATTTATTATTATTTTTTATTTGTGAATACAATCTGAAGAGTTCTTGACTTGTTATTATTTATGTAGTGTATATACTGTACTGTTTATTTATCTGTTTTTTTGTACTGAATGCCTTGCTGTCAGTTTGCTGCTGTAACTCTGTGTTTCCCCTTTGTGGGACTAATAAAGGATTATCTTAACTTATTTAGTTTTGACGATAAGTTAGTAATTAATTATGAAGATATTAAGATGTAGTATTTGAGCACTTGTTTCGTACACCAATGTGTATTCAAAGAAGTGCTGTTTGGGCCAACTGTGAACATTACAAATGCAGTAAAATGAATAAAACGAGAACATTTTAGCTCAGCAGCCCATTGCAGATCATTACAAATAACTTTTTCAAACAAACATCTGCAGATGCTGGTATCATCAGCCCAAATTTTCATTTGTATGTGGCTGCATTGTGTTTGTTGTGATTCAGGTGGACCCAGTAGGCCTCTCAGTATCTTGGTTTCCATGCATCTGACTGGGTAGAATAACAAATTAATATCAAGAATAAATATATGTGGGATAGACATGCATTTTATACAGTGACAGACAAGTGAAAGGTCATCAGCACACGATAAAAATGTTGTTTGGGCCACGAGCCAAATGGACCCCACCCCCACGTTCCATAGCTCATGCTTCCAACTACCTGCTAAAGTTGCTTCTGTGTTTGTGAAAGAAGCATTAGTCTTACTGCTGTTATTCTGTAATATAATGGCCATGTTTTGATGGAGGTCAGTCTCCTGGGCTGCATGTCTGCTCTGTATTAACGAGGCCATGCATGCTGGGTAAAAATAGCCCAGGGCTCAAAGCGCCAAACAAATGAGTTTAGTAACCGTGGCTCAGCAAAGGATCAGTGCTAATAGATGACCTGGAATGGGGTCACCTGAGCAGGTACAATGATCAGCAGGCCATTGAAGAATCCTTCTTCTCTCCACGTTACTCTTTTTCTGGTCTCAAAGAAAACAAAGACTTAGGTGACTGTTTAAAGCCTAATCTGTCATTTGAATGTCCTTATGTTTGCCAAGACGTCTCTCTATCACTTATCATGTTATGTAAGCATATGAATGTGTTGGAGTAAACAAGTGAAGATATGTCTGTAGATCTGTGTTCCATATGTGTGGTTTACTTGATGCGTTATGTGTAATGTTTACAAGCATGAATCATTCAGATGCTGAATTCTGTTTGATTCTGTAGAAGTAACATCACAGCATGACATTTTTAAGCATTCATAAAGCAAAATATTTGTTTTCGTGTGACTGGACGAGAGAGAATCACTCCTAGCAGATCCTTAATTTGTTTCCCAGCTATCAGTTTGATGTTTTTTTTACAGATATCGTAACCATGGCTGGAATTCTGACTGGGCCAGTGGGGCCAGCGCCCAGGTGCCCTTGAGGTCAGGGGGCCCTGGGGAGGCCCTGGCCCAAAACATTTTGTGATGCCTATCAACATTTATGATACAATATAGGCCCCACCATTTTAAGGATCCTCTGATTTTTAGGGACTTTGACCCCAGGGCCCTAGCCATGCTTTTGGGCCCTAGCCATTCTTTTGGGCCCCTTCTGAAAATGGACGAGGCGTTGTGCCACTGCTTTGACTTCGAATTCTGGCTATTTGGGGTCCTAGGAAAGAGGGGGGCATAATTTTAGAGGGCCCTGGTTATGAGATCCCCTACCAGGGGGCCCTAGCCTTTGACCCCAGGGCCTCTTAGGGGCCCTAGCCATGCTTTTGGGGGCCCTAGCCATGCTTTTGGGCCCCTTATAAAAATGGACGAGGTGTTGTGGCACTGCTTTGACTTCGACTTCTGACTATTAGGGGTCCTAGGAAAGAGGAGGGCATAATTTTAGAGGGCCCTGGTTATGAGAGCCCCTACCGGGGGGGCCCTAGAGAAGAGCAGGGCATACCATTGGAGGGCCATCGATCATGAGGGTCGTGGCTTGGGGGGCCCAGACTATCCTTAATCCGTCCTTGACTAACTCAATTATTTAAAAAAGCCAGTTGGATTATGAGAAGTTGAACGGAATAGAATTGAATGAAGAAAGTAGAAATAGATGAACAGAACTTGCTTCTGTTTTCTGAGACCATTAATTAAACCACTCACTGCCGTTTATGGCAAGTGTATGATAAACTTATACAATTTGCGTTACTACTGTGGTTTAAAATTTAAAGATGTGATCTTTAGGCACCTAACATGCAAGATAGAACAATAGTAAATGTAATTTTTCCTAAACTGCTTAATAGTAACGTTCGGTGGTGACATTTCTCAGTGATGTAAAACTGTGTTGTTTCGCTTGGTTTTAGTGTCAGATTCCAATGCTGTTATAGGACTGGCCATGGTCTGTCATCTCCATGTTGAGTACCTAACTGCTTTAGTCTCAGCAGGCTTTTGCCTTTCCTTGTTATGCCTGTCAAATATCTTTATGGTCATGCAGCAGAGTCAAGTGTTTGCCATTTTCATTTAAACCTGTTGAGGTGCTCAATGATATTACATAATAATGTCCAGTAGGCTGAGGGGGAGCAGTGGCAGGCTTCCGGCTCAGTGCATATTTGAAGCCTGAAAAGAATAGTTCAGCATAAAACTACTCCCTAAGCCTAAATGCGCGCAATCAGCTGAGACATGTCTGAGGGTTGGAGTTGACTTTTGGCCGACAGGAATCGAGATCTGTAAAAATACAGCTATATACGTGTTGTTTAGGGCTGGGGCGTCGCGTCGACTCAATCAATGTAATCGATTACGGAATTACATTGATCAGCAAAGAGTCGATGTGTTGCAAAGATGGTCGTGTCTACTGAAAGCATGGATTTATCCAGAGCGCAAGCTGCAGCTACAAACAATCACTCGCGTGTATCTAAAGTTGTGGGAGAAACACAACAGTGTGGTGCTCTGTCAGCTCTGCACAGTGGAGATGATCACAACAGTACAACTGCTATACACGAGACCTTGAAGCTCAAACATCCCGTAGCAGGACAGCACCTGTTTACCTGTTTATCTTATCTTAGCAGATTATTTTAAGATTATTAACACGTGTAACATGTTTCTTTCAGTAGTGTCTCTTGAAAAGCCATTGCTAAAATCTATTGGTTAGAAGTCCATAACAAATTAATACAAAAATTCAAATTCCTAACACACTTTAGGAATCTACTAATCGAAAAAATTATCTTAGAAAGAAGTTAATCGTTAGGTGCAGCCCTAGTGTTGTTTAAGAATTTAAAACGTTGAAAAAATTGTAGGTAAAGTAGACTTTTACCAAACTATTCCCCTAATATTGTTGTACACTGCAAGGCCTTTGGCTTTGTTTACACCACATGTTCGCAGTGGCATTGTGTCGACAACCTTATGCAACATGACGTTTGTTTCTGTCCAGGGTTGCATTAATTTCTGGTTGAGATCTTGTACTGATGACAGGAGAAACTGATCATTTCTCCAGCAAAGACTTTCAATCGGGTTAAAGTCATAAGACTATGGTGGTCAATTTACATGTCTCTTTAACCACTCTTTGACTAAAACCACTCTGCAATTGGGTATATCTGAACTTATCAAAGCCATTACTTTCCCATTGTTCCAGAGACCATTTTTTTTGTTGATAAGTCTCATTAATAAGTAGTTTTCTTATGGCCACACAACTATTTAGTCCCACTCCTGTGAATTATCATTAAATAGTGATGTGTGAATGCACTAAATTTGTGTCAAGCTACTCACCGCATTAATTAGGGTTAAAAGTATTTGTTGCCAGCTGAAAGATATTAATGACTGAAGTAATTATCTAATTAAAGGTTCTGAGGTATTAGCCTAGTGAATTTCAAATGGCAACTTTTATTTTTTTGACCAGGCAGTGTGTGGTCTTTTGCATTGAGAACAAACTAAACAGTAGAAATAGCTGAAAGACTATAGGATGTGTGTTTTCTGTGTGTGTGCAGGTGATGGAGAAGAGCCATGTGGAACTGAGTGTGGAGGAGTCAGCACCGGACAGCAACACTAACGCAGAGGTGAGTATGATTTCATGGCGTACGATGAGGCAAACATAAGCGCTAAACAGATGCAAAGGCCTCCACACACAACTGCACAACTGCTAAAATGAAGACTACTGCGTCATCTGTGTGTCTAATATATGCATAACACATATACATGTGGTTGCTGAGTCTGTAGAATAATTCACACCTTCTTATCCAGAGGAGAAAGCAACAGATTGTCAGCCTGCAGTGTTTACATAGGGGGAGGTGTCTGCAAAGCAGGTGGAGATCTTTCTCCAGATGTTTTTTTTTTTTTTTTTTTTTTTGTTACTCAGTTCCACTTTTTTGGTTGGTGTAGCTTATAAGACTTGAATTACAGGCCAAACACAAAATCACAAACAAATGAGATATTTGTTACAATACACTACAATATATTTCGTCTTTCTCTTTTTATTTCACATATTATTTTTTCTCTCTCTCTCTCTCTCTCTCTTTCTCTCGTATACACGAATGCCGATACTCACACTGAGCTCTGTTAATTGCCGAACACCAAACAGCATGTCATCAGCAGCAGGCCTGTGGAGTGTGCAGAGGCACAAACAAGTGCTCCAGATTTAGAGGAGCGTTTTGTCTCATTTAAACATCTGCCTCTGCGCTAACAGCTAGTTGTTTATCTCCTGTCTTGCAGGTGTGGGTGGAACATGCTTTTGCTTCGATGACTATGAAGCGAATGCTTTAATTGCTGTCATGCCACAGGCATAGGCACATGCTTATATATATATATATATATATATATATATATATATATTCCAACTCAGACATGAGAATATATATATATATATATATATATATATATATATATATATATATATATATATATATATATAGCTTATTTTGTCTTTTCTGCAGAAAGATGGTTCGTTCAGAGGATTTGAAAAGTGTTTGTGATAAACGTAGGCATAATGGAGTTATGACATAACATAATATGCTAATGTACATGCTAATGTAAAAGACGAGTCATTCTTTTTCAGGGAAGACAGTGCTGACAGTGCTGCATAGTATTTGAGAGAAAGGGACAGACAGAGAAAGAGAAAGAAGGAGAGGTTGGGCTGTAATTAGTGAGCTGATGCACTGTGTGAATCCTAAGAAACTGGCTCGTACTGACACAAAGCCCAGCCGTGTGACTGATGCCTCTGCTCGGGAGTCTGCACTCTGTGCTATTAGCATGTTACTAATGATTGAAGATTGAACTGTGTGTGCACTTGTGTGTGCATGTATGCCATGTGTGCCTTATTGTGTATGTGTGTGTGTGTGTGTTTGTATGAGGTCGGTGTTTGGATTCTTCTCTGTAGTTGGACTCTTTACTGGGAGGCGTGTGGATCTGCAGTAATTGCCACCTCTCGCCCACACACAACACTGATGCCTTCACTGCTCACACACTGCAGCAGACACACACACACAAGGGCAGACAAACACTCACAGACGCACGTGTACATACATACACAACATACATACTCATACACGCAACGTACATACATTCATACATTCAATGCGAAAGTCAGAGACCATCCTGCAGTTCATTTTCAGTCAAGATGGCCATTAAGTAGAAGTTACTCATTTCAGGGAAGAAAAAAAAGAGTGTGTCCACTCTTTGTCTTAATTACAGCTCCCATTCTTTTCAGATGACTTGCTTTCGCTCTGTAAGGTGTCTAAACTGATATTTTTCCACACCGCCAAAGTTCAATCTTAGGAGTTGGTAGCACTTTCCACTTTATGTGTCTTATGGTTCCTGAGAGAAATAATTATCAACATATGTACAGGGCCGGAGTGGGCCCCTTTTTTTTCAGCCCGGAAGTTTCATGCCTAAATCCAGTCCATAAAGAGGGGTCTGAATAAATGAAACAGCAGCTAGCTCTTACAATGCCTTTTTATTGGGTATAAGTATATGTTGGTAAGCTAACAGAAAACACTTCACTTAAACATGTTTAATAAAAAAAATTGATAAAATAGCATTTTTCTCTTTTTCCCTACAGAGAGGTGCTCTATTGTTAGATTTACACTGAACTCTGAAGTAGCTTCACTACACGTATGTTTAGTAGCTAGCATCAAAAGCCTCCTAAGCAGTGCACTGGTTTCTCAACTCAGACATGAGAATTTCCTGCTCTGTGTACATTAAGATTTACACAATTTAACATATATCATGTTTCTATGTTATATTTTACATCACAAATAACTATCTTAGTTATTATAAATAACTCAGAGTTTAAATAACTCTGTTAGACTATCCTCTACCTGTCCCTTCCGTGTTCATTGACTCCTCAGGATCTTTTCATTAATGAGTTCAGCTATTATTATTTGTGATTAATGGTGTGTATTGGGCTCTACAAAATAAACTATGCTAAGCTGTCTATGCAAACGTTACACAATAGCCTGACAATAATTTGGCACATTTGGCAGCATTTTCTTCCAACGCCATTCTTTTTTTTTTATCTGGCCTCTTTCTGCCTTCCATCACCACCGGCTGACGCTTGGCGCTTTTCTGTTTCTTTTTATCGCTCCAGAAAAGACGACTCATGGGTGCAACCAACTTAAACATCTAGGAGGGGACAATTCCCTCAGATAGTAGAACCCACTTAATCTACTGCGGCTGTGTAGGGGCTGCTCTGTTAAATGAATGGAGAATGAAAGCATAATTGAACGGTTCTAAGTTACAGATAAGTGTCAAAATTATTTTTTCCATCTAAGCGGCCCGTACTTGAGATTGACATGAGCCGGCCCATCGGGAATCCTCCTGAATCTCCCGATTAGCCACTCCGGGCCTGCATATGTACTTTTTGTAACCTTGTATTTGTGGAGACTTACCAAATGGACTTTTTGCTATTACCATCTCATACCCTCTCTCCTCAGAGAGTTGATCATCCCCACTCATTTGTTTGTATTTCAGTGACTATTTGTCTCCTACCTTTAAGTTTAAGGTGATACCAATTACCCCCCAAGGTGGCAACATACCAACCCCATTTAATGTTGACACCTCAAGCTTCACCCTCCCATTTGACCCTTTTCTTACCTCTACTAGTTAGTTTTAGACTGAGTCAGAGATGGACTGGACTTCAAGAGACCGGCAACAGGCAGATGACCTAAGAATGTGCCCGTGCTTTGACATGCACGTGATTAAGACTGTTTCCCAACCGCTAACAGACTGGTTGTGATTGACTGAGCTGTTACCCATACATTTCCTGTGTGTGTCAATAAACTCAAATCTACGCTGAAGGTCTCCTGACTTCTGATTCCTGAAGGCCGAATTTCTAACATCCCAGTAGTCCAACATTCAGTGATGTTGTGGACTGAAGTCTAGGGTGGTCACTTCATTGTTCTGAGAACACCAGCCACTTTTTATTTGAATATGCCAGGTTCCTTTTCTCAGTGTAATGTCTATAGAAATGAGCCGTTTGATCAGTTTAAATAGATGAAGTATCTGATTACAAGGCTTTTTTGTAGTTAACTTAACTTGATAACACTGGTGGAATTCAAGCATACTCTGTTGAGTAGACTTAATTGAGTCAAAACTTCTCTTAGCTACGGTTTCTAGATCTACATCTCAGTTAGATCTCAGTCAGAATAACTAAATAGAACTCACATTTTTCAGTTCCCCCATTAGCTGGGACTCACACTCCCATCAGACATTTTCTCCTCTTTGAATTCCAGACAGCTGTGGCATTGCTGGGATTTATACTCGTAATACTCGTAATCCCCTGAGAGGTTGAGATGAATTATGGTTTATTTGCACTACATGCAGCCATGCCACTCTTTAACCCTCCTATTATGTTATGGGTAAATTTGACCCGTCTCCACTTTGAACTGTTTAAAATATTGTTTGGAATCACTGAAAAAATAGCTTATTAAATAGCTGTTAAAATTGTAAACATACAAGATATTCTCATAATTAATTTTTATAAATCTTCAAGATTCAAGAGATTTATTGTCATGTGTACAGCAGAACAGACAGTTACACTGTACAATGAAATTCTTACTTTGCTGCTCCTCCATTCACCAATAGATAAAGATAACAAGTAAAAGAAATAAAAAATATATACAAAATATACAAAGTATAACAATATAAGTTGAAGAATAAAAATATTTTTATAGTTAAAGAATAAAAAATAAAAGTTATGTGTGCTTTTATGTGCAAGTATGAAGAGCAGCAGCCATAAAGTGCAAGTTGCAAGTAACAAATGTAAACAATAATGTTTTGTGCGAGTAGTGAATGTAAACAGTATTCTGACAGTACAGTGAGTGTAAGGTGCAGTTAAAATCAGACCAGTTAAAACCAGTTCAGGTAGGAGAGGTTGGAGAGGTAGTGCGTGAGGTGTTCACAAGCCTGATGGCCTGTGAGTAGAAACTGTTTGTCAGTCTTGTGGTCCTGGACTTCACACTCCTGTAACGTCTGCCTGAAGGTAAACGTGTGAAGAGTGTATGCTGGGGGTGTGTACTGTCCCTGATTATGTTGTGGGCCCTCCTGGTGACCCTGGTGTGGTAGATGTTCTGTAGTGAGGGGAAGGCTGCTCCTGAGATGGACTGTGCAGTTTTGATCACAAGCTGGAGAGCCTTTCTGTCCTGAGCAGTAGAGTTTCCATACCAGACGATGATGGAGCTGGTAAGAACACTCTCAATCATACTCCTGTAGAAGGTGCTGAGAATTTTGACTGGCCTACCAAATTTCCTCAGCCTTCTCAGAAAGTACAGTCTCTGTTGGGACTTCCTGATGATGATCTGAGTGTTGTGGGACCAGCTGAGATCCTCACTGATGTGAATGCCAAGGAACTTAAAGGTTTTCACTCTCTCCACCTCAGTCTCCCCTATGTACAGGGTTGTGTGTAGCTTTCGCTTCCTCCTTGGATCAACAATCATTTCCATGGTCTTGTCTGCATTCAAGGAAAGATTGTTGTCATGACACCAGGCCACCAGCTCAGCCACCTCCTTCCTGTACGCTGTCTCTTCCCCACCATTGATCAGTCCAATGACTGTAGTATCATCAGCAAATTTGATGATGCTGGTGTTGTTCTGGGAGGCCACGCAGTCGTATGTGAAGAGCGTGTACAGAAAGGGGCTCAGCACACAGCCTTGAGGGACCCCTGTGCAGAGAGTTTATACGTATGTAAAATATTTTTTTATATAATAGCAGGGTTAAGTTAAAACAGCAAATATTATATAAAGTGTATTAAATTTTTAAAGGCACAAATGCTACACAAGTTGCTTCAGGTGTTTCTGAGTAGAGCGACGGACTAAGCCATCACCAGATTGTGATGGTAAACCCCTGTAATGCCACAGCCATCCATAAGTGGATACCCCAGTATAAAAAAATGTCTGGTGTAAAAAAAGAGTCCTGGCTAGTGAAATTGCAACAAATACAACATTTATTCTGATAACTTATGAAATATATATAGTATTCTCCCCTACATTTAATGTAGTCTTGTGTAATGTTCTGCCAGTTTGTGTTGGGGCTTGAAGAATGACATTTAGTTATATTGAGGAATAATAATATAGACCAAGTGGATTATACCCTCTCTCTCTATGTCTCTATCTCTGCATCTGTTAGCTACTTTCTCAATTCTAGTAGTTTAAGGCATTTGATTGTTCTACATCCACATGTTTTGGGTACGTCTTAGTCAGTTAGTACTCAGCATCCTTACTGTGCCAGACTGAAACCATACACACTGTACCTGAATTGCAGCCAAGCAGCTTGTAATACAAACCTGAAGCAGTGATAGCAGCAGTAACTACAGTATTGACAACCTGGCACAGCCTTTTCAGGTGTGTTTCATTCTTAAACATACACCCACACACATCAAGCCTAATATCAAGCCTTTGCGGTGCCAGGTGCCTCATTCACATCTGTATGTGTTAGCTGGTGAAGTGTCCAGCTGTGTTATGCTGTAGTTAGTTTGAATCAACCTACAGAAAACAATTGGAGAGCACTCTTCAGTAGAATAGCACTCATAGTATGATTAGGGCCCAATTTTAATGTTTATTACTGGCAGTAATAAAAGCAGGTAATTTAATATGAATAATTTTTAATTACATCATGCTCACAAATAGGTCATTAAAACAAGCAGAGAAATTCTGTTAATGAGCAAATTCTTAACTTTTAGTTCATCGCATAGTTGTGTTTGTAAGAAGAAGATATTTCATTATAATATATCAATTTGTTGATGTTGTATGTGTTTGTTTCATATACAATCCAGAATGTAGTTTATTACATAACTGTGGATTTATGTATAAATAAGTACATATTATTTAAATAATAAGGCAATGTATATGGAAAGTGCACATTTTTGAATTACAGTTATAGTTATATTCTTCTTTGGGTTAAGTAGAACTTTTCTTCTCTCTGTGGGGCCGACTAATGACTGCTGTTCTCTTTCTTCAGCCTATTTTATCTGTAGATGGAATTTCTGACTCATGGAAATTATAACCTCAGCTCATAGATTTGAAACAGTGACATTATCACTGATTGTGTCTTATTTTTACAGGTTGGTGACTGAAATGTAATTTTTGCTTTTATGTCAGCCACAGTCAAATTTCCTTATTTACTTCTCTGCCCTTTTTAAGATTCTATAAACAGTGCTGTTTTATTGAACTTGAACTGCATGCTAAAAAGACAAACAGTATTTCAACTTCAGGTTTACATACCAAAATCTTTAGTGTTGGAATATGTAGTAGACGTTTGGGGTCAGAAATTAAGTTGAAAACATTTTCCCTCACTCCCTTTAAGTGTAATTGATCATCCAAGGCAAGTTGGATACGTGAAGATTGCTTCTTTAGTTTTGCAACAAATACGGATTTACACCATGTTTACCAAGTTTACACCATTCTAGTTAAATGGCAAATGACAAGCTTTTGTATTAGCAATGCTAAGTAGATATTGAAACAATGCAACATACCTTTATGTACCAAAATGTCATTGTATTCTTATGTACAGCTCATTTTGCCTCGTAATTGAATTAAGTATCTAAATAAGAGATAACTGGGCGTGTTATTCAAATAAGCAAAAAACAACAACAGCAAATGTCATTTTTGACATTATTAAAGAAAGCTGCCGTTTATATTGTGTCAAAAATGACTAAAAACTGAGTGGACTGACAGAAATGCTCCAAAATGGCTTCTATTGAAAGTAAGGATCATTTTTACCTTCTCCAGAAAAGGTGCCATTTATAAGGTGCCTGTTTTCTTTTGACAGAGACGATACACTAGTGTGTATCATTTCTTCATTTTGCCTGTCCAGTGTGAGCATTAGAGGCTAAAAGAGTTAATTAAAATCAGTCCAAAATTGATCCATTGGCTAATTTGGTTGTCAAGACATCAGAGTGTCCCTAAAAACTCATGATTTTAGATATTACATCATTCAGTGCTGGAGGCTGTATTAATCTTAATTCGTGAGGTATTTGGAGAGGTATACGCTTCTATTACTCTTCAGCTGCATAAGCCTCGTTGCTCTAGTTTGAAACTAAAGAAGCCACACTAGATTAACAGCTTCTTTACTGATTTATGACCTTTATGGGATTGAGAAAAAATTCATTTATTCCTCTGTTAAATGATATACCAAATAATGAATATAAGATTATCCAGGTTTGTGCATGTGTGAGCGCAGCACATGTGGTGTGTTACTCTCCTGTGGGAAAATGTGGCCTAAGGACAGTTAAAACTGCCTGTCTCCATAATGTGATCATTTAAAGCGGCTTCCAGATTCATCTGCTGAACGGCTTAGCGTGCGTGCGTGTGTGTGTGTGTGTGTGTGTGTGTGTGTGTGTGTGTGTACTGCACATGAATGCGTGTGGAGTGGTCATCGCGCGGCTGGCTCTGTGTGGCTGGGTGCAAGAATGAAAGCGGTGATAAAGGTTCTGTTTTGTGATGAGCTGGAGCTGGGACTGGCCGAACATATTGGGTCCAGACAGCAGGTAGGATGCTGTGAATGCTGGGCAAGACCAGTATGTGGTCAGCTGACACACTGGCTGCCTTTTACATGTTGTAAACATTTTGTACTGGATGGACCAGTAGAAATGGTCTAATATTAGAATACAGTATATTACAGTTAAAAGCATTTTTTTTCTCTTTTCAAGCTACTGTTGTAATGTTATGAGTTTTAACAGAGAGAATTATCCATCAAATCCTTTTTCTGTCATAGTAGTAATGATAGGAAGCAATCATCTGAAATGCTTAATGCTTCTAAAAGCTACCTCACAGAAAGCTGTTAGATAAGTATGAATACATTAACTGATGCAAGTGACATTTGTTTGTGATAATCTAAAGCTAAGATTTTAGCCAAACACCTATAGTTCCCAAAGGAAATGTTGAATTTACCCCAGTTTTACTATTATCACTAGGGATGCACTGATACCACTTTTTCCTTACCGATACCAATACCGATACCAGCTTTTCAGGTATCTGCCGATGCCGAGTACCGATACCAACTCTGACTTAAATGCTCGATATATGGCTATAAATCCTGATATTTATAGGGTTCCACTTTTTATATGTTGTATTTTGTGCTAGCTTGCTTCTTTGTGCTTGCTTGGATGAAGTCACTGTGTTCTTTGACGTGGTTTCGCTTTAAATGCTTAATTAAACTAGACGTATTGAAGTCTTTGCTGGTCGTGCCACCCCTCGAAATGCTGGCGTTACAAAATTTGCAGCGGGGCATTTTTGCTGCTGCCCGTCTCAACCGAAAAACATTCCCACACCGCTGACATGCTGTTGGCTTCTGTCTAGCGCCATTTAGTGGAGCGCATGCATGTCAATAAGCTTCATGGTATCGGCACTCTCTATTGCCGATACCGATACTGTGTGTAAGTGACAGTATCGGCGCCCGATACCGATACGTTATCGGTGTAACACTAATTATCACCGTTAAAAACTTGTAGATTCAGTAGTTTCTTGAGGTGGTATATTTGTATTTGTGTCATAAACATAGTAAAACCTGCTTCCTGTCATAACCACTGTAAAGAAAATCTGTGTTGGTATGTGTTCTCTGTTTGAACTATTTTACATGAACCCACCCTGTTTGTCTTTGCTCAAATCTTACTGATTGAATTGTGCTGACATTTTCAAATACTGGTGGAATTCCCTTTTAAGTAACTCACTCATGGTGCATCTACACTGCTTAGCCTTCTGGGTTGCGAGAGACTGTTCCAGCGCTCATTGGGCCGAATGCAGGAAACACCCTTGACTGGCTGCCAGTCCGTTTCAGGGCAAACATACAGACATACACGTTCACCTACACTTAGTCTAGAGCTAAGCATCCAGTTTACCTGAGTGCATGTCTTTGGACTGTGGAAGGAAACTGGAGCTCCTAGAGGAAACGCACACAGACATGGGGAGACTCCACACAGAAAAGAACTTGGTCACCTGGCCAGGAAATGAAACCCAGGTCCTCTTTGCTGTGAGGTGACAGCGCTGCCCACTGCGCCACTGTGCCACCCTCCCTTCTTAATTGTATATTAGAAAATACATTTGTATTGTCCTGTCTTTATCCTATTTCTTTTTTGACCAGTTGTTTGTTTTAACATTGTTAGATTGCAGTTTCTCAGTGTAAAAACACAGTAACACTGGGTATCGCCACTGATTTCCCGGATCGATTCGACCCCAATTCAATTCGATTTCCGTTTCGATTCAATTTAATATCGATTTATTTAGGGATATTTCAGTTACAATAATATGTTTTGTTTGAATGTGAAAAGAGATTTTCAGAGAAATAATGTGGTAAATGTACAAGGAACACTCAACCTACCATTACTAAAAACATTAGTGTTTATATGTTTATATACCATCATACTTTCTGAGTCCAAAATGAAGCCAAACATCTGCTTTCAAGTTCTGGGGCGCCTTCACTTGTGCTCCAGCCATGTTTAACATGCTTAAGGCAGGGGGGCTGGAATGCTAATTTTAAAGATCGCTCTCGGGTTTATTCAAATCGATATCAGATTTTTCAAATGAAGATCGTTTTTAATCGAAAAATCGATTTTTTAAACACACCCCTAGTAACACTTTATTATAGCACTTTATTTTATATTGCCAGTTTCTTTTTAAATACAGGTGGCTACCGGAGGGGAACAATTTTCATATAACAGAGCAGTATATCTTCTGGCGATTAAACGAGAAGCAGGGGTTTTCTACAGTTCCAGTAAAGGCGCTCTGGTTTGGTGTAACAGCAAGCTCTCAGACAGTCTAGATGTGGATTGACTATAATCAAGGAGCTGTAATTGCAGACAAATTATAGTAATATGTTTAGTATGTCTAGAAGTAATAAGTATGAATAACACCAAAATAAAAAATGAAGTCTCAAAGCAGCATCTTGCTGTGTGTAGACGACTGCAGCATACATCAGCTTTGACTGCCATTAGTCTCTCTTCTCTGTTACCTCCTGTACTGTTGTCCTCATTGCCATAATAATATCTAAAGCAGATGTGATGGTTTGAGCTGGGGGAAATCAGGCCAGGCTTGTGATGCACTGTAGCTCTACCTCTCTTGCTGTGTCCAGTGTGTTCTGATGACTAGTTTGGAGGTCAAGGTCTGTATGTGTTTTTGCATTTGGCTCAGTGCTGTTCTATAGTGAATAAGCAACATTGCCTCCGTGCCTCTGTCTTTCAGCTCTTTACGTTATCCTGATCGGATTAGGGGCTTTTGGGGGGGATTTTTGGGCTCTTAATTTAGCTCCAGAGCGCAACAGAGTGTTCTTTTTGACTGTGAATGAGCAAACCTAGATAGAGAGTAAGAGGAGAATGAGGGGGAATGCAGAATTGGCCCATCTCAGTATAATTCATGCCCGAAGCCTCAGAGGTCTACGAAAGCCACAGCTCTGTGTGTGTGTGTGTATAGAGTGTGTTCTCGCTCTCAAATTAAAACTTTGTCTTTAAATGCAAAGCCGTTGTAGACCTGGGGTCTTATTACAATTAAGCTGTTACAAAACACATTCAGGCCTTTTGTTCCTCCTTTAGCTCAGACGCATTGAAGGCTTTGCCTTGTTCTGCTCAGGAAATAGACACGTCGTTATAGCTCTCTGATGGTTTAGTCCATTGCCAATTTCCCTAAAACACACTGCTTTTTTTTCCTCTTGAATATTCTCAAGGTCAAGCATTGCTCGTTCAGACGGTCTGTGAAATCTGTTTCAACTGCACAATAGGCCCTATTGGCGACCCCCTTCCAGCCATTGATTTCTCTGCAGCGCTAAAATGGTTTGGCTCAACCTCAGATTACAAAAGAGCTTAAGGAGTCCATATCCTGTGTTTTCTTGGCTGATATTTAATTTTATGTCCGTGAGTACATTTACCATTCTGGCGCCTGTAAGAAGCATCACTATTTCAAGAAAATGCTTCCAGTCTTTGCCTTTTTCTTTAGCTGCCTCATGGCTGAGGAGCATATAAGGCACAATTCATCATACCGTGACAAAATGCCGTTACTGCCTAACATTTTTAACAAAAACACATAGTAACAAAATGGCTTTCTGTGAAAGAAGAAAACTGCTTTTAATAAATAGTGGCATGTGCATTAACAGACCACACATTTCTATTAGGTGAATGGACTGTAGGCACCTAAGCTTATTGTTTAAAACCCTTCATCTTAGCCATAAGTGAACAAATAGGAACTCCATATATCATTAGAGCAGATGTAAATAAGCATAAATACAATACAAAGTAACATGAGTATCTTATGCCAGTGCCAGTTTAGTTCCAGACATTACATGAAGTTATTCATTTCCTCCACCAGCAATGTATTAGATAATAACTGTAAATAATACTGGGTTGCCACAATGAAAGCTTGGAAAGGGTTAAATAGACTCACCAACATAATATTAAACCACTACTTACTGTAATAATACTATTTGAATATTTAAAAAATAAAGTGTTCTGCTGAACAATAAAATAATCCAATAATGTACCTAACACGCAGTACTTTACTTTATTCGATCCACACACTTTAGAAATTGTGTAAAACAATCATAAATGCTTTTCAGGTATAAACACATACATGGATTTGCTAACCCTGAGCCTGAATGGAATTCCTTCCATCCACCTGGTCATTTCATGCTTGAGCATCAGGGTTATATCCAGACGTTTGGCAACCGGATGTAATACAAATGTAAATGTAAATGCCTCCTCCAGCTGCTCTGAATATGAAGATAAAAGCTCAGCTGCTATTGTGGGTTTCTCCTCAGTTTAATTCAGTGGCCCAGCTGCTTGAACTAACGTGGCTGTTTTGGTTAATATATACTTTGGCTTTTGCTTTGATGCATTACGTTTATACACGCGGCCCTTGACTAGACTGGAGACTAATTTGACTACATGTGGATAACATTTTATAGGGTTACCATTCAAATTCATACAACAACCAGGTGTACATAGGGTCTTATACCTGGAACGTGCATAGCCTGCTTAGGGGGGGTTGTATATAAATATGCTTATGGTTGTGATATAGTGATAACACTAAAAACTCAAAAGGGAATATTTTACCAGAACTACCATATATAGAAACAGCATTTACATTGTATATCACTAAATTAGAATTTCTATAATATGGTCTTCTTAACACACACACCAACATACACACACAGCTGTAGCTCTCTAGGGGCAGTGCACATGGGATGCTGGTGCTATTGTTGCGAGAGGTGAGCGTGCAGGGTTACGTGAGAGCAGATTCTCTGTGCAGTCGGCTGCTCCGGAGGAGGCGGGATGCTGTGTGCTTTCAGCAGCAATAGCAACAGCCTCCCTCCCTCTTTCTCTCTCTCTCTCTCTCCCTCTCTCCCTTTCTCTCTCTCTCTCTCTCTCTCCTTCTGTCTCTCCAGCTCTCTTTCTGAAAGGCGGCCGTCCCGCACGGCTGTGGTCAGCCTGAATTGCGGCGTGCGCTCCTGCTAGCATCATGCGTGCTTCTGCTGCTGCTGCTGCTGTTGCACGTAGCTGTGTGGAGGAGCGCTCCAGCCTGTGGCAGACTGCCGGGCTCCGGTTACGCTAGCTTCAGTCTGTGCCTTAGCCTTCCTCTCCTCTCCTCTCCTCTCCTTTCTTTTTCCCTCCTCTCCTATTCTCTCCTGTTCTCTTTTCCCATCTCTCCATTCAGGCTCAGTTAGTGGCGATGAATGGAATTCTCAGCTGAGCTATTTAACTCAGAATGGATTGCTTATGTATTGTCACAACTAAGGTAAGGAGCAGCGTGAGCGCGAGAGAAGCAGCTGGTATGAGAATGAGTGAGTGAGTGATGCAGAGAGAGAGAGAGAGAGCGAGAGAGAGGGAAGAAGCTCTTTGTGATCTACCAGGGAGTGTGTGTATTTGACAGTAGCTGCAGTGGATTGTGATGAAGAAATGTTGCTATGGAGTTTGTGTGTGTGTGATTATCTCTGTTTATTCTGCATATGCCCTGCAAAGATATGAAGATGACTGTGTTGCCTGGCTCTCTTTTCTTTTTCTGTTGTGCATACTAGTCTAGATCTACTGGTGCTATATTCTGTATGGACTCGCCTCTGTAGAGCCATCAGCGGAGGAACTTGTGAAAAACTTCAGTGGTTCTTCTCTGATAATTAACCACTAGTTCAGACTGAGAGCAGGACTGAATGATTAGTTTAATTTTCAAATGGCTAGCGCCGCAATTTGCAATGTCTTACATTAATCAGTGTTATTAGAAGTTTTAAAAGGAAATGCAAAAATCATCTCTATTTATAAAAAAATCATTGTATAATTGAAAATTTAACATTTTCCCCAAATCATATAGCCCTGTATTATGAAGACACTTCTGCCTAGGCTTGATTTCATTCTACTTTATTAGTCAAATGCAGGCTGCTGACCCAACTCTTCATCCATATACAGCACTGTAGGGCTGTGTTCATGTCTGTGCATGGGATGCAGAGACTATTACTTTTCTAACCGTGCCTGTTCCATTCAAATGTAGAGTGTGAATGATGTGATACATGACCACTGTTTCCTCCCCCTCAGCACATACACGTATACAAGCTCATTCACTCTGAGAGAGAGTGCTTAGTACCTGCTGGGTGTTACCTGACTCCCTTGCTGTCTCGCTCTCATTTTGCTCATTCTTGGCCATCCTGGGAGCTGAAACATGAATATTTTATTTGCATGCTTTATAAGACGTATATTAAAATTGTCACACAAACGCAAATGCAACCTAGCAAAGCTCTGCGCTGCACATTCCAAACGCGCCGTCGCTCCAGTTGAAAGGAATTACTAATGTTGCTTTTTTTAAATAGCGCTTGTACTGCGGCGTGAGCTCTCTCTCTCTTTCTCTCTGCAAAACCTTAGCCATGTTATTATAGGCAGCAGAGGCTGTAGTCCCTTAGATACACGGTTCTGTGGCCTCAGCTTTCAGGGATTGTTAGGTGGATCGTGTTGCAGCACTTTCACCCATGAGGTTTCTGATGTGGGTGTGTGAAGGTATGGATTTACCTCAGTGTGTTAAGCAGTGAGCTCATTCTCTGCAAATCTAGCTGTGTGGCACAGACACATATGTGCTCAGATGGCCAGCTACAGAACTTTTTCAGAATCTACCCACCAGGGCAGGGAAAGAGAGGAAGTGGTGGTTAAGAAGCCTACAGGCAGCCTAAAGCACATCTTCAATCTGATACAAAACTGGGATTGTTTTTTTAGAGAGTTGGATTTGCCACATTTGGTCAGGGCATGTGTCATGATGAGAGAATATATATATATATATATATATATATATATATATATATATATATATATATATATATATATATATATATATATATACACTACCGCTCAGAAGTTTGGGATCACAGTGAAATGTTCTTGTTTTCAATGGAGTATCTTCTTCCTTAACACAACAATGGACTGACGGGTCTCTAAAGAAAGTTGTTTCTTTCTGGTCATTGTGAGTCGGTCAGCAAGCCATCAACTGCTGATCTTCAGATACTAAACTAACCTAGAATGTTGTTCTCCCTTTTATACTCACTTATTAGTAGAATGTTTTTCAGCTGTGCATCACAATTGAGCAAGAGTGTCCTAACAACCAATTAGCCCAATAACATCCTTAACTTGGATTGGCGGCCGTACCAGGAGATTTAGACAGAGGACTGAGAATTACTGATAATAGAACTATATGCAAAATAAGCCTCTATACAAAAATAGACTTTAATACAAACATTTTTATTCTTTAAAAATCATCTAATACACTTAAATTAATTGTGAAATGGACAATATTGTTTGTGAATTGCATGAAAATTGCATGAAATGAAATTCTAAAGTAATCCTAAACTTTTGAGCGTTAGTGTACACCCATCAGCCATAACATTAAAAGCACCTCCTTTTATCTACAGTCGTTTCATCAGCTCTATTTACAACTCAGGTGCACTTTGTAGTTCAACAAAAACAGACTGTAGTCCATCTGTTTCTCTGTATACTTTGTTAGCCCTCTTTCACCCTGTTCTTTATTGGTCAGGACCGCCAAAGGACCACCACAGAGCAGATATTATGGGTGGTGGGTCATTCCCAGCACTGCAGTAACACTGACATGCTGGTGGTGTGTTAGTGTGTGTTGTACTGATACGAGTGGCTACGTTGTCGGTTCACCTTGCAGATGTAAAGTTTGGTATATCATCTGCGGCTGTGCAGTGTGTGTTTGTCATCCTCTAGTCCTTCATTAATGGTGAGAGGATGCTGCCCACTGGACACAGTTGGCTAGATATTTTTGTTAGTAGACTATTCTCAGTCTAGCAGTGACACTGATCTATTTGTACCAGCACAACACAGTGCTGAGAGTGATTCGGCACCCAAATAACATGTGCTATGGGGTGGTTCTGGGGAAACCAACACAGAGAAACTGAAATACTAAATGCTCATATATGGCAAATAGAGCTGATAAAATGGATAGATGGAAGGAAACAAGGTGGTTTTAATGTAATGGCTAATTGGTGTATGAATATTTTACATTTAACTAAGTCAGTAAAAAAATATTTTGATGTTCTTTTTAGACACTGGGCTCTTGTGCTAAAATATCTGCATCCATTTATTTGATTACATTTGTAGGAATCTAAAAACATAAATTATATTTTTCTTTGTAGTCCCAGCTACTAAATTTTGTAAGCCTTGTGTGTCTCCATTGGTATTGACAGTACATTAAACTGGATTTCAACCCACCATTCCCTTTTTATTAGTCTATCCCTAAATTTTACATAAATAAAGGCTAATCTGTTTTATGTTAACCAGAATTATTTACTTGATTGGCTGACTTGTGATTAGCTAGAGAGCTCATTTGCATGTTGCAGCCTTTTGTTCAGTTTGCAACTGATATATTGTGCAGGAACTTTGAAAATAAATCTAAGAAAATAAAACAAACAACAGGTCTGACATCCTTCATCACTCTAGAATCTCAAAGAAGTGAGTATTCACAATTGCTGGAACCACTTCATGTTGTTATGCTGCTTAGCATGTTCCTTGTTAGTCTATCCCTATTCACAGCCAGTGTCTGAAGGGCCACATTTATAGCTTAATTTGTGTTTCTAGGAAGTAATAGTATATGCAACCCATGATTCTATTAGATTTAAGATACAGGGGTCATGATTCAATATTCTCACAATATTTTAGACCCAATTTGAATGAAAAAGGATGGGTCTACCCTTGGGTCCTCCCAAGGTTTCTTCCTCCAGTCTGAGGGAGTTTTTCCTTGCCACTGTCACCTCTGGCTTGCTCACTGACGGATAAATGTTGTAACTGTCTGAAGTTTTTAAAACTCTGTAAAGCTGCTTTGTGACAACATCATTGTAAAAAGCATTATACAAATAAACTTGAATTGAATTGAAAGAAAATTGATGAGTGTATCCATGTAGTTGCATAATGCACCAATTAGATTAGAGTTGGGTGGGTTGGCAATGGGTTGTTGATTGGTGCTTGTTTGTGTTAAAACAATACAGTTATGTTAGATGGCATGATTAATATAATGTTCTTTCCCCATAATACATTGTCTCATCACTGTAATCCCATTTTTATTGTTACACTTCCACCATTTCTAGAAGGTCTTTCCACCTGAATTGTGTTCCTCTTCACTGAGGAGCTGTCTTTGTATGTTCTGCTGGTTTGCACTGAGTTCCGTCTGAGTCCATCTCCTTTATATCTTTTTTCTCTTGTATGTGCACATTTTCTGTTTTATTCATTGAGTTGAGAAAGCTTTTTATACTGACGAAACCCAGTTCAGTCACTCTAAAGATGATGAATCATCATCGTTCATGTGGTTAGTTCTGACAGGTGGAAGAAGGCATTTGACAGAGCCACGTCAACTTCACACACTCCCTCAACTCAAGAGCCTCTGAAAACAGTGTAAAAAGTTAAAGCTTAGAGTTTAGTTTGTAGAGTTGGTGTTGTTATGGAGCAGTCATGTTCCCAATCTGTGCAGTAAAAATGACTCTCATAAGAGAATCTGTAATGATTCTTTGCAAGGAGGCTGTATACAGCCTCCGTACAAGCAACCCACTGGTGGAGAGGATGATATTTATCTAGAGAGAGAGAGGGGGAGTCAGAGGAGACCCAGAGGAGAGTGAGGAATCTTCAGATGGAAAGAACAGAAGCGTTCTGAGTGATGGTGCTTGGCTGCAGAGATTTTCTCTCCCTCTCTCTCTTTCTGCAACGTACACTGGGTTATTAGATATACGTACATTGTATGTAAAATCACTTTCAAGTTAGAACCATATACCGTGTAGGTGCACTTTTTAGGTGTACAAGTAATTACTGTTACATATCTGTTGCTGGACAATTTAGCCAGACTCTACACGGTCCATTAATAGAAAGACTCCACCACAGGACCACCACAGACCCACTATTATTTGGGCAGTGGACAGTTCTCTGCATGGTAGTGTCATGTTTGTGTAATTTAGGCCGGTATGAGTGTATCAGGCATATTATTTTTTCAACTGATGGACGAGAAAGAGTGTAGCTGATAAGCAGTCAATAATTGTAAATCAAGAAGGTACCCCCCCCTTTTAGACATCACAAAGTACCTGATTTTGTTAGAGCAGTACTCATCCTAGTTTAAATGCAGGGTTTTCCGACGTGTATATGTTTCAAACGCAGGACAATACAGCTCAAGTCTTGTAGACAGAGTCATAACTTCAGTGAGAAGTTGATAAGAGATCCATGTTGAGCTTGTATACATGTGGCAGATTGGAGCTTGTATACATGTGGCAGATTGCAACTATTAGAACTAGGCTGTATAATATATATGTCTAGTGACATTTTCAAAAAGATCCCTGATGTAGTGCCGCTGTTGTTTCTAACATCTCACTAAAACACACTGATCAGGTTAACCCTCATATTAACAGTCACTGACATATCTAATGGTTCCACCTGTTGGAAGTTTAACCATTGATTGGTTGATTCTACTGTCCTTATTATGATAGTGGGTTATCTGACATGTTAGGTCTTCTTAGTCCTAACAGTGGGAGTGCTAACCTATTAACATCTGGGTATAGCATTGATTGGATGATATTTAGCAGAGAATTTTTTTAGTATCTAAAGAAATAAGAGAATTATTACTACACTTCGAGAGGGTTGAACAAAAATTATAGACCTGTAATTATTATTTTTTTCCACAGAAATCATTATGCTTTATCTAAAGGCCTACTAGGGCCCTGGGGTTTTCCCACTGTTGGGCAATCATGTTACCAAGACATTATTCCCCTTTGCTTTTTCCCCTTTTTTGTGTCTACTGTTTGTTGCAGTATGTTACTAGGAATGAACAAAGGTCTGGCATGATTTGTCTTCATCACAGTCATCAGCAAAATTTCACTAAGGCTGTATTGCCTTTTTACATCCACTCTATGTCCAGCATCGTTTCTGCACAGCATCAGGCCTTTCATTCTTTCCATTCTGCGTGCTTTAGTCATCCTTGCCAGAGTATGTACTGTGTAATGTGGTTGCTGTGTTCTGTTTGTGTGCTGGCTTTGAACAGAACCCAGGCAAAAATCTCATTTTCATAATGGGCCTGACTTTCCAAACTTTGAAGTGGTGACCAGGACGTGCAGGTTTAAAAATTGAGAAAAAGAGTGAGTGAAACGAGACGGGGGAGAGTGTGAACTGAGCAAAGAACATAGTATTGATGTCCTGAGCCTCAGTTCTTTATGTGCACTACCACATACTGGTTTCCTTTTTACTAGCTCACACGTCCAAATTCTCAAGATCTCTGCAAACTTGAATAGAGATCTTTTGATCTAGGAACATGTTCCCTGAGAGACACCTTGATCTAGGAAGATCAACACAGAGAAGCTGTCCTTTTTAACCCAGAAGGGTTGATCAATACACATTGATAAGCCTCATCATATATGTGTGTTAATAACTTTGCTGTTATACTGTGTACGCATGTATTGTTGTATAAGTTGTGTAAGTTGTATTATCAATGGGAATATCAATGGAGAAACTTTGAAAATGAATTTACATTATATAGAAAGTTGGGCTTCAGAGGATGTCATTTGCTAAATACCAAGACCAAAGTGTGGCCTTTAGTGCAGTGGCCTTAACAACTGTCCAGTCCTCTGTTGTTTGCATATATCTACTTTGGAAAGTACTATTCTAAAGCACAAAAATTAGGAGGTGGTTATGTAAAAACAAGGAAACAGTATGTTGTGTCAAATATATAGATGGTCCTTTCTGTTTAATCTGTAATGCAAAGCCCTATTAAACTGGTAGCGGTCATTGACTTCTCTTCGTTTAATTGGATGCTATCCAATTGTCCCCCCGGTAATGTCCTGCTATTAAGTGCAGATTAAACTTTGGTTTGCTGGAGAAAGAATTACATTTAGCATGTGCACTGAAGTGCTGCAGCAACCGTTGTATAGTTTATACAAGCAGCTGAGGTGAGAAGCATATTATAGATGGGCCAGTAGTATCACTGTATCTGTTTTAATACAATATTAATAACACAATAAATAAGAGAAGTAGTTCAACTAAAAGCAAAGAGCATTGCATTGCTGTACATACCTTCATAGCTGCTGTGGCTAGATTGGACAGGCTTTACAGAATGTTGCTGACCTAAAGAGAAATTGTAGCATCACATTTTTTTTCTCAGATTACCCAAAGAGTCCATTATCCTCCATTATTCTTGTATTTTATTTATTTACTTAAGGTCCACTTATGACATTTGTGTGGGCTTCTTTCTCCGCCTTTTTTGCTTTAATAGGCTGCTTTCGTTATTGCATTTTTAAGACTGCTATGCATAGATGACCTCTGTTCTGATTGGCTGTCCTGGGCCTTGTTCAAAAAGCATTCAGGCTAAAACACTCCTTGTAACCTCACTGTGACTTTAGACCTGAGCTGCTGTAATGTCTGGTTTACACTACATGACTGTTTGAGTGGTCAGGTTTTTGTGTTGTTCACACTACACGACTGGTTGAGCTGTAATTGGGATTCTTTCAGTTGTTGTGGCTTTTACACTACATGACTGGTCGGCAACACAGGGTCACCAATTACACGACTTTCACTCGCCGACTCCTCTGGCTTCTGTCCAAAAACACATTTTTGTCTCAAGAACACACAAAAACTAAACGCATGTGAGAGCTAACGATACCACGTAGAACATACACTATTTCCAAAACGGACGTCAACAAACCAGAGATACGAGTTAACACTGCGCTGATCTGCAAGAAAGAAGAAAAGGTACGAAGATAGATAAAGGCACAGGGCCAGCAGGGACTGTCTGTTCTGTAGAGAGAGCTGGAGGTAAATATTTATCAATGAAAATGTACGTGTCGCCCACAGCCGCAGAGAGATTGCATGAACGGTGACGCGGTTCTCTCTCTACGTGATCCCATTGGCTGTAGCTAGACGCTGCTGTTGACTCAGTGACTGACTGGCCTAGATATTAAACGTGCTAGATATTTGCTGATCGTCTGTGATTAGTTGGTGAGCACTCGGCAACAGGTCAGTGAGCGTCGTTCAGACGTTCACACTACACGAATGAACGAGCGCAGAGTGGTCGGCGATTTGCCTTCGATCAGAGGTTTTTGTCAGCGATCTACAAAAACAGTCGGCGACTGAAAAACCAGACTAAAATCATGTTGTGTAAACCAAGCATAAACGGCAAATGCATTGAAACTTAATAACCTGTTAATAACTATCACAATTTATTTCTAGCATTACTAAAGTTACTTTAGGAGATTTCTCTCATTATAACTGCCATGTGTGTTCAGATTACAGTAAAAACAGAAAGAGTGACAAAAGCGTGGCCTGTATTGCCTAAAGCTATGTCATTGAAGTCAATATCCTCGATTACAGTGAGAGAGAGTCAGAGACAGAAATCTTTAGATGTCAATAACAAAGATAATTCAAACTAAGTCTTCAGAAAGTTTGAAATTGTTTTAGCCACAGATAAGTGTCTACATTTGTGACCATATAGCATAGTGTCAGGCCCGGTTAACAGAACCGACGCATGCAGAGTTATTACTGGCAAGAGGTCTTTATTAGGGGCAAACCAAAGAGGTAGTCGAGGTACCGGCAGTGTCAAAACCAATAGAGAGCAAACTATAGCCAGTCAAGAAAACAAACAGGGGTCGATACCAGGCAACAAGAATGAATACAACGCTCAGAAATGCAGTGAAGAACAAATGCAAAACCTAGTACCAAAGTGCGGAGGAAGGGCAGAATATATTCATGGGCTAATAAGACCCAGGTAAAGCTAATACTAAGGCAACTGAGATCTATTGGCTGCTGATGGAAGCGTGTCGTCCGTCTGTGAATTCTGGGAAGCGTAGTTTCCAGGCTGAGCAGGCGCACCAGCGGAGGCGCAGGGCGTGACATAGACTTACACTTAAAAAAACTGGCATTGGCATTTCACACAAAATGAAGATAATTTTAAATTAGCAGCACGCTGTACAAAATAATACTCATGTGGGCAGAGCGTACATTTGTTCTCCTGCTAAAACCACTGCTGCCTGGAATCTTTTGGAATTCTAGCCCCTTTCTTTGGGGGCAGCTGCCAGGGACAGAGTGTACGAGCTGACCAATTAGAGCCCAATGGGCTTATCAGACGGGGGTTTTAAAGACATACTAGCTCAAATAATGTTTTAGACAAGGAGTAAATACAGTGATTTGCTATATTAGCCTACTGTGCTTTTGGAAAGCTGAATTATGTAAACCTGTTCTGGTAGACCCCAACATTTGATTATGAACTGAGCATTGTGGAACCCTTTTCACAAACCAGGAAACCAGATGTCTGTAGAATAAACCTTTACTTCTTCTTTACTTCTTTACTTCCATAGTCACACTGACTCAAGAATCCATTGACATAGTCTTGGTTATATAGGCTGAGACACAAAAGAGTTTGGTCAGTTGCTAGCAATAGAACTGACAAAACACTGGTGTTACAGAAGTGACTGTACAAGGATAGAAATAGAATAACCAGAGTGCCACTGATACTCTGCATACAGCTTCACCGCAAACACACACAATATACCATATAAAATATAAAATGTTTTATTTCTTCAGCATAATAGATACTCTTTAAAACTGGCTATAAAACTGGGTCTTCAGTATGAAAAAATGGTTTAACTCCATTGTGTAATTCAAGGGGTGAGATGTGAACAACAGCATTCAGAATTCTTTGATTTGAACTTACTGATGTTTTCTCCAATGTTGTGTTGTGATAGGAACAAGATGTTGCAATGTCCTGAACACAGTTATAGCCACTTTATCTATTATCCAGCATCTCCAGAGAACCTGTATATTTTAAACAGTGGCTGTTCTAATCTTTCAACACCCTGCATGCATCTTTATCGTCCAAGTAAATGTTTAAATAATACATTTTATGCCATAACCTTGTGCAAATATATCATAAAACAATGCCTCAGGCATCTAGCAGTGTTTTTTTTTGAATAACTTTCTGTGGGGGAGCTTTTAGAGGCATGTAACTATTTGAAAGTCTAGTTGCTTTTGACACTGTTGGGAACAAATCTAATGCTTTTTTGAATTCTTTAATTGAGATGTTTGACTCTGAATAACCTTCTTCCACATAATGTAAAGGTTCTTAGAAGAACAAGCTCTTCATTACAGAAGTGGATGTATAAGAGCAGGAAAACACTAAGATGTGCAGGGCAGAGGGAGCTCCGGGACCATGGTTCTATGGTATTGCTCAAGGAGCCCATTTGTGGCCCTTATTAAGAGTGATGATAGGTAAACTATACCAATGGAGACAGAAAACAGGGACAAGAGGCTAAAAAGAGAGAGACAGAGAGAGAAAACAAGCTCATCTCCAGAGGTTTTTAGACTGTTCTGAGTGTTATTACAGCCGTCTTAGGAATTCACACTTTTTGTCTAATAAAGCTGGTATCGTTGTTGGAGGAGCTTGTGTGTCTTCCTTCTATTTTAAGCTTTGTTGCAAGTGTTCATGCCCACCCAACCCCCTTACCTCAGTCATCATCATCTCTCTCTATCTCTCTCTATCTCTCTCTCTCTCTTTCCATCTCTCTCCCCCTCGGTCCCTCTCGTTCTGGGTAGAGTTTGAGTTATGTAATGCTTTGGTTGGGTTAGTGCTGAAAGAACAGCCTCCCACACAAGTGTATGAGCTGAAAGCCCGTGAGGATGTGTAGCAGTGTGTCAGTGTTGCGCCGCTGCAGCTGTTTTTAGCTGGATTTTCAGAAGTGATGTAATGATGGCACCCCTTTTTCTTCTCTTCTCTTCTCTTCTCTTTTTCTCTCTTCAGATTTTTTTTTCTCTATCTTGTTCTGGTCTCTCTTCTTCTTCTCCACTCCTCTCACTCTCTTCTCACGTAGGAGCTGAAGGTCATCACTCTATCTCTCTCACCGTGGGAAACGCTCAATGATTCCTGTGTCTTTCCCACGTATTTTAGCTGCCTCTGAACACACACACAGGCATAAACACACATACAGGAGCTCATTCAGTTACATGCAGGCATTTTTTTGTAAATCTTGTATGATGCCCACACATGCTGACAAGTTATCTTCCTTTTACTAACTTTTGTTGTTTGATTGTGTTGTCATGTGCTGTTGTTTGGCCATCATTTACAACAGCTGTCACAATCCTGTCCAAAGATATAATGCACCACACATGCTCTGATCCTGCCTTTGTGTTTATAGGCACAGCATAAGTTATCAAGCATGAGAGCTGCATGATATATCCAATGTGTTTATTGGCCAAAAGTTTGTTATTGTGTTGGAAATTACAGCCAATAACTTGCTGCCCTGTTAAGCTTGTGACACAAATGCAGTCACTGGTGGTGACCACCAAAGGGGTTAGAAGCTTTGCTCTATACACAGCAGACGAGATCTTCCTTTTCACTTTCAGACAAGTGCCACCTTCAGACCAGTAACTCTTAACAAAGCGTTCCATTCACTGCTGCGGTTTCCGGAATGTTGCGGCTTGCAGTGTTTTCTGTTGCAACTCCATTGTAAACAATGGAATATCCAATTTGCCAATATCTTTCTACTGCAGACGTGAATGCAGCACGATAGTCCTCATTGCTACACCTCTAACCACACTTGTGTATTGCTTTAAGTGACTAAGGAAGAATATTTGCTAATCAAATAAATATACAATAATTCTGCTCAGAAATGATTACAATAAATACAGCATCGTCCTGCTTTTATGTAATGATAGAAAAGTCAAGTTAATTTTATTTGTATAGCGCTTTTTACAACGATGTTGTCACAAAGAAGCTTTACAGAGTTTAAAAGCATGAAAACATGAAATCACAACACTTTATTCCCTGTGAGCAAGCCAGAGGCGACGGTGGCCAGAACAACTCCCTCAACTGGAGGAAGAAACCTTAGGAGGAACCAGACTTACAAACAGAGACCCGTCCTCCTCTGGTCGAACAGTATTTACAGTTTATTAACTAAAGCTGAGTCTGAAGGTGAAAGCTTTAGAAACTGCACAGGTGCTACATCAGGTGAGTGATACAGTGATGCAGTCAAGGATGGAGCAAATGGCATGAATGGAGAGGAGAACTTGGTTGGTGCCGGGTAATGGGGGGCCCCGTGGTCAGTCCTTTACAGTTTCGGTGGGACACGTGGGTGGTTATTAGCTCAGAAAGAGAAAAGAGACAAAGTTAGTTCTGGTTTGAGTTAGTACAGAGACAGAGTTAGTTCTGGTTTGGGTTAGTACAGAGACAGAGTTAGTTCTGGTTTGTGTTAGTACAGAGACAGAGTTAGTTCTGGTTTGAGTTAGTACAGAGACTGAGTTAGTTCTGGTTTGGGTTAGTACAGAGACAGAGTTAGTTCTGGTTTGGGTTAGTACAGAGACAGAGTTAGTTCTGGTTTGAGTAAGTACAGAGACAGAGTTAGTTCTGGTTTGGGTCAGTACAGAGACAGAGTTAGTTCTGGTTTGGGTCAGTACAGAGACAGTGTTAGTTCTGGTTTGGGTTAGTACAGAGACTGAGTTAGTTCTGGTTTGAGTAAGTACAGAGACAGAGTTAGTTCTGGTTTGGGTCAGTACAGAGACAGAGTTAGTTCTGGTTTGGTTTAGTACAGAGACAGAGTTAGTTCTGGTTTGAGTAAGTACAGAGACAGAGTTAGTTCTGGTTTGGGTCAGTACAGAGACAGAGTTAGTTCTGGTTTGGGTCAGTACAGAGACAGAGTTAGTTCTGGTTTGGGTTAGTATAGAGACAGAGTTAGTTCTGGTTTGAGTAAGTACAGAGACAGAGTTAGTTCTGGTTTGGGTTAGTACAGAGACAGAGTTAGTTCTGGTTTGGGTAAGTACAGAGACAGAGTTAGTTCTGGTTTGGGTTAGTATAGAGACAGAGTTAGTTCTGGTTTGGGTTAGTACAGAGACAGAGTTAGTTCTGGTTTGAGTTAGTATAGAGACAGAGTTAGTTCTGGTTTGGGTTAGTACAGAGACAGAGTTAGTTCTGGTTTGAGTTAGTACAGAGACAGAGTTAGTTCTGGTTTGAGTTGGCACAGAGACAGAGTTAGTTCTGGTTTGGGTTAGTACAGAGACAGAGTTAGTTCTGGTTTGAGTTAGTACAGAGACTGAGTTAGTTCTGGTTTGGGTTAGTACAGAGACAGAGTTAGTTCTGGTTTGAGTTAGTATAGAGACAGAGTTAGTTGTGGTTTAGGTTAGTACAGAGACTGAGTTAGTTCTGGTTTGGGTTAGTACAGAGACAGAGTTAGTTCTGGTTTGGGTTAGTATAGAGACAGAGTTAGTTGTGGTTTGGGTTAGTACAGAGACAGAGTTAGTTCTGGTTTGGGTTAGTACAGAGACAGAGTTAGTTCTGGTTTGGGTTAGTATAGAGACAGAGTTAGTTCTAGTTTGGGTTAGTATAGAGACAGAGTTAGTTCTGGTTTAGGTTAGTACAGGGACAGAGTTAGTTCTAGTTTGGGTTAGTACAGAGACTGAGTTAGTTCTGGTTTGGGTTAGTACAGAGACTGAGTTAGTTCTGGTTTGGGTTAGTACAGAGACAGAGTTAGTTGTGGTTTGAGTTAGTACAGAGACAGAGTTAGTTGTGGTTTGGGTTAGTACAGAGACAGAGTTAGTTGTGGTTTGAGTTAGTACAGAGACAGAGTTAGTTCTGGTTTGGGTTAGTATAGAGACATAGTTAGTTCTGGTTTGGGTTAGTACAGAGTCAGAGTTAATTGTGTTTTGAGTTAGTACAGAGACAGAGTTAGTTCTGGTTTGGGTTAGTACAGAGACAGAGTTAGTTCTGGTTTGGGTTAGTACAGAGACTGAGTTAGTTCTGGTTTGAGTTAGTACAGAGACAGAGTTAGTTCTGGTTTGGGTTAGTACAGAGACAGAGTTGTGGTTTGAGTTAGTACAGAGACAGAGTTAGTTCTGGTTTGGGTTAGTACAGAGACAGAGTTAGTTCTGGTTTGGGTTAGTACAGAGACAGAGTTAGTTCTGGTTTGGGTTAGTACAGAGACAGAGTTAGTTCTGGTTTGGGATAATACAGAGACAGATTTAGTTCTGGTTTGGGATAGTATAGAGACAGAGTTAGTTCTGATTTGGGTTAGTACAGAGACAGAGTTAGTTCTGGTTTGGGTTAGTACAGAGACAGAGTTAGTTCTGGTTTGGGTTAGTACAGAGACAGAGTTAGTTCTGGTTTGAGTTAGTACAGAGACAGAGTTAGTTCTGGTTTGGGTTAGTACAGAGACAGAGTTAGTTCTGGTTTGAGTTAGTACAGAGACAGAGTTAGTTCTGGTTTAGGTTAGTACAGAGACAGAGTTAGTACAGAGGATGAGAAGAGTTTAGAGTGTAGCTGGCAGATCTGATTATAAACAGAATGAACTAAAAGGAGAGAAGCTGCACAGGTGTTACATCTGGAGGATGCAGTAATGCAGTCGTGGTGTAGCAGAAAGAGGAGAACTGGTTTCAGAAAACAGTGCAGAACATAGAAAGCTCCAGTTCCACATGTTGTCTCTGTCCAATTTGGGCATGCACAGAATGTGTTACCAGCAGGACATTATGTTTGATTGGTTTTAAATGCAGAAAGATAAAAATGGATAATTAGCAGCCACAAGATATTGATTATTGGTTTTCGTCATCAGAGTAAATCAAACAGAAATTCCATCTCTCTGTTCATGACTGCTGTCATGTGAGCCTGGATTCTGATGAGTTTGATGCTCTTTGTTCCATTGTTTATAGTTAATAGTAAACATGGATATGCCCTGTGTGTGCTGTCCGGTGCTGTTTTTTTCTCTCTAAGGCTTTGGCCTATCTGGAGCCAGAAAATCTCTGTTGTATCTGCCTTCCTGGGCACCTGCTGCTGGAGGAACATTTGCAGTGACAGAGTGAGTGTGTACATGGGAGACAGAGACAGAGGAAATGAGATACCATGGGCGATTGCAGATGAACAGGAGACAGAGAACCTGTGTGTGCACAAGAGAAAGAGAGAGAAGCAGTGAGAAAGCCCTCACCTGATTTAGATGCTTAGATACTAGATATAGATATAGATACTTAGAAACCAGATATAGATACTGATATACTGGTAATTTAAAGATTGTTAAATGGAAAACCACATTATATCTAGCCAGTTCTATATAGATATAGACATTGTTAACTTTTCAGAATGTCATTCACGCCCCTGTTCATTTTAAATTCAGCACATTTACATATTTCCATCTATTCTGGACTGGGTATTGAGTGGGGCCCAAGACATGGCAGCCAGGTAAAAATGAATTATTGATACTTATTAGTACATAAATTCACACAAAGGTCATAAGTAACACTTGGGGGATAAAACGCAAGACAAACATAGAATATGGGTCCATTAAACTATTTCAGTCTTCCCACAGCATCAGCAGTATTGCTGAACCCCATGATGAAGATGCTGAAACATCACTTATGTTTTGCCTTGTCTTTAGAGTAAGCTTGGTAAAACTGAAGGACTAGCTGTGTCCCTGGAAGACTCTGTATAATATTAATTAAGACTATTATTAAGGTCATGTTATGTAATCAGAGGATGGATTTAGGTCATTGATAAGCCTGCAACTGCTGATCACAGAGTGATTGGCATGTTGAGTGTCAAAGGCCGTTTAATGAACACATGAGGCAGTGTGTACTCACCTGCCTGTTGATTGATCAATGCCATGTACATATTAAGAAGCCTTAATATTAACCCTTAGAAATTGAAGTTGGTGATGATTACTGCATGTTTTATCATTGCTCACCTGTGTGAATTCTAAATTTTCAGTCTGTAACATATAAATATATGGAAAAAGAAGTTAACAGTTATATAATAACAGTTATTGCCAAAGCTTTAAATGTTTCAAAAGACTAATTTCTGTCAACACCATAGTGAATAAATGTCTCTAGTAGGACGGGGGCTATGCGACGACATAATCGATTATGAAATGATTTCGATTAGCATAAGGTGCGTCGATGCATCGCAAAGCTGGCTATGTAATAGCATGGATTCATCTGTGTGCATCTAAAGTTATGGGAGTGTTTCACACAGAAACACAGATTTAAAAATTATTAACATGTAAAGTCTGATTTATACTCCGTCTTTGTGCGTTTGAAGTAATATAGCCGTCACTGCCCTCATACTTCTCTGTGTCAGCTCCATTGACATGGTTGCTGAGCAACATGTCCAGTAGAGGGCAGTTCGGA
Organism: Megaleporinus macrocephalus; assembly: GCA_021613375.1. Taxonomy (NCBI): domain Eukaryota; kingdom Metazoa; phylum Chordata; class Actinopteri; order Characiformes; family Anostomidae; genus Megaleporinus; species Megaleporinus macrocephalus. Next base: position 33,183,991 of record CM038720.1, read on the forward strand.
GTAAAGGCTCATTTATACTCAAGGTTAAATACGGATACGAATACGTGTGAGTTGGTTAGAAATTTTAACCATGATGTAACTTTTTTTTTAATTTTTAAAATAAATACAGATCTACGAGCTCATCTACCATCGCCATGTTTGATTTACTCCGTACTGCCCTCTACTGGAAGTGTTGCTCAACAACCATGTCAACAGAGCTGACGCAGAGAAGTATATGAGCTGTGACGGTTATATCGCTTGAAACGCACACAGACATTTCCGCACGTACAGGGAGTATAAATGAGCCTTAAATCAAACATGGCGATGGTGGATGAGCTTGAAGTAAATAGTTCTTTATTTACTTAAAAAACAAAGAAAAACGACATTTCTTCTTCGTCGTGTTCGTATGGAAGTGATCGTGTCTTGCACTGCCCCCACTCGCCCAGTGCAAGACTGTTCTCGATACCGCGGGAGCTTTAAAACACACGTAGCTGCTTCTCATATGGCACTCTGTCAAAATATATAGTCTGATTTCTTGTGTGTAAGGTGTGTAGGCTACGTGTCATTTGTGCCTTTAAAAGGCCGGTCAGAGCGTAGACTTTTAGTCTTAAAACACTTATAGATCACTTGCATTTAACATACCCTTTAATACATTACGTCTAGGATGGTCATGCGTTTCCTCATAATAGATATATTGTCTGAAATATATATATATATATATATATATATATATATATATATATACATCTGAAAGCTTTGATAAGAAACAGCTTAAAAAGAACATGCCTAGGTGCGAGTCTGCAGAGAGCACATATATAAATGTATGTATCTTTTTAAAAGTTTTTCTTTATATAGCTGAGCTTTAGATCTACAGGTTATCGTCTACAGTTGAAGGCTGAGGTTAGGCTACTCGCAACAGCAATGCAGTAGAGTTGTATGGAGACAGAGACAAGCTTTATATCCAGAGGACAGGGTAGAGTGTCTTTGTAAGAGAGAAGGCTAAATTAATGAAGGAGGTGATATCCTTGGGAACATTGGGTCTCATTCATTAACAATGCATATGCCTTACATATCGCTGCTTTCCAGCAACTTTACAGGAGAGGCCAGAAACTTACTTAACTTTGAATGTAAGTCAGTGGAAGCAGAATTCATTCCAAGTTATTTTCCCACAATGTACTGTAAATGGCAGCTGCTGTGTTCATACGATGTAAAAAACTAAAAATCAACAAAAATGGAGTTAAATTATGGGGTTTTTTTCGGATAGTGACGATATGAACATTGTTTACACAGGTTCTGATTCAATAACTTCAATAACTTGAATTTGTTCACATTATGTCACATTAAAACACACAAAACACACACAAAGGCTGATTTTAACACTTCTAACAAATTACAGTGAGATTAGCTCTGCATGCCTTAACCACATAAGCGTTTAAACTGGGCTAGCTTTCACACGGTGCTTATAAAATTCAACCAACTAAATCCCCCACTTTTAACACTTGATGTATGAAAAGGACGTATATAGTATTACTTTGGTACAATAGCATTACTTAATGTCTCTGCCAGTCATTTGACCCTGCCAGTGGCCATATGTGGAACAGTGCATGGTCATGGTGGGCATGCGTGGGTTCATTTAGAATAACCTGAAATCGCAAACATTAGAAGGCAACCTTTATGAACATACTCATATGTGAGAAAACATAGCGATGTGCATGTGTACTCAAGTTTGGTGTACTTTAACTGGTCAAGGTGCAACATTTTTGTATTTTGTATACCAGTGCTGTCAACTAAAAACAAACAAACAGCCCAACATTGCTTTTGGCATTTGTATATGTATTTATTTTCTTTGCTGTTACAAATGCTCACATATAAAAATTTGTTGGAATGCATATCCCTAGTTGTGAAACCGGCGTTACTTTTGCATGAGATTAGTAAATGAGTGTCAGTGTGCTTGTACTTAGCATATGTGTATTAACCATGGATACAGTGATACCCTCTCCACGGTGTGTGTTCCACTCTCTGTGGAGTGTGTGTGTGTGTGTGTGTATGATAGACAAGAACCTGCAGTCATGGTGACATCTCAGACTGAGGACCTCTGCACAGCCTCGAAGGCAGGACACCCAAATGCAAGCGCACACTCACAAAGTCTTGAAGAAAATGAAACGTCACTATGAATCAAACATAACAGCGATACAGCAATAAAACTGTGCACCAATAAGAGGTCATGTAAATGCACCCAGCACATCACAGCTGTCAGATATAGACACTTTAGTTCATATTTGTGTGTTTGGTAACATCTGGAATTTGTCTGGACATTATTTGCCTGGTCTGGTGTTTTGATTAACAACAATCTTCAGTGTTCATATTTGTATACTTACATTCAACCAATCACACATGAAGTTTTACCTTTGTTTCTCTGTATGCATGTGTGTGGTCATGTCAGGTGGGATCAGACTCCTCAGAGGCAGGGAAAGCTTGTCAGGCTGGGTCTGATCCTTTCCTTACTGCTCAGACTTATGGTCTGCTCTGCTTCTGAAAGTGCCACTGGAGCGCCTACTGCTTTAAGACAGAAGAGCATAGACAAGGTCTGCTGTGCAGTAGTGATGAAACAGTATGAACATTTAATATCATGGTTATAGTGAGCATGACTATTGAGGCTATCTGTATTATTGCTTTATTGTTAACATGTGCTAAAATAATAATCAGAAAGTAATGATACACAAATACAATTAATAAATAAAATTAATAAAATGAATCAAATAATACTATAGCTAATATATAGAAAACTAAAAATCAACAAATATGGAGTTAAATGGTGTTTTTCAATAACTTGAATTTGTTCACATTATGTCATATTAAAACACATACAAAGGCTGATTTTAACAGTTTTAATATCCTGTTCCACATTACATGGTGAAGTGGTTGCATTCTTGCACCTAACTGCTGTAGCATTTACGGTGGAACAAAAAATGTACAACAAGCTGGCAAATAGGATGCTGACTTCAACTATGTAGTTTTAATGCTAGTATGCTTTTTTATTTGAATTACGGTGATTTAAAGCTTTTGCAATACAGTTTTATGTGGAGCGCTACTTGTAAATTTGCAGTATGACTGGACATTTCGACGAGGTACCATGATTTAGAATACATCACTATAAAGTATTGGTTGGTGCTCACAAAAAGCACCTTTAGGATAGGGGTGTAAAATAATATCAGAAATATCGAATATCGGGATATTATGTTTAGTGATACTGTATCGATTCTCAAAAACACAGTATCGATACACAGATTTCTGGCAGACAGTGAATCATTATGTGTTGTGTTTAAACCTCTGACCACTAGATGGCAGTGTTGTAATCCATTTTTTAGCTCCACTCCAACATTAACAAGCAGCACAAGGGCGCAATGCTATTCTAAGTTTTGGCAAACCTGGTCATATAGTGGTGTGTTTTAATAGTAGGATTTGGAAAATTGCAATATATCATTTTGCTTGCAGTATCGCAATATATCACGATATATTGAATTGTGATCGCTGTATCACAATACGTATCGTATCGTGAGGTTCTTGCCAATACACAGCCCTACTAAAGGATCCCTTTCTCGAAGATTTTCTTTGCCAGTGTGTTCTCCAAACAGGGTGAACAAGTCGTTGACCAACCACAGTTTTGTTGATGGTTCAAATGTGAAACCATAATACTAATCATTTCAGATTTTACCAAAGTTTACTGCAACCGCTTTTTCACCCTTTAATTGTTCAAATGCATTTGTTTAAGTACTGTTTTACAGTTTATTAAATAAGATGTTTCTTCTATTCTATGTTTTTGTGTGAAACTTCAGCATAACATGACCTGGAATGAACAAATGATTGGAGTGACTAATCGAACAATAACTTCTAAGTGATAAACTTGCAAACAGCAGGGTTTAAAGTGAGGGAATTTAATTCAGCTCAGGTCAAGTCAAGGCTATTTATGAAAAATACATTTAGTATTTTAATCCACGTAGTCGTGCTGCTTTCTTTATTGCGTTCACCCTGGGCTTCTGACAGGAAGTTATACTTGCAATGCAGCATTTGGCACATTTGGCCAAAAACAAAGCAGCTATCACTGCCATCACAGCTGTCACTGAATAAATGAGATGTAGGAGCCCATCATCACCCAATTAGCGGCTCTTGTGTCCAGCTGTGTAATAATGATACAGCTGTGGAAATCCTGACAGCTATTCAAAATACATGATAGTTCAGCTGAGGGAATTCCTTACAAGCATTAGAAACTCTGGAAGATACAGCTGAGGGAAATCTTACAAGCAGTATGAATCTGTGGTGGTAGAGCTGAGGGAATTCTTACTTGTATTAAACATATGTAATAGTACAGAGAGAATCCTTACAGCGTAAGAAATGTGTGAGGAAATAGCTGCGGGAATTCTTACAGAAGTTGTATTATTTTGTAAAGATAGTAGGTCTGTATAGAACCACAGTCTTTGCAAAATAATATAATATCTAGAATGTGTTGTGCAGAAATCTGTGATGATATAGCTGAGGGTATCCTTCCAAGTATTAGAAAGTAGGGATCCACCTAACGATTAATTTTTTAATCGATTAATCTGTATGTATTAAAATGTATTAAAGGCTACCTTAAACGCATGTGATCTATAAATGGTTAAAAAGACTAGAAGTCTACGCTCCGACTCAACTTTTAGAGGCACAAATGACACCTACACGCCTCACAGACAAGGATTCAGACAGACAGGAATCAGACAAACAGCTACGTCTGTTTTAAAGCTCCCGTGGTATCGAGAACAGTCTTAGGTTCTACACTGGACGATTAAGAAACGGTTAGCAATGAGACTTTTCAAGTGACACTACTGAAAGAAACATGTTACACGTGTTAATAATTTTAAAATAATCTGCTAAGATAAGATAAACAGGTAAACAGGTGCTGTCCTGCTGCTGTGTTAACAAAGCGCTACGGGATGTTTGAGCTTCAAGGTCTCGTGTATAGCAGTTGTACTGTTGTGATCATCTCCACTGTGCAGAGCTGACAGAGCACCACACTGTTGTGTTTCTGTGTAAAATACTCCCACAACTTTAGATATAATCGAGTGATTGTTTGTAGCGGCAGCTTGCACTCCGGATAAATCCATGCTTTCAATAGACATCGCAATCTTTGGCCTCAGCCCTATTAGAAAACTGTATTGGTACCACCGAAGGAATCCTTGCAGACATCAGAAACATGTCAGAATGTTGGCTTATGTAATCCTTATAAACAGTGTCTTGTATTATGTCATATTCTCCCATGAAATTTTGTTCAATTTTGTTTTTCGTGTACTTTTGCTACAGAATAATCTGTATGTTCTTTAAAGCTGTTACTGTTTGGAAGTTGTGTTTTTATAATTGGGTCTCATTCGCTTTCGCCTCTGGGGGGTGTCTACGGAGTTGTTGTTATGTACTCTGTCTACAGCAGTCATTAAAGTAGCATCTCCAAGCTGTTATGAAGAGTTAATCGAATAGCTCTAAGATATTACCATAAAGCAACACTTTTTAAACAGGACAGAGAACATAGTCACATAATCAGGCTTATCAAGGCTTTCAGACTAGAACCTAGTTGATCCTCAATCTAATGTTAAAACTGACCTGTATTGCACCTCCTTTCACTTCCACCCTCTCTCTCTCTCTCTCTCTCTCTCCCTCTCTCTCTCTGTCTCTCTTTTTATGATGCAGGGAGCTGTTGCTCTCTAAAAGCCAGACTAGGCTTAAGACACGGATTACAGCCGTGACATCACAGAACCGAGGGGAAGCCTTATTTAACATGCAGCACAAACATAAATTCAGTGACAGCTGTCACACACACATATGCACACATACTGTTTTATAAACAATTAGAAAAAATACACAAAAGCACTTATACAGGCAGACAACAAAAATAGTACTGAAAAGTTATCTAGTATGGTAGTGCAGAATGATTACTTGTGCTTGTATCTTTGTTAATTCTAGCAGGTTTGTACTGTATACAGACTATATTATAAAATTAAGCAACACAAAAATGTTTTTCGATTTGATAACATGAGCCATGAGGTGTAAACTTGGATCCAAGTATCTAGGCTTGCTGTTCGTTTTCTGAAATCGCTTAAGTGCAGCAGAAATAATTTAGGGATATGAAAAAAGGTTAATTTGAAATATTGCTTGTATGGTGTACGACATTTTCAATAACTAGCTGCACAGTACATCATTTTTTAAGGTTAGGCAGAGATTTGACCACCTTTTTTTCAGTCAAGCAAGTGAGCTTCCATTCCCATTTAGACAGTATAGCCAAGTAAGTTTTCTAGTGTACTCAGTTTGACATGGCATGGTGAGCTATAGTAGAGCTCCAGGGTACACTGTGCACTTTCATAGCAGATCTTTGATCTGTCACGACTGATCACAATTACTTGAGTTGAGAAAAGTGTACATAAAAGGGAAAAAAAAGCGTATTTATCTAAACATGTCTTATGAAAATAACTCTAATATGTGACTGGTGCATTGTAATGTGATGTTGGTGTATTTAAGCTGGAGTTGTCTTTACACTACAGGACAAATCAGATATGTTTCCTGCATCTGAACTTTATAATGACTGTTTATAGAAGTGAGCAGATCTGATGTGGACGATCAGACTGTAGTTGAATTTGGATCATATTCACAGTAGTTGGTGTAGTGTCAAACTAATGTGTCCATGTGCTTTTCAAATCTAGAGAAAATAACTATAAAGTGCTATATTTTTTAAGTGTTTAACATTTTATTAACCAGATCATGACCAGAAAGTGACATAGGTGTAGGCTGACCTACTTAACTGACTGCTAACAAACTATAGGTTGCACAAGTATTATTCACAATCAGGCTTTAAGCTCAAATCTTTTAATATAGCAGTCACTGTTAACTAGAGCAGTAGAAGTAAAGAATGTGCTGCTTCATTGGCAGTTAGATGCTCTGGTGTCTGGTTGTAAGCTGTAATATATAAATAGGCGCTGTTGACTTTCTTGTCATGAACCACTATGTCCTTAATGACGGAAAAAAAATCACATGAAATTCACGCTGGACCAATGTTTGAACCAAGGTTAATCTTTTAGTCACATTATATACATTTAATCAGTAAAGGTTCAGTTTCATATTGCAATTTAGTGAGCGTACTAAAGAACTTTGCATGACACACTTACGTCCTGTCATTATATCCTACATAGGCTGTGTCTCCTTATACTATGCTGACATTAAAGCTCCAGGGTAGTGCAAGATTCCATAATTAGCAAACCTAAAGTGAATACATTGGCATTGTTTCATTGTTGCAGTAAAATAATATGATGAAGTGCTAAAATATACACCTGCTGAACAAACCTTCCTGCAAATGAATTAATTTTAAAGAAAGCATGCAAACACAGTAAGCATCAAATTGCAAAAGTTTGGAGGAACATGTGCTACGTGTCAAGTCTAAGCATAGCTTTATACATCGTCTCAGAAAATAAGGCATGCGTTTTTAGGTGTGGAAGCACCTGTACATTTCTAGATTCTAAGCCATTAGAATCTGTCCCTCTCAAATCACATGCCAAAAATTAAGATTTGAGCTGCCTGCTTGTAAGTGAGGACTAACTGAGGTCTAAATATCCTCAAGATTTGCTAAGCCAATTTGAGCTTGTACAGAAGTAGTAAACCAAAAAGACAATTAAGTTGTTAATCTCCCCAGTCTGGATAGTGTCTATGCCAGCCGATTAAAGAGGAAAGCTGGAAATATAAGCAAGGACACAACACACCCTGGTCACTACCTCTTTGAGATGCTGCCATCCGGGAAGAGGTTCAGAACCATCTGCACACGGACCAGCAGACTCAGAAACTGTTTTTTTCCCAGGGCTGTGGCCTCCATCACACCCCACTGACTTTTAATCCCCCCACCCCTATCCAAACAGGGTGCCAATATATATAATATATAATATTGTAAATGATCAATTTAAATTTTTTATTTGTCTTTTGTATCTTGTTGTCTCTGCTGTTTGGGAAGTTGTCAACAAAGCTTCGTTATACTCACGTATAATGACAATAAAGATTCTCTTATCTCTTAAATGCAAGTATTTATGTGGCAGCTAATGGGCCTACTCCCCTCCCCTCCTTTTCTCCGTCTCACTGTGTTGCGGGATCCCCTTTTGCTCATGCTTTCCTGAGGCAATACTCGTTTTATATGTGTGTGCTTGTGTGTATGCCATCTCCTGCCTGTAGGGCTGTATCTGTGTGTGCAGCAGCGCAGGGCATGGCCCCGTGTGAGGAACATACACACACACTCAGTAACCCTTTAACCCTGTTGCGATTTGGCCCTCTCTCGCCCCAGAATGCCACTGTGGCTGCTGCTACACACCCGCACACACACACACACACACTCATGGGGCTTAGGTGAATGTTGTTAGATTGCCCATCTTCAAAACACGCAGAGAAAATCAGCAAATATACGGCAGTGATGAACAAATAAAAAACAGATGTTATGAGCTCTAACACTAGGCAGTGGAGAGAGTGGTATGTGATTGCGAGGACCATTTGAATCATAGTGAATTAGTTTCCTGGTTCAGTTTGAAGCACACTGGATGCGGCTATAACCCATTGAATCGACACAAATTCCTTTAACGGCACAGCAGAGCAGTGACCAGACAGAAAAGGCCGAGCAGCCAAGGGCAACGTCAAGTACTGCGTTTTTCAGTGTCATTTCATCTGTCAGCCTGAAGTAAAGGGAACTTGATTGAAGTCATAAGGAGATCATTTGGGCTGCTGAGCTGGAAGTAAACTCCCGGGCTGTAGGGATAGGTTTACATTAACACTAAGAGGTTCATCCTGCAACAATGGAGACGGAACAATGGAGAAAAAAAACCTCGCATTAATCATAAATCTTTATAACTGCTTCTATTTATTTGTTTATTTATTTACAAGAGATATTGGGCTAACATTTTTTTTTTATGGATAGAAATCACACATTTTGGTCCTCCGTAGTTTCAAGTACATGCCGCTCCTGCAAAAATACTCACCCAGTTTTCCACCACAATGAACATTCTTTTTTTTTTTTGGTGCCAAACAAAGTGTGAAGTCCGACCCCATCACACTGAAATTGCGATGGAGAGGAGGGAGATGGGTTTGTTAATGTCAGTTTTATAACAGCAGATTTTATGTGTTTTTTTGTGAATATTTCTAAACTGTTTACTCTGTATTGTGTAATGGGGTGGGCATGTTATGCTTGATTGACCCTGTTAAAAATACTGAAAACCAGCTTTTGAACTCTTTTTCATATCACTTAGCATAACAGAACATTGTTCTTGAAGCAAAACATCTTGGTGTTGTGGGGTAGAACGCTAAACTCAAATACACAGGTAATAACACAGAGGTATAAATGTAATAGGTTACAAACCATAATAAGGTATATGGAAAAGTGACAAAGGTCTGTTGTTAATTCATCTTGATTCAACCATCTTGATCTAGTCTTGGTTAAGTGCAGGCAGAGTGCAACACATCTTCATCTTATTCTTTCTGCTGTTCTGTTATTATGGAATATAAGGCATTTACATGTGCATTTAATAAGCAGTTCAGAATCATGAAATGTAATAAAGAGAACTTAATTTTAGCTCAGTTAACTGATCCTCCAGTGCAGTTTTCTAAGTCTGCATGTTTAAAAACAGCTATTCTGGAAATAAGCAAAGAACGTTTAACACAGTAATATATTTTCTGCTAAAGTTCTTCTGTAATGTGTTTATTGGCTGGTTGGAAAGCAGAAATTCAATTACTGCCTCCTGACTCATGCAGACCTGGAAACACGCTCATTGATGCTTTTCATGATGGCTTAATTGGATATTTTTTGGTTCCAAAATTCTGGATGTACGTTTTTATTATATTATTATGTTTTTGTTTGACATTCAAGTGACTTTAAGTGGTGACTTTTTAGAACTTTAGTTTTAGAGAGTAAGCCATAATTTGCTTCCAGACGTTGGACTTTAATGTAATACTAATACTAATATTAATACTACTAAAAGTTTGTACTACTTCTGGTACAGTGAATTACAAATGAGTTTCAGATTTTCTTTTCTTTTAAAGATTTCTGAGTCTTGAGTCGGACTTAGCTACTATGAAATATCAGTCTTGACTTAGTGTGTCCTGGACTCAGTCTTTACTTGGGCTTACCTTTGAAGGCCACTTTTAAAAGATTTTAAAAGAGACCTTTATGCATTACGTCTATGTTGGTTCCTTCAGTGGACTGAATACAGTGTAGCTGACAGATGGGCACAGATAAGCACTACAAAGTGCACCTATAATAAATAGTTTTGCCTGAAAAGTATATACAAAGTAACTGTACCTAATAAACCGTAAACCCTTTTTTCTTCAACATTAAAACTAGATTTAAACATAGTTCAATTTAATTATAACGTAATTTAACAGGACAGTGATAAACTTCATAAGGTCATCAGATTGACAAAAGTATGTCTCAATAAAATGCTCTTTGTGTTTCACTGGTGGGGTGTGTGAGAGCTAGATGGACACATACCTGTCCCTTCTTTAGTGATGAACTCCTACTACTGACCTTTGGAACCTTTGTGTGTGTGTATTTGTGTTAGTGAGAGAGAGTGGATGACTCACCGGTTCAGCAGGCGTTGCCTCCAGGAGGAGATATATTTATACTTGTTAAAGTATCTTGGCTCTGCTGCAATGTTGCCTGCGTCTCTTGTCCTTTTTGCAGCATTTTTGGTCTTACGCTCGCTCTCACTTTCTATTTCTGTCCGTCTCTGAGCCAAGGACAGTCAAGAGAGAGCTGTGGTGTGGGCAAAACATCACTGACATTTAACTAAGAGGACTTCATATGGGTCTGTGTAGGCCACCTCCAGAAGCAACTACAACTAAACTCCCACGCACTCGCATACCTATGACTAAAGGGAACAGAGGCTACACACACCTCCTCAGACACACACCTCTGACAGTGTGGTTTGAAATATCTGAAGGATGTTTGTTTCCCCAGATCTGTTCTATTTCAGGATCCAAATTCAGAGTCCTTGGGCTTATTTGTTCTTCAGTTCCACTGTTGTCTTGCCTCTGCCTTTTTCTCGCCTCCACACTCCTCTTCCATACTCTGCCTCCACGCTGCTCTCTGCACACTCTCCTTACATATCCCCCCTCTGCCGTTCCCATCCACACTCCCTCTTTCTTTTCATTTGAACCATTTTATAACATTGCTATCCATAGGAATCTCCAAAATAGTAACTTTACAGGAAAGGACAGAACCTAACTACATTCAGAGTAAGTTAGCTTAAACACTTCTATGAGTCCTTTTATCATGAACTTTCACAGGATATGAAGAAGAGTTGGAATGTTAAAGGGATATAGATAAATGAAAATCGACAAAAATGGATATACATGTTTTTCTTTGGACAGCAATGGTAACCAAATAGTTTTAAGTCTGAAGTTTGCTTCTTTGGTGTTGCACTGCATGTAAACTTTTTAGCCAAGATAGGTTACTTTTAGTTTTTGACTGAAAGGGGAAAAAGAACGTTGATAAGGCCTACAGCAAGAATCAAAGTCTAAGACTATACAAATTGTGTTAATAGTAGTAGAAAATGAGATAATAATAACCCAAGCACATAATAACCCAATCATAATCAGATCTTTACATTTACCTGATTGTTCAAGTGGTCTTGTAAACAGCATACACTTTCTAAGATTGAATTAAGGCCTGTGAGTCAATTTAAGAAATCACAGAGCTTGGATTTTAACTCAGAATTAGGCTTTCTCAGCACATTTATACTCTTACTCTGATTTCTTTCGTTTATGAGTCTGCACATGGGCCGCGGGTACTGGAGATTAGCATTCTGTGGTTTTTACAGCAACCACAAAATCAAATCACTTGTTGATTGTGCTGAGTGATGCTGAAAACAACTTTAGGCTTGACATAATAAAGGATTTAAATATTCTTCATCTTCTACATGACGGATGTTCTCTGTAATCAAATACATTGAAATCATTATTCATGCAAATAGCAGAATATTGGACCATCATTCAGCAACGTAACATCACTATGGATATGATGCAACTTAAAATCATGACATATCAAATAATGCAGAATACAGATAAACAGGAGAGCACAGTTCCTCCTTGCATGCTGTCCCAACAGTTTTTGAAAGGACAAAGAAATAGTGGCAAAGTGGGAAGAGTAACCGAAAAATTATGAAATTTTCCTCAAGTTTTGATTTTAGATACAGTGTTTCCTGAATTTCAGTGTCTGCTTCATCACAGAGTTATGTACAGTGTATCTCATGCTTTCATAAAGCATGTGTGATGATCCAGCCATGTCATTAGTACTGTGCTAATAGGTTGGGGTTTTTCATGACTTTTATGTAACCTTATTTGATCTAAAGTGCCATGTAAGTAATTAGTTGTAGCTACAGTGCAACATTAAGAAGAGCTGTTAGCACTTGGGGTAAATGTAACATTGAATAAATTCCATTTTTAATGGATATAAACTTTAAGACACATAATATTACTCTCACGGAAATTTGACCAATTTACATTTTCATTTTAGTCGGAATAAAAGCCACTCACTTGACTTTGGCTGCTGTATTTCACCGAGTGTCTTGCTCTTATCCTTTCTTTCAGTTTCAGTCTTACTTTTTTTTAGCGTTAAAGTGTGTTTAGTTATTGTGCTCACATTAGGTTTAAATACACCTTGACCATAAAGGTAAACACTCCAGAGACTAGTATATGATAATGGCTTGTACACTCTATTTATGGTATAGTAGAACAGAATGCTCTTTATTGTTATTACACAGAGTGTACAATGAGATTGAGGAGCTACTCCTAGTGCAAGACAAGTAAAAGATAAAAATATATATGTATATAAATCACAATGTATGATTTTTTAATAATTTATTTGTGTTACTGCTGCAAATAAGTATTTGAACACCTTTGTTTGCAATTACAGAGGTCAAATAAATACTTGTTTTCCCCACGTATTTTCCCAACTGCTGATGCTTCAGATACTAAACTAACCTAGAATGTTGTTCTCCCTTTTATACTCACTTATTAGTATGTTATTAGAATGTTTTTCAGCTGTGCATCACAATTGAGCAAGAGTGTCCTAACAACCAATTAGCCCAATAACATCCTTAACTTGGATTGGGGGCCGTACCAGGAGATTTAGACAGAGGACTGAGAATTGCTGATAATAGGACTATATATATATATATATATATATATATATATATATATATATATATATATATATATAATATAGTGATGTTCAAGTATTGGGATAAGGATATAAATAGGAATAATGCACATTGATGAGAGTGCAAAACAACAGCAACAGCAACAGTAGTGGTATAAATATATTGCCCATTATATTATTATATTATTATATTATATTATTGGTGCGGATGAAGTCTGAGTGAGATCAGTGCATACAAGAGTTTAGGATGGTTATGGCCCTGGGAAAGAAACTATTTCTCAAAAACTATTTTCTAATGCACCTGCAGCGCCTGCATGTATAAGAAGACAATGACACTTGTTGAAAAAAAGAGGAATTAAATTTGGGCTACAGATGCTGGAAGTGTACATTTTAAGTATAGAATGTAAGCTGTGCAAGCTGATGTGTCATATAAGTATCTGGCTTCATACAGACTGGCTTACTTTGTTGCTCCGCCTACACACTCCTCCTGCATCTCCCCCTGCCTGCTTGTGGTACTCTGCCTTGCATACTCGCTCCTTCGTTCCTCATTCTCTCTCTTCTTTCTCTCTCTACCTCTTTCCTTTTCTCTCTCTCTCTCTCCCTCTCTCTCTCTCTTTCTCCATTGCTCATCTATACTGTAAAGCAGGGACCACAGAAGAACTAGTTACCGTGGTAACAGGGAGACTGGCACCAAAAATATATTCTATAAAGCATCTCTGATTCCTCCCACTACATGTTGCTTTCTGCCAACAGTGCACACACAGCGAAACGCACACATGCACCGAGCACAGCATGACTTCAGCCCATTGCACTAAGACACCGGGGTCAGAGATACTAACCCGCTCCTCTTCAGTGTGACCTTACAAAATCATGTTTCTTTTTTTTTTTTTTTTTTTGGCATCATTTTAAATCATAGTTGATGCACACATTATCTTTTTTCACAGAAAATAAATTGTACAGCATTTCTTTTAAAATAAAAAGAAGCATGCATTTTAACTATCATTAAAAAGGGAGGTTCAGGTGTAAGTAATAGTCATTAACTTGTAAACTCCTATAGTGTTCCCCCTTTGATTACCCATACTGATCCCTTAGTGAAAGAAGTGCACTCTTACAGAGTCCTGGTCTCGTATAGACTGTCCTAAACAGTCATCCTGGACTATGTGTGTGCCTGTGCATACAGAAATAGCATACCGTGATGCAATAAGGCAGTGACAGCAAGACAGAGAGACACTGACAGATTTACTTTTGAGTTTGAGTTGCGCCCCCTAGTGGACCTCCTGGCCTGGTACAGGGAACTGCACTAGGTTGCAATGCCTTTACTTACATATGATTAGGTGCAGTTATTAAAAGCTGTTTAGCCATGGTTACAGCCATGGCTATTTATGTTGGTCAGTAAAAGCACTGCATTGCAGTCTCTTCTAGAGAAGCAAGACATTTTTGGGAGAAAATCTTTAAAGAATGAAGAGGATTATTGATTGTATTTCTAATTGTCTACATTAATTTAAGATGTAAGGATGTAAGAAATAAGAAAATTTAGCCAATCTAGTCTGGACAGACTTACTGAGTCAGAATTCTTTACAGTAGTGTTGACAGGAAGCAGACTTCCAAAGCCTCTAAAGATCCCTAACCTAAATCTTTTACCTGAAAGGCTTACAAATATGTCGTATGATGTCTTAGATATTACTTTATATTAGACTTAAAGTAAAGTTTTACTTCAAAGTATTACTGCATTAAGAACGTTGTCAAGTACCCAAAGGTTTGTGACTGTTTTACCATTGTAAATATACACAACTCAGAAGACATGTGTAGGTTCACTGATTGTTTTGAAGGGCAAATAACTCTGGAGGGCAAATCATTTTGACCCCTGGTTCATGTGATCAGTATTGTAAAGTGATCAGATGTTTGTAAATGTACCATTTCACATAAAACCACTTTGAGCACCTTAATTCATACAGTAAAAAAATATCTAACATTTTTAATAATAATTTATCGGAAAACAGGGTTAAAAACTAAAAACGAATTCCCACATTAGAAAACTGTATGTCCAAACGCTTGTAGAACTTTACTCATCCTGTGTTTCTTCTGACATCAATTTCTTTGTTATAGTAACAGTCTCTACTCCTCTGGGAATGTTTTGCATTAGGTTTTGGAACATTGCTATGGGGATTTGATTGTGTCCAACCACAAGAGCATAGTGAGGTCAGGTACTTGATGTTGGATCATTAGTTCTGGGTCATGAATCTGGTACAATTTAGCCTGGATGGAGCTCAATCAATCTGGAGAACGCAATCCAAGTTGAGTGTATACGGTCATTGTACTACTATGTCAGCAGTGGTTGAACCTTTAAGTGATTGACTAGTGGTGAATGGGTCTCCCCTTGTGAGTGTATGCATATGCATTTGAAGGAGGGGCCAGTACACAGCCAAAAACGGGTGGAGGGGTTTCTTGAGTGGCTTATTACATATTACACTCAATTTCCAAAAGTTTGAGTGATGCGCTGGCTTGTTTTGTGTGGATTTCTTAGGCTTTTAAACTCAGGTATGAATTTGAGTTAAGAGCCTCAAATGATGTGCTGCAGGGGGCAGATGCCTAGACCAAGACAAGAAACTGTCATATGCCAATCATATGCATTTTAACGACAACAGGAATAGTGTTTTACTTTAAATCAGGTTATTTAAAGGTAATGAATTGACACATTGGGTTTACTGAAGCCCAATGTTTCTTCTGTCACATTAAATGTCACTGTTTTTTCACATTTACTTGCAGTGTCCTCATTAACATATCACATTTAATTTTATTTTTTATTCTACAGAAAGACTTGATTTGACTATATGTTAAATGTTAAAAATCCAGTTTCTATACACAACAACAGAGAAATAAACAGTGAAAGACTAAATTTGTGAAACAGCTCGCAGGTGTAGGTGTGAGAGATGACACTGTGTAAAATATATCATACAGAATGATGCGGCTGTGTTTCAAGAATATGCTTTTAGAGCTGGAATTCATTTGTGTTGTAGAAAGTTTTGTAGGTAATGAACGTTATTAAGACCGCTATTCTCTTTTAAGATGCTTAATTGTTAATATTTCATCTTAGTGTTTGTGCTGTAATCACATTAGGGTGGTTTACATTTATTTTCTTGTTTTTACTGTAGTTTCTCTCAACGCCTAAAATATATGTGTTTGCATTTTAATGCCTGGGCATGAATTATGCATATGAGCAGAGCACACCCGATGCTTGTGCCTAGCGGACGTGGACTGTTTCTGACTTATTCAAATCAGGTCCAAAGCCTTCATTAGAGATGAATAAACATGCCGTTGTCTGGTCGCATTAGAAGGGCCGTTTGAAAGGGTCCACGGCTTCAGCAGCAGCAGTAGTGCCTCATTCCAGCAGTCGGAACCAGGCAGAGCTTTCCCACTGTAGACATGGGAGCTGGAGGACAATTACATAACAGATTCTGTGTGTGTATTTGTGTGTGTGTGTGTGTGTGTTTGTGTTTGCAGAGGTGTCTAAATGCTGAAAACGCAGACTGCCTCCCCCAGTGTAATACATCTGGCTCCTGCTGCAGCAATCATGTGTTAAGTTTGAAGCATGTCCCCAGCTTAGAGTAACAAGTCGCCTTAGAGGTCCTCCTCCATCCATCCATTCCTGGAATGAAAATGGAGACAGAAGCAGAGAGAGGGAGTGAGATAGACTCAGAAAGAGAGAGCATGAGAGAGTGAGAAAGAGAGAGAGAGAGAGAGAGAGAAAGGGGGAGTTAGAGAGGTTTCCCTCTCCGTAGCTCGCATCCCTGACCGATTTTAGCTAAAACACTAGCTCCGGCAATAAAGCGCGGCACAGCTTGTCGACCATGTGTATGTGCACGAGTCTGAAGCCACGAGAGATCGATAGCAGAACACACAGCTGCAGAAGAAGGAGAGCAGCTGACACGCCGTGGGATGTGATCCGCTTCTGACCCCCCTACTTCCTCTCCTTCTTCTTCTTCCTCTCCTTCTTCTTCCTCTCCTGCTCTTCTTTCTTTTTCTCTCTCCCTCAAGAGGACCTCAAGCCTTATGCCACACGATAACTGCAATGTTCTTTGCATGTTATTGTGCACTGAGGACAAATGTAAAGGTAGGAGAGAAATGAAGCAGGGTGTGCATGTGTTTTGCAATTTGCCCAAGTTGCAGGTGACTTCAGCGTCTGTCAGATGTCACGCCCGTACGTTTCCGAGCGGGTGAGACAGTCGCTTTCCGATCGATTTAGCACTCCTTTCATCTTAGCAAAAAAAAAAAAAAAGCACCAGGCAAGGTTATCGGAGCTGAGAGGGACGGCATAGTCAGGCATCAAAGTACAAGTCTGAAAGTAGGGAAGAAATCCTCGGCTTGATGTGTTTTGACAGCTTCAGTGCATGCAACGTAGTGCATGCAATCATGTCTAATGCGCGAGAGGAGTCCCTTTTATTCCACGCAACAAAGAGTCTTTCTTCGAAGTTGCGTGACTTTTCCTCCCTTTCTGGCAGATGGCAAGCTAGCTTAGCAGTTAGCACCTAACTGCTAGCCCGCATTAGAGTGTGGAGTAGGGGCTGCAGTCCAAGTCTTATTGCTCTCTCTCTCTCTATCTCTCTCTCTCTATCTCTCTCTCTCTCTGCTCTGAAGTTTTTCTCTATGAGTAAGACTCTGGAGATGGAGTCAGAGTAGAGTTTAGTATCAGGGAAAAAGCAATACATGTTGTTTTAGTTCTATGAGTGGAAATAATTGAGCTTTATCAGAATGTATATTACATGCAGTAATTTAGGTTTTTTTTTATTATTTCATCATGTGGACACAAAAGTCATGTGGGTGCTGCAGTGTAAATCCAATAGGGTTTTGAGATTGTGTGTTATTTCTGATAATGTCACAGTTCTGAACATCTACATCAGACACCCTCAGCTCATTTGACTGCAGCCAATTAACAAAATTTGCATTAAAACATTCCTGCTAATATTCTATTGCCTAATTAACACATGCGCCAGGACAAGGTGCACCCTAAAGTAGCTGAACCCACACATTCGCATGGGACACTGTATGCAATCAGTATGCAAACAGTCTTATCATGTCTAACTAGCTTTTTCGTTTGTAAATGTTGAAGCCTAAAACAGTTGCGAGTAAGAATTTATAGATTATTTAGACTGGAATTGTCCTTCACATATACTCTTCAAATTCCTTCTGCAGTGTTGCTGTATAATCACAATGCAATGCCTGCCATTGTTGAAAATGTTTCATAAAAAAAAAAAAATTATATATATATATATATATATATATATATATATATATATATATATATATATATATATATATATAAAGAGATGACACATC
Source organism: Megaleporinus macrocephalus (assembly GCA_021613375.1). Lineage (NCBI taxonomy): Eukaryota > Metazoa > Chordata > Actinopteri > Characiformes > Anostomidae > Megaleporinus > Megaleporinus macrocephalus. Next base: position 33,202,505 of record CM038720.1, read on the forward strand.
ACTGGTAAGCTGTACTGAAGCGTTATTGTTCAGTTGTAGGTTTCTCTGTGTGAATGGAGTTTAGTCAGCCAGTGGTGTCAGAATCTGGCAGGCCTGCATTAAGCTAGGCACTTTGTGACAAGAAAAAAAAAGGTATTCCAATATTGTATATTGAACGATGGGTTTAAAAGTTCTTAGCACCAATTTTCACGAAGTTGCAGCCTTTGTTTTTTTCTCACTTAATTTAAATACAGAATAAATAAGGATTTAGATCTATGTTACACCCTTGGTGGCTGTTGAATAAGCTTTGTGTACTTCATTGTGCACTCACTGTATATTTAACGCTTATTAGAGTTATTATTAGAGTTATTATTAGAGTTATTATTATGGTATTACACATTATTTAAATGTATTTACATAATATCTATGCAGAATATGACTGCACACAACAGCAAGTATTCCTTAGATCTTTTAAAAATCTCTTATTTTACATACAAACTTGCATACAGAATTTCACTGCTGGGTTGGTAAGCTGTGAGTGTGAATCATTCTTGAGTGCTACAACTCTGAGCTGTAATAATTCATATTTAATAGCAAAAGACAACATGCATGAACAGTGAGTATCTTTTAGTGAGTATTTTTCATTTGTTTCTTTTGTGTATGCATGTAGGGAGTGTAGTTGTCAGTGTTCTTTGTATGAAGCTGGAAGCATCTGTCTGTAGCATAACTCTGCTATAGCTCCTAATGGGTTTATCTGTGTGTGCTTCCTACGGATTAGACTCCAGTGTGTGCTAGGATTGCAGAGGTGGACCTGCTTTTGGAAGAGAGAGAGAGCGAGAGAGATAAAAGGAGGCTGAGAATGCGTGTGTACTCATGTGAGATGGAGTATGCAGTGTGTCAGAGCAGTTCTGAGAAATCGATGTGATTATCATGCACTGTTTGTGTGTTTGAGTGGGTGCGAGTGTGCGTCGTTCGGATGCTGGCGTGGGTGGCTGTGTGTGTGTACGCAGGTCTGTGAACATGAAGGGGTGGATGTGTGTGTGTGAGTGGGGACGTTTAGTGGTGTTGAGGGGGTGGCTGGACGTCTGTGTAGGAGAAACTGAACTTGGGCAGAGAGAGAAAGAGAGCGAGTGTGTGTGCAGCCGCTGTATCTCTCTCGCCCTCACTGTCTTTCTTCCTCCTGAATTAGTAGGCTGTATAATGATAGGCTTGCATTGTGTATGCTAGCGAGGCTAGCATCCATCTGTAACAGCCACAGACATGCAGATAGTGCTGGCTGATCATCTGGACTGCTATGCTGGTGTTGGTGTCACGCAATGTTAACTCCCTAACCACTAGTTCAGTATTAATCTGATGTAAGAGTGTTTGTCCGTGTAAAATATGATCAAATCAACAGTGTGGTTTGATTGTCAGAGTCTGATAGTAAAGTCTAATTGGACCTTCATATTAGGCGGCAACAAGTTGCTAATACTTTAAGCTTGAATATTTGTCCGTACCCAACTATTCAAGACATGGTTGGCTGGGTCTGGACGTTATTTCTCAACTGTGTGTTGAGCTTGGCTTGAGTTGGGTCCTGCCTCCCACTTACCCAGCATTTCTTCCTGTTCTAGTTTGTCTTCTTATTCACTACCTTAAATCATTTTCTGATCTGGCACACTGAAGTCACTCATTCAGCACAGAGGTTTGTGAGGCCCACGCTTGAGAAAAAAACAAATGTAAACAGTGAATCAATTCACAAAATTACTTTTAGTGCAGCCAAAAGAACCTTTGCTTTGGTTGGTCAGCTGTTAGTTAATTTAGTATATTCTGTGTGTGGGGATTAAACAGATAGATGCTATATCTACACTGCACATTGTGAGAACAGTGCAGTATAAAAGGTTTATCCAGACTAGAACTGTCTGAGATGTTGTTCATTAGTCATTGGCTGAATAAATTCAAAAAAGCAGAATTTTATTTTTTTTTATTACAGAATATCATGTTATATTGTGGTGGGCCAGTTTGGGTCACTTTCAGACAGATCTTTTTTTTTTTTTTTTTTAATGCCTGGGTTTTAGGATTTAAAGCATGATAATGTGGTCTGGGTCAGGGTTGAGATTCAGAGTGCAGTGCCGTGTGATGGATCAAGCTTGGATGGAAAATTCTTGGATTTTATTTGGCGTCTTCGGGTCTTTCTTCTTGTGCACTGCCTGGCTTCTGAAAAAAAAAACCTTATATCTATGTAACAATCAAACTATATATAGTATTATTGTAATTTTGTACTCTGGGTTTTTATTTTTTTATATTGATTTATTTTTTGTGCGCACTTGGCTTAACAACAACATGAAATGTAAATATCAGCTCATACTATGATGCTATATAAGTACCTGGAAAGATGGTGGAATTTTTTTGATACTACACATTAGACCGTCCCAACATTTTATAAGCTGCAGCCTCTTTTGGTGCAGTTTCCTCCAAACACCTCTTCTCGCTGTTCACAGATGATAAGCATGACTCAGTGTGCTTCACTCTATGAATAGGCGCGAGGAGCAGGTGAGGGGAGTACCTTGAGCCATGAAAGCACCTTCATTCATCAGTTCCTCAGTGCTCTGTTGAATGAGCATGATGCTGTCCTTGTCATGGTTTATGAAGGCCACAGCTGCAACACTGTGGGTTTCTCTGCTAATACCTGAGATTACCTCAGTGCGCTATTAACCATGGTTGTCATCACTCCTGGTCATTAGAACTGTGTGACATAGTGAATTGCTGAGCTTCTACAAGATACAACACACAGACGCTGTTACTGGAATACAGTGTTCTTAATGTGAGACCTTCCTTCATTTACTTAATTGTCAGTCTAAAAAGCCATTGTCTACGAGTTATTCAGTTGCAGTTGTAAAGAACATATATAATTAAAATGTAAAAATTGTAAAATAAAAAACTTATATATATATATATATATATAATATATATATATATATATATATATATATATATATATAGGGGTGTGCCATATCGTATCGTACACAATAATATCGCCAACATTTTTGAATACTGTGAACGATATTATACCCTGGAATATCGTGCCATATCACCCACCCCTAATTATCACATTAGGGTACTACTTTTTTACTGTTTTTATCAAAAGAAAAATTCACACTTTTCTCATTTCCCATTATATATTTACTAGAGACAGATTTAATCTGTCCAGTATCATTCATTTTACTTCAGTCCTGGATATATGGAGATATTTGGAGTGCATTATTTAGTATTGTGACATTCTGGATCATTGACTTCTGTTACAATCTGATAAAAATTCTTGTATTTTTTAATATCTCAGTTAGGGGTGTGCCATATCATATCGCATGCAATAATACTATTTAATTTTCATTTTGTTGCAGTAGTGTATTCGTGAAATATATATATTTTTTAATTCAATGCTTTGAGTATCATTTTCGCAAATACCATGAAATATTGTGATATTATTGTGGGCCATATCGCCCACCCCTAATATATATATATATATATATATATATATATATATATATATATATATATATATATATATATATATATATATATATATATATATATACTTAAATAAAGTTAACCAAGGAACAATTAATTAAAATACATTTAAGAAAAAAGGAAATGGGATGTTTCAGTTTTGTTCCAACATCAATTAATTTGTTGAAGAAACAAAAACATGTATACCAACTCTCATTGAATAAACAGAAATATGTGGCAAAATTGAATTCAGTAACTGCTTTAACACAACAGTTTTTAATTTGAGTATACATTGTCTACCAAGTCCTAATGATGGGTGATCTTCTTCTTTTTCATCTTCTTATAAACACTAAATAATATCAACTACCTTCTTTAGATAATAGAACTTAAGAATCCTCACCCGGATAATTTATCTAATATTCTTTCCTTTCATTCTTTTTTCATGTTCATTGAAAGGTGCCTTGTAATGTATTATTAACTCAGTGAAAGAGACATGTACAATGCATTTGGCTCAGCAGCATGCACATCACATCAACATAACCTCTGGTGCTTTCATTACCCTGCAGCGTTGATAAGAAACCAAATAACAGTGATTCATTTGGGTGAAAAGGCAATGATTAATATTAATAAGGTCTGGATGGTCCAGTATTCAGAGCCAATTGTATGAAGTGTGAATAATAGAGACTTTTCATTGATCTTGCTGTAGAATTTGCCATGGCTGTGTGATTGGGTGAGAGAGATGTGCACATCCAGTGCAGAGACTGCATGACTTGGTGTCATCTTGTTGAATGAATCAGTGCAGGAGAGTGTGCAGATGGGGATTGTTATGTGGGCGTAGCGTGGTTGACTGCTGCAGCGTGGTGCAGCTTGCTGATGCAGAGACGCTACTTCATGACGCAGAGGCAGCCAACATAAACTGAGAAGCATTTAGCCATGTTCTGCAATATGTCCTGACTTTATTTTTTTTAATATATGAAGTCAATCAGTCACAGTGTAAGCTCCCATAAAATTAAAGCAATAGGCCGAGCTTGGAAATTTCAGTGTCCTGATTGCAAACACTAAAACAGTGTTATTTGCCTGTGACTTGTTAGAGCAGTGGGGTTTTAGAGCTGAGTCATTCTATGATGCTTCATAAGGTGTGTGTGCATGGTATGTGTTCGTGTGTGTCATCAGTTGTCGTCAGTGTATACTGCTGTCGCCCACTCCTGCCTCATTATTAACCTGAGATTCTCACTTCAGCTGTTCAGCTACAAAGGCGCTGGTCCAGTGGCATATTCACCCACTTTCAAGTGTGTGTTTCTTCCGCCTTTGTGTTAGAACTTCTGCTCAGCTAACCAAAACTAATACAGTTACATGGGAGGGGAGCAGAGAGGCACTGTCTCATCCGAGGTTAATAACACAGTGGGTGGATGATATGAAAAGGTGGTCTGAGGTTACCTACGGCGACGTTTTTAATTATTTTGTACTCTCGGAAGGTGTAGACGGTTCGGTAATGAAAAACTATACAAGTAGTGAAGCGTATCAGTACCTGCACCGTGGGAAGGTGGGCCGTGTACTCCTACACACAGACGGTGAGTTTATATTTCTGAAAGCCGGTTAAACCCAAGTCAAGCCAGCTGCCCGAGCCACTCTGCGCTGGTGTTAGTTACAGTCCAGATAGCCTAGCGCGGTGGACACTGATGAGAAAACAGTTACTTAACTGATAGACTTACCAGCACCCGACACGTCTGCTTCCTCTGAGCTTCATAAGCGAGACATTTCTCTGGATAAGGATGCTCTGGTGCTGGTTCTCCTCCACAGAATGGTAAGAGCAGACATACAGAGGTTTGGGGTGGATGTTTTAAATTTAGAGCTTCAGTCATAGACGCAGGTCCTCTTCTTTGGAAGGCGGCTTTACAACACCCTGATCTTTATGTGCTGTGTTTGTTCAAGCCAAGTTTTCCTCTTCTTTCAGTTACTGACTCCCTCTAACTGAACATATGATGCTGGTCATTTTATATGTTTATTGTCGTTTTGCTTATAATTAGTATCAACGTATTCGCGGACGCACCGGAAGTTCTAACACAAAGTAAACAAAGATGGCCGCCCAGTGTTGTCATGGAAAATAGTGTGAATAGAAGTTATATCTCCTCTGTTTTTTATGTTCCCCACTCTCTTTTCCTTCCTCTGCTAATCTCATCTTCTTTCCCTTCCCTTTGTTGAGTATTTATGTGGTATAACAGCCATTTGTTTCTGCTTGTGGGATTTGAACTAGGACACACTGAGAAAGGCAATGTGTGAAAACTATTATCTTGGTAATTTAACTAAGATTTGTTGATTCATGCCACGCCCTGCCTTCCCTCGTCTGTCTGTTTACATCCTGTCAGTTTCACATGCTTGTGTTTACATCTTCGCCATGTGGTTCTGTTTGGTCATGTGCTCTCCTTGTTCTACACTCTGCCCTAGCCCTGCCTGTCTCACCTGTTTCTCATTTTGTATTAGTCTCGTGAGCTGTTTGCTCCTCGGTTGCCTGTGTTATTTATACCCTTTGTTTGCTGTCTGCTTTGTTGGACTTTTTCTGTGAATGCTGTGTCTCTGTATCTCCGTGATTCTATAACCCTGTACCTGCCCGTTTGTTTTTTTTTCTTTTGTTTGTTTATTTAATGTCTATTTTCTTTAAAAGATTGCATGTGTGTCCGCCCCTGCCTGTGTCTTGTGTGCTCCAGCAGCGCTCCAGCCTGACAATTTTCCTTTTTCATATAGATTTTAAGTATTTTTACTCTTTGCTAATACCAGGTTGATGTTTTTGGCCTCTACATATTGTCAAAGTAAAAGGAACCCTTATTTTCGCCCAACGAATTTGACAAAAATTTCTGGCTGTGCAGCTCCATACACAGTAGTAGGTGATGCACTGTATGTTGTGACACATTCCTCCTGTAACCACCATTAAAAAATTTAGTGATTTTGCCGCTCGTCTGTCAGTTCATTTCAGAGAGAATTGCCTTTGTGCTCCTCGTGCTTTGATCAGCCTGAGGCATCCGACACCCTAAGACTGATTCATGGGTTGTCCCTCTCCAGGCTATTATCAGTAGGTACTTACCACTGCTGACTGGGAGCACCTCACAAGCCTCATAGCTTCAAAGATGCTCTGACTCATCTGGCCATTGCAATTTGTTCCTTGTCAAGTCGTAGAACTGACTGTATACTCACCGTGCAAGATATCCTTGACCTTGACATGCGTATTTGATATAAGACAATCAGTTTTATGCACTTCATCTTAGGGCAAGGGTATAAGGGGATGTGGGTTTTGCCCAGTTATACAGATCAACATTGGTTCTGAAATACAAATGCACACTGCATGTTAATGGGTTTTGTGTTGTTCTCAGAGTACTCTACATTCAACAAAAAAGAATAATGGTAATTGGGATATTTGGAAAATGTAACATTAAGCATTTATAGAAAAAAAACAACTTTGGAAACAGCTTTTAAACACAGCAAGGACCTTTAAAATTGAAAGCCACGCTTCAATTTTCAGACTTGCCCAAATAAACCAAATTCTTATTGCCAAAGGCTTCAGATTTGGAAAAAGCTAAAAGTTCCTTTGTGTTTTCCCTAAACTTCAGTGGTCTTAGAAACTGGGTAATACCACTTTTCTGGCTGGATATTGCACTCAAACAGCATTTACATATGGGACAGTTGTATAGTGGTAGAGTTTGCCACCTTTCCTGGTGATAAAATATAATAAACCCTGCTGGTGAATGTTGTAAGTATACCTTGTGTACGTCATTGTATGATCTAAGGCAGGGGTTCCCAACCTTTTGCAATCAAAGGCCCACTTAACCCACCCCAAAATTTTCCACGGCCCCCCAGAATATTTTATATTACCGTTTAAAACCAAATACAGTCCAGCTATCCATACGACCTGTAACACTGACTGCATAATCACACAACAAAAGAAACGAACCATTTACAGCACTTTCTGTCACTCACCTAATGAGATGGCTGATTTTGTCAGCCAGCTACCAAGTGATGGATGTCAGGTTGAAGTGCAAAAGTTGCAAACAGAGGTCTGGCTCAACATTAAGCCTATTCCTGTATTTGGTCCAGCCTTTGCTATAAGCTGTGCAACACCCTAGGAAGCCTCAAAAGCTTTAGCATAATCGGTTCCAGAGCAAGCCAGTTCAAGGGTCTTTTTCCTGCTTTGGTATTCTTTAAGTTTGTTCTCAAAAAATTCCACAGGTTTAGATGCATACTTGATGTGCTTGGTCTCCAAATGTTGACGTAACTTGGTTGGCTTTAACGCTTCATTTGCCAAGACCTCCGAACACACAGCGCAGAGTGGCAGCGGCTCGTTTTCTGTTCCTGTGCACGTGAAGCTAGTGCTAGCTACTTACTGCTGTATTTTCTTCTTTTCGATTTATGCTTGCTTTTCTCGGTTCTCTCAGTAAGAGTTACAGCGGCTGCTTCACTTGTAGATGGTCCAGCTTCAGGGTCTTCTGTTGTCAAAGACCCTGTTTTTAACCATTTATCCATGATGTGTACACAAGACAACAGCTTCACTCAGACTGAAGTAGCTAACTAACTAACTAGTTTTGTTTTGCAAATAAACTAAATATGCTGAACTATCTATTTATTGGAGAAAAAATACTTAGGTTGGAGAAAAAAGAAGTAGGTTTTTGGCCTACGGCCCCCTTACAGTACGTCCCACAGGTTGAAAACCACTGATCTAAGGGGTTCATGCTTTTGTGGGCGTGTGTTCTGAGAAGCATCTGTTGTGTACGAGCTTCTGATGAGCATCTGAAAGCAGCGTAGGACTCGGGAAGGACTTGCTAATTAGGTGATTAGATGAATCAGGTGTGTTAGAGCTGGAAAACACCGCAACAGGCAGGAAAGCGGTACCAACACTGGGTACCACAGATTATACTGCACAGTGCCTGAACTGAAACACGGGAGAGGTGCTTCTCGTGTGTAACTCTTGGCCAAAAGAGAAACAAAAATGCTCTGAGAATGTGTGTTGCAGTGAAATGGCTCCGGGTGGGCGCATGGCCCTGGCCCTTTTGGTTCCCGTTTGGCCCGGTTCCCTGCGGTAGACTCCGCTGTGTGCCGCAGAGTGCTGATTGCAGCGATGGGAAAGCACTTCAGGGGCTGCCCCACATCTCAGACACATACACACACACACACACTTCACCACTGGCCAGAGAGAGGGGAGCCGCTCTGACGAGTCCACACACACACATACACACACACACTCACAAACACACACACACCGCTGTACTGTCTGCCTGAAGACTGTGCACACACACACATACACACACCCAGCCATGCAGGAGCAGAAGCAGAGCAGCTCAGAGGTAAGAGCAGAGAATGGGGATTATCAGAGCTATTTCAGCTTTCAGGAGAAAGCGCTAAACGGGATAGAGCTAACATAAAGATGGTAAAGCGATTGAGTGTTCGCTTGCTGGCAGTTTATCCATGTTGCCGTCACCAAACTCTGACAGAACAACTGCAGCAAAAGTGTCTCGCCCTGCTCTCTTTCTGCCTTCTCCCTTCCTCTCTCTCTATCTTCCTAACTCTCCATCCATCTGTCTCTTCTCTCGCCAGTGCTGGCCCGCTAGCATCTGCTTCTGCACTTCTTGGCTGTGTCATCTTCTCGTCATCTTTTTCTCGCACTTCCCTCATCTTTCTGTCTGTCTCACTCAGTTCTTCTCTCCCTCTTTCCTCTCTCGCTTGTTCATAGTTGAGGGCAGGGTATAAGAAGCCTCGTCTTTGAAGCACTGCAGATGGAGTGATTGTGGAAGTGTACACTTGTGTGCTCTAGCTTCTACTCAGTGAAGCACTTGACAATAGTCGAGGAGCAGATGCCAGAGCTGTTTGTATGCGAGTGTGTCTGATTGAGGAATGAAGGCTCGATGTCTAGTCTGATGGCCTATTGTACTGTGTTTCTCTCACATTGGTTTTGGCTGGGAAAGACACTTCTCACCAGTCCTCTACCCACCTACACACCACCAGGCCAGCATGCTGACAGATATGCCTGCATGATATGGACACTACATTGGTACTGCTGTTGTATTACCAGATATTGCAATTTGGGATTCACTGATATGAGAATAATGGGACTATGGGCATATGCAATGTATTTTAATCTGTATATCTGCTGATGCAGAAACTGAGAGCAATAAATTATACTTTTGACACTTTTGCTCAAAAGCCCACAATCGATGAAACCTTCTGGTCTTCTGCAGCACAATAAATCAAATTTTGGTCTCTAATCTATATTGTCTGATACGGCTCTATTTTTATTTATTTATCATCAGCCAATGCAGATATCATTATGCATTTCCTAATTACGACTGTGATATGCATTATATATAACATATATCCATATAAAAACACGTATCTAAAATAAAAAAATTTCTCTAAATCATTTGAATGCAGCAGTCGCCGTTCATAATATGTAGAAATATTCAAGATAATTCGACCAATGGAAATGCTGCAGAATGGAAAATATATGGTTCTGTTGATTTACATTAAAAGTAACCTTGTTTTTCTTTGGACAACAACAGTATGTTACATTACACAAACAACTTGATTCTTCAAAAGAACTCTCAAAAACACTGATTTGTCAGAATACTTACAGTTGAAAAAAACACTGATACAATCTGATATCAGTATCAAGCCAGTATTCGTTTGGATATTTTAAAGTCAAAATCTGATGGACTTCTGTAACAGATCAAGCCTGAAATTGCGTGCACTCTCAACATGTGATAAGAGTTTTGGGGTAATAGTGTTTTTGTAGTTTGAGCATTAAAGACCAGATGCTCAAGTTCTTCAGTTCAAAATAGCAAATTTTACACCATATACACAATTTTACACTTTATACATATATGTATATGAGTATTGGGAAATACCCAATGAATGGTATAAAATACTTTACTCTAAGCTCTCAGTTAAAAATAAATAAATAAATAAGTAAGGTTTGTTAGAGAGCAACTTTTTGCAAATAAATCTTTGTGGCAAAAGCTAATACTGTGATTACTATTACCAATTATATTGTGCTTATTGCTTACTTTAAAAAATCAAGAGAATTAAGGCAAAAGAGAGAGAGAGAGAGAATGAGAGAGAGAGACAGAGAAGCAGGGTGAGAAGAAAACTTGAAGTGAAATCGATGGAGAGAGATTATGTATGAGTTGAAGTTGTTCCCAGTTGTGAGTTCACACGCTTTCCGTTGATCAGCTCCAGTCTGGATCTCTGAGTGCATTCTTCATCCTGCTGCCCATCTCTCCACAGACCACCACAATATCGCCATTGTTCACTTAGCCTCTCTTATTACGTCCTGCTTACACAGCCAGACAGTATGTGTGTGTGTGTGAGAGAGAGAGAGAGAGAGAGAAAGAGAGAGAGAGAAAGAGAGAAACGAGAGGCAGAGGGTGAGAGAGAGGGAGTTCATGTTACCCCTTCGTTGTGCCTGTCTGATCAGTAAACATAGGCCGCAAACAGATGCTGTTCATCTCTCTCTGAGACACATAGATACTCAAGTTCAAAGGTTGGCCTATCTATATGTCTGGCTATATGTCAACTACTTAAGCCTGTCATGACAACTTACATAAATCTGTATAGCCATTTACTGTTTAAAGGCTTTCAACAAGTGTCAATTGTAGTAACACTAAAATGAAGTGACACTGAAATTGACAAAAGTGGGCTGTTAGTTAGAAAATCCTTTATTTATGTTGTGAACGTGTCATGTAGCTCTAAGAATGCTGTCCTTCAGTTTTTCACAATGTCTTACAAACCTGACACAGCTTGTTTAGACCTGACTGTTTTGCTGTGTGTTGTCCACCGTGTACAACCAAGGTTTTATCACTCTTTAAATAGAACAGCTTGATATAGTATGTAAACATTACATTACACATAAACTAAATATGCAATTAAACTATCTTAATCACTATCTATTAAGTCAACAACAGTGTAACCCACTTATTCACGCTGAAGAAGGACTGCTTTTTGAATGAGGCACCCTACAGGGCAGCCAATCAGAGCTGAAATTATTTACATGTATCAGTAGTGTAGACTAGGGATAAAAAGAAAATTGAAAATAGTCCTCTAAAAAATCTAGAAAATGTAGAATAGCCCCTTTACAATGATACCAACCAAGGTTAACAGGGGACCTATTATGCTTTTCTGGTTGTTCCCTTTCTTTTACCGCTCTAACAGAGCATTTCAGATGGAAAGGCTATATATATGTTGCCCTGCAAGATAAATCTAAGTACTAACAGCTCAACTTTTTCTAACTGAAGCAGAATTATTACTGAGTCATAGAGTTACCGCAAGTGAAATTAAAGGTAGACAAAATGAATTATGTGCTTGCGATTTTGCTGACTTCCTGGCCAGCCGTATGACTTGTTCCAACACAAGAATGGAAAGTAGGCTAGTCTCCAGTGTAAGCTTCCAGTCTGTAGTGTTGCTTGTGCTACATTAAAAGGCATAAAAAGACATTCTCCCACACTCTGATTTTCCTCACTGTGGAACAGTCCAAACCTAAAACTATTAGCTTCTTTTTACTTGTCCATTTAGATTCTGATCAATCTCTAAGGGGTAAAACCTTTAGTAGTTACTACTTTAATTTTGCTGTACTATTCAGTGGTTGGATATTAGTTCTTTAAAGTTACTGTTGTATGTGAAGGTCTCAACATTCCCTGATCAAATGTATATGTCCTCTACAGAGAACTCAAATGTGGCATTTAGTGTACATGTAATAATGTAGGCTACCCCTACTCATTACCAAAGAGATGAGTAGATGAGATGAGAGATGTATCTATCTATGTATCTATCTATGTATCTATCTATCTATCTATATATATATATATATATATATATATATATATATATATATATATATATATATATATATATATATATATATATTCCTGTTTCCAGTTCCCACCATTGATACTTACCTTCAGGGTCCCAAAAGAGTGGGTTAGCTCAGTGGGGTAGCTCATGCATTATAGTTACCTGGGTAAGTCCAAACTCTGTAGAAGGGGAGGGGAGGAAGAGAGAATCGGAAAAGAAAAATGTTGAGTTAATAATTGCGTACATACTCGCTATAAATTAGAGTAATGGCTATTGTTTGCACCGATTATGCATGTCTTGTCATTTCCACACTAGTTTTTATTAATAATGCTGTTTATTACCTGTAATTAGGATTGGTATGTTCTAAGGAGGGGCCACCTGTGTATATATATACCTCCTAGAAATGGAGTAGAAGGGGGGGGGGGGTCTTTTTCAGGTGGCTGCGGAAAGCTACACCAGTGTGATGGGATTTAGGTGCGGAGACTTGATGACAGTCATGGCCTTATACCTCTGTTAAGAGGCAGTCTACTTTTTGATCTTGCTTATTTGATTTTTTTGTTTGTTTGTTCTTTTTCTTTGTTTCAACTGCATGCTGTTTATGCTCCGTGGTGACTGGTAATAAAAGGTTACGGGATAAAAGAAAAACTTTTGCCTTTCTGCTGTTTTTATCTGGTGCCCCAGACCATGCGCTCGACACTACCCATAAAGAGTGTCCCTTTAACTGCTTTTTTTGTAGTTTAATAATAGTAACTATAATAAAGCATTAAATATAACGTGCCACAACTTTACACATTTGACATTTTATGTTATTTATTCATTCCCCAACATGTTAATTTCAGAAAGTGATGCATTAAAATGTGCAGAAGTGTGTTCTCTGATGAGTTAACTTGTTTTTGCTTCTGCACAGCATGTTATTCAGCCAGGGGCATCCAAACCTCTGCATATGACTGGATATTTAATTAACTATAAATCACATCAGAGCTGTCATGTGCTCTGCACTTCTCACTTTGTTTCCAGTATTTTCAGTGTCAAGAAATGACACAAACATGTCCAAATATTTACACCAAATTCGAATCATCCTCTTCTTTTGATTGAAAGTTTAAAATCTTTGCTTTAGACGGTATTATTCCTCATCTCTTAGTTAAGTGTGAGAAACATTTAGTTGGAATTACATCATGCTTTTGTTGTTTGCTAATGATAACTGTGGCTTCTAGGGGTTAATGAGCACCGTTGCCTTGGTCACAGGCTGGTTAATTATCCCATCATTTTGCTTTTGCTGATTAAATTATTGACATTTGCTGTAAGGGGCTAATTGATGCAGATGCTGAACAGTAGAGGGTTCCTGCCCTGAGGTGGGAACTGTGCAATAAGCGTTTTATATCCTGGGAGGGCATTTTTCCCTGACTCGCCGCTTTTCTTCTGGCCTGGGACACTTTGTGACCATGCATCAGGAAACCAGTAAGTGCATCCTACCGCTGAGCAAGTGTTTGGGCCAAAACCTTCAGCGTTTCAGTGTTAAACTCTTGCTGTGATCTCACAACTCTGTGAGTATGTGTTGTTTTCGTAATTAACTTCTGTGAAAAAAGTTTCTATTTTGGAGTCAGTGACACACCGTAGCAGTAGGAGGGAAGTTATTTTACCTCACTGACCCACTGTGTGTCCTTTTGCCTAAAGTGTTCTGCTTTAGAACCTGCACAACCCCTTGCAGTGAGAGTGCCTCTGCACCAAAGCCAGAAACAGGTACTTTCTAGAAACACAACTTTCGCTACAGTTCAGTGCTGCAGCTTTCAAACTCTAGAACTCTGTACCTCCAGGACGGCACTACACTGTCATCTTTTAAATCTTTTAAAGCTAAGACTGCTTGTCTAATCTACACGACCCCCATCTCATTATTTCAAAGTGTTGTTTTTTTCCTTTTCTTATTTTTCAATGTAACTTGTCCTTGGGTTTGGGTTTTAAACTTCAATTAACCAACCTTAAATTCCCAAGCTTAGCATGTAATCATATCCACCTATTATTTTGTGGATTGTTATAAGAAATAGTGGATCCTGAATTGGACTGGGTTAGATGTACACTATATGGCCAAAAATATATATTATAAAATATATTTAGAAAATATATGTATTCAACCATATATTTAAAATCTAAAATATATTTAATTCAACCACACTCATTGCTAATAGGTTGTTTTTACTTATGTCATTCCAACGACGTCCGAAACCCAAATGGAGGGCAGTAAAAAAGTAAGTAAAAAACGGAATGTACTGCACTAGTTTAGATGAAATTACGACAGAAAGGTACAAACACGACATTACACCATATGCATCTTTATGAGCGATTTTAACTGAATTGAAAGATTAGTTGCTATCGAGGCAGCAGATATTACAACAACTTTCTCCTCCAGATGCCATTCTACTAAAGAAAACACATGAAAACATACAAAAGTATTGAGGTACAACAAGGACCAAGGAGCTCCACAGTGTCTGTCCTTTGGTTTTCTTTTACTGTCCTGTTGATGAACCAGCAGCAAACATTCAACTCCGCCATGCCTCTCGACATTAACGGTATTATAAAATGGAATGGTTTTAAGTCCATCACCAGTGCTCACCCACAGATCAACTGTACACAATACAATGCTCCCTCTTACCGACCACACACAGTCAGCGTTTTATTCCTGTTGTCCTGTTTCACTTTAAACGGGGCGTCTACTGCAGCATTTAAGGTGGAACGGAGAAAAGCGGTGAATAAAAGCTGACTTTGCGTTCTTGCAGTCAGTAGGAGTGAGTACTGTGTTGTGAACAGTTTGTCTGTGGGTGCTGTGACTGTTAACTGGTGATAAATTTAAAACAACAGCTACATAAACTCAAACTGCAGATGAATGTTGACTCGCAGGCCATTTCTTGCATTTTTTCCCTCATTAACAACAACTTTTGATACTTAAAAGCTCCTTGTGGTTCTGTTCGCACCATAACAACGCAGTGGGAGGACGTAATTGGCAAACAACCTATAAGTGCATAAAATCAAGCACATAGCCGCGCAATCTCCATAGACAAGAAATATCTACTATTATATATATTATTGTAGTAATCGTAAGTGCTATTTTTGTGAAATATATCTACGAACAACAGCTTCGAAGTTGTCTGCTATAGCTTACAAAGACCTTTTAGACAATTATTTGTTCCCAACTTTGTGGCAACAGTTTTTACGAAGGTTCCAACAGCCCCCTTCCACAAAGCGAGGTCTGATCAGTCATGGTTTGATGAGTTTGTTGTGAAGGAACTCCAGTGACCTTATTTCAGCAACACTGAACATCTTTGGGATGAACTGGAACGTTGGTTGCGAGCCAGGCTTTCTTATCCAACATTAATGTCTGACCTCACAAAAGCTCTTTGGACTTAATGGCCACATATTCCCACAGACACTCTCCAAAATTTTCCCATAACAGTGGAGGCTGTTATAGCTGCAGTTATAGCTAAAGACTGCTGTTCCATATTAATGCCAATAGATTAGGAATGCAAAGTCCAACAAACACATAAGGGGGTAATGATCAGGTGTCCACATACTTTTGTAAAGTATATACTATGTAAAGTATATACAGTACCCAACTAATTAAAATATACCTGGATTGGCATTGATGCTGACTGTTTAGATCATATTAGGACATCCATGCTTAACGTTTTAGTGATTGTAATTATAATTACAATAATTGAATGGAATTTAACTGAACCATGTTTCATTCTGGCTAGCTGAGCAGTTGGAGTGTTAAGGCTGGGAAATATATAATTTCTCTTTATGTTTGCAATATCATGGTTTCCAACATTGATATTACTGGAGATCGATCGGCTATGTATCTGTATCGGACGTTTTTTTATCAAAATATGTGATCGGTGATCGACCGATATTTCTCCAATTTAGCCGATCCTGAGAGCTGATCGATGGCGTTAAACAAATGAGCCTAATTTATGTATTTCCAGCTAGTGTTTCATCCAGGAAGAGGAGCCCTCCGTGAAACTCCCTCCGGTCAGCTCCTTGCAATTCCTATCTGAACCACTAGGTGGAAATACAAACTCTTTAATTTTCAACAGACTGACTAAAGCAGCGGCGTCACGAGAAAAGCATGTGCTGGTAAAAAGCATGTCGTCCATCTGCCAGTTTGCTGCCGTATGTAACACAGACTCATCCAGGACGTTTTTAAAATATGTTAAGTCAGCGTCTCTCGTGGGACCCAAGACAAAGACATTTAACACCACTAATCTGATACAGCACTGCACGCAGCTGAATACAGTGAGTATCAGCAAACAGCAGAGCTAGCACACACAGCTAGAACAAAACAAACAACCCAGAACACCATACAGACCAGATCTGACCGGTACGAACAGAACAGCAGCAGCAATTCAAGATCTACATTTAATGATTGCGTTTAAAATAACTGCATTTAAAATAGTCTGCATTTAATGACTGCTGGTTTTACTGCATTTATTTAATTAGCTTTTTTCGTTTTAAATTAAATGTAATGATGATTGCAGTATTGGGGATATTTGTTTGATTTACTTTATTTATTTACTGTGAATTTTGTTTCAAATAATATACTGTTTCATATAAGCTCGTTATAAATGGTAATAAACCAGTTTCGATCATGTTTTATGACTTGCTTGTGCTTATAATTACAAAAACGCTGATCGGTCCATCTCTAGATATTACCAATGGCTGCAGTAAGCAAAAGAGTCCTATTACTAATAATGTGTTTTGACCAAGCACAGTTCCAGATTTGTGCATTGCAATAGACTGGAAGGCGTATCTCAAGTAAAATGTAGTAATACAGTCACAATGCTAGTATTGAACAAACCTACTTCTCAGCCTGTGAGCCTGCTGCTGCTCTTACTGCAGGAGCAAAGGTCCACTGCAGAGCTCGCTCCCATTTGCATTCACATTATGTTCTGGAACTTTCTCTGGCGACGAGCCTCAAGCGTCTAACAAAACATCCAGCGTCGCTCCGTGCGGGACGCAGCTCACGTGAGCTCAGCTGAGCCGGACGGCTGCGAGTGGCAGTTTCTGGTCTGCTCCATTCGCTCCTGTGATAGAGGAGATAATTGCATGGAGCTGTTTGTGATTAGTGACGCTGCTATTGTGATTTGTTCCATGACCAGTTTGGTGCTGTGAGCATTAAGAAATGCTTTGTTTGTACTTGTCCTGGGCTGTCTTGTGTCTTTATGAGAACTGTGAGAGCAAGAGAGCAAGAGTGGTGATGTGTGTTTAGGATATTGTACAATCGTAAAAGATATTATGTCTGTATGTTTGTGTACAGCTGAGAAAGAAAGAGAGGGAGCAGAATATATGCGTACGTTGGCTTTAAAGAAAACATATGCTGTGGCTTGTTAAATAAAAATTCAGTTAATTCAAATTACATGAATCAAACATGTGATTAACCAAATAAATAAATAAATCCTTATCATCAGCATCATAACAATAATATTTTTTATTCATTCAGAATATTTTTTGATTTCTTTTGTTATAGAGTGCTTTCAGAAGATGTGTGAACTATCATTAAATATTCTCTGGATCATTCTTCCTGGTTTTAGGAGCTATAAAAGGATCTTCCACTAGCTGAGCTGTAAGTATTTCTAGGAATTCTCAGTTGAGTGAAATGGTCTGGACAGGCTATAACGTTTTAAGAGATTGAAGAGATATGCCAGCGCTAGGCCATTAACAGCTTTAAATGCCAAAAGCAAGAACTTGTAGTCTTTGCAGAACTTAGTTGAATGCCATTGTGATCTAAATAAGAGATGCGTAATCTGCAAGTATTACTCATTAGAAGTATGACAGTTTAGTAATTACACTCTTTTTCTGGCTGCCTCATTCTGAACTAGATGGAACCAGTTTAGAGAAACAGCAGGGCAACCAATCAGTGACACAATTAAGAAATTTGATCTAAAAGGTATGAAGCTTAAGATCATTTTCTGTTAAATCATAATTTTGCAGGAAGCATTTCCTGCTCATTCAAGCTTCTATGTCTTTAACACAGTATTTCACTATTCTTTGTAAAGCACTTATAAACACTAATCTACTAAAGTACTGGTATAAACTGTAATTGCACTTTATCTTCTAAGAACACTGGCTAAGTATTGCATTTGTTCTGTATGTAGTCTTGTATTTGTTCTCTTCTCTGTAGGTGTTCCAGTCTTTCTAGGTATTGCATTGTCTTCTTTCTAGGTATCAGCACTGGCCCTGTGTTTATGGCAGTGTTTAAATATAAGAGTAGTTTGGACTTAAACCTGTTTGTACTAGATAGAGATACATACTCTAACCGAACACTAAACACTTCTTTAAGTCGCTCTGGATAAGAGCGTATGCTAAATGCTGTAAATGTAAATGTAAATGTTAATGTGTGACTGTGTCACTAATCTGGCTGAGCAAAAGGCATTGACAAGACTGTGTTGGGCTGTAATACAGAGCAACAGTAGGGACCCTAAAACTGAGCCTTGTGGAACACCATGTTACACTCCTCTTCTCTTCTTCTCTTCCTTCTTCTCTCTCATTCTTAGCCAGTTTTAGTCAATTCAGAATCTCCGCTCAAATCTATCAGTACCAGAAAAGAGATATTTTCACAATCTTATATAAACAGAACATCACTGACCATGTTACCCAGCACTGACTTACTTGTTATTTGTTATATTTAAAAAAGAGCAGTGGGCCCATAATTAGTTCATTACCCAAATGCAGTACCCAACTACTTATGTTGTTGCTACTGTAGGACGACACATGCTCTCTAAAATGTGGTGATTGGTTCCACAGTGGAAGGTGGTTTTTAACAATGCGCTTGTCTTTACTTAGAATATTTTTGTCTCTTTATTTCGTGAGAGAGCAGGAGGCTTTCAGCGATGAGCAGCCGTTCTTTAGTTATAGCAGGAACACAAAAGCAGTCCACTGCAGCTGTCTGCTGAGCTCCAAGAAAAAAAAAAGCCTGCCTCTACAGCTGCGGCTGTTTCCTTTCAAACCTTACCCAATTGGACTAAATGGTTGAATAGGCAATTAAATATCCAAAGTGTATGATGGTCTGCATGCCAAAATCTGATCCAAAATATTAAATAATAAATAAAGCCACTGTCTCTAAGCAGCTAGAGTCCAGTTTGGGGCAGATAATTAGGAGTGCATGATATGAACGTAAAATGGGATGTTTGATAAGGCTGTTGGATTTCACAATGTTGTTACAAGGCGATGCATTGTTATTTACATAGCGTGCCTCTTAACTGAATGTGCCTCACAATACGGACTCTGTCCTGTGTAAACAGAAATGCAGTTTAAATGTATGTGGCTGTGTGACTAGATGCAATTCATACAGTTGGAGAAAGTAAAATACTCACTAGAGGTTCTAAGAACGAATTCATTTCCACTTGGGAGCCAGTCCTGACGTATATAGGTAAACTTAAATCTATGCCTGATAGTACTTAGAAGAGCTCTTTCGTTGAGCCCTTTACCCTTAGTAGTTAATATTCATTTGTAACAATGATATTACTGGTATAAGATACAACCTTAGAATTGAATAGAATAGCGATATTCTAAAGTATTTTATGTAAGTGTTTGTATATGTATGTGCATGTACAGATACACATGTTTAATGGAGACAAATTGGGATATCGGTTACCTTTTGTTGAAATGACTGTGGTTTATGTCTAGTGGATGGATGGATGGATTTTTTTTTTTTTGGGTTGTTTTTTTTTTTTCACCACTTCCCTGTCCAGGGGCTGGGTATGCATATGTTATACGTTGGGAGAGGTGGGCGGGGTTTGAAAGAGACTGAAAATGGAAATATTGACTGATAAACACACCTTGTACTTTGTATGTATCCATATTTCCAATATAAAAATGGCAAAACCATTTATTATTATGCAAAATAATATAAAATACCAATAGCTACTGACATCAGAACATCAAATTATTGTGCATAGGGACACACGGTGGCATGAATTCAAATTAGTGCTTTTATAAAGCCTTAAAAGCTGTTTGACTGCTAAACATGTCCCCTTGTGAACATGTGTAGTCTGTGAACGAGTTTCAGGAGGTGCTTTAGTCTAAAACCAGTCAGGGTGCCTTGCTCAGCTTTGTCTGTTCGTGCTTGCCTCAGGCTACAAATGAGAATACATAAGAATATATTTTTTATTTTCAGTATTATACTACAAAAACATGTGAATACCTATTTAATTCCTTTAAAAACTTTCTCCTGATGATGCTGATTGGTTTTTGTTTTGACAGTAGCCATTGCTGCTTTCTACATTTTACCATACCGTCTATGCATTTAACATACAGCATAGAGAGTGAGAGCAGTCATCACGTTTCATGAAGCATTTGAGCTGTGTTGTGTAATTGGCTGTTTAGCCACATGGTTAAGTTTTTCTCACTCTTGACCTGGGTAAACAACCCCAGTGCAGCAAAACACTTGTTGGGCTTCTAAAGAAATTTGATCTGTTCTCTCATTGCAACCCTTAACAATGTATGTTGTAATAATAATTAAAATGCAATTTATTGCGCATGCCAAGAGCTGGTAAACCGTTTGGAATTATGGGAGTTTCTGCATTAATAACACACAGTATTTTACAGTGCCATATACTTGTACAAGTGGTTCAAACATTTAAATTAAGTGACGAATGGAAATATATTTTGTAAAAAGTAGAATTTCCTTTATTGATATTAAACTTAACCAACTTATGCATTAATGGTCTGCTTTCGATCAGGCACTGCATTTCAAGTTAGATTGAGGTCAGGACTGAAAAAAGACTTTAATCTGTTATTGATTTCCTCTTGTTTTGCTCTGCATCATTATTGTGTTTCATAATGACCGTATTTGAGTCTCAGACAGATGCTTTGGTAGTTTCTTGGATTCTTTTGGTTCCTCAGTGGCTGCTAGCTGTTGAACGTCACCCCACAGTATTGTACGTCCACCACTATGCTTTGCAGTTGGATGACGAACATTATTTCATTATTGATGTATAACCTCAGAGTGACTTTCCATGGTCACTGTATTAACACTGTCATTTTCAAGTGAAGAACATGCCTGCAGATCTTCCACTGATACCCCTATATCACCTGTTTAAGTTGTTTTGAGGTGATGTTTGTAGGGCATACTTTTATTAGATGAGTAGCAACAATGCTGAATTTCTTTAGTCTGATTGTTTGAAGTCTTTGTAGTAATCTCTTTGTTATGAGCTTTGAGAACTGTTTTTTCTCCTAAGGCCATATGAACTCTCTTTTGATCAGACCATATTGCACATAAACAGAAATTAGGGCTGGGGCGACGCGCTGCGCCTACTGAAAGCATGGATTTATCTGTGCATCTAAAGTTGTGGGAGTGTTTCACACAGAAATGCAACAGTGTGGTGCTCTGTCAGCTCTGCACAGTGGAGATGATCACAACAGTACAACTGCTATACACGAGACCTTGAAGACCAAACATCTCGTAGAGCTTCATCAACACAGCAGCAGGACAGCACCTGTTTACCTGTTTATCTTATCTTAGCAGATTATTTTAAGATTATTAACACGTTTCTTTCAGTAGTGTCCCTTGAAAAGTCTCATTGTTAACCGTTTCTTAATCGTCCAGTGTAGAACCTAAAACTTCTCTCGATACTGCGGGAGCTTTAAAACACATAGCTGGTTCTCAAACGGCTCTCTGCCACATTTATAGTCCACAAACTGTCAGATTTTTTTGTGTGTGAGGCATGTAGGCTATGTGTCATTAGTAAAAGTCGAGTCAGAGCGTAGACCTTTAGTCTTTTTAACCATTTATAGATCACATGCGTTTAAGATACCCTTTAATACGTTATGTCTAGGATCGCCATGCGTTTCACTCATGCTTCTTAGCCTATATATATATATATATATATATATATATATATATATATATATATATATATATATATATATATATATATATATAAATATATGCACAAAATCATCCATTGGTTACAAATCCATAACAAAATAATAAAAGATAATTCCTAACACACTCACATTAGAGAAATAAAAAAAATTGTCATTAGATTAATCAACTAATCTGAAAAAATAATCGTTGAATTAATCGTTAGGTGCAGCCCTAAGTAAAATTATATGTTTTATAAGACACAGCATGTTAGAGCAAAATATTAGCATCACTTCAGTTATGAGATGAAGATCACATTTTAAGAGCTATTCAGGCTGCAATCCAGATAATTCCGCAGGGCATTTTTAAACCTTTTCTTACGACTATATATATGTCAGAGCTCGGAACTAATTGGCCTTCACTGCTGTAATTAAACACCATCTAAAACCCAATCAAAACTTCAATTAATGTACACTGTGCTCTAGTTCTAATGTCTGCTGGCTGTGTAGCTCACAACTCCTCTGAGGCCGTTTACATGGCTGTCTGCTCTGTCTGTGCGACAGCTGGGCCCTGTTTACCAGGACCCATAAGAGCAACTCTTTCTTTTCAGCCTTTTAGAAGCCCTTCCTTTCTTTATTCGCCTTTTATAGCTTACGACTTCTAAATCTGTTTGTCCATTGTATAGGACTTTTATTTGTATAACTCGTATTTGAAGTTCTTACGCTGTAGTAGACATCTCCCCGAGCTGTAACTATGAATCAGAAAAAAGGGAGTAGCATCTTGTTCTGAAGCGCTTGCCTGACTTATATATACACTACCGCTCAAAAGTTTGGGATCACGGTGAAATGTTCTTGTTTTTAATGGAGTATCTTCTTCCTTAACACAACAATGGACTGACGGGTCTCTAAAGAAAGTTGTTTCTTTCTGGTCATTTTGAGTCGGTCAGCAAGCCATCAACTGCTGATGCTTCAGATACTAAACTAACCTAGAATGTTGTTCTGCCTTTTATACTCACTTATTAGTAGAATGTTTTTCAGCTGTGCATCACAACTGAGCAAGAGTGTCCTAACAACCAATTAGTCCAATAACATCCTTAACTTGGATTGGCGGCCGTACCAGGAGATTTAGACAGAGGACTGAGAATTGCTGATAATAGGACTATATCTAAAATAAGCCGCTATACAAAAATAGACTTTAATACAAACATTTTTATTCTTTAAAAATCATCTGATACACTTACATTAATTGTGAAATGGACAATATTGTTTGTGAATTGCATGAAATGAAATTCTGGTGATCCTAAATGCTTGGTGGTCCTAAACTTTTGAGCGGTAGTGTATGTATATATATATATATATATATATATATATATATATATATATATATATACACACACACACACACAACACACAGTATAATATCATCTTCTGATGGTAAAATGATGATGCCTTTTTTTGGAAAAGGTAGAGCCATGTGAGTGCTTAAGGGCTCCAGTCTGTAAGGCTCTCTGTGAACTTCAGTATTGATCCTGAAACCACGCTTGTTTGTTTTTATCTGTTTGAAGGTGTAAAGGGGCTTTCAAGTGTATTCCAGTATTCCTGCACACATACTATAATGGGAGGTTGAAGACATGGACCTTCATCCTAAATACATTCTTTAGATATGCCAGTGTGTTAGACATAATGTTGGTGCTTCTTTAAACTGCTGTAAGCCATGTTCGGTTAGAATTGGCCACCAAAGGAGAAAATTTATGAAGAAAATTTTATTTATGTATGAAACAGTAATATGGCAAAATGATAGCATTAGTATTTTTAATAACATCCCTATTCTTAATGACAATACTATCAAAATACAAGTACAATGAATATTGTTTTGTGTTTCATGTACTTTACCGCATTCAGTCCAGTTTAACATGACTGGACATAAGCAATTTTGACTTGTTAAGACTTTGACTTTTAGTTATTATTAGAGATGGATCCATCAGTGTTTTTGAGGCTGATTCCGATTGCCGATCACCTTTCAATGCGATTGGCCGATAGCCGATACAGATCGAGGGCGGGGCTATATGCAGTTATTAGCGCAAGCAATTCATGAAACATGGTCTAAACTGGTTTATTACCATTTTTAACGAGCTCATGTGAAACAGTATAATTAAATTAGAAGTTGGTCTATGTGGGAGTAAACCACTTGATACAGCTCCAGAAGAGCCACATCTGAAAAGTATTTCTACTAGGAACAGCAGAGCGTGGATCCAGGTGGAACATTGAGCGGCAGAATGAACGTCTTCTACAGCCGAGAAGAGCTGCTTATCTAGAACTATAAACTCAATCACTCTGGCTGTGGTTCTTTAGCTCTCTGGCTGCTGCTGCTGTTCTGTTCGTACCGGTCAGATCTAGTCTGCACGGTGTTCTGGGTTATTTGTTTTGTGCTAGCTGTGTGTGCTAGCTCTGCTGTTTACTGATACTCACTGTGTTCAGCTGTGTGGTGTCTCTGAAGTGCTGTATCAGATTAGTAGTGTTGAAAGTCTTTGTCTTGGTTCCAGCGAGAGACGCTGATTTTACTAATTTTGCAAATTTTGCAGATGTTACAAACTGCCCTCGATGAGTCGGAGTCACATACACAGACAGACGACACGTTTTCTCTCCGCACATGCGGTGAACGACGTAGCCTGTTCTCGTGAGGCCGCTGCTTTAGTAAGTCTGTGGAAAATGAATGGGTGTGTATTTCCACCTAGTGGTTCAGGTAGGAATTGCAGGTAGCTGTCTGGAGAACTCCTCTTCCTGGATGAAACGCTAGCTGGAAAAACAGAAATTAGGCTCATTTGTTTAACGTCATTGATCGGCTAAATTGGAGAAATATCGGCCGATCGCCGATCACATATTTTAATTCGATATCGGCCGATACCGATACATGGTCGATCGAACCTTCCTTTTCTATTTATTATGCAATAACTTATGCAGAAACTTAGTAAAAATAGGTGAAATTCCCCTTTAATGCAACTGGACTCTCACGAGAAGAAGAAAAAAATCCATCGGCTTTAACTTTCCGTTCGGGGTAGCGCTGGCGTATTGTGTAACCTCAAGTGTGCTTTCGTCTAGTCATAGTGTAAAGTCGTCATGGAACTTCCTGGTGATACTCTGACCGATGCTGTTGATCATAACTGCTGGACTCCTCGTCATGCCTCTGTGGTTAGTCGATCCCCTGGAGTAAAACTTCAGACTGACTTGTGTTTGAAACATGCTTCCTGAGAAGGGGGGGCTGAGGTTGTGCAACATGTCCAGTCAGTACTGTTGCATGGAAGTGATTTGCTGCAGTGTAACGTGGGCTTCCTGGCTCAGTGTAGTGTAGTTCTGGCTCAGACTAGCGAATATGCTTGAGCTTCTCTTGTGGAAGGTGAGCTGAAATATTAATGCTGTCTGTAGGGCTTTTAGCTGCAGGTATGCTGTAGTCTGATGGAAAAGCAGAGCGGAAAAGCATGGCTTCTCCAACATGTTACCTCGCTGTGGGTGGAAAGCCCAGTGTGGTGGTGATGTTACTAGCAGGAGAGAGAGAGAATCTTTGCAGCCTTACAGCCTCGTGGCTGCTGAATGTGAAGTGATTAGAGTCAAATGAGTGTATGAGCATGGAGAACCACAGAGCTCCTGCAACATCACGCTAAAGATAAAGCTTTTATGGGTTCACGAGTAGAGCCATGTAAACCGTGTAGAACAATTACATAACAGTAAAGTAAGTTTCTCTTTTTTTTAATTTATATTGCATATTTGAACTGCTTTATGTATTTCCTTATTAAATTCGTAGTTCAATCGAATTTTTACAATCAACAGTAAAATATGTAAACTTTTATTAAAAGAAGTACGTCGATCAGTGTCAGAAGGCACATATGAAAGTCTTTTGAGTTTGCTTAAATGAGCATTACAGCCCAAAACTACTTTTTAATATTATTTATATTATTTTCAGAATTATTATAATACAATTCTGCAGTGTAGCACTGTATGACGGCTTGCATTGAGAGCTTTCGTTTGGTATTCTTTATGTGTTTCCATCTCCATTGTGAATCCTAGATGAATAAAAAGGTCTGACTGCTAACATAACCGCTAATGAAGAGACTGATAGATAGAAATATTAAACCTTTTACAAAATTAGTTCACAATCAGAGTTCAAAACTTTAGACTGACCTAACCCTAAATCTTTTGTCTAAAGTGACTTTATGACGTAATTATTTTTATTTAACTGAATAAAATAAAGTAACTGAATATTCAGTTTTGTCTTTGTGTGTTTATGGCTTGTGTAAATACATAATCCTTGTAAATATAGAAGGTCTGAATACTTAATTGCTCATTTAGCTATTTTTCTTTCCCACTGTGGAGCGAGCAGTTTGAGCTAATTTGGTAGAACGCTCCCTATATACAGTGATATTCACTAACCTAACCCTTTAAACTAAAATTCGTATGTCTACAGTGACTTTATGACCGAACTATTTTTATTTTTATTGAAAAAAGTAACTGAATATTCAGTTTTGTCCCTTTACAAAATATCTATTACCAAAAGTCTATTATCTATTGTGGACAAAATGTTATGTTTTGGCAGTGACATGGAAAAATCTAATAGACATTTTCATAGAATGTACCCTATAATAAATATAAATATAATGTTAATATATGTTACACTCTCTCTCTCTGTTTCTCTCTCTCTCTCTGTTTCTCTCTCTCTCTCTCTCTGTTTTAATGGCTTTGTTTAAATAGAAAAAATAGAACAGAAATATAGGAATAGAAAAATAGGATGTATAAATTTCATGCATTTGAAGCAAATGTGTGATGAAGTAGTTTACACTGTGCTTATTGACTGGGGTTTAAGTTTAAACTATTTCTCAGTTACATTGGCTTCATAACTTAAGTGCTGAACTAAAAAGCAAAAGACAAACATCTCTCAGCTGATTGGCTCTATTTGGAAAAAAACTTTTTTTTAAGTTTTCTCTTGAACTCCAGACATTCTGCGGTGGTTGCAGTGTTCGTGACTGAGCTTATGCAGTTCTGGCCCTTCTTGACTGCACTGACAAGTGACTTTACCTGGCCGTACTGCCTGCCAATCATGTTTTATTGACGCTACCTTACATGGCTGTGTAAAAGTGCTCTGAAGTTGTGACAGTGGCTTAAAGCTGCCAGAAGCTGAACCTCTCAGCGCAGTTTACACACACCAGAGAGGATTAGCAGACCTCGGGTGACCTGCGGCCTCTCAGACTGGATTTGAACGCTGACATTTAACCAGATGCTGTATTTTGGAGGTGCAGAGAATAATTCCAGTGTTCCTGATTTTGATAAGACTGGTCATTAGGGGTTGGGGTTGGCTTTCCACGTGCTTCCGCATGGGGAGGTCCATGCTCAGAGGAGTGCCTATGAGATATGGCCGTTTAGACTGGTTATGAGCGTATTGATCCAACAGAGTGTTGGAGTGCTGCTCCTGCCAGCACTCTCTCTACCCAGTCATTTCCTGAAATTACTTTAGCTTCAAATAGCACAGCCTCTTCCACTTGCTTTGCTTTTATGGCTTTGCTTTTCTATACTGCGTACTGCAGGCGCTGTATTTTATGCTAAGATCAAATTAGTTGGCTAGATTTTAAATGTTACTCCTGTTCTTCTCACTGTCTCTGCCAGGATTGTGTTTTCAGTCACTTTAGTGGGATGTGAGGATGACGGCAGCAGATTAGTTGTTTCCTGTCAGTGATTAAACGAGGTGGTGGCACTGGTGTCTTAACGTGTTTAGTTTGAAAATGTCACTGCTTCTGCAGATTGCTCTAATTTGCATCCCTAAGTGTAATTACTTTGTGCTTATAGGTTAATTATGCTCGTGTCCAGTCATCCAGAACCTTAAGCATCTTATTATGAAGCGGTTACAAAGGCTGATTTCTGTTGTTGATAATATAGGTTGGCTCTATGTTTGTTTTTTGTTTCTGAAGTTGTTTATGAAGTCCTTTATTTGTAGTGCTCTTGGGTGCCATCAGGGATTTTTTTTGACCTGGCCGATACTGTAAACCTTCTCTTGTGCCTCTGAGCCGATATTCTGTCACGTCCCGCCCTCTGCTGGTCAGTGTGAGTATTGCTGATGAGCACCTCATAGATATTGTTACAGTTATATTCAAATACAGTCACCTTTTACATTGTTTTATAATGAAATGTCCAATAAAAGTGGTAAAAGTGGTCCATGTGCAATAAAATGTTGTAACATACATTAATTCCCTGCTTTTAGAGATTTCACACAAAGGTTTGGTAGCAAAAGTGATGGTATACTGTGTGTGTGTATGTGTATATATATATATATATATATATATATATATATATATATATATATATATATATATATATATAGGACTGTGATAATGACCGCATTACCACAGCATTGCGGTTACATGATGCCATTACTGAGTCACTACTGCATTTATTTATTTATTTATTAATAAATAAATGTATTTTTTTGCTGGTGGAAATTGATTTGCTATCAATATGCATGCCTTGCATCAGTTTACTACTTTGCTGACAATCCTTTGGTAGTGAACTGAAAGTACTTTGCTGTAATATAGCTGAGCTCTTCTAATCTAAAAGACTGACTGGGATGTTATCTGATGTGGCTTTCTGTGGTCTAGATGTGGCTTAAAAGTAGGTGGTGCTCTGTCTTGCCCTTAGAAATTGAGTAGTGCTCAGGGTAACAGAGTAACATAGTATTATTGCTTAAAAAATAAAACAGGGATGTTGGAGGGATGTAGCGGCGTTAGGGCGTTGGCGGTAAACCACCAAACCCTGGAGACACAATGCTTTTTCACTGCAGTAAAAAAAAATCCATACTGTCACTAGTGGTGGATCCTGCAGTGATCCTGACTCACCAACCTCACCAACACTGCTACATTAATTCAGCACCACACACGCTACCCTGCCTTCACTATGTCACTGCAACTGCTATGCTAAGAATGATCCACCTTCCAACAGTAAGTGATTCTGTGGTTGGAAACTGCAGAGATACCAAATCACTTGTGTTTGCTAGAGCAGGTGATTACTCTGCTACCTGGTGTGCCCCCAATAAGGGAACCGAGATTGGTTGCTGGTTCGTTAAATGCAATACCAACCCAAGACGTCTAAATGAACCTTTCTGCATAATTTCTTTGGTACATGGAAAAGATGAGCATGTGTTTATTGTCTCGTCATAAGCTCTAAATTTGTAATTATAAAACAGTTTCTGTAAGTCTGAGCCACATTTGAAGTCATCATAAAATACTCAGTATTCACATTTGACTGCACATATAGATAATGTTGTTTATTATTTTAACATAGTTCTTTAGTAAACTGCTCCAGGCTATCCTACAGGGATTTTAGCCCGCTTTGTTTCATGCCAAAGCACTGTAACACTCTAATATGCTCTAATATCACAAGACAAAAAATAGATAGAACCTATGAGCTCTAATAGAAAAGAGAGCAGCATCATTTAGAAAGTGAAGTGGACACTATCATAGGTATTGTCTGCTTAATCACTTGTGACTGATACCCATATGACTTTGCTTTAGTGATGCTTTTTGATTTGATGTTAAGTATTATTGTGCACCATAAGTAAACCAGAACTAAACTAAACCAGTCTGTGGTATTCACTGAGACCAGCTGCCATTTAAATAAATAAATAAATACATTTTTTGTGTTTTCATTCATTTAGCTGTCACCATGCAATAAGCTGTACACAACTTAAAACCAAATCATGGCAACTGTTGGTGTTTGTTTTAGCCAATTAAATTTGGCATTGGTTAGGTTTATTACAGCAGGAACCGAACGCCAAGAAACTCAGTGCGTGGATGCAGTATCTTCTGAAAAGCTGAGAAAAACTTTGCCAACCTTCTAAATTTAGAAACTGACTGTTGGAACTCAGTCCTATTATGTTTGTAAGTAGATGAAGATGTATTGTATTATGGCAAAGGGAAAGTCAGAAGTGCAGACCCAAACTTATCATTACAGAACATATATTGAAAGAGAGTTGTAAATGATTGTATAAAGTGAGATGTGTAGAGATTTTGCTGATGTTTTTAAAGGATAGTTGAACTAGGTGTAGTTTTTCTGATCTTGATCCTAATCTTGATGTTGGCGGGTGTGATCTTGCTCTGATTAGGAATTGTTTTTTCTTTGTCTTAGTTGTCATAAGATTGATAGTCATGATGAGTCCTAGTCTTGGATTAGATAAAGGTGGTCCTGTGATACAGTCTATAATTGTTCACCTATACAGTAGATAGGTTGATGTGGCTATAAGATAGGGTAGTGGTAGGGCTGTGTGTTGGCAAGAACCTGGCGATACAATATGTATTGTGATACAGCGGTCACGATTCAATATATTGTGATATACTACGATACTGCAAGCAAAGTGATATATTGCGATGTTTATTTACAAACACACCACTATATGCACAGATGCTTGCCAATGCTTGCAATAGCATTGCACCCTTGTGCTGCTTGTTTATGTTGCAGTGGAATTGGGTTATAAAAAAATGGATTATAATCCTGCCATCTAGTGGTCACAACGGTTTGCATGTAAACTATTAAATAATAATCGATACTGTTTTTTTAAGAATCGATACAGTATCGCTGAGCATAATCTATTCAATATTTATATATTTTCTTACACCCCTAGTGAGTGGAAGTATATAAAGCAGATGGATGAACATGAAAACGAACGTAGTGTGGCATTTTAGGCTACGTCATGGCATGCTCATCAAACATAAACCTGTTCCGCCATCCAAAGCCTTTATTCCTCATAGCTCACAGCCGTCTGTGCGATTCCTCCGGGTTGTGTTGCCTGGGGACGTGTGTGTGGGATTTTGTGCTTGTTTGTGTTTATAGCTGATGTCACACACTCCATGGTTGAATAACCTCAGGGGCTTGAGGTGGCAAGATGATTGGCATGCGGGAGAATTTGTTTTAAATGATGAGTAATATTTTGTTGAGTGGAGCCAGATTTCTGTGCCTTTTCCGTGGGTTGATTTTAAGTAGTAAGTACTAACAATACTGAACATTAGTCATGCAGACGGCCTCAGTCTCAGTTTGATCATATACAGTTGCATAATTTATTTTAAGGGGCCAAGTTTTTTCTCCCTTGACGTATGCCTATGACATTTGTGTGGGTTTATGTACCTAAAGCAGTCCTATTCTATTTTTACACCATCCTTTTCTTATCCTCTGCTTATCCCCTTAGAATATATATTATTTGCACCATTAATGTATGTAAATTACCTCAAATCTGATCAGCCACCTTGTATTGGGACTCATTCTGAATACAGTCCATGCTAAACTGGTTCTTATAGACCTTTGTAGTCAGCATCATGGCCACCTTAGTTACTCAGGGTTACTTAGTTACTTAGAGACTAAGCTGATTCCTCTATAGGGGAAAATAAATGTGATAAACAGTAACGTTCCAGGCTTTAAGTGTATTGTTCTCATGCATGTTTTCCCCAGGATATCACTGGATCCTCTGAATTATGAGGTCATTAAGGAGTCGAAATACAAATGTTGTTATAAGTAAGCTAAGCTTGCAGTGTTCTGAACTGGCAAACAAGATTACTAGCAACCTCACCAAAATACCCCAGGCGAACCAACAAGAATTGCCAAATATTGTGGTTATGTTGCTTCTACAGTAGTAGACTATAGTTTGAGTAGTTTATGTCATTATATAATAGTGGACTTACTTTTATGAAATATTATTTCATTGTGCAGAACAGGTGACTATCATGTATGTTACGTTATTTTTATTTCTGTTGTTGAAGAAGCAATTTGTAAGATTACACAACCTGTCAAATGCATACTTCAAACAGTAGGGGGCAGCACATTACCAGAAAATGCACACTTCAGTTCCGCCTCCCACTTCAGTTCTTACTGTTCTAGGAGAAACATTTTAGCATCAAATGTTATGCCTTTACTTGCCAAGTACTGTCTCCAGTAATATAAAGCTAAGCCTTTGTTAACTCTTCTTTGCTTTAATCACTTAAATCACTTTTTTTGCTTCCTGCCAAATGTGTTTCTGTCGTCCTTGTGTTTACCGTACCTTCATTGGCTACCTGTCCTTAAATGATATAACCGGTAGAGGTGTAAGAAAATATTGAAAATATCGAATATCGGGATATTATGTTTTGTGATACTGTATCGATTCTCAAAAACACAGTATCGATACACAGATTCCTGGCAGATGGTGAATCGTTGTGTGTTGTGTTTAAACCTCTGGATGCAGTGTTGTCCATTTTCCATTTCCATTTTCCATTTCCATTTTTAGCTCCACTCCAACATTAACAAGCAGCCCAAGGGCGCAATGCTATTGTAAGCGTTGGCAAACCTGTTCATATAGTGGTGTGTTTTAATAGTGGTATTTGAAAATCTCAATATATCACTTTGCTTGCAGTATCACAGTATATTGCAATATATTGAATCATTACCGCTGTATCACGTAACGTATTGTATCATCAGGTTCTTGCAAATACACAGCCCTAATAACCTTCAAAATGACAGAAGGTTAGAATACTTTGTCAGATCTGCGCTACTTCTTCACGCTGGTTGGCTGGTTATCATGACTAATTTCAGTGAATATCATTGCAGCACATGTCTTTGACATACTGTTATTTCTTTAGATACAATTAATAATTAGTGTTAACACCTTGTAATTTAGAGGTGAAATGAGAGCTGGCATCTGGTTTGGAATACTTTAGTTAGCAGTGGATTAAGAAACTGCCATTTATATTTGCCTATGCTTTGACACATGCTTTGAGTCCTTATATAGCCATGATGTTGACTACTAAAGAACAAATGACCTGGAGAGAGCTGAGATGTTGTAGGCAGAATGTATGGATATATACATGTAGGCTGAATGTAGCATGAGCTCTGGCTCTGTACAGTAAACCTCAGGGATTGTTTCTCAGAGAATGTGGTTATGCTGGATGCCAACATTGCGCACGAGAACCTGGTATATGATTTGCGTCTGTAGGTATAAGATCACAGTAAGACTTAACAAAGGCTTCAAAGCAGGCAGATGGGTTGACCTGCATTTGTGTCGAGAAAGGGGAGGAGGGGTGACAGAGAGCTTTAGTATTTGTGTTTTGATGCGTAAAGCTGTGTGTGTGTGTGTGGACACTGAAGGAATGAGATGCAGTACACACATACTGACTTGCATGTGTGTGCGTATGTGTTTGGCAACACCTACACCATCATTAGCCGCCACAAAAAGCCGCTTACCCTTTACTGTGTGACACACTCCGCACACAAGGTACTCTTTACACACGCACACCTATACACACATGTACGTGCTCTGTGTCTTCTAAAGCCTCAGGCATTGCACTGCTTCCACGCACTGTGTGCACTTCTTGTTGAAGTAAGGATTAATGATAATTAGCTCCAGCCTACGTTTGATTCTGTTAAACAGAGCGAAGTGCACACAGCTTCATCCCTCTACAGCCTTCCCACAGTTTGGGAAGCTCTATAACTTTTCAGTAAGATTTTTTTTCTGGTTTTAGAGTTGGGATTGAGGCTATCACCATTACTTGGCTGAACTTGATTGATCAATGGAAAATACATACATCCAAGTATATGCAAAAGTTTAAAAAGTCTACTGAGAACATACTTCTGCACATTGTAGTGCACAGTTGCTGTTTATTTGATGAATAAAATCTATTAGAAGAAATAAAACAGGATGGACTTTGTGCAAGAAGTTATGGAGTATTTTTTATATTTTTTCAGTATGTTACACTAAAAATAGCAGAATAATGGTTGTTTGAAGGTTGGTCTCAATAAACATAAAAAAAATCAACAAAAATTATATCTATACGCTAAAAAATACCAGTAAGAGTCCTTGGGCAAGATTCCTAACCATACCTTCACCTACCTGTGTAGGCTTATCCATGTGTAGTCACTCTGGGTAAGGGCCAAGTCAAGTCAAGTTTATTTGTGTAGCACTTTTTACAACAATGTTGTCACAAAGCAGCTTTACAGGAGTTTAAAAGCATGAAAACATGAATCACAACACTTTATCCACTGTGAGCAAGCCAGAGGCAACAGTGGCAAGGATGCAAGGACAGTTTATTAAACTAAAGCTGAGTCTGAAGGTAAAAGACACTGCACAGGTGCTACATCAGGATGATACAGTGATGCAGTCAAGGATGGAGCAAATGGCACGAATGGAGAACTGGTTGGTGCCGGGTGACGGGGGGCCCTTGCGGTCAGTCCTTTACAGTATTCGGCACGTCAGGTGGGCGGTTATTACCTCAGAAAGAGAAAAGAGACTGAGTTGGTTCTGGTTTGGGTTAGAACAGAGACAGAGTTGGTTCTGGTTTGGATTAGTACAGATACAGAGTTAGTTCTGGTTTGGGTTAGTACAGAGACAAAGTTGGTTCTGGTTTGGGTTAGTACAGAGACAGAGTTGGTTCTGGTTTGGATTAGTACAGATACAGAGTTAGTTCTGGTTTGGGTTAGTACAGAGACAAAGTTAGTTCTGGTTTGAGTTAGTACAGAGCTAGAGTTAGTTCTGGTTTGGGTTAGTACAGAGACAGAGTTAGTTCTGGATTGGGTTAGTACAGAGACAGTTAGTTCTGGTTTGAGTTAATACAGAGACAGATTTAGTTCTGGTTTGGGTTAGTACAGTGACAGAGTTAGTTCTGGTTTGGGTTAATATAGAGACAGAGTTAGTTCTGGTTTGAGTTAGTACAGAGACAGAGTTAGTTCTGGTTTGGGTTAGTACAGAGACAGAGCTAGTTCTGGTTTGGGTTAATATAGAGACAGAGTTAGTTCTGGTTTGGGTTAGTACAGAGACAGAGTTAGTTCTGGTTTGTGTTAGTACAGAGTCAGAGTTAGTTCTGGTTTGGGTTAGTACAGAGACAGAGTTAGTTCTGGTTTGGGTTAGTACAGAGACAAAGTTGGTTCTGGTTTGGGTTAGTACAGAGACAGAGTTGGTTCTGGTTTGGATTAGTACAGATACAGAGTTAGTTCTGGTTTGGGTTAGTACAGAGACAAAGTTGGTTCTGGTTTGGGTTAGTACAGAGACAGAGTTGGTTCTGGTTTGGATTAGTACAGATACAGAGTTAGTTCTGGTTTGGGTTAGTACAGAGACAGTTAGTTCTGGTTTGAGTTAGTACAGAGACTGAGTTAGTTCTGGTTTGGGTTAGTACAGAGACAGAGCTAGTTCTGGTTTGGGTTAATATAGAGACAGAGTTAGTTCTGGTTTGGGTTAATACAGAGACAGAGTTAGTTCTGGTTTGGATTAGTACAGAGACAGAGTTAGTTCTGGTTTAGGTTAGTACAGAGACAGAGTTAGTTCTGGTTTGGGTTAATATAGAGACAGAGTTAGTTCTGGTTTGAGTTAGTACAGAGACTGAGTTAGTTCTGGTTTGGGTTAGTACAGAGACAGAGCTAGTTCTGGTTTGGGTTAATATAGAGACAGAGTTAGTTCTGGTTTGGGTTAGTACAGAGACAGAGTTAGTTCTGGTTTAGATTAGTACAGAGACAGAGTTAGTTCTGGTTTGGGTTAATATAGAGACAGAGTTAGTTCTGGTTTGAGTTAGTACAGAGACAGAGCTAGTTCTGGTTTGGGTTAATATAGAGACAGAGTTAGTTCTGGTTTGGGTTAGTACAGAGACAGAGTTAGTTGTGGTTTGAGTTAGTACAGAGGCAGAGTTAGTTCTGGTTTGGGTTAGTACAGAGACAGAGTTAGTTCTGGTTTGGGTTAGTACAGAGTCAGAGTTAGTTCTGGTTTGGGTTAGTACAGAGACAGAGTTAGTTCTGGTTTGGGTTAATATAGAGACAGAGTTAGTTCTGGTTTGAGTTAGTACAGAGACAGAGTTAGTTCTGGTTTGAGTTAGTACAGAGACTGAGTTAGTTCTTGTTTGAGTTAGTACAGAGACTGAGTTAGTTCTGGTTTGGGTTAGTACAGAGACAGAGTTAGTTCTGGTTTGGGTTAGTACAGAGTCAGAGTTAGTTCTGGTTTGGGTTAGTATAGAGACAGAGTTAGTTCTGGTTTGGGTTAGTACAGAGTCAGAGTTAGTTCTGGTTTGGGTTAGTACAGAGTCAGAGTTAGTTCTGGTTTGGGTTAGTACAGAGACAGAGTTAGTTCTGGTTTGGGTTGGTACAGAGTCAGAGTTAGTTCTGGTTTGAGTTAGTACAGAGACAGAGTTAGTTCTGGTTTGAGTTAGTACAGAGACTGAGTTAGTTCTTGTTTGAGTTAGTACAGAGACTGAGTTAGTTCTGGTTTGGGTTAGTACAGAGACAGAGTTAGTTCTGGTTTGGGTTAGTACAGAGACAGAGTTAGTTCTGGTTTGGGTTAGTACAGAGTCAGAGTTAGTTCTGGTTTGGGTTAGTATAGAGACAGAGTTAGTTCTGGTTTGGGTTAGTACAGAGTCAGAGTTAGTTCTGGTTTGGGTTAGTACAGAGTCAGAGTTAGTTCTGGTTTGGGTTAGTACAGAGACAGAGTTAGTTCTGGTTTGGGTTGGTACAGAGTCAGAGTTAGTTCTGGTTTGGGTTAGTACAGAGTCAGAGTTAGTTCTGGTTTGGGTTAGTACAGAGTCAGAGTTAGTTCTGGTTTGGGTTAGTACAGAGACAGAGTTAGTTCTGGTTTGGGTTAGTATAGAGACAGAGTTAGTTCTGGTTTGGGTTAGTACAGAGTCAGAGTTAGTTCTGGTTTGGGTTAGTACAGAGACAGAGTTAGTTCTGGTTTGGGTTAGTACAGAGTCAGAGTTAGTTCTGGTTTGGGTTAGTACAGAGTCAGAGTTAGTTCTGGTTTGGGTTGGTACAGAGACAGAGTTAGATTTGGTTTAGGTTAGTACAGAGGATGAGGAGAGTTTAGAGTGTAGCTGGTGACTCTGGCAGATCTGCTTATAAACAGAATGAACTAAAAGGAGAGAAGCTGCGCAGGTGCTACATCTGGAGGAAGCAGTAATGCAGTCGAGGTGTAGCAGAAAGAGGAGAACTGGTTGGTACTAGGTGGTGAGGAGGCCCTGAAGCTCGGACCTCCAACAGTATTTGGCCGGACAGGTGGGCGGTTATTACCTCTGAAAGAAAGAGAAAAAGACAAACAAAGTTAGCTCTGGTTTAAGAGCCTCTGCCATATGCCGTTATTTTAAATGGAAAACACAATGTAGTGTATTTTGTCTGGCTTACACAACCGACATGCAAAAAGCTGATGAGGTTGTGTAGTTAATTAGGAGATTCTCGCTCTTCTTCTTATGGAAGCGTAAGCTCCTCATTTGTTCCATCCCAGTAGCCCCTCGCCTGAGTGACCTGCTGGTACACGCTGACACATGACTGCCCTTTTAACGTAGCAGATTGTACTTTACAATCTTTGTAACTGAGTGAATCGCGGTGTGTGTGTGTGTGTGTTTTGTGTGTGTGTGTGATACATTAGCATGTTGTTTGAAGCCAGTGATGTTGCCCATAGCGTAACTTAAATATTGTTGCTGATTGAAGTGTGCTTAAAGAACTGCATGAGTCATCAAACATCCTTTGTTTGCACAAGCGCATCAAATGCAGTATGCAAAGTGATTATGTTCCATTTAGAGCTGCCTCCTCTGAAGTGTCAGCTTCTCTGAGAGAAAGTGAAGAAAGGCTTGCATTAGGGTGATCAGATGTCCCTGTTTTCTGGGGACAGTTCTTGTTTTTGATGGCCCAGTTATTAAACTGTGAATTAAAAAGGTCCTAAAAAGACCTGCTTGTTTTTGCCAACAGAGGGAGCCGCTGATATCTATCAACTGCCTGCTTGTGGCTAGTTTTAAAGAATGTTGTTGTGTGAAACTCAACCATATCCTAGTGAGTCCACAACATCACCACAAACGTGTTTTCAAGACACAAGGTAACTCAGGGATTAACAGCAGAGATAAAGTTATGGCCCTAATTTGTATAGGTATAGCAATTACTTGAATATAGACAAGCATGCAGCAGTTTTTTAATCTCTTTCAGCCATCCATATATAACATATGGCATATGTTTATCACAGCTGTCTGTTTCTGTTCAGAGCTAGCCCAGGGGTGTTTAGGACCTACATATTGGACTTTAGCCATGGGTTTTTTTGACCAAATTATGAAAACCAATGAATCCTTTGTGTAAGTACAGCAGTTACCATAGTCACAATACGTAAAACCTTTGCAGATTAAAATAAATATTTTAATTAGAATTTTTAATTAGAACTAGAATGTCCCTGGTTTTTGTTTCAGAATTTTGGTCCATGTACTCTGGCACAAAACCAGTAGACTGCAGAGACAGAACTGTCTCTTAACTTCGGGCACATAATTACTCACTTTACAATTTCAAATGCGCAGACTGTTTTGTTTTGTAGTGAAATATTTCTTCAGGTCAGACGGTGGTTTTAACCCCATATTCATCCCAAGTTACAGTTGAGGTTTGTATAAATTGTATGATAACAGCGAGGTCTGAGATTTTTGAATGCTTTTCGTAGCTGAAGCGTGTTAAGTGTGTGACACCTGCTCTCTGTCCCCACAAAAGTTGTGTAGTATACACCCAGCTTTTAAGTCTACAAGTTAACTAATCAGCTGATGCATTCCTAATTGACTGATTGCATGTATTTATTGTTTTATTAATGTATTTACTCATTTCTTTACCTTATAAGTCTGTTTTCACATGAATCATGTATTGGGTACTGATGAATTAAGTGGTTACATCTGAAAAAGTGCTCAAAATGTAAGACTTTGTTACTTTACCGGGCTGAAGCAGCACAACTCTGATTTTATTTTGCCTTATTGTGGCAGATTTTTTTCAGAGCTGTGTAAACACACAAATGTGATCATTTTAAATCAGGTTGGAGCCACTTGTGTGATTCTAGATCGGATACATATTTGACTTGTGGTTGGACCTTAACGAGAACAATAAGAACATTATTCTTGTGATTTTTGTCCACTGCATGCATAAAATAAATAATTAATTTATTTTATATTCTATCTGTTATTGTTGTTGTTACTGTCCTGTTTTGCCTTGTGCACATGTAAAATAGCTACTGGATGCTGTCAGGCGTGGTGGCTGGAGCAGACGAAAGTGGCGGACACACTCGCACACTTTTAAATAACAAAAAGATTTTAATAAGTAAAACAAACGAAAATCAAACAGACAGATTACAGAGAGCTACCACAACACTTTATCTACACTACCATACAACCGTACATACATACAATGACCAACAAAGACTGAGGGCAGACAGAGGGTGTAAATAACAAAGACTAACAAGAGAAAACAGGTGACGGGACTAAACACTAATGAAAAACAGGTGTGACAGGCGGGGCTAGGGCGGAGACAAGGAGCACATGATCAAAACAAACACCACGTGGACATGACTGGACGTAAACAGGGACTTGGACAGGGCAGGACGAGCAGGGCGTGACAGATTTCTTAAATTTCCCTCTGGGATCAATAAAGTATCTATTCATCCATCCATCCATCTATCTGTCTGTCTATCTATCCAGCTATCTATCATTATTCACTACACACAGGAAAATATCAAACTTCAGTTGCGCTTGCCAAGTCTTTTTTTTTTTTAAAGCTGTTCAAGGCGAATGTATTTTGTGACTAAAGTCTGTTCACTTAGTTTGTTTGTTGTCATGATGCATGTGGTTCATTTATGTGGGGATGTGGTTTCAGTGCAGAGGTTTGCTTAACGACTGAGGCAAGTCTCTTAACCACACAAATGTGAGCCATTAATTTAGTAAAATCAGATCTGAACAAGAAATCGGAATTGAGCCCTGAAGCTTGTAATGCGTAAGTAGCTTAAGGCTGCACATAGGTCTGTCAACTAGCCGCCTACTCGTGAGGTGCAGGGTTTAAAAGGTGAAGTAAAATAATGGAGCTGCCAGCAAGACAAAAAAGAAAATTAGTTAAGCAATAAAGAGAAAGTGGTGTTGAAAAATGAAGTTCCCAAAACATTCTACAGAGCTGTAATTCTACTCTGAGCTGGAAAGCAGACCTTATGAAATTGTGAGACAGATGGATATATCATGGCCACATTAGAGTATTTTTTTGCACTGCATCTTCTGTAATCCTGAGAGTGGAAACGGTTTTGTTCTGTTGGTATTCTTTCACAATATAAGTGCTCTGTCTGCTACCACTGTTTGAGGAAGTTTCTTATCACTTTAATCATTACACATCAGCTGCTCTTTATATATATATATATATATATATATATATATATATATATATATATATATATATATATATATATATATATATATATTTTTTTTTTTTTTTTTTTTGAGGCCAATTCCGATCACCGATCACTTTTCAACGCGATCGGCCGATAGACGATACCGATAGAGGGCGGGGCTATATGCCACGGCAGGGTTACATGTAGTTATTAGTGCAAGCAACTCATGAAACATGGTCTAAACTGGTTTATTACCATTTTTAACGAGCTCATGTGAAACAGCATCATATTTTTAACAAAACTAGACATAAATAAACAAACTAAGTCATACAAATATCGCCAATACTACAATCATTAAATTTAGACCTCTAATTTAAAACAAAAAAATCAAATTAAATAAATGCAGTCAAAACTGCAGTCCTTAAACGCAGACTCTGTTATTTTAAACAAAAGACTGCAATCATTAAATGTAGATCTTGAATTGTTGCTGCTTCGTACCGGTCAGATCTGGTCTGTACGGTGTTCTGGGTTATCTGTTTTGTGCTAGCTGCGCGTGTTAGCTCTGCTGTTTGCTGATACTCACTGTATTCAGCTAGCTGGGAAATACAGAAATTAGGCTCATTTGTTTAACGCCATTGATCGACTCTCGGGATTGGCTAGATTGGAGAAATATTGTCCGATCACGGATGTAACATAAACATAAACATAACATGTAACATAAACCTGTTCAATTTCTGGTGATCTTTGAAATTCCAAATATCTAAAGAGCAATCAAGTAGCGATTCAGTGAAAGCACACAAGACAGTAAAATAATGCCTAACTCCTGAAAAAGAAAGGAAGAGACAAGAGGTTACAGTGATGGAGAGATGACAGAAGATTGGGAGAAGGATTCTGAAGAGAGAGAGAGAGAGAGAGAGAGAGTAAGACAGAGGCAAGGAAGCTGAGAGCAGTGGATGCATTCAGTCACTATGTGTGTGTGTGTGTATGAGGCGGACCCTTTGCTCAGTCAGGAGTGAAGCGTCTCTTGCCGGCTGGATGTGTGTGCTTTTGCTGTTTCTCGACGTCAGCGGTCCTGGAGCTACAGGCACTCTCTCGCTCGCGCACTGCTAGTGGAATGTCTCCTATTGTGAAAAACCCGGACTGCTTCTCGCCCATGCTCTGCCACTGCAAAGTTGCCTGCCATGACAACACCCTGTCTCTGATGTTTGGATGTAAGGTACGCTTCTGCTCTCGGGGCGGCGCTGGGGCTCAGATGGCTCTATCAACTTTTACCAGGCTTTGGTAACACTGTCAGTACTAGCTGCAGTTGTGAGTGAGGATAGTGAGTTTTGCTGCTACTTTATGTGGTCGAGTGTAGTCCTGGTCGAAGATTTCTTGTCTTTGTTTATTTCTTGTCTTTGTTTATTTTTTTTATTTTTCTTGACTTGTTTATTGACAAATTGTTTAAACATGTGTAGGACCATTGATTTAAATCTAGCAAGAGCCTGTGCTGCGTGTTACTGTGTCAGAAGGTGATTCTGACTGTATCTTCACGTACAGCCACTGTGGGTTGTGCCGTACCTGTGTATAGGGGTGTGTTTTGCTTTCCTCATGCACGGTTTGTTTGTCTCTAGCTCCCAGAGTCTACTGGCCTGCACCCTAATTACGGGATTCATCACTAAAATACTCAATCATGACACCACAAGGATACCACAGTTTGAACATACCTGTTGGATTAAAGCATGTATTGTTGCTGTAACTTATTTTTGCAATTGATAGATAGATTTGGAACTAAATATATGTTAAAACCTGCACATATTTTTTTTTTGCCTACACAAAAGTATATATATATATATATATATATATATATAGTTCAAACCTTTGTTGTTTAGTTTTGAGTTATGAGCCTAATGTAACCAACAAGCAATGAAAGCTTAAAGCAACTGTGCAAAGTCACACCTAACTCATCCGACACTAGCCTCAAACCTAGTCAAGCTGTAAAATAGACTTGTTTATGTTGTTTCTGACACTGTGTTGTGCTATTATCTGTGAAATGGAAAAAGAAATACAGAAAATTCAAAACTAACATTGCATATTTCTTAATCCAAATTTTGTTAGTAATCCATGGAACATGCTCACATAGATTTGAGTATTAGATAACTCCTGGTCTACATAGTTAATAACATTAGTAAGAATATTTAAATCCTGAATTATGTCAGGCATGTATTTGGTTTTAATGTCTCTCCTAAAGTGTTTTGTTGCTATCTCATAGGTGCTGCTTGCTTACTTGTCAGTACTGTGTTCTGTTTTTACACATGCACAAACTGAATAATCTAAAAGCAGTCAGAGTAAAAGTGAAAACGGAATTCATTTTTCAGCTTTCTAGGCCTTCATCTCATATAAGAAATCAGAGTGCACTGTTTTTATGACCACAGATTCAATTATGAAGTGCATGTAAACACACTCATAGTCATACAGTGTCAAGGACCATATAAGCAAGTCTGTTGTAGGTTACTTTGAGATTAGAGTCACATGTGATGATTAGGCATGCACTTGAACACTTTACACTGTGAAACTGACGAAGAAATCTTTAGAGAACAGACGTGTTGTTTATGTAACTCTACCTTTTATTTATTAGATTAATAGATTTGTCAATAGATTTATTTCAGCATGTGTAACTGCAATATGTAGCACTGTTCGATTCATGATAATACATTTTCTTAATATTTGGAGCAAAGCATTTGAACAAAGGAATAGTTACTAATAACTAACAGTTACTCTCACAGTGTAGTGATATATATATATATATATATATATATATATATATATATATATATATATATATATATATATATATATATATATATAAACTTTTTATACATATATATAAACTTTCTAGAAACAGCACTTATTCTGTAATTTAAAACATGGCACTTAAGTTAGCACACACAAGTTCTATATAATAATAAGACCAAGTTTAGATTTAAATATCTCATTATTTATTTTTTCTCTTACGGACTTATAAGTAATAGTCGTTATGTGTTTAAGTAACTGTAATGAATTTACAAAAACGTTACACTACTTTGTAACAGAAAAGAGTGATCTCATTGCTTTCTACTGTGCTACCCTAACGCTGGTTCCTTCACCACTTACTAATGACACTAGAGCTGGGAGGCAGGAGGAGTACTGGAGTGAGTTGGTAATTGGTGCTGATCGCAAACTTTGGTGTTTAAACTGTTTCATTAGATAGTATTCTCCATGATGCGGTATCACAACCAATGACTGTGATATCACAGTGTCACAGTGTGCGGACGTGTCTAAGCTGATTGACTGCATTTGACGTAAGAGAATTTACATTGAACTAAAGATAGCGTGAATAGCCTAGCCTAGTCTTTACCATAAATCCCTCCCGATCTGTGTGCAAATTGGCCATTTTAAATTGGGCTCTAATTAGGGGCAGAGTAGAGAGTGAGACCTCTGGGATAGAGCCAGCGTTGTTTCCTTCCTCACGGTGCACTGGAGCTGGCTATGGACTGGGATCTGCTCCCTTAACAAGCCACCCTTAGTCTCTCAGCCATGTATTAGACCTCTGTATGTATGTGCGTAAGAGAGAGCTGCATTTCTGCATATGTATGTATGAGGATTGATTTTTAGGGTAGCACTGACAAGTATGTCTTCGAACTAACCCAGAAATAAGCATCAAGTGTTAATGTGAAGCTGCTTTCCAGGAAAAGGAAAAAAGCAGAAGATTGCAATTTAGCTCCAGGTTCTACTGTGACCTCCACATTGCACATGTTAATGCCCTTAACATCAGCACGAGACATACACTGACCTCCTCACTTTACAGACCACGAGCATATCAGGGTTCGGGGCATGTTTAGAAATGGTTCTTTGGAGCGATATCAAAGAAGAACCACTTTTGGATCCCTGAAAAACCTTTTTAATGAACGTTTGGGGAGTTTTAAAGCCTCTATGCCATTTACAGATTTATCGCCGACTGTATGTTCAATCCCACAAGCATTTAGGAGCCTTCAATTTTTAAAAGTGCAGTGGCATGCTTGTCTATAGAACCTGCTGAAGTCAGCATCCTCTTGACAGCACTTTGTTTCTGCCTCATGTTTTCCTCTGTGGCCTGCTTTTCTTTCCCATTTGGACAGCTTCATAGGCTCCCACACCATCCTCAGTACATATATTAGAAGGCACAGGAGAAGGTAGCATTTACATTGATTAATGTTCAAAGTCAGTGTAGCATGAAGAGCATGTTAAAATGGCTCTGGAGAGATCCTGCTCAAACGTTCACCCAAGGAAACCCCAAAGGATGCTTTGCAGCCAGTATAGAGATTAGCTCAGTATGGAGGATGGAGATTATCTCAAGGTCACTGTGTTGAGAAAAGTTATGCGACTGATGGGTTTTCTTGCAGTAGGATGTCGCATCGATGTTAACTCAGATGTAATAATCTATCAACTACATCTCCAGGTGCTTTTTATTGGAATAGAATTGTGGGGTAACTCTAGCATTTACATTTAGTTGCCAT
Organism: Megaleporinus macrocephalus; assembly: GCA_021613375.1. Classification (NCBI taxonomy): domain Eukaryota; kingdom Metazoa; phylum Chordata; class Actinopteri; order Characiformes; family Anostomidae; genus Megaleporinus; species Megaleporinus macrocephalus. Next base: position 33,247,295 of record CM038720.1, read on the forward strand.
ATTTTTAGGTACACCTGATGCAGCGGTGACATTGAAGTGACAGTGAAGTGAGGAGATCCCAGTAATGTAGCTGTTGCCATGTTAGTATCAGTCCTGTGCTAAGAATGGTCCACCACCAAAGTGATATCTGGTCTTTGTTGCATGCTAGTCTCAGCCTGCCCTTCGGCATTTTGTAATCTCTTCTCAATCAGGTAGTCAATGAAAGCAAGAGTAAACAAATTGACAGCTGAAGCTCTTGGCAAGCAACCATTGTAATAACGGTTGACCCATGACCATGTTAAGAATCCACTTTCCGCAGCGGACAAAAGAAGTAAATTTAGTTTACATGAGCATTGCTTTCCACTGCTGATAACAACACTTGGTGCATGAAAGAATGCAGTGTGATGTTGAACGGTCAGTGTTTCTTCTAGGCTGATAAGAGGAGGGGGGTTATGCATTTTGTGCTGATAGGTTGCCCTCTATTGTTTGAATAGGCTCAAACTTAAAGTAAATCAAGTGGAATGCATGATCACCTGCACATGGAATTTCTCCACCCATTTTTTACACAGGATCCCCATGTTTTGGCATGTATGGCAGATACTAGGGGTGGGCGATATGGCCCTACAATAATATCACAATATTTCATCGTATTTTTGCGATAATGATACTCTTGGCGATATGACAAAACATTGAATTAAAAAAAATATTTTAAGAGTACACTACTGCAAGAAAATGAAAATGTAATTTTATTGTGCATACGATATGATATGGCACACCACTAACTGAGATATTAAAAAATACAAGAATTTATCAGATTGTAACAGAAGTCAATGATCCAGAATATCACGATACTAAATAATATACTCTAAATATCTCCATATATCCAGAACTGAAGTAAAGTGAATGATACTGGACAGATTAAATCTGTCTCTAGTATATATATAATGGAAAATGAGAAAAATGTGATTTTTTCTTTTGCTAAAACAGTAAAAAAGTAGTACCCTGTGTGATAATTAGGGATGGGTGATTTGGCACAATATTTCAGTGTATAATATCGTTCACCATATTCAAATATGGCACACCCCTAGCAAATACCCTTCAAATGCATTTATATGAGGAAGAGAAGTGTGTTAAGCATTTTTTCAGTTCAGTTGCGCAGTTCTTTTGTATGTAACACCTGGCCAGGATTTGTATGATTTATTCCTGAAACAAGCAAGGGTTTAGTACATCAGTTCCTTAGTGTATTTACTAAGTAGATGTTCATTGTCAGCAGTGGGTTGCCAAGACTTTAACCTCAATAGCCAAGGTCTTAAATCATACAGCTTACAGGTTATTACACTATCCTTAGGTTTTCCCAGGACTTGAATTGTTTTTACCCAGATAAGTTATGCAGATATTTATATTTTTATTCCTTTCAATGTCCGCATGACAAATGTGGTGTCCTTGTTGAAAGAGACTGAATCTGCTTAAAAATCCAATGCGCCTAGTTACTATTTTTTGTAAAGTAGTGCAGTAGTGTGTTGTAGTTTTGGCTCCAGTTGTACAGTCTTTAGCTCAGCTTGTTTTAATACATTTATTTTGGGCCATGTGTGTGTTTAAATGTCTGTCTTGCCTGCTGACCCTTTGAGCTCACAGACTTTCCTGCCAAATGCTGAGGCAGGCGGAGAGGCGGAGCTTCAGAGGAGTGTTTTTTTCCCTGCGCGTGTCTTGTGCTTGTTATTTGTGCACATCATGAAGGTACAGATATTTACTTCTGATTAGTCTGACATTTGTTAGTTCTACAGTTACAGTAAGCACACTGTGATTGTATATGGTCGCGTGTTAAGTTGAGGATGTCCGTTTATCCTGAAAACCAGGAGGCTGGGCCCAAAACTGCTTTTCTTTAACCCCCTGTCCATCTGTGAGCTGAGTGGAGTCACGCGTGATGAAGAGGATGAGGATGAGGATGCTGATGACGAGTAGAGCGTATACTAAGCCACAGAAAAGGGGTCAGCGCACACAATCGCACGGAGATTCCACACAATCCTACACGGAGCCTAGAGCCATGCCACCTCACATTGCCATCTCCTCTCAACTCAGAGAGAGAGAGGGGGAGAGAGAGCGAGGGAGAGAAAGAGTGAGTAGAAGGAAGAGGAGGGGTAACAGAGGGGTAAAGAGCAGAACAACACAGGGTGGAAGCAGGATGCATACACACACACGCATCAAATACTAAGTCAGATTCTTGTTAAGCTAATACTTTTGAGTCGTTCTCTTAAACAAGCTACTTTGCTGCTGAAGGCCAGTTCACACATGTATTCTAAGCCCATACTTACAGTAATTCACTCTGTTAATGTGGATTCTCCAAAGGATATCAGTTCTGAATCTGGCTCAGTGTGCCTTCTGGATAATAGTCAACATTTTGAAATGTAACTACAGTAAAACCTCAGGCTTAGATGTCAAATCCCACCACATTGCTCTTCTTTAAAGCCATCTTGGCACATTTAACCTGACTTTATAATGTTCACAGATAATGGATATGGCTGTACAATATATTTCTGGCGTAATGTGTGTGCTTTTATTCAGTTTAATAGTAATGCAATGAAAAACCAAACCAAAAAACATGTACATATAAAATAAACTTGCAAAAATTGTCACAGTGTGTAGGCTACAGTATGTGCCACAATATCAACAATTTCATTGATGTATCTGTTTTTAGTTATATTTTGTACTTTCACTCAGATTTTTTTGTTGTTCTGAAAACTGAGGCTACAGATGACATACAGATGACTGCTTCTGTTACTATATTCAGCATGCTGAGCAGGATGTTGTGTTTTTTCAGTAGTATTAGGCTACAGTGGAGAAGGTCTCCATTAAAACAAGAAAATAATCCGCACAGCTGATGTTTTTTAGTGTGTACTTGCAATTTGAATGTGTCCTATTATGCTTATTTTTAGTGTTAAAATATTTATTGAGGTCTACTAGAAGAGATTTAGAAAATATTTTAATCTATATCTGTATTCACTTTGTTCCCATTGGTCTGGTCTTGGACCTGTAGCATTGTAAGATTGAGCCAAGCTGGCTGGTATGCGGTCAGTTGTAATATAAAATTTCGTACTTTTTTAACAAAGGAAAACTGAAAATTCTAAAGTTGGTGATTTCCCCTCTATAAACGTAACCCAATGGTAGGTTCCCTTGCATATGTGTAGGTGAATGTAGCGTTAACAGTTGTGCCCTTATTGGTGTAGTAGTGTGTGCTTGTACTACTAATATTGAAGAAGTGTACAGTATGCATATGGACCTCTGACCAATCTCTTAATGTTTCGCTGTGTGCTGTGAGCATCCAGACCAATCACAGGTAGAGATGGGCCGCTCAGCGTTTTTGAGGCCGATTCCGATCGCCGATCACCTTTCAGCGCGATTAGCCGATAGCCGATACCGATAGAGGGCGGGGCTATATGCCACGGCAGACTACATGTAGTTATTTTAGCGCAAGCAAGTCATGAAACATGGTCTAAACTGGTTTATTACCATTTTTAACAAGCTCATATGAAACAGTAAACAAAATTAAACAAAATTAGCAGTAAATAAACAAAGTACATCAAACAAATATCCCCAATAGACCCTTAATTTAAAAAGAAAAAAGCTAATTAAATACATGCAGTAAAAACTACAGTCATTAAACGCAGACTCTGTTATTTTAAACGACAATCTATAATCATTAAATGTAGATCTTGAATTGTTGCTGCTGTTCTGTTCGTACCGGTCAGATCTGGTCTGTATGGTGTTCTGGGTTGTTTGTTTTGTGCTAGCTGCGTGTGCTAACTCTGCTGTTTGCTGATACTCACTGTATTCAGCCGCGTGCAGTGTCGTATCAGGTTAGTGTGTTAAATGTCTTTGTCTTGGTTTCTCAACGAGACACACTGATTTTACAGATTTTAAAAATGCCCTGGATGAGTCTGAGTCACATACGGTAAGACACTGCCAGACGGACATGCTTTCTATCAGTGCACGCTTTTGTCGTGAGCCCACTGCTTTAGTAAGTCTGTCGAAACTGAAACAGTATGTATTTCCACCTAGCGGTTCAGATAGGAATTGCAGGGAGCTGGCCGGAGGGGGTTCTCCTCTTCCTAAATTAAACACTAGCTGGAAATACAGAAAGTAGGCTCATTTGTTTAACGCCATCGATCCGCTATCGGGATCTGATCAATTGGAGAAATATCGGCCGATCATATATTTTGATAAAAAATCGGCCAATACCGATACATAGCTGATCGATCCTTCCATCTCTAATCACAGGTGTTCTTTTGTAGTCTGGATAAACTTGGTCTAATAAGTATAGTGTGAGGTCACAAGGTCAGAGACCATATTGAAAATCTGGCTGTATTTAAACTTGGAAGTTTTATAATTGTGAACAGTTTTAAACAAAGACCACTATTCACAAATTCTCATATGTGTGACATTATTTTCTATGTGGAATTCCGTCATCTTCCACTTTATCCCACTAGTCGGGGTCATGGTGGGGCTGGAGCATCATCAGCATCATCAGGCTAAGGCAGGGTACAACATTGACAGGTCCCCAGTCTATCGCATGGCCAACACACACTCACACCTACGGGCAAGTGACCAGAGTGACCAATCAACCTAACATGCATGTGTTTGGACTGTGGGAGGACCCACAGAAAACCAACTCAAGCACAGGGAGAACATGCAAACTCCACACAGAACAGCCCAGACTGGGAATCAAACCCAGTTTGTTTTGCTGTGAGGCTACAGCATTAATTACATGTACAATTTAATCAAGCACATTTTGTTCAGTACATAGTGCGCGTTGGTGACTTGTCGGGTGGTTTTGGTGGCTGAGAATTGTGCTCGTATATGTGTTATCAGCAATCTCATGGAGTGGAGAGTTGCCCTGAGGCTCTGTGGCTGTATCGAGGGCTTGCTCATAGAATGGCCATCAAGGAACTGTGAGTCACTCCCTGCTGCTTTAGAGGCCGGCTGTTCTGCACAAAACTCTCCACACAGCATGTAGCAGAAGCTTAGCATGCCCTCAGAAGCGCACCGCTGTTTGCCTCACACAGTCATGCAGACACATGTACATTCATATGCAAACGTTTGAATACATTATCCACAGCAAACTTACTGATGTATGGCATGTTCTGCTAATTTTAGTATATAATTAAAAAAAATTTTATTTGCTGAGCTTATCATATTGGAAAAAATAAAACATAAATATAAAATGTGGCATAACTCCTGCACAGGCCATATTTAATGATTATTTTTCCCCGGTATGCAGTACACAGTAAATAAACAGTCATTTAAATGGTTTTTTAGTTTTCTGTGAAGGATGTGTTGACCTATTTTTGAAAATTAACAAAACTGACCAACTCTACATCCAGGTTAAATTTTATACACTGTCAGGAGGTAAAGTTAATGTTGGATGATATAGCAATAACATAAAGTCACTATACGTTATTGTTATATATTGTTTATCTTTGGTTTGCAAGATAAATAGTTTGTGTCAACTGCTACACCCTCAGTTACATCACTGTGCCATCCAGATGTACCAGCATTGAGATAGGATGGAACTGTTTCAGCTCATGCCCACTTTACATAAAGGCTTAGTCATAGACTGCCTCAGTCAGAGACTGCCTCAGTCAGAGACTGCCTTTGTCAGAGACTGCTTCTACCTGTGCAGCTTCTAATGATTTGCCATCCAGATTTCAAACAGAGACTCTTTTCTTTGGTGTTTAGTTTATTAAACTGTAAATACTGTTTAACCAGAGGAGGATGGGTCTCCCCTTGTGTGTCTGGTTCCTCCCAAGGTTTCTTCCTCCAGTCTGAGGGATGTGTTTTTGTCACTGTAGCCTCTGGCTTGCTCACTGGGGGATATATGTTGTAACAACTCTGTAAAGCTGCTTTGAGACAACATTGTTATGTAAATCACTATATAAATAAACTTGACTTGACTTGACTTTGCAGACAAATCCTTAAACAGTCATACAAGAGTGCCATACTCAGAGTCAGCCTAAAATCAGACTTTTTTAGTTTAGTTTGTGTCTGTGTGTTTATAGGCACAATTTAAAGTTCTTGTTTTCCTGTAATCGTTGTTTAAATGTATTTTGACTGTTGATTATGTCACTGTGCACTGGCTGACAAAGAAAAGTGATAATAATTTATAACACTATGTTTCACATCCTTCTCTAAGCACTTTACAATGATTGGGCCATGTTCTTGATCTTATTATGTAGTAAAAATGTAAGAAAACACACAAACACACATGTTGGACCTACTATATTTGTAAGGCCATCCATTTTTATCCATCAAACAATCCATTGCTTTATTGATGTTTGTATTACCTTAGGTAAATAACACTACAGCTAGACTTAAGCCAGCACATATGTATCTTATTCTGACCCAAAAATGAAAGATTTACATACATCACAAGGTCAAAAAGTCCTCTTAAATAAACAGATTTTGGTCCCCCAATGTGGCATAAACTCTCTCTCTCTCTCTCTCTCTCTCTCACACACACACACACACACACATTATTTCAGGTTGTAGTAGCTCCAGCGCTCTCTCCTTTCTCTTGACTAAACTCTCTCTGCCTAATGGCTAATGCCGCACTGTGCTCATCATATGTGTTTTTAATTGAATTAGAGTCTGAATGCACCTACGTCTGTGCAGTACAACATCACGTGTGTGTCTCCCTAATGAGCTGAAACCTGGAGTACAAATAGTCTCATTCCCCCCGAGTCTTTAATAAGGATACTTCAGTTCGAGAAACAAAAGGACATTGCGAACAGCTGTCATATGGGCTTTCCTTTCCCGCCACGAGCGCTAATCTCTCTCGGCTCACTCATGCAGCAGCAGCCTGAGCACTCAGTTTCACTATATCTCTGCAGTGTAATAGCGTAATAACAGAATCATTGCGTAGTTAAGTGATGATTTACATTATTATATTCTGTAGTTGTTTCCTCCAAAAAAGATCATAATCACAAAATCCCATAATAATATAGCTTCTCTTCAATAAACCCTGGACATATTTTTTTAGTTTTTCTGCCAAAACCCACATACGTGTGGGTCTTTAGCATGTTAGTTGGATCTGTTGGGTTCGGAACAGGGCAAACACTAAAACATGCATGTCAGGATAATGGTTGGGAACCACTGCCCTATATCATAAGACACTGGCTTTTAAAATTTATGCTATTAATAATCTAGTTGGTTTATTTTTTCTCTTTGGCTAAAACTACCCCCTTTAAAACTAGATAACAGTACACCCCTTATTTCAGTAAACAATCTAGAAAGTTGTTCCATCAGACCGCAGGGAGCGTTTTCACTGTTGAGATGAGCTTGAGTGCAGAAACGTCGACAGTATTTCTGAATATAGACGTCTGGCTTGCACTGTTCATAGTACAGTCTTAACCTGCTTTTGTGTATTTAACAATGGACAATGTTTACAGTGTTTTTTAGCCTATGCATCATCAAAGCATGCCAGTTTTGAATGTACTGCTGTCTGAGGGGTGGTTTCCAACCTTGCCCTTTATACAGATTCCCAGATTTCTTGAATCTTTGATGATATTATATATTGTGTAACGGTGTGGGAGACAAAAGAGGTGGATACACACGCAGATGAGGATTTAAGGGTTTTATGAAGTCCATGATGACAAAAACAGGCAAAACAAACAAAGCAACGCACAAAAAGGAATTCACATAAAGAACGAACACACCGACAGCACAACAACGTTGAACCAAGACAGACTGCAAACACGGGGTATATATAACACAATGTAACGAGAGGGAGCAGGTCACAGGACTCAAGACGAATGAAAAACAATTGTGACAGGCGGGGCTAGGGCGGAGACAAGGAGCACGAAACCAAAACAACCACCACGCGGACATGACAGGACGTAAACAAGAACTTAGACAGGGGAGGACGAGCAGGGCGTGATATATTGTAGAAGATGTTATGCTTACAGTTCCTGCAATTTTTAGTTTTAGAGGAACATTATTTTTAAACAGCTCGATTTTTTGGCAAGCCTCAACCCATCCTTACTCATAAAGGCCCGCATACTTCTATATATCCACGCATCACAGGTTTAAGATATTTAAGTTGAAGATGTTTGCCTTACCTTGTGCACTTATGGAATAGCTACTGGATGCCTTGAATTTCCTTCTGGGATCAATAAAGTATCTATCTATCTGTCTATCTATTTCTGGACATTGTACACTGTTCCTAGTCTTAAATTACGCCTGTCCGAACTCTTTTTGGAGTGTACTACATGGGTTTACAAAAAGCAATAAAGCATAAAACATTACATATCGTCACTGTCCAAAACATCTCTCCATTTTGTTCTGCTTAGCAGGGGTCCTTTACATTGATGATAATTAAAAGAATAGAAATACTCCAAAAGCTTGGAATAAAATGTTTTATATAGTGTTGCACCGATACAGTATCAGTATTGGCGCAGATACTGGCACTTACACACAGTATCGGTATCAGCAATAGAGAGCGCCGATACCATTAAGCTTATTGACTAATGGCTGCATGGTTTCTGCATTGTGGCAATTTTTTTTTTTCATAGCTCTGAAACTTTTTAATGTGCAGTTACTCACATTTTACACATTTTAATGTGGTGTTTCTTCAATGTTATTATATCTTTTTCAGGATAAGACATAAAAAAATACAACATATAAAAAGTTGAACACCATTGATAGCCATATATCGAGCATTTAAGTTGGTATCGGTATCGGTACTCGGTATCGGCAGATACCTGAAAAGCTGGTATCGGTATTGGTATCGGTAAGGAAAAAGTGGTATCGGTGCATCACTGATTTTATATCAACTTTCATTGAAAGAAAAAAACTTGTTTGTCCTCTGCTGTAAAGTTACTGTTTTGGACATATTTGTTTTTGTTTGGACAGCAATAACATCATCTTTGTGCTGCTTTTCTTTAAACAACAGAAAAATTATAATATAGATGTAAATCATATAGTTGTGACAAAAACATACATGTAATACTTACTGTATATGGTAAATAAACATTAATCAGATTTGGATGTTTGGTTGTGTATGTATGTTTGTTTGTGTGTATGTGTGAGTGGGTTTGAGTCTGTTCAATCTGTAAATAGTAGCATCTGTGGTAAGGACACCCAACAATGAGTCATACTAGAGTAGAAATCCCCCCACCTCCTCTCTCTATCAGCTCTCTGAATCTCACTCTATCTCTGCATCTAACTCAGTCTGGCTATTCATCTCTCCAGCATGTTCAAGTGCAAAAGGTAAATCAAGTTGAAGGGGAATTCAACCATGTCTGCATAATTGAGTCTCAGAAAAGTCATTTGGAGTGATTTGTTGTGAAATGATTGTTTGTTTACACAGGCTGCATTGTAGGCTATGGAACTGGGAAAACCTTGAGTATGTCTGTATGCCTGTGAATACACAACAATAAGCAGAGTATGGGCAAGTCTGGCATGTGTCATTCATTTTAGTGTGTGATGTGTTCAGATGAAATCTGTCCAGTGCAGTTCTTTAATAGTGTCTTTTCTACTTTGTGCTGTTATCCCTTTATCCTTTCATTAAGGAAAATGTACAGTATGTGTACAAATGTTTTACCCGAATATCACCCAAATATGATATGATCACGCTAACTAGCTCTGATGAAGTGAACTGCGAGAGTGGGAGGGCTGTGCTTAGCTCACTAAAGGTGCATTATACAGAGGAGGACACAATAGGGTCTTTAAATAGGGGAGATCCTACTGCACAACCTGCCTCCTATTAAAAAAACCCATAGAGACTCCACACCTCCACCAGTAATTACTTTCTATTCACCTCATTTAGCTCTGTCCTCGTACACACATAATAACTGCAGTCTAACGTTCTGTTCATGTGTAAAATACCACACAGCAGGTCCCTGTTCTACCTATTACTGAACTTGGAATGATGTATTACAGTCTTTTTCTCATACTTGATCATTATAGCTCTTCGGCTTTAAGTGATTAGTAGGCTAGAGCAGAAAAGGCGTATCTAAGTAACCACAGGAATTACTTAGATAAAACAAAATTACAGGGTTAAAATAGATTGAAATTTTGATTTTATTGATTGGTTTATCTGAAATTCCTGTTCTCAAACACAGAGATCCTGTGTTTTAAGCCCTGGTGAGCCCTGATTGGTCAGCTCAATCACTCATGGTGTTGGTTGTGACAGTTTGGATCAATTGAGCCAGAGTCTGGTCCAGGTGGCAGACAGGAACCACCTTCGCAAGCTGTAATGGAGCAGAATGTGACTAAATTTATTTTAATAGCTCTCTGTGTGTTGTGTAGAGTGTGCTGTTATGACCTGGTCTAGGTCAGACCATAACATAATTAAAAAAAAGGTGTCCGTGCCCTCGCAATTCCCACAATAGAAAAATCATCCACTTGCAATGATAACAGACATGTTTATTACTTAAGTTCATATAACAAAAAAAGAGATAACACGGAAAAAGAAAAGGGGAGAAAACAAACCCAACCAACTGAGGTTTAAAGAGAAAACTGAACTGACCTAACAACAACAAGAAAACCAAATAACCTAAACTTCCTAAATAAACAAACCAGGAGAAAACATAAATCAAAATACCCCCACAAAATATACAAACTTAACTTAAAGTATCAGCTGTTAAGCTGAATCTCAGCCGGACAAAGAAAACTCTTTTTTATGATAAGCTTAAGCAACACATCTTACATCACCACAAACAGATAGCTAGAGAGCTTTCACCACACACTTCTTCAGGGAACCGGGAACGCACAAAAGTGCGCCAGAAGCAGAAGTACCACCCCCCTTCTTCCTTCTGGCATGCGCCCCCTTTTATCCACGGTGTCCCCTGGTGGTAGCTCAGTGCATCTGCAATAAGAGAACACTACACAAACAAAATTACGAACCTACCCCGTAGGTCCGTAACAGTGCCAAGCTTGCTGGTAGGCAGGTGATATGAATCGTGTTATGAGATGATGTCACCTTGTAACAGAAAAGGGCTGGAAAACATTTTAGACGAGAGAGTTTCTCTCCTGGGCGTGTACTTTAGGCTTTATAACTGTTTACATGCTCAAAAAGCTACACAGCACATTAAAGGAAAGGGAATAAAAATGGAAAAGCATAATAGATCCACTTTTAATTGCAAATATTTTTTATATATTCAGATCCAAGAAGACCAGCATTTACACTTCTGGCTTGAGGACTGAATGCTGAATGTAGGTTGCCAGGCTGCCAGTTGTGGTTGTGTTGTCATGCATGCAGTACATGGGTGATTGGTAGCTTTGAATAATTCTAATTCATCTACAGGCAGTTTACAAGCTTTGTGTAATTAGCCTTGATGTCCCCACCTTATACTTGTTAAGGAGATGTTGCTAATGATGGATATGGTTTCTTCATGTTTACTGTCAGCATGAGTTGCTAGATAGCCGTTTTGTCTGGTTTGGTCCTCAAAAGGCTTGGCCACCACTCAAATTTAAATTTAAATGATAATTAAATGTGGCTTTTTTACTAACAAACAAAACATATTAGATCTTATTGCAGTTTTACTGTTCACTGTGAGTGAGCAACAATAAGCACATTGTTGCTAGCAATAATTGCAGCTTCTAAGGGCTGGTTCTGAAGCTAGAGTCTTTTTCTGTTCTCTTTTTTCTCTCTGGGCTAAACACATGTCTTTAGTTGTAAGAAAGAAACCTTGAGCTGTGCCTCTCGTTTCCTCTTGCTTGTTTTTGCATCTGTTTGCAAAGCGCTCCTCAGGCTGCTGTGTAGGGATCCTGAAACTCATGCCTTATAATAAACCAGGCAGACTGCAGGCGGTGCTGTGGCCTCTGACGTGCTGCTGCTGCCAGGGGTTAATGCCCACACAAGTCAAGAGGAGCTTCCTCCTGCCATTAGCATGCAAAATTGCTGTTCTGGCAAAACATTTAGAACCACTACACAAAAAGACAGACTGCCTGATGTTTTTTTTCTCCCCTCAACACAAGGACTCTAGACTCTGATATGTTCTACACAGAAATATATCAAAGCTTACATCTCTTGTAGGCTTCCCAACACTGGATGTGATAAAGCTGTGCCCAGTTCAGATCTAAGCAGCAGTCTCTTTCTTTGCTGTAGTGCCTAAATTATTTTTGGCAGCATGCTGCATCTTGTTCAGCTAGAATGTTTTGATTCTCCATAGAACTATTTCTAATTTTTAAATGCATTTTTTTAAATGCATCCCTAAACTGGCCCACTGGAGATACATAATACATAAGAGTAATTCTTAAATAAATAATGGTATTATAAAATACTTGCTAGTCAGATTTAAAGCTCTTGTCAAATAATTTATATATATGGGGATGTGACCCCACATACATACATTGATTGATTGATTCTTTACTGCTACACAACATGTGAGTAAGTGCTCTGTTGCACCACAATACACATAAATATACAACTTCATTTCAGCTGTGCATTATTGTGAAGACTGTAACTCGGACAGACTATAATGATAAATATTACTCAGAAGGGTTTCGTAATCTCATCACAGTGTGGGTAAAAACTAGCTCTTAAAACAAGTTGTCTTAGTTTTTAAAACTCTGTGGCTGTAAAAGAAGTGGTTGGAAAAGATGGTATATATATATATATATATATATATATATATATATATATATATATATATATATATATATATATTCTTTATACTCACTTAAGACAATGCTTCAACTAAAGGAACAATATTTCAGTTATCTTTCATTTAACCAGTAGACCTCTTACTTACAGTATTTTATATTTAAATTATATTTTATATTGTCTCATATATTGATCATGTAGATCATAGAATGATCTACATGATCAGAGTCAATGTTCAACTTAAGAAGAATCGCTAATGTGAGTTTAGGCACCATCTGTTGATCGTCCTCAAACCTGCAGTTTTTGCATTCAGTTTCTTCCTTCATTCCACAAAGATCTCCACTGTTTTTGATGTATTGAGCTGGAGGTCATTGTTAGTATGCCAGCAACTGCAGTTAAAGTTGTTGTGTTTCCAGTTGAAAGGCTAAGAAAGCCCTGTTCTGAGGTGGGAGTGGTTTGGGGGTAATTTTTTTTTGTTTTAAATTCAGATTAAACTCGAATGCCACTTGAAGATTAATAACAGGACAGTAAACAGTTTAAGGTTAATATATCAGTCTTCCTATGATCTGAGTGTGTTTTGAATCTTTCTGCCTAAATTTGTGATATTGTTTTTGTTGCTTTACTCTATGGTCATTCTTACTCTATGGCCTGCTGAACTTCTATAATGGACCAGCCTGTTACTGGGTGGGCTTTGGGTTATATAGTACGTATGTGTGTGAATGTGTAATTAATCTGTGTCCAAACAACATAAACTCTGGCAAGTCACAAAGTGAGGCTTCTTCCCTTGTGTTTGCGTGAAATCCATGTCAGGTTCATGTTGTTCTTGATTGTACGATTTGTAGCTGGACATTCATGATTGGACCCCTATGTGTGTGTATTTACAGAACAGGCCGCCGGCAGTTCAGGGCACCCAACAGCAGTCCCACTCTCCGGCCTGTATGAACCCCAACCCCGCCCTGATGAGCTCGCCCTGGGTGAGATAGAGTCGGCGGCCCCGCCTTCAGAAAACTCCTTCATTCCAGTTGCTACACCACAAGAGACTTTTAACCACCTCATGCATACTGCACTCTCTTCCTCACACCTCATGCATACTGCACTCTCTTCCTCACACCTCATGCATACTGCACTCTCTTCCTCACACCTCATGCATACTGCGCTCTCTTCCGCACACCTCATGCATACTGCGCTCTCTTCCGCACACCTCATGCATACTGCACTCTCTTCCGCACACCTCATGCATACTGCACTCTCTTCCGCACACCTCATGCATACTGCGCTCTCTTCCGCACACCTCATGCATACTGCGCTCTCTTTCACACACCTCATGTATACTGCGCTCTCTTTCACACACCTCATGTATACTGCGCTCTCTTCCGCACACCTCATGCATACTGCGCTCTCTTCCGCCCACCTCATGCATACTGCGCTCTCTTCCTCACACCTCATGTATACTGCGCTCTCTTCCGCACACCTCATGCATACTGCACTCTCTTCCGCCCACCTCATGCATACTGCGCTCTCTTCCTCACACCTCATGCATACTGCGCTCTCTTCCACACACCTCATGCATACTGCGCTCTCTTCCACACACCTCATGCATACTGCACTCTCTTCCACACACCTCATGCATACTGCACTCTCTTCCACACACCTCATGTATACTGCACTCTCTTCCACACACCTCATGCATACTGCACTCTCTTCCGCACACCTCATGCATACTGCGCTCTCTTCCTCACACCTCATGCATACTGCGCTCTCTTTCACACACCTCATGTATACTGCGCTCTCTTCCGCACACCTCATGCATACTGCGCTCTCTTTCACACACCTCATGCATACTGCACTCTCTTCCGCACACCTCATGCATACTGCGCTCTCTTTCACACACCTCATGCATACTGCGCTCTCTTCCTCACACCTCATGCATACTGCGCTCTCTTTCACACACCTCATGTATACTGCGCTCTCTTCCGCACACCTCATGCATACTGCGCTCTCTTTCACACACCTCATGCATACTGCACTCTCTTCCGCACACCTCATGCATACTGCACTCTCTTCCACACACCTCATGCATACTGCACTCTCTTCCACACACCTCATGCATACTGCACTCTCTTCCACACACCTCATGCATACTGCGCTCTCTTCCACACACCTCATGCATACTGCACTCTCTTCCACACCTCATGCATACTGCACTCTCTTCCACACACCTCATGCATACTGCACTCTCTTCCACACACCTCATGCATACTGCGCTCTCTTTCTCACACCTCATGCATACTTACTGCACTCTCTTCCACACACCTCATGCATACTTACTGCACTCTCTTCCACACACCTCATGCATACTGCGCTCTCTTTCTCACACCTCATGCATACTGCGCTCTCTCCCGCACACCTCATGCATACTGCGCTCTCTTCCACACACCTCATGCATACTGCACTCTCTTCCACACACCTCATGCATACTGCACTCTCTTCCACACACCTCATGCATACTGCACTCTCTTCCACACACCTCATGCATACTGCACTCTCTTCCACACACCTCATGCATACTGCACTCTCTTCCACACCTCATGCATACTGCACTCTCTTCCACACACCTCATGCATACTGCACTCTCTTCCACACACCTCATGCATACTGCGCTCTCTTTCTCACACCTCATGCATACTTACTGCACTCTCTTCCACACACCTCATGCATACTTACTGCACTCTCTTCCACACACCTCATGCATACTGCGCTCTCTTTCTCACACCTCATGCATACTGCGCTCTCTCCCGCACACCTCATGCATACTGCGCTCTCTTCCACACACCTCATGCATACTGCACTCTCTTCCACACACCTCATGCATACTGCACTCTCTTCCTCACACCTCATGCACTCTTTTTTCCCTTTATGCTGCTTCTATTATGCTTTGGTATGACACAGTTCTGGGTGACACTGGGGCAGCTCCCATCCCATCACGTCCCTTGGGCTCGGTCTTGCTTGCGTTGCATGCAAGGAGAGACAAAAAGGGGCCTCCATGTCTCGATGCAAGCTGTTGTACACATTAGATGGAGTGCACTTTCCCATTCCCTATGTTGATGATGTCCTAAAAAGACATTGGGTGTGTCTCAAAACCTACTGAGCTCCTACATAGACAACATTTTACGTCATAGTATGCGCTCCCGACATGTAGACTGTCCCAATTCTTACATACCTTAAACATGCTGTCTACTGAGAAACCTTATTTAGACCTGATTTAAGAAAGCATAAAATGTGAGTTATTTTGATTCTCTCTGGTGTTTTAATGTGTTTCTGGTCATATAATCACACAAAACAGTATTTTATTATCAACTCTGTAACGAGTCCTTCACCATTTAGCAGTTTTATACTCGAGCCATTAGCATTTATGCTAGAGCGGATTTTATAGCCTCTGGCTATTGTTTCGGATGCCGGCCAGTAGCTTAGCAACCAGCTAAACCACCGGTCACGTGCTGCAGTGGGCGGGAACAAGCCGTCACGCAGTCTCTCTCTAACTAGAGCGTCTCAGTAATCTGTTTTATGAGGAGAGATGGGGAGAGAACGCTGATACTTAAACAGCTACCTGTGTAGACAGCCTACTAGGTTTTGAGACACATCCATCATAACTTCATACTGTCATAACAGACCACCTGAAATTTCAAAGTTATGGGGTTAAACTCATGACAGTTCATGAAAATGAATTGGTGAATGTATAAAGTTTTATTAACTGCTGTTCTTTCCCCTACAAAGTTACTCACACTTTCATTTTTTGCTAGTAAGAGCTTCCGTTACAACCGCTTTTGTTTCAGAGCTGTGTGTCCAGATGTCCAGACTGTTTCTTCTGGGCCCACGTGCTAGCGTACACATCATGAGTGTCACTTGGTGTTTTCAGCAGTTTTTGGATGTCTCTTTGCATCAATCTGATTGGCTTGTTTTTTCCCCTTCTCCCCCCAACCCCCGTCTCTTGTTCCCCTCTTCCTAATCCTCCTCCCCCTGGCCACAGTACCGCTATCAGGATGACGAGTCGCCGCCTCCTGAGCACAGCTTCCCTCGTCTGACCAATGAAGTGCGAGCGCCCGAGCTGGTGCATGTGTCAGAGAAGAACCTGTCAGAGATCGAGAATGTGCACGGCTACGTCTCCCATTCACACATCTCACCACTCAAGGTCAGTTATTACCCCACCAGTCACACCATGAGAGACTGCTGCCATGGTCTTTATCCTTCTCTCTCTCTCTCTTTCTTTGTTAATTTCTTTTCCTCTTTCTTTCTTACACATTGTCTCGACCCACTCGCTTTGTCTTTCACTTTGTCTCCTTCTCCTTTCCCATGTCACTTTCATTCATCCTCTCACACAGCCACACTCATTCGAACATCTTTATAAAAGGAACTCAGGTTCAGCAGAAGGGCTTCAGCGCCACATGCAGTACTGTTCCAAAGTTGTTAAAGATTTGATAATTATCTGGTCAGTAAGCATTTATTTTCCAGAACTAATTATTTAATAATAAATATGAATAGTCCAGTCCAGATTCCTGAACGCTCTTTGGTCTTGGGGTTTGACTCTAAGAAAAACCCTGAATTGGTATTGAACCTGTGCATTATTTATATTAAGTTTAAAAACACTCATATCTTGTTTAAGAGGTTTCATAGAGCAATCCATTGAAAAGTTCTTTAGGGAACTAAAAGTGGTTCTTCTGTGGTATCGCTCTTAAGAATGCTTTTTGATAACAATACATTTAGAGGCTTTCCTGCCTAAAACTAGCGTTTATTATATTATCTCTTATGTAATATATAGTAGTACAGCAATGCATCACTCAGCATTATGAGTTTGACCAATAAAATAAAATAAATAATAATAATAATAAATATATATATATATTGTCGCTGTCCAATGAAATCTAGTATCTCCAAAATTGCAACTTTACAGGAGAGACCAAAAACATACTTTACTTTTAATGTAAGTCAATGGAACCAGAATGTGCTCCAAGCTATTTTGGAGCACTTCTATTGGTCTATGAAATTTTCACACTATGTAAACAACCATTGGCGTGTTCAAATTATGTAGAAAACCCAAAATCGACAAAAATGGAGACGATATATTTTTTACTTCAATATCCAGAATGCACTGCAACAGATATCTGGCTTCCTTCTACATTAGACAGCTTGCAGGAAGAAAACTAACAAACACAAAACATATAAACAGCCTGTACTTATGTGTTTGCCCAAAAGCCATTACAGTTGTTTAAAAAGTTCCTTCCACCTTCGAGATGCATCATCAGAAGGGGGTATTCCTAGTCCTTAGACTGACTGCTGGGACTATTGTAGTTCCACTGTGTGAGACGAGGAGGGTGGGGGAAAATCACTACAGCATATGATCACAATACTTTGCGTGACATTATCGTGTCTATGCATGAACACCAAGTAGCGATATTTTATATGACTAGCAAATACATGTGTTAGTACTACACATTAGTACAAAAGTACAAACTTTTTGTACTAGAACAATAAAACCAGTTGCTTTGAGTAGAGCAGCAAGGATTGCAATGTATTAAAATGCTAAGAGGGCAGTGATTTCTTATGTGACTATAACAGCCCAAAATTTTCTTCTGGGGAAATATTTGCAGTTGGAAAAGGTGATAAACTAAAATACTAAGAATTTTACAAAATAACAATAATATTGTATTGTAAACGTGATAATATTGTATCTTGGGGGCTTTTAAGATTCCTACCCTTACCGGCAAGTTGGCATATAAATCAGAAAAAGCGTTCTTTTAAGTGTGTATTTGTATTTACCAATACTTTTACCAGTACTGGCAAGTAATTGATTTATACCTCAGTATTTTACAGCAGTTTTGCAGCATTTGAATCCTTGTTACCATTGCAGTGACGTGATTTTGCTACAGCAGTGAAAGAATCTATGCAATAGCTGGGATGCATTAAAAAGAAAAAGAATCAAACCTCTGCCCCTTTAAACCGTCTCACATAGTAGACATTGTATGTGTTGTATTATAATTTAATATGTTGTTTTAAAAGCACATAAAGCACATAAAACATAAAGCTGCCCTCCTCTGTCTTAGAGAGGAACACCTGGCCTTGCCGATGGTGCCTGCAGTGGCCTGCAGGTGGAGCACAGCAGCCGGATATGTCAGCCACATCAGTACCATGCCCTGGCAGATAATAGCTAAACAGTGACCACTAAAACTTTTGCACAGTGCTCTATTTCATACTAGTCAACACACTGTGGGTTGGAAAGGATGTGCTTTAGAGTTACTTCACACTAATAATGATCCAGCGTATTTGCAGTCAGAGGAGTCCTTAACAAGCACTTGTAGCCCAGAATGTAAAATATGCTGTATGTTTATCATTCCTGTCCATTACTGGGATGAATAGCTGAACTATGATCACTGCAGTGCACCTGTCATGAAGCGTTAGGCCTACTGACTCCCTCCTCTGTGGTTAGAGAGGAACACCTGGCCTTGCAGATGGTTCCTGCAGTAGCCTGCAGGTGGAGCACAGCAGCCAGATATGTCAGCTACATCAGTACCATGCCATTCCACTCCACATGCCTGGGGGCTCTGGAGGCTTTGAGATTTAGGCAGCTATGTGAGACTAAATGCAGTTCATTTGGATAGTCAGTGTGTGAACAGCTGGTGATGAGGAGCTACTTCCGTTTACCCTCTTGCAATGAGTCTTGCTGACACTAGATGGCAATCAGGCTGCATATAATGTGTACTCATAATCTGCTCGTAAGCGTTGCAAGCAAGCTTTAAATGTGCACATTTGCTTATAATGGAGAAGATTAAAATCATTTTATAATCAGTGTCTCAGCAGAATGGATGAAAATTCCTTATAAACAAAGTACATCATGGTATAATTGTATAAATAGGCT
Organism: Megaleporinus macrocephalus; assembly: GCA_021613375.1. Taxonomy (NCBI): domain Eukaryota; kingdom Metazoa; phylum Chordata; class Actinopteri; order Characiformes; family Anostomidae; genus Megaleporinus; species Megaleporinus macrocephalus. Next base: position 33,266,785 of record CM038720.1, read on the forward strand.
GATATACTGTTTTAGTAATAATTACACTAACACAGTTTAGAGAGAAATAAGGAAATTTCACTTAAGCAAAGGATGCAGTTTGTTCGGAGAATTGGTGCCTGAATGCATGGCAGTAAAGACCATTTCAGTGAATTCATTGTGTTCAGTCTGAAAAAATCCAGACATGAGAGTCACCTTTGTCTAGCGGCAACTGTGGCAATGCCGTGGCTATAATACAATTTTATGGACCTGAGAGATCCCTGTAGTAAAGAAAACTCTTTTTATCTTTTTCACTGTGCAACAGCACTGTAAATATATAAACGGGAAAGTATCTCACTTTAAAGATATAAGAGATGTAATCAGTGTAATCAGTTCACAGCAAAAACAGCCATTAAATACAAGTTATTCATTATTCAGGAGGTATTTCTGAGTAGATTAAAATAAGTGTTTCTTTCCATCCTTCCGTCCTTCAGCTATGAGTCTATATTGTATAATGCTTTAGATAACTTTAGTTGCCTGTGATGATGCATTGGATTCAAGACACCCAACAACAAGCATGCACAAAACAATCAGAAGTGATTGTGCCAATGCTGGTTGCCTTAAATGAATTTATACTGACACATGGAGGGAATTAAATGTTTCTGAGAGAAGGAAAGCTGGAGGTGCTGCGGTGGCCTCAGAACCCATGAGAAAAAGACTTGATTTGTTTTGTGCAAAGTTCCAAGCTTCACTCTGAACAGAGCACTCTCTGTAACTTCTTTCCACAACTAATCAGCCAACACTTCAGGCTCTTAAAACCTCAACTCATTCAATCATTTTATGAAGAGAGCAGCCTTTTTATTTTGCAATGTTATTCCTTTGCTGGCACAATCTATCTGGAAGATGGAATTTTGTCTAATAAACTCTCATTTATCTTTGCCTAGCGCTGAAAATCTTTTGAGAATTTAAAAAACTCCTAGTGGAGCTGCATATTAAGACTCTTTCACTTGATGGATGGCATACGTCTTTGTCCAGAAACACTGCATTAAATGTATTAGTTTTTAATTTTTTTCATGCTCTCTATACTGATAGGACATGTTAACATAGATTTGCATATTGCCAGACAATCAGTCAAAAAATCAAACCCTATTAAAACCTAGGATGCCTTCACACCTTTCTTGTTTAGTGCAGAGCTTTGTTTAGTGTACACCCAGGTGCATACTAAACAGCTGAACCATGGTCCACCAGAAATTGCTGTTCTTGGTCCACTTCTAAGTGAACTGTAGTTCAGTTCCCTGCTGGTGAAAAGCATTGTGCACACCAAACAGGGGAATTTCAACATTGTGCATGACCACAGTACAAGCTGCATGATGCACTGATAGGTTGGATCATGCACTGATAACCTGACTGCTTCAACTAAAACACATAACACATAAATAAACCAATTGATCGTACAGATACAAAACTCAAATAAATTTGTATAAGTTTGTATTTATTTTATGATTGTGATACATCAAGACGTTAAGCATGTCTATGTCTATGCAGTGTAATGAGTAGGATTATATTTATTTACCAATTATTATTATTATGTCTTGCTATATGAAACCAATCCAGATGCAAATATTACAAGACTTCAGAAAACTCAACCCAAGACCAGGCGGTCTGTAAACTCATGAACATGAAGTAAACATACACTCACTGAGCACTTTATTAGGTACACCTACCTTGCGACCATTTATTGCCCATTTTGTTAGCTTCACTTTGTCAGCTTAAACACTGTGTCCACCCTCTGTCTTCTCTATTAGACACACAAGGTAGTATACCTTGTAGATGTAAAGTCAGAGACAGTAGCTCATTTGCTGCCACTGTTTGTGTTGGGCATCTTCTGTTCCTTTGTCAGTGGTCACATGACTCTGTTGGTTGGTGGGCTATGCGCAGTCCAGCAACACTGCTGTATCTGATCCACCTAAACCAGCGCAACATTTACTAGCTCGCCACTGCAGTGATGAGAAGGGTCTGCCACCCAAGTAATGCCTGATCTTTGGTGGTCCTGTGCAGGCCCTGACCATGTATAATAAAATGTGGTAAAAATAGCATGTCAGATTATGTAGATGGACCACAGTCTGTAATTGTAGAACTACAAAGTGGAACTGTATGGCTGATAAAATGGGCAATACATGTAAATATGGGCTAAATACATTTCTTTGCCACTGTTAGGAATGATAACTAGTTAAGATTTTAGCTAGTTGTAAAATGTTAAATGACTAGATAGCCGTGATAATACCTCATGATTTTCATGGCTCAGATATTCATGGATCATATGTTACTGAAATATCTATATATTTGATTAATGCTGATACATCATTAGTAATGTAATTAACTAAATGTATGAGAACGATGCACACACAGCCAAAACTGCTTAAAGTTTATGAATTATCCATGGCGGCAAACATGAAGTATAGACCAAAGTGGAAGGAACTGCTGGAAAGAGACTACAATAATGTCTGAAAACAGAACACAGGCTCAGACTCTACTAATGTCTAGTTCACACGACACGATTTTAGCCTGGTTTTTCAGTCGCTGACTGTTTTTGTAGATCACCGACAAAAACCTCTGTTCGACCACTCGGCGCTCGCTCAGTCATGTAGTGTGAACGACTGAAAGACGCTCGCCGACTAATCACAGACGCTCGGCAAATATCTAGCATGTTTAATATCTAGGCCAGTCGGCGACTGTAAGTCAACAGCAGCGTCTAGCTACAGCCAATGGGATCACGTAGAGACGCCGCGACACCATTCACGCAATCCCTCTGCAACTGCGGGCCACAGTTCCGTTTTCATTGATAAAATATTAAACATTTACCTCCAGCTCTGTGCTGGCCCTGTGTCTTTATTTATCTTCGTACCTTTTTCTTCTTTCTTGCAGATCAGCGCAGTAACAACTCGTATCGCTGGTTCTGTTGACGTCCGTTTTGGAAATAGTGTATGTTCTACGTGGTATCGCTAGCTCTCACATGCGTTTACTTTTCGTGTGTTCTCGTGACAAAAACCAGATGAGTCAGTGATTCTCCAGAGTGAAAGTCGTGTAATTGGTGACCCCGTGTTGCCGACCAGTCATGTAGTGTAAAAGCCACAACAACTGAAAGAATCCCAATTACAGCTCAACCAGTCGTGTAGTGTGAACAACACAAAAACCTGACAACTCAAACAGTCGTGTAGTGTGAACCAGGCATAAGAAGACACTGACTCAGACCATGTTTCTGTGGTCATGAGATTAAAAATTCTGGTAAAGTAGCAAGCATTTTGTGACTCCAGTAAAAGATCATGCTCATCTCGAGACCTTCCATTTAAAGCAGTGTTATAAACAGTAGAGAAAGTCAGCGTCACCCCAATTTCCCCTACCACAGTCTTTAATGATTTCATTGTTTGGCATTAACTCTTCAGGAAGAGAAACCCATAGCAGCTCGGTGGGTATCTCAGGCACCCTGCGGAGTAGTGAAACACGTGAGATGGGTGCACCTGTGTTTTCACCCTCGCTGTGTCGACACCTCCAAAACAGATAGCAGGTTTTAAAAAGCTTTTTTTGGACCATGTCACAGCCTAATTTGTGCTTGTGCCAACAACAGAAAACACACAAGGATAAAATTGTCCCAGAACTGTGGAGAGGAGCTTCACAGCAGTAACTGAACCAGCTGAACCTGTCCGCAGTGGTCTTTTTGAGTGCTACAGCTAAAGATGGAGTTAAATACGTAGTTGAAGCAATGATTCAGTATCGACTTGAGCTGGCAGGTGGAATCAGCTGTTACCACAGCAGCTCAAGGTGATGGAAGGGCACAGAGTTTGATTTCCTGCCCCCTGGTTAAGGTTCAGGCCAGTGAGATTATATCAAACATTAGATTTTTCTACAGTGTGTAACCTGTAGCAGTGAGGTTGTGTATTGCAACCTACCCCACCCACCCCTCCGTCATCTGTATGGCAGCCGTCAGGTTTTTTTTACTGCTGCCTCAGTGTTTGATGCGGCTTCTTATTGCATCAAGTTTTTACTTTCCTTTGCTTTTAAATAAATAAATAAATAAATAATAAGTACAATCCTCTATTTGTTAAAAAATCGATTCTGAAAAGTTAGGTTAGCTTAGTCAACTCCAATGTTCTACCAATTTATTCTACTCATCAAGTAGTCCTTTCTTGCATGCTGATATCAGTAGTATAGTAACTATAGTAACTCATAGTAACTAGTGTTTGCACATTTAAATGTTTTAATGTTAATTCAGTTCAGACTGATTTAGAAAAGAAATAATTATTCTTTTAATGCGGGTAACATTTAACGACAAGCTTCTTACCTGTTTCACCCTAAATAGTGCACAGCAGTGTAGATGTACATGGCAACCTCCGTTAGAAGAGGACCCACTCATATGTAGATCTGAAGGAGCTTTCTGAAGCAAGAACAAACACAATGACTTGTATTTACAGGCTATTATGCACTAATGAAAATATATATATTTCTTTGTTTATTAAATTGGATTGTATGTACTGCATTGCATTTCTGCTAAATGAACCCCCTAAAACTTATACACTGCTCCTTTAGTGTTAAAGCTAATGTTAGCTTTATTTAATGGCATCCGGTATGTGCTGCCAAGTATGCTACCTCTTTCCAACTTGCTTGCTAACTAGATAAATAGCTTTGGATTTAATGTGTGACAATAAATATGTTCAGTACAGTCTGATCAGCCTATAATGACTGCGTCTTCACTCCCAGAGCCTTACCCAACTGCTTTTAGCTTGTTTTTACTTTGTTGAATTAGTGCAAACGATGGTACAACAGCAAGCTTTCTTCAATGTTTCTTTTGTAAAAGCCGTCTATTAGTCATTGGATCTCATGTTTAGTATGTTCTCTAGTTTTTCAGCTTCCGTGACTCTTTAGAAACCAGCTGGAAATGGTGAGATTCCTAGTCTTAGTGATTTATTAGTCTTTTTATGTAACGTATCAAAGACACAACTTTAGTGACAACCTTAGTTATCTAACTGTGACTTACAGTGAATCACAGCTCAGGCTAGATAGAAACCATGTGAGGCACACTCATGCTCACTCACTCATCCATCTAAACACCAAAACCTCTCTTGCTGTTGCACTCTTTCTCTTTGCCGTGGCTCATGCAGTGTGACTGCATCCTCATTACACTTTCCCTCTCTTCTTTGGCCGGTTCTACGCGATAGTGATTCTTTATTTTTATTTTTTTATTTTTTTTATTTTCTCACCTGCAGCCTGCGTTGGTTACCCGGTTTGATCTTACATACCCGGGGGTGACCGCCGCAAACTACCTGGCAAGTTTACCATTTTATTTTAAATGTCTTTTTAGTTTATTTTTTGTGATTTTTTTGTTGCTCGTGTCTCCAGAGGAGCATTCATATTGTGTTCATGTTGATGTTCTGGTGTTGTGGTTTCATTTGCATGGAATTCTTCAGAGGGTCTCTGAAAGCAAAATACTGAGGGTCTCAGGAGATCCTTTATACCCCTTTGAAGAAGCTCATTTGTGTTTTGCGATATTTTCTGTGTTCAGACTTTGGTTGAAAGAAATCAAACCAATTCTTGTGATTCTTTCTTTTGTTCTTGTGTTTATGTTCTTGCTGATGTTTGATTACTTGCTTGGTGTATTTGGTATGTGTATCACCTTTAAGTCTATATTGTGTCTTTTGCCTTTTCACAAGTGTGGGTTTAATTTATTGCAAATGCATTAACAGACTGGGCGGGATGTTGACTGATCATCTTTCTGATGGAGCTATTTATCTATTTATCTCTGTGGGAGAGCTGTGTGATACCTCATCATTCTCTTCTCCCCTCTGATTTATAATATTTATAATATCATATCCTCTGCTGTCATAGCCTGTCCTATCCCACCCTATCCTATCTTATTCCAGCCTATCCTGTACTATCCCATCCTATTCTATCTTTTTCCGGCCTATCCTATCCTATACTATCTTATACTATTCTAGTCAATCCTATCCTATCCTATCCTATCCTATCCTATCCTATCCTATCCTGTTCTAGCCAATCCAATCCTATCCTATCTTATTCCAGCCTATCCTATCCTGTTCTAGCCAATCCTATCCTATCCTATCTTATTCCAGCCTATCCTATACTATCTTATCCTATACCATTCTAGCCAATCTTATTCTTTCCTATCCTATCCTATCCTATCCTATCCTATCCTATCCTATCCTATCCTATACTATCCTATTCCAGCCTATCTTATCCTATCCTATCCTATCCTATCCTATCCTATCCTATCCTATCCTATCCTATCCTATCCTATCCTATCCTATCTAATTACAGCCAATCCTATCCAATTCAATCTTATTCCAGCCTATACTACCCTATTATATCCTATTCCAGTCAATCCTATCATATCTTATTCCAGCCTGTTCTATACTATCCTATCCTGTTCCAGCCTATCCTGTCCTATGCTATCCTGTTCTGCTTTTCCTGCGCTTTCCTTCCCTTTCCTGTATTTTCCCTTTCTTTTCCTTTTCTTTCTCTTCATTTCTCTTCGTTTCCTTTGCTTTTAGATTGTATGTTAACCTGTCCTGTTCTATCTTACCTTAACCTGTCCTTTTTTCCTTTCCTTTCCTTTCCTTTCCTTTCCTTTCCTTTCCTTTCCTTTCCTTTCCTATTGTATCGTACCCTGTCCTATTCTATCTTACCTTAACCTTTCCTTTATTTTTCATTATTTTCCTTTTCTTGCCTTGTTCTATTCTATTCTATTCTATTCTATTCTATTCTATTCTATTCTATTACTTTCTACATTTTGTTGTTATGTTCTATCCTGTCTTTTCCAACATTGTCTGGCTACTGTACCTCTGCCAGTGGGATACCACTGTCCTGTCAAATGTGCTCAGCCCACAGTACAATGTATTATCACTATCGCTGTCAAGTAGCTGATACAACACATTGGAAAAACCCAAAATGGAAGCCTTTCTCAGACACTGCAGCCAGAGTTGGCAAGAGTCCTCAGCTCATTCTGATGCTACACACCCAAACTCTTGATTAAATCTTTATCGACTTTTTCTGCCTGTAATTGCCAGCCTTGCTGCCTCTTCTCGGCTCTGAAGGAGAGAGCGAAAGAGAGGCGTTCACAAGCTCTGCTGTTACTCCTTTATGCAGAGAGGCGGTGAGGTGAGTTAGCTGGAGCTCCATCATATTCTCCCTGAGTCATGGCTAAGCCAAGCAGCGCCATGAATCAGCGATTTTTTTTTTTCCAGCACTGTCGTGCGGCCTTGAGACCCATGCTAAAAGACTGCTTGAACACAATGCTCGCATTGTGCTCTTTCAAAAGCTGGAGAGGTGCTGAAGCAGTGGCTTACACGTAACAATATCAACCCACGCAGTTTTCATCTGTCACCTTTACTTCTGAATATATAAACAGAGAATGCAAACTGTGGCTGCGCTGTTAGATTAGTCGTCAGCCCCTCATCAGCGAGACCCCGAACTTTGAGGCTTATAATGTGTGCCTTAATGGCTAGAGAGCGCAGCAGGAGAGGGAGAGTGATATTTATCAGGTGTGTCAGAGTGATTGGAGAGCCCTCGTTCTCCTGCATGCATGTGTGCGTATGTGTGTAGAGGTGGTTGGTGGTGGGGTTGGCTTTCGGGGTTAATGGTGATTGTTTCGTTATCTCTGCACCCTGGTGAAATAATTGCAGCAGACTCACAGCCACGTTTGAGCGCAGTGTGCATCCAGCGATCTGCTGATTGTCTGGGTGATGAGAAGTGGGCTGGAATTAGAAATTAGGTGGCAAGCATCTGTAGAGGGGAGGGGAAGACACAGCTTTCAAAGGGTATATTAATGTTGTTCTTGATTATCAGTAATGAAAAAGCCAATTACATTTATTTGGATCATTTTGATTATTTACTTGCTGCTGTCTTAACAGAGGAGCACAATGCAAATGTACACACTTTTCTCTTCACCTAAAGATGTGGGTGTCTGAAGTTTGCTTCTATAGTTTTGTGCTGTATTAATGAGCTAATGTAGTTAATACATGATGAAAGCTTATACAATGCTATGCAAATATGCCCTGTCCTGTGCATTTTAATGTACAATTACAGATTCTGTGATGAATATATTGGTAAAACCCCAAATTTGCAGCAAAACATTTTATTTAAAATTTAACAAAACAAGTAATTTAACTGAGCATATGCAAACTATTGCACACAACTGACACAAAATCTCAATTAGATAACCAATGGAGAGCTTGGTCCTCTCTTGGTCATCACTATAGATAACAGTATGCCATACTGTGTCAGACACCACATGAGCAAGTCTTTCCGAGATTACTTAACAACCCAATGTCTGATGGTCAAGGTGTGCTGTTCTCACAAAGCTAAGTGAGTTTGTTACATAGTCTGTTAGCCACATTAAACTTGTAGCTCCAGTGCAAACTACAAAAAGCTAACATTAGACTAGGGCTATACAATAAATTGCATTGTTATCACTTTGTGATATGAGATTCTGTGATAAACACATTGTCAGAGCAGCAGTGACAGGACAGATCGAAATACCTCATACACACAGTGCCAGAGAGACAGCACAAAACATTATAAACCTAACAAGTGCTTTCATTGAGCTGGGATTGAACCCTGCTCTCCTAGGTGGGATACAAGTAACCTATCCATTAGTGGGGAACCGTCATGGCCCTCTACGCCCTCTCAAAGGGCCTAAATTTTCTTAACACACACACACACACATATATGAGTGAGTCTATGTCTCCCCCTATAAGGACTGTGATGCCTCCGCAGAATGTTGGTGATTGGTGGTCCCGCTGTTCATGTACAGAGGGGGCCAGGCAGTTATAATTTAGTGCGACACCAATTTCAAATGACAGTAAAACTGACCAATCATATCTTCCCTCTAAGTGGACGGGCTTAACTGTATGATCATTTCCGCCCGCTGTGGCAACGCTAGCTGGAGAGTCACGCTGGAAGCCGAAGCTAGCACTACAGCTACAGAGGAGGACACCGTTGCAGGTGCCATCAGCCAATAGCATTTTTACATGTGTGAAATGTTAAAACGTGCAGCTTTATATATTTCACCTAGCGTTTATTGCTCTTCGGGCGTGTCGTCTAACATATTCCTCTGAAGCGCAGACGAAGCTGTGTGATGTTTGATCATTTATAAGGAGGAAGCTTATTTTGCTTAAGAAGTTGTCTATGTTGTACATATGTTATTGTTTGTCGTCTCATTTTTTGTTTTCTGAGTTGCAGTTTATTAGTAGAGGTGGGTATTGGGCGGGGTTGGGGTGGAGGGCCGAGGGTCACAGTTTGCTGCTGCTATCCATGCAGGTCAATTATAAAAGATACATAACCATCTTTATTTTTAAACTAAAAACAGTGTGTCTGACACAGTAAATTTGACACACAATATTTAATAACTAAACAAAAAACAAGATTAAATAAAATGAGTTTTTTAGTTTTTGCCTTTTTGAAAATAAAAATGTGTGCATGTTCTACAGTTCTGATGGAAGTAGCCGTTAGTAATGTTTTGTTTTGTATAATAATGACTTATTAATACTAGTATGAACTATGTAGGTGTATGTGTGTGTTCACTTTAGTTTTTGTCTTATAATGCAGTAGGTAGAGTGATGTTTCAGTGTCATTGAGAAGTTTATATCCAGCCAAAGCAGACAGAGGCTTTATTATATAAAAGCATGTAATACCAGGTGGAGTCATTGCAGTTAGTCCCATTAGCATACTAATTGTTTTTTGCTCTTCTCATTTTTGGCAGTTACACTGAACCTGCTCAGTGTGGCCCTGTGGCCTGAGCTTAATGAACGTGCCCTGCAGGTCTTCAATAACGCTCAACTCATTACTTCTTTAAAAGACTCCCTGAAAGAGCTTTAGGAGTCACATCACATAAGCTCTGAGTACACACACACACACTCACCATGGTTCTGAATGAGCAGCTCTTGGATCACGTCAAAGTAAAGAAGGTACTGGAAATAAAGTCTGTAGCCTGTTTTGTATTTGTTTTAACATGAAAGAGCTCTGCATAAGACACTTAAGGGCAAGGACACAGATGATTCACTATATGAATGGACTATAATTTCTAGCCTGCAGACTAACCTTTGTACACATACGGTACTGTTCAGAAGTCAGAGGATGTTCTTCCCCTTTTTAATTTCCAGTCAAATAACCAATAAAGACAAGCTATTTTATTTCAGATGCTTCTGTGGAGGTTATGTATGTGGTAATTCATATATGGTGAAGAAGGAGGATGTCAAAGGAAAATATGTGAAATAAACAGAAGCGTCCAAAACTGGAGAGAAAATGAGACTCCTAGCAAAAGCTGGTAGGTCACCAAAGCTGTCACTGACAGATAAAGAGTGCTTAAAGCTATTATCTTTGAGAGAAAGGAGAAAATCAAGCTGTACTCTTGCTTCGGATGTCAAGGTTTTGGGTCTGAATAGATGTGTAGCTGTCAAGAAGAAAAAAAATAATGAAAGTGAGCTGAGAAACTTCTCCGTTTCCTCCCACAGTCCAAACACATGCATGGAAGGTTGATCGGTCACTCTAAATTGCCCATAGGTGTGAGTTGTGTGTGTTGGCCATGTCATGGACGGGCAACCTGTCCATGGTGTACCCCTGCTTTCGCCCGATGATGCTGAGATTGGCTCCAGCTCCCCCCCGTGACCCCGACTAGTGGGATAAAGCAGAAGATGCACAGTAAAAAACTCCATTATTAAAATACAGGTAACAGTAGATAAAAGGCAGCAAAGAAGGAAGAAAGTAAGAACAGCTGAGTAACTATAGACTTCATAAGTAAATTAGGATTTGTGGTCATGTGACCTTTGCATCACTATTAGAACTTCTTTGCACTACATACTATACGAGTAACTTATCTATGGAGGTCAATTATCAAACATACATGATCATCTTTATTTTTAAACTAAATACAACGTGTCTGATGCGGCAAGTTTGACACACAGTATTTAATAACTAAACAAAAAACAAAATTAAATAAAATTGGTTTTTATGTGGCTTTATGAAAATAAAAATGTGTGCATGTTCTACATTTCTGATGGAAGTAGCAATTAGTATTTCATTCATGTTTTATTTTGTATAATAATGGCTTAAAAATACTAGTATGAACTATGTAAGTGTGTATTCCCTTTTGTTTTTTGTCTTATAATGTAGTGTGTAGAGTGATGTTTCAGTGTCAAGTTTATATCCAGCCTAAAAACTAAAAACTAAAAAATCAGGTCAACCATTAGTTGAATTTTAATTAGACTATTTTTGAATTACTACTGAACTACTTGTGATCTAATTGCTTTATTTGGTGAACAGTTGCATAAACTGGTTGTGTATAAAACTCTATATCAGTCATAGTGATGCCATTTACACAATTTATACACATTCACTAAATTATAGAATGAAGTAATATATTTGTTAATGCTGCCTGGTTAAAATGTTTTCATTATAAACAGTGTGAAAAGTAACTCTACTCTTAATACAATTTTTTTTACATGGTTTTTGTAATCCGATGACCAAATCCAATTACTACCAAGTGTATTTAGGACATTATCACAAGAAACACTGCAAACAAGTTCTCATCCTGGAAAACGGCTTCAGAAACAGTCAGTGGCAGGAAAGACGCCACTCAGACACCATCATATCGACGGCTGGCTCGACAGAAAGCCACAGTTCAGTACTCCATTATCTTTATCGGCGGCGAGGCCAATAGAAATGTGCTTCGTAAACACAAACAGCTCTGGCTTCTTCACGCTTCTGCGACAGCTAGGCGTGTTTCTTTTGCAAACTCAGTGTCAGTAGAGAGGAGAGAGCGGCAGTGGGCTAAGGTGAGAACCGTTTGAAAAGATTCCACTGGCAGATTGATGGCTGTTGCCATAGTAATGGTGTTAACCGGTGCCACGTCTTTTGGATTGGATGCACACGGGTGAGCAGAGAGAGACCTCGCCCGTCATTCTTTCTCCGGAGCAGAGGTTTTGATCCCGGCTTTCAGAGAAGGCGCATCTGTCTTCCATCAGCATCGTTCCACACGCGCTTCCAAGAAAAGAGAGAGGAGCGTTTATTATCTCTCACTACTGACCCTGTTACTACTGAACCTTTCATTACTCACATTAACACAGCTCAGAGCACAATATGTGTTAACTTCAATTATGAATTAAAAGATCACAAAAGAAAAACAGCCTCTCTCTTTCATCTTTCTTCCTCCTCTCTCTCTCTCCTCACTTTATCTCTTTTTCTCTTCCATCATTTGTCTCTATCTTTATGTCTTCCCTCCCAACTTATTTTCCTTTTTGTTTTCTTTTACTTTTCCTCTTTTAAGGTGTCCATTCTTTTCAGCCTCCTGGGATTAATACCTCCTTGTGCCTGCTGTTTTCTTTCTTTTGTTTTTTTTTTTGCTCGTGATCCCTCTTTCCTCATAGCCTTCTTTTCTCTCATTCTTTTCTCCTTCTGTTTTTCCATTATTTCTTTTCTATTTTCTATTAGTTATTCTGTTATTCTCTCCAACCTTAATGTTTGCCACTTCTTTGTCTCCCACCCACCCCCCGTCCGCCCGTGTCCTCTCTCTCTCTCTCTTTCTCTCTCTCTGTGATCACACAGCAGATGCTGAGAAGGTCACAGCCGACAGAAGTCGGCAGAGTGACGCGGCCCGAATACAAACTAAAGGACTTTGCGCTTCCTTAATCTTGAAGAGAATCATGTCGCAGATGTTTTATGTAACAGGCTTTGGTGGCAGGAATGAACTACACTTCATGTCCAAATGTTTGTAGACACTTGCTCATCCAACACTTCGTCTGAAATCCAAATGAAGGTTATTAAAGTAGAGTTGCTGCAGACCTTTACGCTAGAGGTGTAGTGAGTGACACTGCTGATTTGATTACATTCAGGCACAAAAGCATGAAAGATAAATCAGATCTGAATGGTACTGGATGGTGTTTCACTCTAAAGATTGAAACTAAAGATTTCACTGTTCTGCAGAGAAGCACTAGGAATTTTACACCTTCTAGGCAACACTTGGCATCATGCTTGGTGATCTCACGTTTGTTTGCGGCTGCTCCAACACATACTATTCTCACTCCAGTGGCTTTCTCTACATTCTATATGACTCATTTTTGGATCTATAGTCTGTCTTATGATTGTAAATTGTGAGTAAGGTGTGTTGATTGCCTGGAAATCAAAGCTACTGAGAGCAGGTGTAATGCGTAACGTTGTCTGAGACAATGAAAGCGAAAACCCAGCGTTGACCTTTTTTGCCATATCGCTTACAATGATCTCTCTTGTGCAGATTGTGTCAGATGATTAGCGCTCCCCATTTACTGAAGCTGTTTCCTTTTTGTCTCCCTGTAGTGTATTCACTAACAAACATAACAGCTGCCCTACACTCTGGGTTAATCTGTTTGATGTAGAGGAGTACTCCAATGAGTCTCTCTCTGCTCCACCTGTATTACCAGTTCACCCAGATAATAATTTTGATGCATATTGCTGTATTTAAATAATACTAGACAAAAGACTAAGACTAGCTATCTTTTTGGCATCTGTTTTATAGTACTATGTAAAAGTCAGAGACCAGCCTTTACTGTTAAACATTTCTGTTGGTCCAGGTTATTTATTCTGAAAAGATTAGATTTGCGGGTTCAGACTGCTTAAGGCAAGGCAAGGGCAAGGGAGGGGATCTCCGAGAAACTTGGGGCTGGAGTTCTGGGTGGCTTTAGATGCTGGGATAGAAGCCGGGCCCCCCCTTTGCCAAGCAAATAGTGAGGAAAAGGTCAGATGAAGAGGGAGGAGCCAGGGAAGGTGGCGGGGTTTTCGTCACGAGAAGGTGAGTGTGTAATGGTAGAGAGGAGGAGTTGGGCATGGTCCTTCTCCTAAACTTAAATTATTTCATAACTTCATTAACCCTTTGGGGTCTAAGGGCATTATCTTGATTTTTGAATATATACTTTAAAGACACTTGAATGTAACATAATACCCAGAACAGTCTCTGCTGTCTCAATAATAAGGAAATAAGTGACCTAGAGAAAGTATGAGGAGATTATCTGGTCCTAAACCTGAAAAACTTGAAGTCCAATTTTAAAATTCTTCATATATCCGGTAAAAAATGTGTTTTACTTATGTGGACAAACTGCTTTGGTGCTTGAAATGGATTTACCAGAGTCTTAGCTTCACATCAATAGTTGAATGTATGAATAAAAGAAAGTACAAATGTGAAATAAATTCTGTAAAAACGTTTATTGAGTAGAATGTTGCCACTCTACTTGATACAACAGCCATAAACTTGGACATAAACATGAAGAAATACATTAGTAAATGTTTACTGTATCCATCAGTGGTCATAAACTGTATTGCTATTTGTAAGTCAAGCTTTAATAAAGGAAATTACATTTATACAGTAAACATTTACTAATGTGCAGAAAATCAACTTTTAAATAGCAAAGTAAGCATTTACTATGGGACACGAATCAGTTAGATCACGACTGTTGTAACCTAACTAGCTACCCAGCTAGATGGCGCTCACAAATCAAATCCTCACAAACAGGAACACCCTTTAGCCTGCTAGCTAGCTCACATCATAAAATAAGTTTTTATAAATACACTTAGCGATCTTCAAACAGATCCCGATTGTTTTCATATTCTTCCTCATATGAATCACAGCCTTAGGCTCTGATGCACCGATTTGATGTGTGGGCGGGTCATTAGTGATTTTATGAAAGCCCATTGGTGAGCTTCACACGAAACACAGCATCCGCCAGTCAGACAAGAGTGGCTGACTGGGTTGCTTTTTATTTATAGGCTCATAACTTAAGACGTCAGTGAGGTACAGACTCAGGATTGGGTGTAATGCAAGGACGGACTCTGTTGATTCAGGAAATGTTTAAACTGTGTTTCTGCACCGCGTTATCGCAAAAATATTAATAGAAACGCGCCCCCGCGTCTGTCGACCCCAGGGGGTTAAAAGATCGTTTGTTTGTATAAAACTGGGAAAGTTGAAGGAAAGGAGTTTCCAAAACTAAAGTTTAAAACATCACCATCAGATAAGCAGCACTTTCATCTTTAAGAGAGAAAACCATCCTTATGAGGTTATGCTTGGCAACCTGAAAGGGAGCAGAGATGGCTTTTAGATTTTGGGGTTCACTTTCTATTTTTTCATCCTTTTTTTGATCTTTGTTATCCTGGTTGATGTGGATTATTGAAATGCGATGCATGATTGCTAATGGAGATGAAGATTACTTTGCCCTGGGAGTGGGGGATGGGGTAGAGGTGGGTGCACCAGCCTTTTTTTTTGTTTCTCTTCATTTCCTTTCTTCTTCTTCAGTTCGTTTAATTGGTGTTTATCATTTTATATTGCTTAAAAATGCAATAAAAACTTGAATTACAAAAAAAGAGAGAAAACCATCAAACGTCACTCAAACAAATAAGCTGCTGATGCTTTCAGAACAATGGGCTGTCCAGATCTTAACGTCCTTCAAAGCGTTTGGGATCAAGCAGGAAATGCAACCAAATTTAAAGACTTAACTTTAGAGTCTCACCAAATTTTAAGACTCTAAGAAAACAAGTGGTTGAAAAAATATTTTGTGCTTAATTGAGGTTTTCACTTGAAATTACATGAATGAAGGCTAAAGTCTCTGACTTCTGGTGTCTCCAAGTGTGTTTTAACTCTAAATTCTATCGTTTCTGTTGTTGACTATGGTAATCTACCATATGCTATGCTAGATGTGGCAGACAGAGCTTTCCTTTTACAGCCCGTAACATGTATCACCTCTTCAGCACTATAGATATGGAGTGATTTTATATCTTGTTCACAGGTTCTCTGTCACCTTTCCAGCTATTCTAATAGGTGTACCAACAAAAACAACAGTGATGTACCAACCAATGTAGTGGTTGCTGAACTGTTTCACATGGGGCATTGAATAATTCTCACCTGTTAAAGTCTTGCATTTGCAGTCCATGACAGCGGTTGCTTGGTAACAGGTTGTGTCCTGGTGAAAGGATTTTAATAATCAAGCCCATACACCCCTCTGTAACCTTGTTATTAGAATGCGGCCTGTTCGAGCGCCCTACGGTTGTGTCTTCGCCCTGCATCTCTAATGGCACGTAGAGTGAGTGAGCACGTATGACAGGGTCGCAGTGTTCTGTCAGGGTTAGGTGATGGAGCTGTTGATATGACAGTGCACTCAGCTTTCTTCCTCCATGTCTTGAGGGAATGAAACAGACAGACGGAGTTGAACCGACTTTCCCTTTTCGTTTCGTATTTTTAGGCAGATCGGTTTATCTGAACATCAGGCACTGTCATCGATGTGAAAGGATAGAAACTGAGTTCACAGAGATGATGTGAACATATGATAGAGCCTGAGTTAGTTAGTATGCACCATTCAGTTCCCTACTGTGATTATTTGGAATATTTACGGAAATTCACTGTAATGTATTCAGCTTTCACAGTGATGTATGTTGGGTTACGGTTGGCAAAACGCACATTGCACATCGTGCTTATACTGGGAAACAGCTCCATGAATATTTTGCTGTCACACCTGGTTATAGGGCTACTCTGCGACAAACTCTGGTGCTG
The DNA here is from genome assembly GCA_021613375.1 of Megaleporinus macrocephalus. Taxonomy (NCBI): domain Eukaryota; kingdom Metazoa; phylum Chordata; class Actinopteri; order Characiformes; family Anostomidae; genus Megaleporinus; species Megaleporinus macrocephalus. The sequence continues at coordinate 33,283,319 of CM038720.1, forward strand.
TATCCCTCTTTTCAGTCGAAAACACCAGCTATTCTTTACATTGTGTAAACACATTCACAACAAAATGAACAATAGAAGTCGTCTAAATGGCTTGCTGTAAAACTTTGTTTCCTTAAATACTTTAAAGAGCAAATCTTTGGTTGTTATGAAGTTTCTTTTTTAGCCCTAAGATATGTTTAGTCCTACAGTTTTGAATACTATTGTCACGCCCTGCCTGTTTCCCCTGTCTGGTCTCGTCTGTCTATTAGGGGTGTAAGAAAATATCGAAAATATTGAATATCGGGATATTTTGTTTTGTGATACTGTATCGATTCTCAAAAACACAGTATCGATACACAGATTCCTGGCAGACAGTGTATCATTGTGTGTTGTTTTTAAACCTCTGACCACTAGATGGCAGTGTTGTAATCCTTTTTTAGCTCCACTCCAACATTAACAAGCAGCACAAGGGTGCAATGCTATTGTAAGCATTGGCAAACTCAAAGGAATTGAAAAATCACAGTATATCATTTTGCTTGCAGTATCGCAGTATATTGCAATATATTGAATCGTGGTCATCGTATCACAATACGTATTGTATCGCCAGGTTCTTGCCAACACGCAGCCCTACTGTCCATGTTCATGTTTACGTTCCCTTGTCCTTCCCATGTGTGTTTGTTTACATTCCCAGTCATGTGCTTATGTTTTGTCATGTGATCCGTGTCTCCGCCCTCCACCTGGTTCCTATCTGCGTCTCCTCCTATTGTTCTTAGGTGTTTCTTGTTCCCTCTTGTTATCCTGTGTATATATTGCCTCTGTTTTGCTCCCCGTCTTGTGGTTAATTTTCCGTGGTTTCTGGGATTTCTGTGGTTACTCTGTTTGATATCTCCCTGTGGTTCCCGGTGTTGGTTTATGTACTTTGTGTTTTGTTTCTGTTTTTTGTTTTATTTTTGTTTTGTTTATTAATACTTTTGGTTAAACTTGCGTTTGCATCCGCTCCTTCGTTTCTTCCTGGCGTTTCTCAGTCTTCTTGTCTCCTTGCCCGCCCCCCTGCTCCTCGACTGTCCCCTCGTGACAACTATGAATTCAAGATTCAAGATTCAAGAGTTTTATTGTCATATGCACAGCAGAACAGACAATTACACTGTACAATGAAATTCTTACTTTGCTGTTCCCTGATTATGTTGTGGGCCCTCCTGGTGTGGTAGATGTTCTGTAGTGAGGGGAAGGCTGCTCCTGAGATGTACTCACACGCTGGAGAGCCTTTCTGTCCTGAGCAGTAGAGTTTCCATACCAGACGATGATGGAGCTGGTAAGAACACTCTCAATCATACTCCTGTAGAAGGTGTTGAGAATTTTGGCTGGCATACCAAATTTCCTCAGCCTTCTCAGAAAGTACAGTCTCTGCTGGGACTTCCTGATGATGATCTGAGTGTTGTGGGACCAGCTGAGATCCTCACTGATGTGAATGCCAAGGAATTTTAAGGTTTTCACCCTCTCCACCTCAGTCTCCCCCATGTACAAGGGTATGTGTAGCTCTCGCTTCCTCCTTGGAGTAATAATATTTAGTAATATTTAGTAATAATAGTAATATTTAGTAATAATATTTAGTAGTAATAGTAATATTTAGTTATAATATTTAGTAATAATAGTAATATTTAGTAATATGTAATGTTTGTTGTAATAGTGAGGAAGTCTGAATGTGCTAATGGCTCTATAGCATGATCAAATGTCATGTATAATAAGATCTTGTCCACAACATAGGTGTTTACACTGCAGATAAAAGTGGCCCAAATTCAGCCTATTTCTTCATATATGACACAGATTTGTTTATGTAGCAGTGTAAACAGCAAGAAAACACACTGAATCTGACAGTTCCACTTCAGATTTGGGCTTCCGTTTGTATGAAATTGATTATGTTTCCGGTCTGTGGCACCGTGACCTCTTTCTGAACAGTCAGTTTAGAATGTATTGCCTTTTGCGTCAGTCCAACTCTGTCTTCGTCAGAAGTTCATGCTGGTAGGAACAGAGCTCTTAGTGCATCGTCATCAAAATGCCTGTTGCTATGGTAATCCTTCGCATCTGGTTTTGGAGTGCTACTGAGACAACTATTGGCAGAGTAAACAAATAGACATGCAGCTGTCTAATGGGAGAAATCAAACAAACGGCTCTTCAACATTGAGAAGCGAAGGAGCAGTCTTTTGATGGTGTATTTTTGCCCTGAGTTTGGATCACTTTATTAGAATTCTTCTTTCTTTCTTTTTTTTCTTCTTTCTTTTAACTTCAACAATTAAACCAAGGACATCATTTCATGATTGTTTTGGTGTCTACTGCCTTGTTCTCCTTTAAAGTAGCGGATCAGCTGCTTTTCACAGGACATGAAGGGAATCTAATAAAGCTGCACTTTGTGAGATTTATACAAAAGTATGATGTGCAGGCTGTGCTGAGAGTCATGCTCTAAATCCTGAAGTATTCGTTTTGGGTTGCATTTTGCAGATTTTGTTCAGACCAAATCATGCATAGGCTCTAAAATAAGCCCAGTTCAATGATTAAGTCTCAAATTCCAAATCAGCATTACACTGCTAAAGACTTGATGATAGTAGATAATTCACTCACATCCTTATCAGTCACTTCCTCACCAGTTTTGACCCAGTTCTCTAATAATAAAGAATAATACAGTAATAAGTAATAATAATAATAAATAATAAGTAAATAAATAATAAATAATAATAAAAATAATGATAATTAATACTCTTTTCAGTGTATTCGCAATCATTAGATTTGTCTTGTGTAGGAAGAGTTCCAAAGACATTAGAAAATAGTTTACTGCATGCAATTACGTATTACCAACAGAGAGGCCTTCAAATCCCCTACACCAGAGGTCACTAATAGGTGAACCGCGGTCCAGGTCCAGACCCAGACGTTGTCCAATGCGGACCAAAGCCGATAAACTATTGAGAATGATTTAATTTGACAGTGTTTATTTTAAGTGCCACAGCTTTTCTTGTCTTTACAGTATACGGGCTTTGCGGTACAGTAAACTTACAGACCAATCGCGTGCGCTGTAAGATTACCAAAGGCACTCTTCGGCCAATCAGATCTGTGCAGATTCAGGAGTGCTGCACACAGGCGGTGTACGGAGCGAGAATCCGCTGTCTGAGAATAAAGTGAGTCAGAGAGAAAGGCTCGTTGAGACGCCGTGCTCTGAAAAAATAAAAGTCAACGACGAAAAACCACTTCGTTTAAAGCAGCCACATATATCTCACGGGAATCATTTAGAGTGACCAATCAACCTAACATGCATGTGTTTGTACTGTGGGAGGAAACCCGAGTACCCGTAGGAAACCCACTCAAGCATGAGGAGAACATGCACACTCTAATCAGAATGTTCCGGATATCTCATATGTGTTTGGGAATGTGAGAAATTTCAGCCCAGATTTAAAGTCCTGGCTGGACAACCAAAAGCTCACTTCTCTCACTAAACAAGAGAAAGTGTGAGAGAGGAATATAAGAGGGAGATAAACTGTTAAGATGTGAAACTGAGTTAACAAGACTCCATGTTTTATTTACTTTTTCTCTAAATAAACATGTAATGATGCACTTTTTTTTCAATAGCATTTTTAATGTAGGCCTTGTTTTTACTTGAAGTGAGAAAAAAACACACATTTTATAAATAATTCATTCAGTTCAGCATTTAAAACAATAAATATTAATGAAACATTCTGAATGGTATTTGTAATGTGTTGGTCTTTCAGTTGCTAATGAAAAAATGTTGATATTAGGCTACTCCACTATACAGGATATGGCATTGAATCATAACACATGTTAGAAATTATGAGGGCCCATACTGAACTGTACTGAATTCTAATGAAATACCCCCGCCCTAAACTAACGTTGTGTATCTTTAAGATATAAGACAGAAGGATGTGTTGGTTGGATGAGTGAGCTGGCTTGTTCAGTAGTCTTTTGCCCCGGTGGGTCAGATGAGAAGAGTGATGTCAGACTACTGTAAGATACAGACCACATTAAAAGGATCATATAAACAAAGACAAGTGAACAGAAAATGGATTTCAGCTTTCTCTTAGTCTAACATAGCCCTTGTGTCCAAAGGTTTTCCATCCACATTAGCTGGAATATTTCCTTTGTATGGCATATTCAAACTTATTTTCATCCTTACTGAAATAAGGAGACAACAAAGTATATTTAAGTGCACACGTTCTAGATGAGCCACAAAGTTTGCATAGTTTTCAATAAGTGGTCTGTTTTGGATTATGCTAGCTGATCTAGGCAATTCAAAATATTTGTGTGTTCAAAGCTTAAATATGTACAATCAAAAGGCCACAGTCTCCACTCCTGTCCTCTCCTCTCCTTTTCTATCGAGCTTTCTAAAAACAGGACCCTAATTACTCATGTGTCACTGTCCTGTGCTCTGATTTGTGTCTGAATCACTTTATCTCACAGAAAACACCTGGACAATTGAAGCACACACTCGACACTGTTATTTCTCTGTTCTGTGGGCCCAGATTTATGCAAGAGCTGCAAAGCTGGATGCTTTTAAACCACTTAAACAGTTTTCCTTTAGCCCTTTTGCAGCTTTAACCCATTAAACTGAACACTTATTGTTATAGTTATTAAGCGAAGATACATTTTTTACTATTATGAAACTAATATAGAAGTTATGCAGATTGGAAGTGTAGGCACACATACACTGTATGGTCAAATGTATAAAAGACACATGACACCTATATAAACTTGTTGGACATCCTACTTAGAGCTATAGGCTTCAGTTTGGAGTTCCCAAAACTTGTGTATCACAGTACTAAGTAAGTACCACCCACAGTAGTACATTTAGCATTGTAGACTGTGTGGTATGGTATTGGGGTTCTCAATATATATGAAGCAAATATCTTTTATTTTTTACTTTTATTTTATTTATTACTTTTTTATTATTTGTTATTTTTATATATAACAATGGAAGACACGCAACAAAACGCTTCTCTGTCCTGGCACCCAGATGGTGGAACAAACTTCCACTGGCTGTCCGAACAGCGAACTCTCTCGCGATCTTCAAACGCAGACTGAAGACCACCATCTCTTTGTAAAGCACTTATAATCACTAATATACTAAAGTACTGGTATAAACTGTAATTGCACTTTATCTTCTAGGAGCACTGGCTAAGTACTGCACTTGTACTGTATGTAGTCTTGTATTTGTTCTCTTCTCTGTAGGTGTTCGAGTCTGGCTAGGTATTGCATTGTCTTTTTTCTAGGTATCAGCACTGGCCCTGTGTTTATGGCAGTGTTTGAGTATAGAGTGGTTTGGACTTAATCCTGTTGTACTAGATAGAGATTCATACTCTAACCAACACTAAGCACTTTTGTAAGTCGCTCTGTATAAGAGCGTCTGCTAAATGCCGTAAATGTAAATGTATATATATGAGTTCACATGAGTTTTATATGTATGTGTTTATTAATGGTACAATAACGATGAATCCCCCCAAAATATATTTAGGGTTGCTATTTTTCCTAACAACACCCTGCATATACCATAATAATGGATTAACAAAATGTTTTTGCATTAGTCAGCATATTTCACAGTACAGCTTTTTGTCTGAGAGCTTTTAGAGACATTCAACTTCTTGGACATTTGGTTCCTATCACCACCATTGTAAGACTTCTGAGTAAGTTTCTCGAGAACAGAACATTTCACATCAAACCACTCTTAGCGTCTTTGTTTACATCTAAACAATTAAATTATGAATTATTCAAACATCCTGACAAAGAGCTTGGGTTTTCAGCACCATGGAGAGCTCCATGAACCGCCTGTCTTTTACATTTTTGTATGTGTTACAGCTTAAATAGAGCCTGAATTTTTGGTCTGAACCCAAACTTTAGTCTGCCCAACCTTAATTTCAATTTACCCACTGAAAATATACTTTATTTAAATATAGAACCTGCTAACCTACCTAAATAAAAATATATAGGATAAAAAGGATAATATAACAATACTAATACAAATAAAATAAACAAATATTACAAATTTTATATATATACCAAATACAAGCCTGACAAATATTTGTTCAAACTCAAATATTCATCATTCACCAGTCATTTAAAGCGAACCTGAGAAGCCAACTGCTTATCAAACCTGATTCCATGGAATAATATGCAGGAAATCACCTGCCAGAGAGAGAGAGAGAGAGAGAGAGAGAGAGAAAGAGAGAGAGAGAAGGATTCCTCCATCTGTCATCAGTCACAGCAGCCACTACGGCAGCTCAGCAGAAATTGATTCACCGTGAGAAGGTAAATGTGTGTGGCACTGGCAGATTTCCTGTACAGGTACATTTCCTGTGCTCTGTCTTGGTTTAGTGTCCGGCTGTTATAGATATTTAAGTGGGATGAATACAGCTAGGCTCTCCATGACTGAGACTGAGAGAGTTTGTTCCCACTTTGTTTCTTTTGTGTGAGAGAGAAATGGTACATACCATGTTTCTGTATTTACAGTAAAGGTAAATTGAGGGCATTAGAACCATCTATTATGCTCCCTGGGGTCACTTTTATGTGGACCCCCTGCCGTCGGTGGTCTTTAACTAGTCTCTGTGTGTGTCTGCTACCTGCTGTCACCTTCTGCTTTGGAGGAGTTGTTTAATGTATAGCAGCTTTGCTTACTGCCAGAGCCGGCATCTCAGATAGAAAGCCAGCGGCAGTTCAGCGGGCTGCAGGTCTGAGATACAGTAAGCACACAATGCTGTATTTATCGCTTTATTATAGCCTTGATGTTACTCTGTACACTTCCAAAGCTTTCTTTTGCCTTTGACTACATTACACTTTGGCATACTTCAGTCATTTTGCCCTCATATCATGTACAAAACAGGCCATATAAACCTAAACCCACAGGTTCAGTTTCATGGTAAAGCACAGTATGCCCTTCTGTGTCTCATGCATATCCATTTGAGACTTGACAGAATCAGGCCAACAATAGGTGTTGGAATTTGTTCCATTCAGTTTATTAGTTTGGGCGACTAGTGGACTAGTCTTACATTCATTTTTTCTCCATCTTTTAAAATTTTTCATTAATTAATTATTGATGACATGTGTTGGGGGACTTCTTTGAACACTGAAGGCAACCATATTGGGTATATACAAGAAGCCAAATATTGGTGGTTTTCATATTGAATGAGTAACAGGTTGCCTTTTCTTAGGTATGCTAAAACTATAGCTAACTTGCACCACATTGGATGCTGTTGAGAGGTCATTCACTTGCATAGGGTCTTCTCATCATTAGTGGACGATGTGCCAACATGTTGGTGATCTTGTTGGTGAACATGCTGCCTTCTTAGACCACAGTAGCAGCACAATGCCACGCTGGATATGCAGCATGGTAAAAAACAGCTGTTCACAAAGTCACTGTGGCTGTGATTTGTAATGCTGCAATGTCTTCACAGGTGTCCTTGGGAGAACAGGTTGCATGCAACATGTAAATGAGGTTATGCGTGTTAAGGACACATGCCCAGTGAGGCTCCGTTTGACTTTCAAAATAGATGCGATAAAAGAATCTAAAACAAAGAAAATAATTTAATTTAATTTTTTTCAGAAATTAAAAATTAAATAACAGTAAGTTGTTTGTTAAAATGCTTTTAACCTTCAGTCAAGTAATAGTGTTTGTTAATCTTAGACCTGTTTGAGTGTCTGTTCGGTCTGCCTCCCTCCTCCACTCTCACGGTGTGCTGAGGTAGGAATGGCTTTGTGCTACTCTCACTTACTCTCAAGTTCATTTACAGATATTCATCTAACAGAGTTAACGTTATTGGGGATTCTGCAGAGATTAATGGAAAGAACTTTCTATAACATTACTTCTCCATTTATACATTCCCTCAGCACTTAACAGCCATGAAACACAGAGGATAATCATTTTTTAAGAACTTACATAAATTTCCTTTGCTGTTTTGTCATAGACAGTTGGTACTGACCCCTCTTTGCACTGCACTGACCCAGACTGGATTTACAACATTCAGCCACATGAGGCTGTAGTTAACTTTCCTCTTCGCCAGCTTCTTGTTCAGACTTTCTCGTTCCGTTATAAATGATGCAAAAGTTATTATTATAAGGCCTGAGCTTCAGCATGTGCTGCACCATTTAAGGTTGAATGGGAAAATTGGAACAAGAGGCTCAAGAGGTAGCCTGTGGCACCAGCTTACCTGCTACAACATTTTAGATGGAACCGGAAAATGCAAACAAGAGACTGACTTTGTGTCAGACCTAAAGTGGTTAGCCTATAAAATAAACAAATAAATGAATAAGCCAACATTACACATTGTATCCTCTTATTTCTCACTCTCTACACTCACTCTACTCTATTGCTCAATCATGAAACTGCATTTATTTTTAATCCATGAAATAAGTGAAAAGATGAACTATTCTTATTCAGTTTAAAACCCTTAGACTAAAACATTGAGATAAATATGATTTTCCGAAGAGAATTGTTTGAATAAAGAAGCAGTGTACTAATAATAAAGCCAGGAACTGTTGAAACAAGTGGGGGTGCACAACTCCCTCCCAAAAGTGGTGTTATGAGGCAGGGTGGGCTGGAGCTAGCTGGTTAGTGTGCAAACTTCAGTAGATATCTTTGCAACATCATGCATAGATTTCTTTCTTTCTTCCATTAAAGCTGGTATTTCTTCACATTTGTTAATAATTTCAGTTAGTTTTGATCTCAGTATCAATTAATGCATTTGGGGTAATTTGTATTATGAGAAGTAGAAAAGCAACCCACTTGTAAGACAAGACTTGTGGATGCAAGAGAGAAAATATATCCCTGCTTAAATAGTTTTTTTAATATAAACTGACAGCAAGTCTCCTGAAAATAATGAATGCTGTGATAAAAACAAAGTGTGGAAACACTGAGAATATCTGTAATATATTTCATTGCTTGCTGTTAGTTGTACACTGTTTTTATTATTAAAGAATAACGTGTACCCAATAGTTAGAAATAAAACAATAAAATTGTGGTCTCTGACTTTTGCACAGTATCCGACAAGTGCAATCATTCCCCCTCACTTCCCTTAAAGACTGTCTTCATCTGCTTGCATCACAGGCTGTTGGTCTGTGTGATATAACTCTGTATGTGTATCTGCATCTACATGAGTGTGTGTGTTTTGCCCAAGATCAATGAAGTCAAGGTCATGATGCAGTTCAATATTTTTATGGCAATCGATGAGTGGTTGGTATGGCAGAGTGTGTGAATAGTGCTATGACTTCCGTAGCTGTTATCCATACACTATTTATAATATGTTGTGTGTGACAGTGTATGCGTCACTGCTGTTGTGGAAAAAACATTTAACAAAACCGTATAAAAAAAACTGGCTTGAGAAAAGAATTAAACCCAAAACACTCCAAAAAACCTTATAAACTTTAGTCTCAGTTAATGTAATGAGATTATATCCAAGTAACTGCAGGCCATTTCTATTAGTCCATTGATGATGAAATGTTTAAACAAGCTAAAGGGTGGCTTGTATTTGTAAATGGTGTATTTTTTTTTTCTAAAGGAACAGACAAATTGAATTAGAAGATTTGGTAACACTGCTGGGGGTTGTATTTATACAGCTACATGACAGCTGACAAGACATCTAAATAAATGTTTTTGAATGCTTATTCCAATAGACTTAATCTGCCATGAAGGCTTCTTTAGCTAACCTTGATTAAGCTTGGCAAATATAAGCTTTGTAGCAAACCTATTGGAATAAGCTTTTATAGACATTGATTCTAAGGATGCATCAATCCCATTTATATGTATGTTATTTAGTACTCGCTGATAATGAGTCTAAAACCACAGTGAATAGCTTAAAATGAAGTAGATGTTAGTGTAATGTACCTTTACAGTTAAATGATTCAAATCTAGCTGATTTTAAATGACGAGCATTACGTTAGTTACCTTGGATCGAGTAGTGCAGCTGGAGAGAAGAGACTTTTCTTCCACAATAGAACAGCTGTAGGTTAAGTATGTTCATCACTCTCAACAGGAGAGCGCTCTCTGTAGCACACTGACATTGGGAGGCAAATCCAAGGCTATAGAGTCTAACACATTCTAGGGGCTTACATTTTCAGTTCTTAAAGTCTTTTTTTATAAGGGTGGTACTGCAGTTAAGTGTCCTCTAATGCCACTCTGGCATTTGAGAAGTTTTGTTCTTTGGTTAAGCTTGACCCATGCTACATGAAATGCGGCCACTGCGGACAGCTCTGTCTACGGACGGTTTTAATGAAGACGTTACGTTCAAAATGTCACACTTTAGCCAAGTGCTGAGCGGCTCGGCTAACCACCCTGTCCAGATACAAGACTGGACAATTCGGTTTCTGTGTAGCATATTTACCAACAAATCCCACCCACCCCCTCAATTTATTTAACATTTATGCATACATATTATATTATTCGTTTAACCAGAGCGAAGCTGGCATATACAAATTTCCATAGCAAATCATCTTTTTCCACCTCTGCCTCTCCACTTATTGAGCAAGTGGTTGTGATTGTATCTGTTTAAAGAGTTTTTTTTCTCTTCATATATACTAAAGCAGAATGTTTGTGTTCGACTCCCGCAGCTATCTGTGTAAGCAGACCTTCCTTCACTGCCAGTTCAAATCATTTGTTCATTAGCGTGGCAGCATGCGCTCGGTACGTGTCACATGGGTATCAGTGTGTTGTAAATTTTTACGAGTATGAGAAAATGAGCAAACGAGCTTGGTGTCTGCCTGATACTACCTAATACTGATATTGGTATTGATGCGTGCCTAGTTACGTATGTTGTCATCACAAGCTTATGTAGGGGTCACGTAGCCTTACGATCTGGTCTGCATCAGTTGTCATGAAGGGTTTATGTACAAATGCAAGGTTTATGTACAAAATCTTGCCACTCCACTGGGAGTAACATATTTAATGTACACAGTTTCACAGTTTTTGCACCTTAGAGGTTACATGTCCATCTGGGTCAACTGCTACACCCTCAGTTACATCACTGTGCCATCCAGATGCACCAGCATTGAGATAGGATGGGACTGTTTCAGCTCACGCCCACTTTACATAAAGCCTCAGTCGTAGATTGCCTCAGTCAGAGACTGCCTCAGTCAGAGACTGCCTCAGTCAGAGACTGCCTCTACCTGTGCAGCTGCTAAAGCTTTGCTATCCAGATTTCAAACAGAGACTCTTTTCTTTGGTGTTTAGTTTATTAAACTGTAAATACTGTTTGACCAGAGGAGGACGGGTCTCACCTTGTGAGTCTGGTTCCTCCCAAGGTTTCTTCCTCCAGTCTAAGGGAGGTGTTCTTGCCACTGTTGCCTCTGGCTTGCTCACTGGGGGATATATGTTGTAACTGTCTGTTTATAAAACTCTGTAAAGCTGCTTTGAGACAACTTCATTGTAAAAAGCGCTACATAAATAAACTTGACTTGACATTTACATTATTATTATGACTTTTTAAACCAAAATATATCTGCACAATAGCTTTTGTTCTGACGATGTTGGTGTCATGCATCTTTAAAAACACTGTCCTACAGAGTTTCCTGATGTTTTTATAGGATAGTGATCATATGCTTGTGCGCTTATATGCACTGTTATATGTGTGCCTGTGTAATATACTGATATTTGCAAGCCTCTCCTAATCTCACTTTTAAAAGCCGTCACATGGTGCCTGAAATATAGACCAGCAGCAGCAGTGTGTATGTGTGATATATGCATAATGTGCCCTTCCTTTCTGTATCTGATTCTCTCTCTCTCTCTCTCTCTCTCTCTCTCTCTCTCTGTCTCTCCCCCTTTCCTGTCTCCCCCTGCTCTTTGCTTAAGTGCACTTCTAATCCTTCCAACCCAGCCTTATCAATCTGCTCAGGACACTCTGTATTATGTCAGCGGTCCACATTGTAGACAGGAGATTTTTATTTCAGCACCATGTACCGCACAATTGTTCTCACTTATCCCCCGGCATGCACGTAGCACCTTTGGTTTAATATAAAATTGATTTTAACATCATCACCCCGCTAGACACCTTTGAACAGGCAATAACTTCACTCTTTCAGGAGAGGAACACATGGTCGGAATCTCAATGTGCCATATGTGTGGAGATAGATGTTTTCATGGCTGTGCCTAACACATTGCTTTTGGATAGATTCTCAGGAGAAAGTGTTGTTAGAATACTGTTAGAACACTGTTAGAATACAAGTCCCGGCTCTTAAGCCATTTTTGTTTATGTGAAAAATTACTTTTAAACCCTTTTCTACATACAAATTAATACTACATACTACACATGCTACATACACATGCTAAAACTTACACTTGCTGTCAGCCTGAACTAAAAAATATATTTTTTTAACCTTGTTTGTTCATGTCCTTGGTCATTTTAAGCACAATCCATTACCATATCATTAAAAGCCAAAAAGCTCTTGTTTCTTGTTTATTTTAAACTGAAGTAAGATGACTAGATATTTAAACAAGTGTACTTGCGAAGGTTTGAAGCATCCTAGAAAGACACCACTTTTATTAATGACTGTGGAATTTCTTGGTTGCCTACATGATCCAAACATATGTTGTGTTTTGACAGTTGTTACTATTTAGACTGAATGGGTGTGAGTTTCTATGGGCTGAAGGTTAAAGTTAAACTCACATACTTAAGAACAGTCAAACAATTATACACAGTTTCTCTGTTAAAACACATACCTATGTTTTTGTGGCCTGAGCTGGAACGCTCTACCATCTTCTACTCTTGGAATGGGGTTCTGGTGCATTCCAGCCCTTTTCCACCCCCAGTTATAGCAGTAGCCTTACATTCATGTAACTTAAGGCCACCACACACTGGATGTGCAGCACTGTGTTGTGCAGCATCCAGAAATTCGAAACCATTTAGTTTAATGGGGGTACACACGCTGTCACTCCACACGCAATGCTCCCTGGAGCGCAGCAGCTTGGCATCTGTTCAGTTTCTAAGCACGTCATTACATTTACATGCGATAAGTAAGTTACATCAGTTAACTTGACAGTCTAATGGTTGTGACTTGATGCCAAACTTGATAAATGAGGTTGAAAGGTTTTTTTACAGTAGAAGTAGGCAAATATAGTGTAAAAATTAACTAGAATTTGACATAGTGTTAGTGTTTTGACTAAATAATAACCTTGTGATTTAGAGGACGAATACATAAGAAGTATCAGCCCTGAAACATGGGTTAATTCTTAAAAAAGCACAAACTACATTCACAAGGCTTTGAATTTACACACATTGCTGGGGTAATTTCCACTTCTCCTGCTGCTGCTCTGTGATTTTATTTCTGTCAAGATCGTCTGTGTTGGTATTCTTCCGCTCCTTGGCCAGAAAATTACAGGCCAAAAATTACCTGCTGTCCTCCACCCTGCTCAGTTGTGGTCTCATGATTTAGTCTCCTTCGAATACACATCTCCATGATTTTCCATGCAGATGTTGTCTCGTTTTGTAAAAACAGGTTTTTAACCATCGCTAGTCACTGTATTTAGTCTCCTGTCCCTATTAAACCACCCCCAAATTGTTTTGTAAGTGTGTCCCAGCCATTTGGTTGGACGGTAGAACTTTGCCCATGTGCTCTCTACTCTGGGAGAGATTCAAGATTCAAGAGTTTTATTGTCATATGTACAGCAGAACAGACAGTTACACTGTACAATGAAATTCTTACTTTGCTGTTCCTCCATTCACCAATAGATAAAGATAACAAAAAAGACAATATACTTCAACAATATAAGTTGAAGTAAATAAAAGTGTTTTTATAGTTAAAGAATAAAAAATAAAAGTTATGTGTGCTTTTATGTGCAAGTATGAAGATCAGCAGCCATAAAGTGCAAGTTGCAAGAAACAAATGTAAACAATAATGTTTTGTGCGAGTAGCGAATGTAAGCAGCAGTACAGTGAGTGTAAGGTGCAGTTAAAATCAGACCAGTTAAAACCAGTTCAGATAGGAGAGGTTGGAGAGGTAGTGCGTGAGGTGTTCAGAAGCCTGATGGCCTGTGAGTAGAAACTGTTTGTCAGTTTTGTGGTCCTGGACTTCACACTCCTGTAACATCTGCGTGAAGGTAAAAGCTCGAAGAGTGTGTGCTGGGGGTGTGTACTGTCCCTGATTATGTTGTGGGCCCTCCTGGTGACCCTGGTGTGGTAGATGTTCTGCAGTGAGGGGAAGGCTGCTCCTGAGATGGACAAGCCTTTCTGTCCTGAGCAGTAGAGTTTCCATACCAGACGATGATGGAGCTGGTTTGCAAGAGAAGAGAGAAAAAGAAAGTTGGTCATAAAAACAAGTTGCCACAGGCTGTGGTTGCAGTTATTTAAAAAAGACTTTAATGAACTCTTGATGTTATCAGTCTCCATTATAGATAGAGAGTCACCGTCTTTTGTGATATCCGTACCACCGCATGAAATATTGCAGCAACACTTAACAGATGATATATTGTGTTGCTCTAATTCTGTGATAGTAAATTCATCACGACTTACAGTCGATGCGTAAGGCCAAAGTGAGCTGTGTGAAGACTGAGTTCAGTTCGTCCCTGAGATGGCACTCTGCTGGAACCATGTCCTCCAGATGGTCCCAGAGGGGCACTGTGAGCAAGTCTTTTAGCTCACTATTCATCTCTCTGTCATATTAGTCTTCAGGAAGCGCCCACTGTGTTAACACATTCCAATAATGAGTGGTGACTGTCTGAATTCTTTCCCATGAGGTGGCCCTGATGAAACACACGTCGAGGAGCAGCTGTACGTGACTCACTGAAGTGTGCTTAGATCACTGGGTGATTGTGCTCTGAACCCACCAGCCCTATTAAACAGAATACATTTTGGCATTGCTCTGTGGGGCTGGTGCCCTTTCTTCCCACACAAACATGCTGAGGAAATTTCACCACGCTCAGAGGCTCTCAGTGCATGAGAATCAATACAGCACTGGACTCGTTCAATATTGCAGTCCATTTGTTTTAGATGGACTGTAGGGCTCAGCATAACAAACCTAATGAAGAATCTCTTGAGGTAGCAGTCATTAGCGTGGGCGGACATTAGTGATCCTATAGTATCATGTTCTATAGGATCATATACGCTGTAGTAAGTTAAACTAGTAGTATAAGGGGTAGATCTACTTACCTTTGCATCTTGTTTTAGTGACCATAATAAGGCCAAAGTGGTGGTTGATGGTTTTTTGGGCCTCCGTATGCATTTGTGTTTCTCGATCAAAGCTAAAAAAATATAGAGGTTGTTATGATTATAGCACTGGCATAAAATAAGACTATGTAGGATATATAGCTTCATGCAAATGCTGTTTTATTGAACATGGCAGCAATAGAGGCCGCCATCTAGTGCTCCGGACTAGCAGGGATAGCAGGCAGGTCTTCAATAGCCAAGCTACTTGCCCTCACAATAGGCACCAACACAGCACCACTACCCCACTTATAAGCCCCACGACCAAGTACAGAATAGCCCATCCCACACATGTATACATCGTTTAAGATAACAACTACAGCTATTTAAGATCTAATGTCTCTCGAGTCTGGTGTTCTCCAAGTATTGCAAAAACTATTACAAAGACTTTTACTATATACTGTCTTTAAGATTATATACCAGTTTAATGCCTTATTTTTTGCTGTCATTCCCTAAAAATGCCAGAAGATAACAGAAGATGGAATAAATTATTGTTATCTTTATTTACTATGTCTTATTTTTTTCAAATGACTAATCTTCTCAAAGTAATACTTTATCAAAAAGTAATAACTTTATATTTTGACATTCATTCCATGTCCAAATCTTGAGTTGTAATTTTAAAATAAAATAAAAAAAATGTAATTGTTTTATTTATTGGTTTAAGGTGAGCAATCAAGAGACATATACACACCATACACAAACAGTGAGAGATAATATAAAAAGATCTAATATAAAAAGATATAAAAATAAATAAATAAAAAACAAAAAAAAGCACACTAGCACAGATCAGTGATTAATCACATAATAGTAGTACATACAAATAGATAAACGAAAGCAGGAAACAACAGTCCAAGACAAATTTGAAACATTACTTAAATGTCATTAAATGTATCTAATTGGATTCTGGATGATCCGGGAGCTCTATGCAAAAAAGAAAAGTTTTTGTGGCCTAAAGTGTAAATGGATACTACTGCCAGTAACAGAGAGGGGACAAAACAATTACAACCAACAACATTTTTAAATTTACAACCAACAACTCCTAAATATTATTTAAATCAACAATTTCAATCAGTGTAAATCTTAGCAACTAAATTGTATTATTAATGCCATCCATTACCATCCAATTAGCTGTTTGTTGCTTTGTGGTTACTATAGACTGTTTACTGTTTACAATTGTTATTTTGTAATGCAGTTGTTCTAGATCTGAGCCACTCATAATTTATGTATCGGTACTTTGTTCACCATAATAATAATAATAATAATAACTGCATATTGACGTATTGCCCACCCTTAGGACATTTCAGCGAGATTATAGGATTTCTAAGAAAACAGCAAACGCTAAATTAGCTTGGCAGTGTTGAAAGGAGTAGAGTTTAATGGGGTCTATTAAAACAAAGTGTATCAGACAAACCAAAGTGGTGGATATTCAAAAGGCATACAGTATGCAAATGAGAGTGGCCCTCGGGCTGCAGCCAGAGAGATGGAGGGCGGCAGCAAGGAGCATTTAGAGCCTTTAGAGCAGCTCCTTAATTAACTTCAGCTAAAATGATGGTTTGCCGTCTTTTCTGTGTCTGTTAACAGGTGCACGAAATGAAAACTAATGCACAATATCTGCAGCAATTAGACTTGAGAATCTCACATGCACCTTATTTGTCAAATTTCCATCCCAGTTGTCTGCACATGGTTTGTGTGTAGCAACATGGGGCAGCATTAATTATTCATGGTCTTCACCTTTAATGCTGAACTGTGTTTGAATAAATTAGTGTCTTTAAGAGCCATTCTTATCTCAGCTAACCAGTCGCGTATGGCCAGCCTTGTGCAAATTTGGGTAACATTAGAAGCTTTGCGATTTTAACGAACGCAGCACACAGGCGCTTTTGAACATGGGGCGCTGTGGTCTCTCATTATGATGAACAGCAGCTGGGGCGGACCTGGAGATTGCTGCGAGTCGGCTTGGTTTATACCAGGGTTGCTTTGTGGTTGTGACCATGAGGAGGTCAAGTATCCGTCTTTGTCCTCAAGGCTTCTCAGTCAGCCCCATATAGCCAATAGCAGATTCAGCATCCAGCTTTAGATGGGGGGATTTGTTGTCTCATTTTCAATTTGTTTTCAATTATCTTTCCAATAGCCAGATATACCAAATGTATTCAGTTTTGAGAACACAGCAGACTCAAAGTAGATTAGACTCAGTATCTGGGATTCGCTTTTGGTCCTAATGGAAAGAGCGCTGACTCACGCTCTTCAGTACGTTAGATAAACCTCTTCATTTCAGGGAAGAGCGGATTTATTCAGCACAGTACTTTTTTAAACATGGAAATTAAAAGTAAATAAATACAAAAATGAAACAAAACAAAATGATATGACCTTAATCATTTCACCCTCAAGGACAGATGCTGTTTTTCTAAAAAAAAGTCAAAATATAAGAATATTTTGTATTACAATTCAAAACAAGGCTGCTTCATTGCTGGACTGGAATTTTAGTAACAGGGTCTTTATGGTGTTATTTATTAATTCAGTCCCCTTTGGGTATAAGGGTTCATTTTTAATTAACACAAACTGCTGACTACTTACTCTGCTGTATGCTGCTTTACCCAGACTTCTCTAACAGGTACATAACATTTTATTCAAATGCTGCTATGATGCTACTCACAGCATTTTATGTCTTGATGAATGTTACAATTAACTAAACTAACGTCCTACAATTAGGAGTGTGCGATATATATCGTCTACGATAATATCTTAATTGTTAACGATGCATGAGCTGAGGTTATTAAGTATGCTACTGACCGGGAAAAAAATAACCAAACGCCTCGACTCCATAGCTGCCTAAACAGCACACCTAAAGATGAAAATGATTAAACACACTACGCCAGGGGAAGAAACTCAGACACCGCCAGCTTCGCTGTCTACCGCCTTAGGCGAGGATCATCTTCATCTTCTAGGTGAGGATCATCTTCACTCGTGTGGAGCTGGTTTGGATTTGAAAAGACTGATGTTGCTCAGAAGATGACAGTTTACAGACTTTGTAAGAAATCAGCCGTTAAAGATCTCTCCACAGCTAACCTGTTCCATCATCTCCCAACAAACCACCACACAGAGTATGAGGAGTATGAAGAGTATGAGGAGTACGAACAGAGTATGAGGAGTGTGAACAGAGTATGAGGAGTATGAAGAGTATGAGGAGTACGAAGAGTATGAGGAGTACGAACAGAGTATGAGGAGTGTGAACAGAGTATGAGGAGTATGAACAGAGTATGAGGAGTATGAAGAGAGTATGAGGAGTATGAACAAAGTATGAGGGGTATGAACAGAGTATGAGGAGTACGAACAGAGTATGAGGAGTACGAACAGAGTATGAGGAGTATGAAGAGAGTATGAGGAGTATGAACAGAGTATGAGGAGTATGAACAGAGTATGAGGAGTACGAACAGAGTATGAGGAGTACGAACAGAGTATGAGGAGTATGAAGAGAGTATGAGGAGTATGAACAAAGTATGAGGGGTATGAACAGAGTATGAGGAGTACGAACAGAGTATGAGGAGTACGAAGAGAGTATGAGGAGTATGAAGAGAGTATGAGGAGTATGAACAAAGTATGAGGGGTATGAACAGAGTATGAGGAGTACGAACAGAGTATGAGGAGTATGAACAGAGTATGAGGAGTATGAACAGAGTATGAGGGGTATGAACAGAGTATGAGGAGTACGAACAGAGTATGAGGAGTATGAACAGAGTATGAGGAGTATGAACAGAGTATGAGGGGTATGAACAGAGTATGAGGAGTATGAACAGAGTATGAGGAGTATGAACAGAGTATGAGGAGTATGAACAGAGTATGAGGAGTATGAACAGAATATGAGGGGTATGAACAGAGTATGAGGGGTATGGAGCGCACTGTCCAAGACAAACCTACATCAGCTAAGGTGTCTGGCAAAATACACACTCAGCAAGCTTTAGCGGAGTCATTCTCTAAAAAAGAGCCTTCACCTGATGATGCTGGGATTGTCTCCAGCCTCTCTGTGACCCAGACTAGTGGGATAAATGGGAATGTGATAAAGGATGGATGTTAATATCCTTTAAGAAGAGCAAGCTAGAAAAATATAAAAAATATTTAAACATAAGACTTTTACAAACACATTTTTAAGTGATGCAAAATAACGTTTATAATCGTTATCCACAAAATTACAGAAAATATCGAGATATCAGTTTTTGTCAATATCGCACAACCCTACCCACAAAAACTCTTTATTGAGGGTGAGGCACAAAACTGCGACTAAAAGTCCATTATAAGTCCAGTTATACTATAATAGTTTTTGTTTGGTTGTATTTAGTCCTACCTGCTTAGTATGCATACAGCAAAATATCATCCTGAGTGTGTACTGGCAACCCCCCATTTCATACAACTGCACTTAACAGATTGTGTTAAAAGCTGATCCCAGATCAGTGCTCCTAATCTAAGCAGATGTATACATGTAACCCTGTGTTCTGAGTGGGAGGTTATATTTATAATGACCTGAGTGTATATCTGCAGAGCTGTTATGAGACAGAGAGCTTTAGTAAATCCCCTGCCAGCCGGATCATGTCCGTGCCTCTCCACCTGTCATATGCTACTTCTCTGTTTAACACAAGTTCTTCTGCGTCCATAACACTGGCTCTCGGCGCTCATAGATCACACTGTTCCAGCTGCTGTGGTCTTTTATAAACCTCCATGCATCGTCTGCATCCAAAGTACAGGGAAGTCTGGAATAGCACACTGTAGTAGTGAACGGTATACTGGTTCTTAGTCAGGTATCGTAGTCGGTAAACTAGTGTGCTACAGCATGTAAAAAACTAAACAAACCAATGTTATCCGTTTTAGCTGAATGGCTGAGCTAGGAAAGTTTCAATCATACTTTCTATCTGAAAATGAAAATGCAACAGCCCCTTATTCACCTCACAATGTCCAGTCCGTGTCTTTTTTCTTCTCCGAGCCGCAGATGTATAGCAATGGGTAAAAAAAATGGGTAGAAGCTGAAACTGCTACACTATTTAAGGTAGAACATTCAAACACAAACACTTAATAGAAATTCAGACATAAAAAAGCATTTATCATCGTGTTTGCCAATGTTTTTTTTTTCTTTGAAATGGAACTTTATAGGAGGAATGAAAATAAACAAAAACATTTAAGGTAGTTGCAGATCATTTCCAGTGGTCATAAAGTGTTAACACAGTGTAAATTCATCTAGTGTCTTAGAGAGAAAAATACATAGATATGCAAAGGTTTTTTTTCAAAGTAATGAGAACCCATTTTAATAAAATATTTATGATAGCAGACTTTTTTCAAAAGTTTGGATGCACTTTGTTCCATTGTTTCATAGTAAAGTCTATCAACATTACAGAGCAGTATTAGCCTACTATCATAAAGAGGTCTGCCTGCTCACATCACCTCTGATAAAGTTGATTATTGTTTAATTGGTATATCATTATATAACTATTTAGTCTTTATAACAGCTCAGGTGGAAATCTTCTCAATGAGTTATTTGGATTTATTATATATCTGTCATTCCGTAGAGCTTGCTTTATGCTGTAGCTAACTGTTACCGAGCGTCATATTTAGTATATATAAAAACAGAAAACAAATATATATATTTGGTCATTGGATTCTGAGGAAGAGCTTGACAGCAGCTATACATCAAACTTTTGAACCTGCCATTGCCCCCAAGCAAGGTTTTCAGTTGGCAGCTGTGAACAACTAAACAAACTGGAATTAGCCAGAAATGAAAACAATATATTTCAGCAAACAAACCAGATGGGCAGAGAATTGATTTACAGACTGGCTGGAACAAAAAGATATTCATGTTAATCTGGCAAATATTGGAAAAGCTGAATTGAACCTGATATTGTGACAGTTTCATGTCTTTATCCACACATAAGGCAACTAATGTTTTGCCAGATGTGTTCCAATATTACATTTACTTTAAGATTAAGGGCTTCTGGTTTAGTTTTTTCATTTTAAAAGAATTGTTGTATAACAGTAACAGAATACTTAGGTTACTTAGGTTATGAGCTATTCACAATATACTCCCTCTTGTGTTCTGGTGCTTAATAAAACTACAACCATACTCATTTGGTTCTTTGCGATAATGGATAAACAGACTATTAATCAGGTGGTCAATGCTGTAAATGCAGTGAAATTATATTCTGAGTGTTAAAGGGCTAAAGAGAACACTGCTGTGTCTCCACTGCGGAATCTGTGCATGGGGTCTGGCGTGTGAGCAGTAGTATTGATTTAGGTGAAAATAAAGCAGAGTAAGTACACAGCTGTGGGACACACACACACATAAACACTGAGGTGTGATAATGAACTTCTATCATTCACTCCTCTTCTGATATGCTGTTGACACAGGAAAATGATGTGGCATGCACGCAATGAATTATGAAAACAGTGACTCGGGAATAGCCTCCCAGTCTTGGAATAATCTTTTTTTCTTTGTTGTTGTTGGAACTGCCGTAGCTGATTTATGATCCTTTTTACTCTTAAACGTTCTTAAATGGTTCCTGGCTTTTTCATGCGCGACCCACAAATGTGTTCTTAGTAGCAGTTGTTGAAAAGTTGGACACTCTTTTACAAAATATTGATGAAAGTCCTGTTCAGTCTAATGAGAAACCGCTGCTCACAGTACCGCTTAGAATATTATTATTCTTTTATTTCTCTGTCTTCCTCCGTCACCTCCTACATCTTCTTTTTTTATTATTTTCCTCCTCCTCTATTTTCCTTTTCTTTTTCTCCTCCTCATCTTCCTCCTCCTCCTTCTTCTACTTCTTTTTCTCCTGTCTAACTTTTCAAATATAGACTCTGGATTGACTTTGAATGAGAATGTTTGGTCTGACTGACAGATTCTTTTGATTGGACATACAGTTTCTTTATAATTTCTCCTCGCAGGACCATTTGGAACACCAAAGCAAACATATAGCCACACTATAGCAAACATCTGGAATACCACAGCAGCCACATAGAAATTTCCTGGCAACCATGGAGCTACATTCAGCATCATCCTAGCAAGACCAGCAAATTGCTTAAGCTTCACTATCACTCTTATTTCTGTAGGAAATGCACTTTCTAGCTTAATTTTGTATGCTTATGACAAATGATACTATTATCTAATAATTACTGTAATAACTAATTTGCCTATTGATTAGTTAATAAGCGAATCAGTTGAGTAACACGCACTGTCCCTGCCAAATATATAAATACATAAAATAAAATTGTGGTGTAACTGAGCTGACATCTGTGTGGTGGTGAATTCAGCTGTTGTCAATCTGCAAATGTGAATGTTGTGAATCTGCCAAGTTTAGATTCGCTACAACAATACAGCCCAGTAGCATTGCATTCAAACTCTATAGATAGATAGATAGATAGATAGATAGATAGATAGATAGATAGATAGATAGATAGATAGATAGATAGATAGATAGATAGATAGATAGATAGATAGATAGATAGATAGATAGATAGATAGATAGATAGATAGATAGATAGATAGATAGATAGATACTTTATTGATCCCGAAGGAAATTTAGCAGCCAGTACAAAACAAAGTACAAAAAACAATAAGGTATATAAAGAAGAATAAAGTATTCCAATAGTAAAAAATAATATATACAAGAACATATGAATACAAACTATTCAACCTGACTGTAGGTAAAAAAGGTAGAAAAGGTAAAAAAGGCAGTGCAGTAATAAATTAGGTACTGGGATATTTATTAAAAAATAAATAAATGTGCAAAGATTGTATTTAAGTAAATGTTAAATAGTGTTAAATAGTGTCCAGGAGTGCAAATGTACAGGATGTACTGTAAAGTGTCAATAGTGTCTATGAGTGCTGACATAAGATGTCCAGTAAAGTGTCAATAGTGTCCGGGAGTGTTTACAGTACAAATAAAAATAAAAATAAAACGTAATTTGAACATAAGGGACTTGTTCCTCATCTGTCCTCCTCCCTCTTCCGGCTCCACTGGGAGGAATTGAAGAGTCTGATGGCTCTCAGGACAAAGGATCTCCTGAGTCTGTCTGTAGAGCAGCTCTGTGACAGGAACCTGCCACTGAACTTGCTCCTTTGTTCCATGATGATGGTGTGCAGTGGGTGACCATCATCATCCATACGAACTTAGTAGTGGTCTGATGTGAATAACTTACACAATTTTCACAAAGAAGTGTTTGTACACTACTCACAACAGTGAATGGAGCACTAATGTAGAGCCTTCATATTTAGTTCTAGAAGGTTTTTAGGTCTTTTAGAAGGTTATCCACACTTGCCCAACTCATCTGCAAAGTGGTGTTTCACAGCTCCAGAGAAAGGTGGACCAGAAGAGGTTCTTCTAGGACACTGCTCCACTGAAGTCTTTTAGAACCTTTGTCTTTAAGGCTGTGTTGCACTATAAAGGAAGTTCTGAGTTTACTCGTTTTTATGGTTTCAGTGGCATTTCTTTGTGTTTGTGGTCTTGGTACGGGTGAGGTGGGACTGGGTTGGGGCAGCGCATGTTTTGATGCTTCAGACAGACGCTAGCCTCGACCTCCCACTGGCAATATGTAAATAAATCTCCAAACAAGAAAGAGCAGAACGACTCTGAGGGGGGAAAGAGAGAGAGAGAGAGGGAGATGGAGTGAAGAGAGAACTCTCTGGAGATGCTTAGAGTGTCTTGCCCTGAAGTCCCACTCCTGCAGTCTCTCTCTTTCTTTTTATTTCCCTTTCTTTCTCTCTCTCTCTCTCTCTCTCCCTTTCTCTCGTACTCTCTTTCACTCGTATCCTCCTTCTTATACACACATGCACGCTCTCTGTCTCACCTGCTGTGGGCAGTGCGTGTGTGTGTAATATTACTGTGGGGAGAGAGGCGTGAGGAGTCTCTCTCTTTCTCTCTCTCTCTCTCTCTCTCTCTCTCTCTCTCTCTCACTCTCTCTCGCCCGCGCCGGCTGCTGCTGATGCTAGCGACTGCACTAGGCTGTTTACTCATAATTCATACGGTGGGATTGTGCTCGGATCGGCTATGCTCGCCTCCATCTGGTACGCCAAGAAGCTGGGGCGCCGGCTCGTGCAGAACGCCAGGAAAGCCAAAATGCAGAAGGTAAGAGCAGCGCTGGTGCTACATGTCCTACTCGCAGAGGAGATGCTGATATGACCTTATTTGTAAGGCTGCTTTGAATACTTGAATGTCAAGGCTGACTCCGACCCGGCATCGAACAGGTTTCACTAAGTTTAGTAGTGAGGAGAGAGGAAGATTGTGTATGTGGAACTATTAGAGTTCTAATCTCGGATTTGGGTTGGAGTTCTGTGGATAGGAGAGGGATTTCTGGGAGTTCCGCAAGCTGTTTGAATGGGTTATCAAGCGTCTTATAGAGTGAGAGCGAGCGTAATGACAGCTGATCCTCATTGGCCTCCTTCCTTGCAGAGGGGTTTGTAAGGATCTTTCTTCTTGACTACGGCAGATCCGCTTATGCTCTCTCTATCGCTCTTTCTGCCTCTCTCCCTCCCTCTTTCTTTCTCACTGAAAGTTTACAGGCACCACCAGTCTTAAGATGCAGTCTCTCGAGCCCTGTGACTCTCAGTGCTGGGAGGCGCCAGTGAAATTTCAGTGATGGGACCATTTCATGCAAACCTTTGACTGGTAGCTGTCATTGTGACTCCAATAGTCCTGTTAAGCTCTAGCTGTTGTTAAAACGCTGACCAGCATTACAAGCCTCTTTTCCACACAAACTCATGTGAAATGTTGCACTTCTAAATATTTTGGATGGAGTTTTGTTTACATTCAGAGGTAAAATCATGGAATTGTACAGCTGAACATCTGTAAAGTTTATGATAGATTTGCATGGGATGTTAAATCTCCAGAGGTGGGAGTGGCTACTGGATTTTTGCCCTCATATACAAGATACATTTGGCTGCTCACAAGTAAAAACATATCTAATCATTTAATATAATCATGCTTTTATTGGTCCTAACAATCTACCTAGCTGTCTCAAGGAAATATGTCATTAGCACATTAAATCTTTTGGAAAAACAGCAAATAATAATTTTGTTTTGGGCCACAGCACTTGTTTGACTGCCTTTATGCTCAAGAAAATCTGTGAAAAATTACTTTTTCCACAATATTGTTGGAATATTTTCTGATATGGCAGTTGCATTTCCAGTAAAAGGCATCAGAATCTTCAATGACGCAGGAGCGTGCAGTCTGTGGCATGGCAGTAATTGCATTACTCTGCCTCCCTATGTGAAATGAATCCACAGTGATGACGGGATGTGAAGTGATGGTGGCTAATCAAGGAATGAAGAGCAGTGCCCTCGGTCTCGAAGCGTTTTATGTCAAACCATGAGTGAAAATGCCAGTAAAATTAATGCCGCTTAATATCTGTCAAAAACATGCATTTAGACATCTTTGTTGCAGGCACGTTAGTGGGTGGCTCTTCATTGTTAGTACAATGAATACCTGCTATAGAAAACGGCTGGCGGTTGTTATTCTCCCTCATAAAGGAAGTAAAAAAGTTGCCGTGAGCTGCTGTTATGAGTCTTGGAGATAGATTCTATAGCTCCAAGTTTGAGCTGACAGTGATTAGTTTCTCCTTCATCTTTTCTAACATCAACATGACTGAAAGAATTCCCGCTACAGACTCTTCTTTCATGGTTATGTCAGGGTATGTTTTGTGAAAAGTTAAACTCTGAAAAACTTTCCAAGTGAAAAATGGCATCATTGTGTGCTTTGGTGTTTTGGGCATTGTTAGGTTTCACAGGGCCAGATGTGATCGCATAAGAAGAAAACACTTCTGGAACCAACTTAGTAAACTTTTGGTGCTGGATTGCATCAAAGTCCAACACAAACAAAGATACACCCCCTCTAATAGCTGCCCCCAAAGAGTTCTGTTCTGTCTGGAGTACAATCGATGACACAAGCAAAACAAGGTAGCTGGTGAAACAGTGTTGTTAGCTAATGTAACTGTTCTCTGTGGAAGAGTTTGTACACACCTCTGTTACATCCATGGCTTGTACGTTGGACGTTATTAGTATACGCTGAGTTTCGTCTACACATAACATTGGACTGTTTTTCAAATTTTGGGAAAACTACATTGCATACTCCATGCGCAGGTGTTTTAATGGGTACTGTAACATTGAGCACCATAGCTGCACCATTCTACAGCTTCATCCCGAGTCATTAGGCTTTGGCAATGCTGGTCTTTCTATTTCTATGGTTTCCCATTTTTTCCCTGCTCTTAACATATCGGATTCTTTGAATGACAAGGATCAGAAGATGCAGCAGTGTCACTATGGACTGTAAAGCTGGACTCGTTTTTTATTACATTAGATAATATGTCTGAGCGTTTGTGCCCGTCTCCTTTTGAGTCTATAATCTTTGGTTCTGATGTTTATTTACTTTTGTCTACTTTACTTGCAGGCTGAATGGAGCGTAGTGCTTGGGGCTGTCTCGGGGGTGTAGTGTTCTACCTCCCGCTCTGTGTGTTTTTGGTCCATTTTGTCCATATAGCACATTTTCCAATAGCTGTTACAACAAAGCAGCAGTTTTGCTCTCCGCTAAAATTGAATGTGAAAATGGAAATGTCAGTGGCGCTTGTGTTAAATGGATCCTTGATTGCACAGGCGTGAGGTGCTACCTGGCACGGTTACGTGTTATGCTGATGTACAATAGCGCAGTACAAGCAGAGGATGTGTATGTGTGTATGATTGTGTGTGTGTGGGTGGGTGGGACTGTGTGTATGTGTGTGTGTGATTGAGCATGTGTCAGTGTTTCGCTCCAGCTGACAGGGTCGGGGGATTTATCACTTTCTCCAGCTGCAACAGGCTTCACTCGCACTAACACAGCTACGAGGAAATTGTGCTCTCTCTCTCTCTCTCTCTCTCTCTCTCTCTCTGTGAGCGGCTGTGTGTTCCTCCTTCTTCTCTTTCTGATACACCTCCGTAGCTGCCTAGCAACCTACAACTTAGGTTTGAGTGCAGTAATCCAAAGCTCTTCTTCTTCTCCCTCTCTCTCTCTCTCGCTCGCTCTATTTGTCTTCTTGCTGTCTCTCTTTCTTTATCTACTTTCACTTTCTCCTACTCTTCCTTTATCTACTCTTATTCTCTCTCACTTCCTTTCTTTATCTACTCTCACTTTCTCTTCCTTTGTTTCTATTCCTATGTATATCTACTCTCCCTTTTCTTTCTCTCTTTTTGTATCAAGTCTCTCTCTTTGTTTCTCTCTCCCACTCTCTCTCTCTTTCTCTCTCTCTGAGTTTCTTAATCTACTCCATTTTCTCTCCCTCTCTCACTTGATCTATCTTTCTTTACCTACCCTCTTCTTTGTGTTTCTCTCTTTGTTTCTGTCCTCTCTCCCTCAGTGTTTCTCTTTCACTTTGGTGGTTCTTTCTCTCCATCCATCTTTTTTTTTTTGTTATTTTCTCTCTTTCACCTGCTGTCTCTGCCTCACTCTCCCTGTTGTACTCTCCTTTTTTGTCTTCTGTCTTTCTCCTTCTTACCCTCTTCATTTTTTCTAGTTTCTATTTCTATTTGTCTCCTTTTTATATCTCTCTCCCTCTCTCTCTCCCTCTGTCTCCTTTTCCTTCTTTCTTGTGGAGTCTATCACCCTTATACACACACACACACAAACACACACAGAGCACGTTGTCAGCAGTCAGCAGTGAGGATGGAGCGATTGATTGGATGCTCAAGGACACATCCTGTTGCCCGTATACTAACGAAGGTTCTGGCTGCAGACGCAGACCACTTCAGGACACACACCTCAGTCTGTCTTC
Organism: Megaleporinus macrocephalus; assembly: GCA_021613375.1. Classification (NCBI taxonomy): domain Eukaryota; kingdom Metazoa; phylum Chordata; class Actinopteri; order Characiformes; family Anostomidae; genus Megaleporinus; species Megaleporinus macrocephalus. Next base: position 33,311,245 of record CM038720.1, read on the forward strand.
TGCAGAAACTGACTCTTCACTGCCCGTGTGGGAATGTAACAGCCAAAGGTTTACAAATGCTGGGTCGCCCAGCTCCAGTCCTCAAGAAGCACAGTGCATCACTTTCCCACACTTTCTGCTGTAATAATTACAAAAGGATGGATTATTTAAATAGTGCTGTATCTGTGTGTCTGCATATCTGTCTTAACTTCACAAATATCTAGATATTATATATATATATATATATATATATATATATATATATATATATATATATATATATATATAAATCCACTAGAGAAGTAGTCTTCAAACCGGTCCTTCAGATGGTCCACCTTTTTTGCATCTTGTAAATGAGAATTGTAATTGTGGAAAACAGTGTAAAGTTTTAATAATTAAATAATCTTCAAACCTCTGAAACAAGAAGCACTCAATAACATCTATTTCAATCATAATATGCCTGGTGCTAAGGCTGCGTAGGTATAAGTGGGTACTGCGCATCTGAATGTGGAGATGGTTCTAGAGATCAGCAGCAGGGTTTTATTTTGAGGCTGGTTTCTTGAACTCTGCTGAGTGGACGCAGAAGCTTCTGGAGCTTTGTTTAGTGTGTGGGCTGCCCTGGAGCTGTGCTGACCCTCCCGATTGCGATTACTGGGTAGGAGGCGGTTTGTCTCCGAGTACAGTCCTGTCAGGGAGGGGAAACAGATTGGCAGTAATGGCTACCTTTTGATTAGGCGACCTGTCATCCAGGCTCTGCTGTGGGGGCGCTGTGAGCGTGTGCGGGTGAATGTTAGACTTTGTTTTTGGCCAAAGAACATGCTAATTAGACTACAGTCCTTTGGTAGTAGGAATTTTATAGTTGGTCCTGCTCCAACACCTCGGTTTAGAGGGGTATGATTAATCAGATTAGGTACAGTAGAGCAGGATAGAAACCAAATGGTATTTTTAGGGGGGAAAGAAAAGAATTGCTTTAAGGGTGAACTCTGGTGTTCAATTCCATAAGGTGTAATGACTTTCAGCCAAACCAGTGGGAGCAACCAAATGAAGAATTGGTATGTTCAGTCCTCAATAAACGAGGTTAGAAGACAGGAGTATGCTGCTTGAAATAGATCTCACAGTAAAACTACATACAGAACGTTGCCTGTACGCCTATCTAGGCTTGACATGCTTGAAATACTTATCCTAGATTTGGCTTCAAATATAATATATAATTATACAACTTTGTCAGCCTGGCACTAATACCACTGCAAAATTTCATATGGGCGCCAGTGGAAATTATCATAATGTTAGCAGCTAATCAGACAAGGAAAGCTTACTTATGAAGTGAATTAAAGATGTTTAAACGCTATATAATTATAGAGAACACTGTCAGATCGATCTAGTTTTTAATATCAACAAAATTAGAAAGTTTCTGAAGAGACTGATATATCCCACGCTTTATTTTAGATGTTACATGCATGTTATACCTTCAACAGTGGCACTTTTTCTTTGCACCTGAATCTATCACACTCCATAGACACATACAGCTTATGCACATCTTTGCTGAAATGAGATGTTCCAGAATAGGACAATCAGGAAGGCAGATCTTCCAAACTTCTATCTCCATCACTGAGTTGTGTTAACTATTTCTCTTCACATCATTGACAATATGCACATAGGATCCTCCAGGACCAGGACTGACAACCACTGGCCTGTAGTAGAAGACCCTGCCATGCCTTCAGCCAGCATTTGGGGAGAAGGACTTATAAGTGGCCTGCTTTGGCAGCGTGTGCTGCAGTGAAACGGCCGCGGCTCCATTAGTCATGACTGTGCACTGCTGCCGCCAGCTCTGCTGTTCTACAAGTTTTTGAGTGAAATGTACCTGCCACAAAAAAACCTGTGTGTACACTAATCCTACCTACAGTGTCTCCCTCTCTTTCTGCTTACAGTCTCAGAAATGAAGGTCCCACAGAGGGTTTCTTGAAATGACCTCATAGAAAAAACACAGAAACACAGAAGTGTGTGTTAATATATCAATAGAAATATAACACAAATATAAATACATTTAAAGGGCATTTTATTCAGTTCTTTCTTGTAGAAAGTCTTGCAGGTTCATCAAAATGTACTATAAGGATGTAGTTGGTAGGAGGACCATGCCTGAAACACCTTCTCCATCTAACACCCTCATAGAAAAAACACAGAAGCTTTCAGTTTTTGTAAGTGATGTGTTTGTAAATATATCAATAGAAATATAACACAAATATAAATACATTTAAAGGGCATTTTATTCAGTTCTTTCTTGTAGAAAGTCTTGCAGGTTCATCAAAATGTACTATAAGGATGGAGTTGGTAGGAGGACCATGCCTGAAACACCTTCTCCATCTAACACCCTCATAGAAAAAACACAGAAGCTTTCAGTTTTTGTAAGTGATGTGTTTGTAAATATATCAATAGAAATATAACACAAATATAAATACATTTAAAGGGCATTTTATTCAGTTCTTTCTTGTAGAAAGTCTTGCAGGTTCATCAAAATGTACTATAAGGATGGAGTTGGTAGGAGGACCATGCCTGAAACACCTTCTCCATCTAACACCCTCATAGAAAAAACACAGTAGCTTTCCGTTTTTGTAAGTGATGTGTTTGTAAATATATCAATAGAAATATAACACAAATATAAATACATTTAAAGGACATTCTATTCAGTTCTTTCTTGTAGAAAGTCTTGCAGGTTCATCAAAATGTACTATAAGGATGGAGTTGGTAGGAGGACCATGCCTAAAACACCTTCTCCTTCCATCTAACACCCTATTCATTTCCATCCATACCTTCCAGTTCCTGTGATGAAGTTTTCACAATACCCACCAACTCTTCTGTGCTCCGTGTCTTAGTCTTATAGTTCCTGGTACTCTAAGTCAAGTTAATCCCCCTCGCTCAATCAATCTTCATACTACCAACAATGTTGAAGGCATGTCATGCAAACACAATATATTTTAGTTATGATGTTAGCTGTTCTAATTATTGGTCAGAAATCTGTTTGCCAGTGTTTGGCAGCCTCTTTTCACAGATAATATTTAATTTAATGCACATAATTGTATGTATTTAACATATTTACATTCAGTCAGCATAAATTTGACTGTGTTTAGTGTTGATTTACAGGACATTCTCATTTCTGTTACAGCTGGCCTTTTCAGTCTGTTATGATGAAGCCTAGCCTGCTTTTACCTATACTTTTTATACCTATACCTATACTTTACTAATACTTTTTCATAAACTGGTTTACATTTAAACAGGTTTACATGTTAATTTATAGCAAAGATATGCAGGCTGTATCAAGCACATATGAATCTTTCTCAAATACTTTTTTTAAACGTGTTGGTTATATCCCGCTCTTTTTATAGCTATAGTTTAAGCCCGGCCGACTGTCTTTCATCACATAAAAGGCGACATTTTTCACTGCCCACAGCGTAACCCACACACACTTTAGCCAAAAGCACGCTTTTCATTACCACTTTATCAGAAATGCCACCTCAGTCATTTTTCCCATATGCCAAGTACCTCCTGAGGGAATTCAATTAATTTGTTAGAAATGTTTAGTTGCTTTGCTTTTGTCATGGAGCAAATCCCCGTTATTAGACCCATCAGCAGAGCTGTATTGACACATACTTCCTAACGAGACTGTTTAAACAGACCCGCTATAGAATTTCTGTCTCTTTTGATATTGACTTAAGCTCCCACATTGAGTCTTATTTATAGTAGAGATCCTCTCTGGGTTGACATTGCATAGGTGGCGTCATGTGGAAGGCTGTATTCTCCTGATCTCTGACCTCTGTAGGGTTCAATGTTGGAAAATTGGGGAGTGCATAAAGAAAACAATTACTTTCTCTCTTTTTGTCTGTGTCTGTATGTCTCTCTCTCTCGCTCTCTCGCCTCCTTGACCTGTGCATCCTTGCAGCTGTTCCTCATACGTGCTTGGTATTCTAAAAAATCTCTCATTCTTTTTGCAAAGCAGCACCGGTACCTCTTAAAGACGGTTGGATGTCGGTACTGTAGGTGAGATGCTGGAAATGGACAGATTTTAACTTCTTTGTACCATTGGAAGTTATTATTAATTCATTATTTTGGCCAGTCGGCCTCAAATGACATAACGTAAGTGTAACATTTGTTAATTTAGTCAGCTTAAAAATGAACAAAATTACCAACAAAAAAAACAATAATTGAAGAAATACATACATAAATTTAGCCAAAAAAATCATCCATCAGACAATTTTGCTGTGAAAAATTTGGGTATTAAAACAATTAAGCTCAGTGCTGTGATGTGAACTGTACTGTTTTTTTGTAAGGTAACACAAACTCAAGACAAACATAAGAACAAAATTTAAACAACTCATGCACCAAAACTGAGAGCCCTTTGTTTTGATCTCTCACATCTAAACTTATATATCTTATATATGAACTGATATATAATATAATCAGTGCCGTAACCAATGCTTAGAATAAACAGATGCATAAATCTTGGGCCTTATTAGAGTGTAAATGTTATTTATCATGTAACTTACTATGTAAACATCTTTTATTATTTGTGTAAGTCAAGTGTGTAAAATAACTAGAATTCACTCTAGACTGCTTCATACAAATGGACCATGAAAGAAAAGAAATGAACATTTTAGCTATTCAGGCAGGCTTGACAGGTCATTCAGAACACTTTTTTGAAATTCCATTAAAATGGACAAAAAGCTATTTAAAAGCAAAGCTATTTTCTGTTGAATCACAATTGCCATTAACACATCCTCCCTCTTCTGTCCTTCTATCTCTTTTGCAAAATGGAAGTCTCTTGGACAGGGTATGTGCCAGATGCAACCAAATAAACTTGCATTTGTAAGAAAGGTGATATGAGATCAGCAATCATACCCGCTGAGAGAGAGGCTGTTTAAATAGTTTCAGGTTTAATAAAGGTTGTTATTGATGCTGAAATGTTATAATGTGTTTCCTGGGTGGTGAATGGAGGTCCAAATATTACATTTATACCATGCAAGCTTTTCAGTTTCAGTTTATCAGTATTGTTTATTAACTTACCTTATTGTTCATCATCTTACCTTCAATGTCCCAACTTCTGATGATGTCATAACGTCAAATTTTAATGGCCTTTGCGTTTAGCATATAGTAATCATTTATCAGTCTACCTTGAAGTCAAACACCATCCCTTAGGCTTTGCATGTTAATGTTGTTTGGTTGTTAACCCTCAGCCCTGTATGAATATCTATGTATGCCAGTGTCTTCATTATGGCTGATTTGCATACACGCTATCTCAAGGCATATAGGGCTTAGGAGTCAGGGCATTAATGTAATTTCTTGGAAGTAAGTATGAGCATGGTTCTCAAACCCCTCACCTGTCTGTATACATTTTAAGATGCTTTAAATAATACTTCTGTCATTTACATAGTCCTGCTATTAATTCTTGCCTTAAAGGGCCCATATCCTTTTTTTGTGTTTTATTTTATCCTATAGAGTTAAACAGGCTGTCTTTTGTTACTGTGCTTTTAGACAGATATGTGTATATGACCTCTAGTGTTATATTAATTTTTATATTAATTAATCTTATAACATATTATATATTTTATGCAATTGAAGTCATTTTCACAATACATATATGCATTATGATATTTAGTTGTTTTTCTATTTGTCGAGATTTGATAGGTTCCACAATTTAAAATAATATAATAGCAATAATCATAAATGTACAACTGCAATAATTTTTATTCACTGAAAAACAGTGCAGACGAACACAGCTAAGCAACTGTAGGCTGAATGGATGGATACACAGTATGTAATTGTGATGGCTTTTGTGACTTGCAGTTTACACCAGGGTTCCCTTGGATCTTGTGAAAGTTAGATGTAGCAAATTTAAGAATGCCCAGGCGTATTTTAATAGATCAGACAGTGCATGCTCCAGCAGGATTCGTTGGATTTTCTCTATTTAACTAGATAAGAGGCTAAACAGTAATAATGAATAAAGCAATATATCTTAATTTAATAGCCAAATTATCTTATCAGCATTAAAAGTATAGTAAGGATATTTTAATAGCTCAAATGACCATATCAAAAAGTAAGTAATAAAATTAGGTTTATAACATCTATAACAGTCTATATAATATACTCACGATTTACATAAAAAAAACACAATCATAAAATTAATTTGTCTATATTAATGTGTGGTTGGACAATGCAATAGGTCTGGGATCAGATGGCTAAAGTAAGCTTAATCCGGTTCTAGTCCTTATTTTCATCTTTGCGGTTTACTCCACACAAGGTGGCATTAACAGACTTGACCCACAGCCTGTAGCAGTGATGAGCACTTTAAGAAGGTAACAAACAACTCCAATTTGGGGGCTACTTTTAGGTGAAAAATGAAAACATGAAACATCTGCAAATGCTGTGTTTCTGCAGTTAACGGGTCTGTTCCGGTCTGTTTTCGGCTATTTGTTGTGAGTGAAATGCTAAATCATATACACAATACACTCCTGCCACATATACAATACAATACAATATCCAGCTTTACTGGTCTCACTGTGCTGCTTCTGGTTTTAAGCCGCATTAGCAGAAACTGCACGTTCACCTCTGTTCTACACTGCTGCGTGCGTTCGGGCAGTTTGAAACCACAGTAAATTCATGACACCACTGTTTAAACAGCCTCTCTCTCTCAGCGAGTATGAATGCTGATATCATATCACCCTTCTCCTTTCACGAATGCGTGTTTATTTGGTTGCATTTGGTACATATCAAGCCCAATAGACTTCCATTTCACAGAAGACATAGAAGGGGGTGATGGGCTTATGGCAATAGTGATTCAAAAGAAAATAGCTTTGCTTTTAAATCCTTTTAAACATTTCAAAGGATTGTTTTAAATAAAAAAGGTGTATTTTATTGTTTCTTCAATGGTCCATTTGTTTTAAACAGTCTAGAGTAAATTCTAGTTATTTTGTTAGACACTTGACTTACACAATATTATTACAGAAAGGTATTTATAAGGTAAGTTAGATGATATATTACATTTACACTGGACTGACACATTAAACTTTTATGGTTTCCTGTGCAAAAAAATCAAATAAGGTCTAAGATATGTAGTGTCATGACCTACCATTATGCATGTTTAAATATAGCGCTCTACATAAAACTATAGGTAGAATATTTTCATAGCCAAAATCACCCTGTCAGCACTTAATTATAGGAAGGATAGTTTAATAGCTCAAACCACCTTGTTAAAGGGTAAGTAATAACATTTAGCCTAGAGTCTGTAATATACATAACCATGGATTAACATTAAAACCCCAATAAATAAATAAATAAAGCTATCTATACTATACTAATGGTTTGCGCATGTGTGGTAGGACCACTGAATGGAGAGAGCAAGTTGTTAGAACACTGGGATTAGCGATTGGCTACAATTCAGCCAGAATCATATACAAAATCATGCAGCCACAGTGCACTCCTGCCACATGTTTGTCTGTTACAGAATATCCAGCTTTACCAGTCTCACCGTACTTCTTCTGGTTTTAAACAGCATTAGTAGAAACTGCACGTTCAACTCTGCTACACTGCTGCGTACGTTCGGGCAGTTTGAAACCACAGCAAATTCATGACGCTATAAATGCACACTATAAAACAGAGGGTACCAGCAGACACACTGTAAAGATTTTACTGCACATTAAACCTACCGGTTACCACATAATCAGAGAGGTTAGTCAGACTGGCATAATATTAAACACTGAGCCTAAAATCTAGGCACGTCAATCCAGAAGTTCCCAAAAATTCATTAAAAAAAAAAGTCATTTTATATTTTTATTTTATTTTATATTTTATTTGAACTGTGTAGCTGTTTAATATATTTCTTGTTATGTATGAAAACATAAAGTCTAGATTACCTTCCAAATATTAGCTTCATATTAAAGGACTTAAATGTGATTGGGGGTTGGCCAAGGGCAAGCGTGACGTCTCTGTTTAATATATATGTTATGTATATAGTTTCTATATTCCTATAGAGCAAGTCATTTTATTTCATTGCTGTCCAAAGAAAAACAAAGATCTCCGAAATATCAACTTTACGGGAGAGGAGAAAAACATTTGTGACTCTCAATGTAAGTTAATGTAAAGAAGTTTTATTCCTAGTGATTTTAGAGCATTTCTATTGGTCCATTCATTATGAAACTAAAACATCATGAAATAAAGAGCAGCTGTCATGTTGAAATGATATAGAAAACTGAAAATCAACAAAAATAGTGATACATGTTCTTCTTTGGACAGCAATGATATATTAACCTAATTAATATTTGTGTTTGTGTTGTTGTGCAGTTTAAAATTAATTAATTTTGCTATCTTGGGGGCTTCAAAACCACAAGCACTGAAATTGATAGATTTTTTCACATATGGACTGGGGAGTGACTGGTGTGTTTTAAGCTTTAACAAATCTTCAAAAACTTTTATTTACATTTACTTTTATTTTTATTTTGGTTTTCCAGGATATGTCTCCTTTAACACAGCACAGGGCTGTAGTGTAAATTCTCAGGCGCTATAAGAGCGTGAGCTATAGGTCTTAACCCTGCAGCTCTCCTGTGAGGACAAACGTTATTAAAGCGAGTCGTGCTGAAAGCCTCTCCCCACTTCTCTACCCCTATTCGCTTCCATCAGGTTTCATCGCACTGCACTGGCTACTTAAATTGGTTTTGTGGAAAAGGATCCTATCTCCCTGATTTATTTAACAGAGCCGTGCCGGGCCGCATTGTTCTCTGCATTCATATTAGAATACGACCCGCTCCTTTGTGCATGTAAAATGAGAGTTCCACATTAACTAAGTGATGAAAGCTCTTTTTTTATTATTTTTTTTATATTTGATGAATGCCTGCATTTAGCGATTCAGTGGTGGACCGCAGTCCAAAGTTGTGCTCCGGACACGGGAAGCCGAGCCAGCTGTGTTTGGGCCAGCATGCTTTAACGTTATTACAGCGGAGAAAAAAAGGATTCATAGACATTTTTCAATATTACCTCACAGCTGACTTTCTAAATTAATTATTAGAAGAGTGCAGGAGAACATCCCTCAGTATTCGTCCATTATTGATTTTCTTAATTAAATGTGAGATGGATGAAAGCATTGGCATGCTTTATCATCATGTATACTTGCGTTGACATTTGATTTATGGCCATAATATTAGACGCAGGCGGTTATGATAGCGCAGTGTAATCCTGGTAGAAGTATGGTGGCTATAAAAAGGAGCTTGGCAGCCTCCCCTTGATTTTTCACAGGCAATTTTATCCTGGCGTGTGATCTGGAATTAAAATTATTTATTTGCACAAACTCAGCTCAACTGCATAGATTAACATCTGTGATATGGCTCCTCTAATCCTATTTATGAGCCACTCCATTTGTAAACTCTTGTATGTTTTCCTCCTAATGTACTCACAGCTGTAGTAATAGATGTTGACAGTCTGGAAAGCTTAAGGCCAGGATATGTTGTGGTCGTATTTTTTATTTATTTATTTATTTTTTTTTTTCTAAAAACTCATGCAGCCTTCCACCTTTTCCCACCTCTACTGGCTAGGCAGTATATTATTTAGCCCTCAGGAGTACTCTTAAGTGTCAGATGCAGCCGTGTGATTAAGGAGACTCCTGATCCACTGCCATGGCGCTTAGCACAGAGAAATGTTGTTGCGTCTCAATAAGACCACAGCCAACCGCGCTCGTGTGGACCCCAAGCCGTGATAGCATATGGTACAGCTAAGATTCAATTCTGAATTCTCTCACCTCAGACTGAGCTGTTTGTTAAAATAGTCTTGGTGAAAGTTCCATACTTTTTCTTAAGAGTGGGCAGTAGTACAGTTAGAGTGGGCTGTGCAATACTTTGTGGAAAAAATATGTAATTTTACAGTACCTGGCATTTTACCGTACATGATACATATAGTGATATTTCATTTTCACCAAACCCAGTGCACTAGCACACAGTAGTGCCAGTAAGAGTGAGTGTTATGAACACAAATTTGTAATGATACTTCCCACAATATGGACATCAATATCATCACATATGAATCGTTCAGTACTAATATTACATTTTTAATAATTTAAACATTCGAAACATTTATTGTTTGAGTGTTTATTATGCGTATCATGCTTTTTGTTGACTTTATAAGAAGTATTTCCCCGGACGCTGTAGATAGGGCTGCCCACCGCTTCGGGCACGTGTGCTTACTGCCCCCTAGTGTGTGTGTATATGTGGGTGTTTCACTGCTCACAAGTGACAGAATAATAATTATCCATCCATCCATCCATTATCTGCCACTTAGTCCGGCTAGTCTGGGTCACGGGGGGGCTGGAGCCAATCCCAGCATCATTGGGCGAAGGCGGTGTACACCATGGACAGTTCACCAGTCCATTGCATGGCCAAAACTCACTCACGCACTCACACCTATGGGCATTTTAGAGTGACCAATCAACCATGTGTTTGGACTGTGGGAGAAAACCGTAGTACCCGGCGGGGAGAACATTCACACTCCACACAGAACCAACCCAGACCAGGGATCGAACCCGGATCGTCTTGCTGTGAGGTGACAGTGCTAACCACTACACCACCATGCCACCAGAATAATAATTATTTAAGACAGTATTAATTTATTTTTTTTGTTTATGCATTCATCCATCCATTTATTCATTTTTAAACCTTTTTAACTTTCAACTAAAGCCAATATTTGTTGGCAGCATGTTTTAGAGACAATAACTCTTTTCCTTTTTTTATTTGTTATTATAGTTCATCATGTTTATAGTTCATAATAGTACAGACATAATACAATGTACAAGTAGTTGTACAAGTGCAAGTAGTACTTTCCTTACCAGTGGTACTTGTCCCAGTGTCATTTTGGGGCTTATTCCAGCTACAAGTATATGATAAAATTTGTATCATGGAAAAACAGCATTTCCATAATTGCTTGGCCAACTGGCTTTGCTTTATTTGCATAGCCCCTGATACATTCTCTGAAAATGTTTATTTATTGTTTGATTTAGTAAACTATCTCTGTTGATTTTCAACAACATAACGGTTGAGGTTAGTATTAGTATTAGATTTAGGACCAGGGTGAGGGTCAGGTTTAGGTTTCGAGTTGAGGTCGGTAATCAGGATTGTGTGTATCCTGATTATGGTGAATTTACTGCATATTTTAGTTCAGTGTGACTATTATTTTTTTATATTTCAATGTTCCTTTTTCATATTATGTAGCCATCAGAAAAAAGCCTTGGCATGAGTGTCAGTAATGATTTCCACCACATGAACACAGTTACCATACCATAACTACCATAGTTCAAAGCATATTTTTGAGTATTTAATGGTCATTAAAAGACTACTGCGTATGATGCAAGATTTGAATTGGGGCCTATAAAATTGCTCTTCTTCTTCTGCAGGACAGGCCTACAGGCCTATTTCTCATTAAACATGAAAACGAATATAAATATAAATTAACAAATTAAATTATTTAAGATTGTGATTTATTTTAAATGAAAAAATCAGGCCTTCAAATTTGAAATGAATTCACAGCATTTGCTTTGAAATCGTAACTTCTCATCTTCGTCAGAATGGACTCATCAGGCTTCTACATTTCTCTTTAAACATAACAAGTAAATATTAAATGAATAAAGATACAAGTTCAACACTTATGGTTTAAGATTTGAAGAGATCAGTTGCTTTTGTACTTCTATGAGTCAGAGTTTGTTGCTCTAAGCAGCGGCTCTTTTAGCAACTAGAGGACGTGGTCAAGCTGAGTGTGTGGCTGCTGGCCATTCCTGCCCTGTAAATGCTCAGACAATTACAGAACAACTGCTTCTATTCAAAATGTCATCGGATTGGCTTCTCTCATCAGATAATCACCAATGCATGTTGGCACATTCTTTAATAAAGAAAGCCCAATTCTCATTATTTCTGTTTATTTTTGTAAGCTTCAAGATTACTTGACTTCAAGAATCTCAGTTGATTGGTGGGTCTCGGACTGATGATTTGACTTGCCCACTTTCAAGGTGTGGCCCTAAAGATTAGCATCTACATCAACTAAAGCATCTTCAGGTGGCCAGTTCACCAGTTCCCAATTGTTAGAAGTTGCATATCTAAAAATTGCTCAGAATCAGAATGGGAGTACACAGATTTTAGTTTCTATAATTTACTGCACATCAATTAAACAACACTTCTAAGGCTGTTACAGAGTCAAGGCATCATGGATCTTGTCAGACATAAAAGCTTACGCAGATACACCACTTAGAAGCTTCTGGTAACTTTAAGCTAACATAATAGAACATGCAGCTGATCTGACAGTGCCCACATTACGACCAGGAATGCTTTTTGCATTGCTTTATATCATGACAATGAAATCATAGTGTTATATTACCCACCTCTAGCTTCCTCAGTCTCTCAGTTTCTTTATTTCTGTCTCACCTTTCTCTCCCACTCCTCCTCTCTCACACACTCACGCTAATAGAATGACCTTATCAAAGCGAGTTGTTTAACTGTGGTGCTCCGCTCACATGAATCTCATTTTAGAGTGTAGGTGTCTCAGCATAATCAATACTCCAGCGTCTGTGTCCTGAGGGCGTTTGGTTTACAGCCAGCACTTCACAGCCAGTCAAAACAGAGACACAACTCATATTGAGCTCTAAAAGTTTCAGTACAGTTTCAGGCACAGACAGTCTAGAACTTTTCCATTAAGGTTGAATTGCAGAATTGAGCTAGCCATACTTCGCCCACTAATACCTTCATTTGTAGCAACTGATGTAAGGTTGGAAAAGCTTTACAGATCATTGACAGAGAGCCCTTTCATCTTAGCGGCATCCTGAAGCTTACTTTACTTTTGTCTGTCGATTTTTATTGGCTCTTTGTTTGCCATTTAGGAATAACAAGCATGGCGCGTTTTTATTACATCTGAAATCAGATTTTTATGTTCTCTCGGCTAATTGAGCATATGTATGCTACTTCTTAGGTAGCTGAGTTTAGTTTCAAGAGGCAAGTAGTTTAAAGTAGTTACCTCAAAGTAATTAGTAGTACTAAAATTTAGTTGTACTTATTTACACTTACACTACCGCTCAAAAATTTGGGATCACAGTGAAATGTTCTTGTTTTCAATGGAGTATCTTCCTTCCTTAACACAACAATGGACTGACGGGTCTCTAAAGGAAGTTGTTTCTTTCTGGTCATTTTGAGTCGGTCAGCAAGCCATCAACTGCTGATCTTCAGATACTAAACTAACCTAGAATGTTGTTCTGCCTTTTATACTCACTTATTAGTAGAATGTTTTTCAGCTGTGCATCACAACTGAGCAAGAGTGTCCTAACAACCAATTAGTCCAATAACATCCTTAACTTGGATTGGCGGCCGTACCAGGAGATTTAGGCAGAGGACTGAGAATTGCTGATAATAGGACTATATGCAAAATAAGCCTTTATACAAAAATAGACTTTAATACAAACATTTTTATTCTTTAAAAATCATCTGATATACTTACATTAATTGTAAAATGGACAATATTGTTTGTGAATTGCATGAAAAGGTGATCCTAAACTTTTGAGCGGTAGTGTACTTGACTCTGTACTTTATTAGATTTAATTGAATGATCACTTAAGCAGCAATACCTCATGTCTGCTATGTGATTATAAAAGTACACCATTGTAGTATTACCATACTAAGTTTAAAGTTGACCAGAGCGAAACTCCACTTACAACTAATACTAACCGTTAAACTAACAGACTTTTCAGTTCATTGTCTTAAAGACAGCACCTTTCCCCATTTACATGATCAAGTTTATTTATATAGCACTTTTTACAACAACTGTTGTTACAGAGCAGCTTTACAGAAAATCCAGATCCAAGAGTGGCAAAGAAAAACTCCTTAAGAGCAAGTGGAAGAAACATTGAGCACCAGGGTTCGAAATGGGGACCCATACACAACACAGCATAGAATATTATGAATAGAAAATGAGACTTTACAATTAATATACAAAATTGAATATAAAACAAAAGAATAAAGAAATACGAAATAATGAAAGCAGCTTGTTATGCTGACCATCAGGGCCTCCTCCCCACCCATCACCAGCCAGCTCACCTGTCCATTTGTGTCAACTGCTACACCCTCAGTTACATCACTGTGCCATCCAGATGCACCAGCATTGAGATATGATGGGACTGTTTCAGCTCACGCCCACTTTACATAAAGGCTTAGTCATAGACTGCCTCAGTCAGAGACTGCCTCAGTCAGAGACTGCCTCTACCTGTGCAGCTTCTAAAGCTTTGCTACCCAGATTTCAAACAGAGACTCTTTTCTTTGGTGTTTAGTTTATTAAACTGTAAATACTGTTTGACCAGAGGAGGACGGGTCTCACCTTGTTAGTCTTGGTTCCTCCCAAGGTTTCTTCCTCCAGTCTGAGGGAGGTGTTCTTGCCACTGTTGCCTCTGGCTTGCTCACTGGGCGATATATGTTGTAACTGTCTGTTTATAAAACTCTGTAAAGCTGCTTTGAGACAACATTGTTGTAAAAAGCGCTATATAAATAAACTTGACTACAGAAGTATTTTGATTAAGCAATGATAACCACTGACTACTGTCCTAATAACAGTTCAGAAACAGATCTCTGATCATCAGCTCAGTTAATTGTGAAGCAGGTGAAAAAATTAAAAATTAATTTATGTGCAAGCGCCAGTATCACCAGAAGGCTGAGTGGCATGTCGGTGAGGTTTTATTGCAAAGCACTGGACAGTAGACAAGCAGGGGCGTCTGATCATGGCAGATGAACAAACAGCATCAGTCAGCGTGGGATGGGCAGATGTTTAGCTCAGCAAAGAAACACGCAGACAGAAAACAGGATATAGTGTTAACAGAGTGCAGCAGTGACTCTGGCAGTCCTGCCTAACTAAAAGGGAGATGCAGAGGATTACAAAGACACAAGGGTTGCCTGAGATGTCAGCACCCCCTCTGTTCCACCATCAACAAGCTTGGGTGATGCTGTTTGTTTATGAACCTCCCACTCTGCATCTTTTGACCTCAGAAACTGAGGATGGGTCTGAGTTCTGAACACTGACTGGAAAGTTGTTTCACAGCTGGGGGGCTTTGTGTAAATAGGCTACCACATTGATGTTTCAAGATTCAAGATTCAAGAGTTTTATTGTCATGTGTACAGCACAACAGACAGTTACACTGTACAATGAAATTCTTACTTTGCTGCTCCTCCATTCACCAATAAATAAAGATAACAAATAAAAGAAATAATAAAAAATATACAAAATATACAAAGTATAACAATATAAGTTGAAGTAGATAAAAGTATTTTTATAGTTAAAGAATAAAAAATAAAAGGTATGTGTGCTTTTATGTGCAAGTGTGAAGAGCAGCAGCCATAAAGTGCAAGTTGCAAGTATATAATAATGTTTGTACGAGTAGTGAATGTAAACAGTATTCTGACAGTACAGTGAATGTAAACAGTATTCTGACAGTACAGTGAGTGTAAGGTGCAGTTAAAATCAGACCAGTTAAAACCAGTTCAGGTAGGAGAGGTTGGAGAGGTAGTGCGTGAGGTGTTCAGAAGCCTGATGGCCTGTGAGTAGAAACTGTTTGTCAGTCTTGTGGTCCTGGACGTCACACTCCTGTAACGTCTGCGTGAGAGTAAAAGTTTGAAGAGTGTATGCTGGGGGTGTGTACTGTGCCTGATCATGTTGTGGGCCCTCCTGGTGACCCTGGTGTGGTAGATGTTCTGCAGTGAGGGGAAGGCTGCTCCTGAGATGGACTGTGCAGTTTTGATCACACGCTGGAGAGCCTTTCTGTCCTGAGCAGTAGAGTTTCCATACCAGACGATGATGGAGCTGGTAAGAACACTCTCAATCATACTCCTGTAGAAGGTGCTGAGAATTTTGGTTGGCATACCAAATTTTCTCAGCCTTCTCAGAAAGTACAGTCGCTGCTGGGACTTCCTGATGATGATCTGAGTGTTGTGGGACCAGCTAAGATCCTCACTGATGTGTGAGATCCTCACTGTTTCTTCTATTAATACTAGTTGTGAGGGTTCATAATAAGAGATAGTGAGTGACTTTTACAGCTTCGAGCAGCAGCAGAAGTTTGTACTCAATTCAGCCACTACAATGTTGATAGAACTGGGCTGATTTGAGGCCCTTGTAGGGACTCTGGCTGCAGCATTCTGGGCTAGCTGTAGGTTGTCAAGGCTTTTGCTGGAACATCCAGACTGCAGGGCATTGCAGTAAACTATCTTCAAGGTTTTAAAGCTGTGAATTAGTTTTTAAAAAATGTTGTGGTATAACTTTATCTCAACTTTATCTTTTGTAAAACCAGGCAAAGGATTCATAACTATTTCTGTACGGTTATGTGAGGGAAATTTTAGAGGCATTAAATTCCTCAGATATCATTTAAACATTTAATCATGTAGAATTTTTTTATGGGCCAAAAGACAAACGGCATCCAATTTCAGGCAATTTTTTAAAATTGTCAGTTTATACTCTTACATTCTTTTTGTGAGGTGAATAATTTGGATAGTTTAAAAAAATTAGCTAGAATTTCTTATTAAGTTAAATGTGGTTTTGCCCACAGCTTCTCCACAGCTTGCAAAACCTCACAGCCATTGCTGCAAACGGGCACATTTGCGGGCAGAGCATGGACAAGTTAATCCTGTCACTCACTGGCTCTTCTGGCTGTAGAGCGTTATGTGCAAACACTGCATGCACTCACCTTACCGTGAGCTCACACTTGGTTTGATTTCTGCCCAGCATGTAGGAGTTGATGTCAGATTAGTCATCCAAGAGCTCAACCGTGCCAAAAAAACACATCATGTATTCCATGTTGCATTAATAATGAAACAAAAGTGGTTGAAAACATTTTTAACTAGAGCGACTAAAGTAGGTGTCAGACCTTTTCGAAAATATTGTGGCGCTGGAGGCCACATGGGGTTTGAGGAATGAGCAGTGCAGTATGTACAGAGATGGTGTTCTCTATTATTCAGTACCAAGTGCGTGTGTAGACCTTGTAGTCCAGCCAGTGTGACAGTGCGTGGGTGCCTCAGAGCCCCAGAACCTCTCTGTTTTCTGTCGGTACCAAGAAGAATGAAGGGCAAGAACTTTATGCCTATGTATGTCTCAGAACACTGCCTCCAGACTTTAGGAGCAATTTACAGCTGTGAATACAAGGGGTATTCATAGTCATGCATAAATCTGAGGGTGGCGATTCAACTGCTTTGGTTTTAGGAAAATTAATGTCTAGGATGAATTATTATGGTATAATAAATGTTGAATATATAAGATAGCACTGTTATTACACAGTTATAGTGTAATTCTACATTCTTAACAAAACTTTTATTGCTGGATTAAATGATGACTGTGGTTATGAAACATGATTGCTTTACCTTTCTCTTAATGTATTTACCTTTAAAACTTAAATCCTTAAGGACTATGATGTACTTCTGATGGTGCACAGATGCAAAAGTTTAAAGCCTCTTGGTCAAATGACATATTTAGTATTTAAAATTGAAAATAATGTAAATATGACATTTTCTGTACATTTTTCTGTCAGAAATTATGCTTTAAAAAGACGTTTTTCAAATTTTCACCTAAAATATCAGCAGAACCTGTCATTTTACAAGGGATGCACAAACCTTTGCACACAGATGTACATAGTTTGTACACTGAGGCACTAAATAAGGGAGAGACAGTACCCTCAATTTTTGACACTGGGTTTAATACCAATTGAATTGACGCATTGAATCACAAGTACTAATAATTGAATGTTTCTCTGTTGTTGCAACGTTTTAAACGTTTTAGGGAAAGTAACAGTAACATAACTGAACAGGAGTTTTTAAAACTGGGGTTTGAAAAAAATTTTTTAAAAGAGAGAGAAAAATTAGATCCCTAATAACCATGCAAAACCTGTTCCCCCCATCACCATCAGATAAGTAGCACTTAAAGCTTTTGTGTGTAAGAGTTAGGAGAAAATCAACTCTTGCTTTACATCCGAAACAACCCACAGGTGTTTCTGTCTGTCTTTCCACTGTGAGAAGACACCTCATCGCTATGGGTGTAGCTGTGCAAAAAAATCATTCATGAGAAAAAAAAATGCAAATCATTTGTTTGAGATTACATGGACCAGGAGCAGATGAAAATGAATGAATAAATGAATTAATTAATTAATAAACCTGCAGATAAAACTTGAAATTAAGTGTGTTGTTATAGTTGTAGTTGTTGAGAATTTCACATATTTGTCTCTTAAATATATGTTTGTTTTCTACTTTTTTCTAAACAATCTATAGTAACTATAGCACCGTATTTGGCCCAAATCTAATTAAACTGCAAGCTCACAGAGAAAAGCTTTGTCCAAGATTTAGTTTACTATTCATGTATTTACTGACATGTATTCAGTCAATACATGTTTGTTTGTATGAAGTTAGCTCCTTCAGGAATCTGACACTGTATGTAATACCAATTGAATGGACGCATTGAATCACAAGTACTAATAATTGAATGTTCCTCAGTTGATGCAACGTTTAAACCCATAAAAAACGTTGAATTGTATTTACTTAAATTCACATTGACTTGATTCAGATGTGAACATCAGTGTTTCCCAGCCCAGTCTTTGGGGTCCCACAACCCAGTCCTTAGGCCTCCCATATTATGTCTCCAACCCAACATAGAAGTGAAGGGAAAAGTGGACTGTCTGGGGATTCTAAACCTCATGTGGTAAGTGAGATTGTGTGCCATGAAGTAGTAGAAGGCTTAGAAGACTGTGACTAAGCTACATTTTGAATACGCTAGGGAGAAATAGAGGCTTCATTAGCAATACTTTAATGAACATCTTGAGAGCGGCACCCTGTAACCACAATTATTACTACTACCACCATCAAGAGGCAGTGAACTAATAGCCCAGCCTTTTTCATTCTCTTATTTCCTTTCATCTCTCTCTGGCTTTGTTGCTCTCTGTTTAGCGATGTGGTTAGCGGGATTACTTTGGGCTTCAGCCTATTTCTGCATGTCTGATTACCTACAATCTTTCATAACCATCTTTTGTCCAGTAATTAGCTCCGTACTTAGCCGAGATGAAAAGTTTTGCTTTGATGTTTTGCTGGTTCACGAAATCAATTAGCTTATTTTCTTTTTGCCATTTTTCCGGTTCGTGCTCTCGATGAAAATAACCCCGACCTGCGTCAGTATAAATTCAAATAAATGTGAAAACCTGTTTGGTTGACTGCTTCGTTTACCCCATAATTGGCTAGACAAATTGTGGGGAGGGTTTTGCAATCCAGGAGAGATGTGCTGTCTGCTTTTGACAGGTGACTCTAAGCGGCGGCGCTGCTGTGTGGAATATGAAAGGTGGGTTGCGGGTAGAGCGGGGGTTGATTCCCCCGAGCCCTCGCCTCACTCGCGACCCTGTCTGCTCCCAGACAAACTGCCAAACCCCGCTTACTCACGCACCCGTCCCATAGCTGCCCTGCGTCTAACAGCTTGCTGACAGCTT
Source organism: Megaleporinus macrocephalus (assembly GCA_021613375.1). Taxonomy (NCBI): domain Eukaryota; kingdom Metazoa; phylum Chordata; class Actinopteri; order Characiformes; family Anostomidae; genus Megaleporinus; species Megaleporinus macrocephalus. The sequence continues at coordinate 33,330,722 of CM038720.1, forward strand.
GTGACACAGACCAGGGAGGACACAAATCATACACATACAGTGCTGGAGATTCAGTTCAGCAGTATTTAGCCAGTGCCAGTACTGAGTGCCTTTAAACGACAGCTAAAGAAATATCTGTTTTACCAACACTTCACCGCTCAGATGAGTTTCTGTAGGACTGTGGTGCACACATGCGAGAATTCTGATTAATGTATAGTAGTAAATGTTTAATTCCATATCTGGAAATATCTGGCAGACAGTATTGTGACAGAACACCCTTCATTTGTTTAATCTCTAGTCAAATTGCTGAGACATTTCCGAGGAGATTAGACATAAGATAATCCAGTTACATGGGGAAGAGGAAAGGCACATAACTGAACAGGTGTTCAAATGTTTTAAATGTTTTAAAAGAGAGAAAAAAATGAGATCCCTAACAACCATGCAGAACCTGTTTCCCCACGAAACTGTTACCATCAGATAAGAAGCACTTAAAGCTTTCATGTTTGAGAGTTAAGAGAAAATCCACTCTTGCTTTACATCTGAAACTACCCACAGGTGTTTCTGTACGTCTTTCCACTGTGAGAAGACACCTCAACGCTATGGGTGTAGCTGTGAAAACATCATTCATAAAAAGAAAAAAAAATGCAAATTATTTGTTTGAGATTGTATGGACCAGGAGCAGATGAAAATAAATGAATACATGAATGAATGAATTTATAAACCTGCAGATAAAACATACTTGAAACTAAGTGTGAGGGTGAACATACTAAATTGGTGTTATTATTATTGTAGTTGTTTAGAATGTCACATATTTTCCTCTTAAATATATGTTTGTTTTCTGCTCTTTTCTAAATTTTGAGTGGAAACTAAAAAATCAAACTACAGTACCGTATTTGGCCCAAATCTAATTGAACTGCCAGCTCACAGAAAAAAAAGCTTTGTCCAAGATTCAGTTTACTAATTTTTCCCCTTCAGTCAATACATGTTTGTTTGTATGAAGTTAGTTTCTTCAGGAGTTAGAAGACTGATATAGCTAAAAAGTATTGCAAGCTTATGCTGTACAGTTACCATTAAGCTGTCTCTCTTGCTTCAAACTACATTGAGTGTTCAAGTAATTGCAAATTTGCGTATGTGTTTTCTGAAGCTGTGTTATGATACTGTTTTAAATGCATAGAAGCTAAATTATGTTCACAGTAGTGCATTTTGTATATACTTTTGTAATTTTTATAAATGCAGCTCATACCCGGATACCTGGGCATCCTGTATTACTATACATGTACATGTATGTTTACTAATGTAGCTTATCGTAATACAGGATTTATGTTTATAAATGTATCTCATAGTCATACAGGATGTCCAATATGAGCTGTGCAAGCAAGTATACTTGAAATGACCTAACAATTCAGCAAGATGTGAGACGTTTGTACATGGTGCCCATTGGCTTTACATAAACATTTACTACTTGTTACTAGCTGGGTAACTACTTTGGAGACAAGATTGAGACTGTGTGAATTAGATTTTATGTCAAACATACAGTATACAATATACCTTAAATAACAGAACGACAAAAACTTGTTTTGTGTCTGAAAGTGTATGTAAATTGTGTCCTTTCATGCATATAAAAAAAAAAACCTGTCATATATCTCTGCTGGTCCACCTCGGTCTCCCCCCATTTTCACCCAGAGAAGAGCAGCTGGGAGACGGAGAGCTATTTGGCCTTAAGTGGGTTCAGGGAGAGAGAGATTAGAAAGATGAGGGCTGAGTGGAAACGTCCTGCACCTGCTCTGCTGCACCTGTCCCTCTCTCGCTTTCACTCTTTCTCTGTCTCTCTGTCCCCTCTCTCTCTTTTTCTCTCACTCTCTCTCTTTCTCTCTCTCTCACTCTGGTCTGTGCTGTTCCACATCACATCAGTGATGCCCCACATGCTCTTATCCCCCTCTTTGTCTGACAAATGGCCGTGTTTCTTACTATCAACACACTTCTTTATTCTTTATGTAGGAGAATCAGCTTTGTGCACTTTGATGCTTCATCAAAGCTTCCTAATGTCTCGTGTGATGTTCAAAGTTCTTTTGATCGCTGTAGGTGTATGCCAAGTGCTGCCTTGATCGTTGTACACAGGTCTGAATGAGCTAATTTGATTAACCCTTAGAAGTTGCAGTTACAGCTAGTGAAACAAAAGCATTTTGTAATTTGATATTAATTATTTTTCACTCGGAGCTCATTGAAACAAGCACTGGGGTCCTGTCAGATATTAAACTTTCAACCTATACCACAATTGCATTCATACATAGAGGAAGTGACATAACACTGTGAATTTGATGAATGTATTTGATGATGTATGAATTTGATGTACATGCAGTCTTACTTTGTGAAGAAATGATTGATGACATTTGCCGTGTATTTGTCATTGCTTAGCATCAAAACTGAACAACATTTAGTTGGGAAGTAATACACAGTGAGATCAAATGTAAGCATTGTGTAAATTGCTATGCAAGTATATCAGAATGAAAGCAACAATAGATGGATTTTTAAATGTGTGTGGGTTTTTGGTGTCTCCCAGGTACTAGAACTGCTATCACCTTACATGAGCTGTATTATCTAACTATTGCAGTAGTTAACAAGCAGGCCACAGTGGGACATCATTCAATTACCTCAGTTAACACTCTCCGCCGTCTCTCTTTCTCTCCCGCTCACATTGGGACGTGTGGCTGTGAAGGCACTGTTTACGTGTGGAGTGGGAGCTCATCTCGTCTATAATAGATGAAGCCCCACACTGCAGACAGCCGGGTGTGTGCCGGTGTCAGTGGGCTGATGAAAGCAGAGGGGCTGCTGTAGGTGCTAGTGTATAGGGAAGCAGCTGTTGGACATGTACAAGCTTTGCACTAGCTGGTATGAGGACTGGGCAGTGGATATGAATATAATGAGTCTTTCTAGAACACCTACAACTACGTGTATCATAAATAGACCTAAAAAAATTAATTATAAAGAGTCTTTACTAAAACCAGCTTATAGTCTAGAACAGGGGTATTTAGTTAGAATTCAGAAAGATCCAGAAATTTCTTGAGGCCAAGGTCCGGACCGTCATCATTTCTAACTTGTGTTATGATTCAGTGCCATATCCTGTATACTGAAGTAGTCTAGTAGTTTTATCTTTATTTTATGTCATTAACAACTGAAAGACAAACAAATTACAAATACCATTTAGTATATTTCACCAATATTTATTGTTTGAATATTTAATAATGAATTACTTCTAAAACCTATGTTTTTTCTCATTTCAAGTACAAACTAGGGCTGCGTTAAAAAAAAAAAAAACAATGCTTTTGAATAAAATTGCATTTTAAAGATTTATAAGCATGCAGTCATCTTGTTAACTCAATTTCACATCTTGACCTTTTGGTTTGTAGCTGCCTGTGCACATTTGATTGGCTGAGGAGCGCCTTTGGTGAACTTTGGTTCACGCAATTGGTCTTTGAGGTTACTGTGCTGCAAAGCCCGTATACCATAAAGACAGGAAAAGTTCTGCCGCATAAAATAAACACCTGTAACGTTAAATCGTTCTCAATAGTTTATTGTTTTGGGTCCACATTGGAGGTCCAGACACGAACTGCGGTCCGCCTATTAGTGACATCTGGTCTAGAATGTCTAATAATAATAAGTAATAACAAGTTTTGATTAGATTGTCTGCCCATCATGACATTTTCTAATTTTATTCAATTCCATATTCGTTTGTTTTATATTTCCCTTTCTGTTCTTTACTAGTTTACTTTCTGCAAACATCATTATTTAAATGTGCTGCCCCTCTGACTTATTCAGAAAAACTACCTCAGAAAATCTGAACATTGTGTTACATAACGACCCTTAATTATCAAAGACTTTAGGGTCAAATCATCCGAAATGTAATTTTCACAGTTTTGTTATTTTTTAGTTTCTTCCTTTTATATTTGTCTTTGGCATATATTTACAATCAATCACATGTCTGGTAGGAGTACAACACCTCTGACTTCTAAATTAGTATTTGAATAGAATTGAATAGAGCAAGAGCAGCAGTGCATCTACTACTTGCCCTTTAACTGCTCCTATTTTGTTGATTTTCAAAACATCTGCATGAAGCAGGGATTGTAAATTATATGCATGAGAGTGTCCTAGAATTTGCATGTCCTTTACAAATCGTATGTAAATAAGGCACAATGTGCAAGCACAGAAACTGATTCATCAGTTGTGCTCCAATCAATGCTTGTCTCGAAATCTCATGACAGTTTCATGAATCAGACGTGGAGTACTCCATGCATCGCTCAGACAGGTCAAACCTGCGCTCGATTCTATACAACTTCGATGATTAAGGGTCATTATATATCATAGAAATGCCTACAAGTATCGTGATGTTGGGCAGCAGGTGTGATTGTGTGGGCAGCAGGACATGGCTTCTTCTCATACTCTGTTCACTGAGCCTGAGGACCCTTTAGCCTTCTCCACCTCCTCGTTCTCACTGCCCCCACTCGTCCGAGGGAACCGAGAGGAAGTAAGTAAGTGCAAATGATAAAGGAACACAGAGAGAGAGATTGAGGAAGGGAGGGAGAGAGAGAGAGAGTCTTATCTGTGGCCGACCAGGGGCAGGATAATCCCATCGCACACAATGGAGCTGAACAGGACAGATTTCATCCAATCAGAGCTCTCGCCTGAGTCTGCCAGAGAGTTCACTCACACACAGCAGTGCATCAGCACAAGCGCTTTCATACAGAGCTCTAACAGAATGACCGGCACGAAACAGGACATCAGGAACGCAACACAAACATGTTGTTGCTGTCATATAAAAACCTTGTACGCTTTTTTGCCAGCTATGCTTTTTTTTTTAACATTTATTAAAAAAATATATCAGCAGGAATCACTTAGATTAGAATCAATGTACACATTAAATAGAGCAGAGCTCATTACTTACAAAACAAAAATAAAAATAAACAATTCTTAATGTTTATTTGGTTGGTGTTCCAACCCCTTGCTGTTATTTCAGCTTCCACTCTTTTTAGGAGACCTACTTTCAGTTTTTCGAAAAACTTTTTTTTTCTTCTCCTCTTCGTCAGGGTTTTTAGCCACGACAGCGACAATATTCATGCAAAACAGCAGCAAACTGTTCAGCCATTCAGCTCTTTCATTAACATCAGTGTATGTGTGTAGCGAGGCAGCAACTCCTGAAATGAACTGGCAGCCCATTTTGTTCCTCTGCCAGCCTGATTGGGCGCTTGTTGTGGCCGTGTTATTCTGAATGCTGTAATCACAGGGATAGTATCTTCAGCTAAGCTATTCTTAGCCTTCCCCTTTACCTTTCCCTCTATGGCTGATCTGTCAGATGAAACGGCTGTTCTTTTTTTGAACTCTCGTTCCCTCTCACTCGCTCTCTCGCTCACTGTGTGTGTGGTCTGCTCCATCAGCCCCATTGATTGGCTGTAATCTGGTTGTGGCCACACGTCCCAACGCCGTTCCCCGCGGCACTAATTATGTGCAGAGTGATTTACATCACAGCCCTGCCCCATTCTAATCTAATCTGATTTAGCCCTGCCACTCTGGCTTCATCTCTAACGCGTACGTATTGAGTTTGTGTCACTCCCGGCCCTCTGTTTGGCCTGGCAGCACCCTGGAAAAGTGCAGTCTAGCCCAGCATAGCCTTAGTGTCTGTCCTGTCCAGACCATTGAGCCATTGTGGCTGCATCTGTAGGCCAGCAACCGGAGGCGCGGGGCAGGGAGAGCCAGGCTGGCCAGCCTTCCATGCACACAAATCTGCCTGTAATGGAGAGTCAGGCAAGAAGGAGGAATCTCTGGCTTGGAACTATTAGCGTTGGAACTATTAGCCTTTTCTCAGAGTAACTTGTGCCAGAGCAGATTTTGGCCTTCGCGAGCTGGATTCGTTGAGGATTTCTTTGTATGTTCCTTTATTATCTGGATATAATCCAACAAACTCGGTTACTGGTACAGCCGTGGAGGCTTGCTAACTTGTATCAGAGCCGTACAATTTTTGCTACAGCTTCTTATTTTTTGTTTTAAGACCTGAAGATGTATTTTCCTTCCTCTTCTGAATAGAAGTGCACCTTTTTTTGTTCACACCTGACTGCACAGTGTGGAGGATTATTTTATTTCGTGTGACCTGAAGACTTGGTGGTGGATTTCTCCATCTCTGTTTTTAGAGTGTTTGCTGTGGGTTGCTGAGGTGTCCAGCTCAACTGGGCAGAATCTGGACCATCCGCTATGAGCTACACCCTAGTGAATAATGGCTCCTACAAATTCCACCGGGGCAGCGCCCCTAATTTGCTGCCCCCGCCCCGCTGTGAGACCCTGGGCCTGCGGCCCATGCGCAAGCGTCTCAGCATGGAGGTCCTTAGGAACAGGGCTCCTGAACTGGGGCCCATCAAATGGCCTTCACTGGTCACCGTCTGCAAATGGAAGCAGAATCTGACAGAGAGATTGCTAAAACGACGCCATGGCAGCTGGGACCAGGTCAGCATCAGCATGGGCTTTGGCCTGAGTTAGTTTTAAGGCCTGATTTAAAAATATGTTTTGTAATATAACAATGCAGATTTAAATGTCATGATTTCATCTAAACAAGATAATTATGTAATTATATGATGTGATCTTAAACCTATCTAAGGTTAGTTGTGATGTGTGAGCTAATGTTGCTCAGATACACTGTCAATGTGACGCTTATCTGGGTTTATGATATATAACTGTTTACAGTTATTCAAGATTCAAGAGTTTTATTGTCATATGCACAGCAGAACAGACAGTTACACTGTACAATGAAGTTCTTACTTTGCTGTTCCTCCATTCACCAATAGATAAAGATAACAAAAAAGAAATGATAAAAATATATACAAAATCTACAAAGTATAATAATATAAGTTGAAGTAAATAGGAGTATTTAAGTTATGTGCAACAAGCAGAGCGTCCTTGCTCAAATTCAGTGGATTTTCTCAGTAAAATATGAGTTTAACTTATTAGAAGATATGTTTATAATAAAGGCACATGCACAAGCCCAAAAAGAATGTCTGCCTTGATGTTTAGATTGCAAATACAAAATCATGAAGTTATGTTGACAGTTGTAGATCATTCACTTACATCCTTGGAAAACATGACCTTCAGCAAGGGGTCACAACCAACTAGAAATGAAAGGATCAATTGACTATGTATCAGTATCGACTGATTTTCAGCCCAAATATGCGGCCGCTGATCAGCCAATATTTCCTAACTTAGCCGATCCTGAGAGCTGATCATTCTAACCTGATATGACTCTAGAGAGTGAGCATCAGTAAAACAGTAGAACTAGAAAACAAAGACAACTGATGCTGCATCCACATGTTTCCAATAGATGGATGGCTGCAAACTAGATAATCTGTTGGAGCCACTAGTGAACATTCTGCCAGCCAAAGCGAAAACATTTGGCGGACCTCCTCAGTGAGTGTAAAGCTCCATCAAGATTTCAGTTATCCCAACTTTTGTCATTGACTGCAGTGGTTGATTAAACCTGACCTTGACCTTGTCTCCTCTGATACTCATCCATTTTTGTCTGTAATGCGGCCACCATGACAACAGTAGCCTCTTTTTTTTCTCAATGCAAACATGTGAATGAAGCATATCTGTCTATCTGTAATCGGTATCTGCCCCAAAACACTGATGGTTTTATCTCTACACCAAGCCTTACAAAATGTTCTACATCAATCATACGTTTGCATCCTAGAAACTTACATAGTGCAGCTTTAAACTTGATGTACTCATATGACCATATTTTAGTGTGTTCTCTGTGGAGAATGTCATTTTAATGGGTATTTACACATTTTTACAAAGGACTGTAAGGTAGCTAAATAACACAGGGAGCACAACTGTGGACAGTTGAATGGATGAGGTGGGAATATTGTTATTAAGATATTCGAGTCACCACACTGGAGTCTTTAAGCTTCTCATTTTCGCTAATATTCTGTGTTATTAACCTTTTGAGCAGTCTCTCAAACGGCTTTGTGATATCAGCATTTTCAGTCCCACTTTCATTAGGTAATACTGCTCTCTCACTCTCTCTATCTCACTCTCTGTGGGCTGCTGACTGTCTCTGAGAGGTTTTATTGAACCATTGAACCCGTTTCATAATTTCAGAAGTTGCTTACGCCGCCTGGCCCTCTCCCAAAAGCGCACAGTGCATTAGCTTTTGAGCGCGGCGAGGTGCCTGGGGAGAAAAGACTTGGGGTGTGTGGAACTGTCTGCTGTCTGAATGATGACTCGAGTCATCTGAAATGTTATGTTTTATTTATAGCGAATACATTTTTATTTATTTTGCTTTTATCACATTATGTCATAGCCAGTTTGCTAAGCAGCAGGTCTTAAGCATAGCGCATGACTAGATACTAACATAAGGGTGTCCAGTCCCAGTTCTGCTGAGAGCCTGCTCTGGGTGACGTACTGCTGATCTGACCTACAAATGTACTTGCAGAGTAAAAACATGTAGAGGATTATCTCTCTCAGAAATTACTAATCATGCTAAAGAGAGTGAAAGTAAGTAGGCGTACAAAACCTTGTGCAAACTATATCATGCACACTTGTCCATATTAGCTCTGGCTCATTATCAACGTAGTTTATTTAGGTGGGTGAACTTTTCCTTCAATCCACAGTTAGAAATCACAGTTAGAACAAAAACATGGGTGTCATTTAATATGAATGATTTCTTACAGTGTATTATTATTTAGATTAAGAAATATTCGTCCATACATTGCATACGAAGATTATATTAATCTCCAAATCATCTAAACTTACATAGTGCAGCTAAATAAATAATTTCTTACAGTTTATTATTATTTCGATTATGAAATGTTCTTCCACAGATTGCATACAATTAAATATTTCAATTATAGAGTCTTTAAGTCATCTAAACTTACATAATGCAGCTTAAAAAAGATTTGTGTACTACGACCATATTTAAGTGTGTTACCTGTAGAGCATGTTATTTGACCAGAGATTAATTGTTTTGCAAAGAACTATAATCTAGCTAAATAAATATTTTCTTACAGTTTATTATTATTAAGATTTCAAAAGATTACTTCCACAGATTGAATACAATTAAAGATTTCAATTATAGAGTCTCTAAATCATCTAAACTTACATAATGCATCTTAAAAAAGATTTGTGTACTACGACCATATTTAAGTGTGTTCACTGTAGAGAATGTCATTTGACCAGAGATTAAATTTTTTTTGCAAAGAACTATAATCTAGCTAAAAAATTATTTCTTACAGTTTATTTTTATTTAGATTACGAAATGTTCTTTCACAGATTGCATACAATTCAAGATTTCCATTATAGAGTCTCTAAATCATCTAAACTTACATAGTGCAGCTTATAAAAAATGTATTACTAAATTCCCTGTAGAGAATGTCCTTTGACCAGAAAACTATAGGACTATAATCTAGCTATATATTGTTTCTTACAGTTTATTGTAGAAACTCATGGAATTCAGTTTTTACAGTTATAAAACAAAACATGGTGTCATTTGATATGAATTATTTCCTACAGCTTATTGTTACTTAGAAACTCACAGTTACTTAGAAATTCACAGTTATTAAAGTTATAAAACCTGCAGAGGTTTCAGGACTTACAATACCAGATTCATGTTTTTAAATGAAAGAATGTTTTAGCATCCTGAGATACACCGCTTGCTGTGGTTTTATGTTCCTGGAGTGATTTGATATCAAAAAAAGTTTGTAGCGTGACCTGTTGGAACAGAATGTGAATGAAAGTATGTGTAAAAAAGGTATAATAGAACTATATTATTAGTCATTCGCCTGTTAGTTATGGCCTAGTGTTAATTAGCAGGAAAGAGGGATAGGTCAAGTAGACATTAAGGAGTTGGAGTGGAGAGAACCCGATAGTCACATAAAATCTGACTGAGGAACTGCTACGTTAATGGTGATCAGAACTTTGGAATGGCACGCTGACATGTACTTGTTGGATGATTAATAGCAGACCTGAGCTCTCTCTTTCTCTCTTTCTCGTCTGTTTTTTTTTCTTTCATCTCTCTATCTCTCTGCAGTGCTCCAATCAGTGCAACACCAGCACAGCCTCCAGCTGTTCACCTCTGCCTCCTGTCATTAAATTATAATCAGCTCTCCGTTTCACACGTGGCTCTCTGGAATCTCGGCCCACTCCACAGCTCTTTGCGCACTCTGCGTAATCTAATTACCCGCGCCCTGCAGGAAGCGCCCCTCTCACCCTGCATTATTTAAGCCATAATTCAGAGGGGCGCCTCGGCCAGGGTCAGGTCACCCATGCTGTCAAAAAGCTGCTCCGCACTGTCTTTACTAGGTCACAGTTCAGTTGGCTATGAAATCTCCATGAATTAAGAGTAGACTACCTGTCCACTTTGTATAGCGGTTCAGAGCTCTTGTTTACTACTGTCACACGAGGGGTCCAGGTCAGAATCCAACATTCAGTAAGGTGTTATTTTGATGGTCCACTGCAGATGCTTTGTAGATAAAACAAAATCTACCTTAAAGGGGCGTTCCAGCTTACAGTAAACTCCATTATTCACTGTACCATTCAGCACAGTAACCAACATACATTATACAAATACATCATACAGACATTTAGAATCTTTGTAGAGCAGTGGGGAACCGTCATGGCCCTCTACGCCCTCTCAGAGGGCCTAAAATATTCTTAACATACACACACACACACACACACACATACATACATACATACATACATTAATTATATATATATATATATATATATATATATATATATATATATAATTTTATTTTATCTACTTACATTTTCACAATTAACATCTAAACAATTACAAAAACATAGGCAAAAAAATTATTTAAAACGTGTCTACTCAATCTGTGTTGGAGCGTGAGGGGTTAACTGGAAGCCTGTGAGTCTGTGTCTCCCCCTATAAGGACTGTGATGCCTCCGCAGAATGTTGGTGATTGGTGGTCCCGCTGTTCATGTACAGAGGGGGCCAGGCAGTTCTAATTCACCGCTATACCAATTTCAAATGACAGTAAAACTGACCAATCATATCTTCCCTCTGTGCGGGCTTAACCGTATAATCATTTCGGCCTGCTGTAGCAACGCTAGCTGGAGAAACAGCTAGCTAGCGCTAGGCTACAATCTCTTGCTAGTTTGAGTCACGATGGAAGCCCAGATCCCGCCCCCCCAAACTGTTAAAACCACACCCTCTGAAAACTCGAGCGCAAATATTACTCTTGTGAGGAAAAATATCAAATGGTGAGAGCAAAAAGCATTAAAGGAGGAAAGAAGGCAGTTTGAGTGTTTTTATGAAAATTGTGTGTGCGGTTCCTCTTTCTGTGCTCGCGAGTGAAGCATTTACGCGCGCAAAATGTTCAAACGTCCAGGTTTATATCTTTCACCTCACATTTTGTGCACTCAGGTTTTGACATTAGTCAAGTCAAGTTTATTGGTATAGCGCTTTTTACAACGATGTTGTCACAAAGCAGCTTTACAGGAATTTTAAAAGGTTGTAAAACATGAAATCACAACACTTTATCCACTGCGAGCAAGCCAGAGACAACAGTGGCAAGGAAAAACTCCCTCAACTGGAGGAAGAAACCTTGGGTGGAACCAGACTCACAAACAGAGACCCATCCTCCTCTGGTTGAACAGTATTTACAGTTTATAAACTAAAGCTGAGTCTGAAGATAAAAGCTTTAGAAGCTGTACAAGTGCTACATCAGGTGGATGATACAGTGATACAGTCAAGGATGGAGCAAATGGCACCAATGGAGAGGAGAACTCGTTGGTGCCAGGTTACGGGGGGCCCTGGTGGTCAGTCCTTTACTGTATTCAGTATTCGGTGGGACAGGTGGGCAGTTATTTCCTCGGAAAGAGAAAAGAGACAGAGTTAGTTCTGGTATGGGTTAGTACAGAGACAGAGTTAGTTCACTAGTGTGAGGCCATACCCTCGGGCACGCGTCTACATATTCCTCGGAGCTGTGTGATGTTCGGTTGTTTATAAGGAGGAGCCTTACTTTGCATTTCTGTCGTCTCATTTTTTGTTTCTTGACTTGCAGTTTATTAGGAGAGGAAACAGTAATATTTTCAGACGGTGGTTGGGGGGGTTGTGGGTTGGGGGAGAGGGCCGAGGCTTAAGGGTTCGCTACTGCTCACCTAATCCTGACTGCTAGCTGAGCCACTGATCTATAGGCTAATAAACTACAGCCATTATTCTAACTCTAACCTTCATCACACAAAATGGTAAAAATGCAGCACTTCTGTTCTTTGAGCCAGAGAAAAAAAGCCAGACTGTGCTAAGCTATCTACGTAGCCATTGCTGACTGTAGCTTTCAGTTTGTTTTCTTTCTCTTCTCAAGTAATCCATTCCCTCCATTGTAATGATTATTCATCTGCCCACTATTTACTAGCCAAAAATGAATAGCTCACACCCCAAAACAAAAATATACCCAAAAGCAGTTGTAGTTTTTTTCATTCCGTGCATGATTTGTGATCAGAAGAGGGATTTATTAGTCTTTAAGCTAGAAAAGGTTGAAGTATGTACACAGGAATGTTAGATGCGTGTATATATTATTGCATTTTGAATGTCAGTTCAAATTGCTGACTGTAGCTTTTAGTTTGTTGTGTTTCTCTTCTCAAGTAATCCATTCCCTCCATTGTAATGATTATTCATCTGCCTACTATTTATTGACAAAAATGAATAGCTTACACCCCAAAACAAAAATATACCCTAAAGCAGTTGTAGTTTTTTCATTTCTTGCATGATTTGTGATCAGAAGAGGGATTTCTTAGTCTTTAAACTAGAAAAGGCTGTTGTGACTATAGGATATTACAAAACAAGGAGTGATAATGATTTTTCATTTTGGCCCGAGTGCCCCTTTGTATTTAATTTATTCCCAAAACGGTGTCCAAAGCTCAAATGTTATTAGTCATCCAAGTTTGCTTGTCATGAGTTATGAGGCTGCATGCCTACATCATCACACACTTAACCAAACAGTGTTGAGTTGTTAAGTTAGACATGCATATGTAGCTATTGATGCTGTATGTCATACTGTTATCTATGGACTCAGTTTTGTTGTTCTTACTGCTTTAATCTCAAATATAACTGATCCTAATTCTAACAGAATAACACTGAAGCTGCAGAGTTTGGCATGTTGTAAATAACCTACGAGGAACATTTTGACGATTCTGGAAGCCCAGTTCAGGTTTTGGAGCCATATTTTCTACTTGTGCAACAATCTAGAAGATAGTAGCAGCAAAATTGTTCAGCACCTAACAGTCTTCTACTCCTGTGGTTTGTGAATGTGCTCGAGTTAGAGCAGCCTTTATGAGTGCGTTCGTATAGTACAGTACAGGCTATAAACACAGCAGCACACACGTACCCCTCTTTGCCTTTAAAGGGCACAGCGGAGGGGAAAGTACACTCAGAGCCAGACGACGGCACTGCCACTCTTCAGACTGAGATGAGAGAAAATCCACTGTGTTGAAAAGTTCCATCCTTTACTTTAAACAAGCCCATCATGAATGTCATTCTCTCTTTTTCCACTCGCACTCACTCTCACTCTCTCTCTCTCTCAGCAAACAGCACAGACACTTTTCATCACAGGCTACTTCTCTGCCGGGGAGAGTATCTTTGGTGTGAAGTGTATGATGGAGGAAATCACCATTGATATTGCTTTTTGAAGGGTTCATATTCCTCAGAGTAATGGAGTCTCAAGTTTTGTGTGCTCCTTGTTATGGCAACAGTAGGCTGAAGATGCCACCTTGTGGTGAACTGCTGTAATGACAATCTTTTCGTTTGGCAGGTTCAATCAGTCATGTAGTTTTGACATTAGCAGGCTACGTTTAGTAACATTTTACTGTAGGGTACTGTTCATAAGGCTACATATCACCTACATAAGCTTGCCATAAGCTCTATCTAATTGTTTGTGAATGCTTATTTGCTATGGAACATCACATTTGCCTGTTTCGTTAACTAAAGTAAACTAGTTATTATGACAGATGGCAGATGATGCCTGATGAAATAATCATTTAAATACATTTATGTAAGGTTATGATAGTTGTTATGGCAGGCCTGTGTAGTTGGCATGTAGATATATGAATTTGACCCTACAGTAAGTGTTAGCTTTCTTTTTACCGTTTGACAGCACATGGTGTCAGTATGAACTTGGGTTGGACAATATATTGTTTCTTCATAAATCATGATCATGGTATTGGTCTTTGCAATAGGGATACTGAACTATGGTATGCAAATCGACCCTCTAATAAACATCAATACTGTAATGCTATCGGCATCCTGAGAAACCTGTGTTGTTCCAGATATTACTGTAACTAAACGTTTTAGATACCAAACTGTGTTGAGTTGTTAAGTTAGACATGCATATATAGTTATTGATGCTGTATTTCATACTGTTATCTATGGAATGAGTTTCAGATTTGATACTGTAATTGTAACTGGTAGATAGATAGATAGATAGATAGATAGATAGAAAGGTAGATAGATAGATAGATAGATAGATAGATAGATAGATAGATAGATAGATAGATAGATAGATAGATAGATAGATAGATAGATAGATAGATAGATAGATAGATAGATAGATAGATAGATAGATAGATAGAAATAAATAAACAAATAAATAATCATAAATAAAGAAATTCATTAAGCCTCTAAATATTCACCCCATATAAGCTATAGCTTTTTAAAAGTTCCACCTTTAAGAATTATCATCAGACAAGAGGTTTCCCGTCCTTTAATATAAAAAAAGAAGTACAGACTACTGGAACACTACTGTAAATCCACTAATGATCCACTTCAGTTCTGAAAGAAATTAAAAGGTTGCAAAAAAGTACATGTAAAAAAATATATATAGTACTGCAAAATTTTAGGAATTTTGATAATACGCAGTGTGCCACAATGTTTATTTTTTCAGACATTGGATAAGGCAGAACAAATAATAAGAACCAGTAGTGCTCCTCCTGTAGTTTGTATTTAGTATTTGTGTTAAGTTAAACTAATTTAAATCATGCTGCTGATCAGGGTTCTACAAGTACTGGAATGTGCATGATACATTAAAATGGAACATATAGTTTTTATTGCGGCATTATCTATTGCAGTGAGATATATATATATATATATATATATATATATATATATATATATATATATATAATATATTTTATAAAAATTAAAATCAGTGCATGGATTTCAAGAATTTACATTAAAGCTAAAGAAGTTTACACATATGTGCTTAAATAGAGGTGAAAATGTACAGTTTATCAAGCGCTAGTCTTCAATGAGGTTGAAGTATGTGCACAGGAATGTTAGATGCATGTATATATTGTTGCATTTTGAATGTCAGTGATGCTTTAGTCGCAAGCTATTCACTGACATTTGGTGACATTTTCATGGTTTGTGCTGATGACGTGGCGTCACAGTTTGTTGGCAGCAGGTGTGTGTAAGTTGGCGTTTCACACCTTCTCATGACACATTCACACAAATGCAAAAACACTGAAAACATTTAGAGATTTCGTTGCTTCATTGCTTTTATAAAACCTATTACCCAGTAAGTTTGCTCCAAAGTATTCTTTACAACACGGCCATGTACATTTTTGTCAAGGACTTTTATAAGAAGCACAATAGCGTGATGAGTTTGCTGAAGTAATTAATGAAAGTGAATGAATCTGGTGTCCAGCTGTGAGTTGAGGTGCTTGGTTTATTTTGGGAATAGGTAACACACACTGAATAAAACAGCATGAACACTTATGGCCACGCACCTTTGGAGGACTAGTATGATACTTGCTATTGGCCTTCTATCAGTTAAAAGGAGAAAAGATATCACTCATCTTTTCAACTCCGTGTTTCCGTTGCTCTGGCAACCGCTCAAGACAGGCAGCTGTGTTTCGGAGCATGTGGGCGCATTAGGGCAGAAGTTAGGGCACTTACAAACACATTCACCTAATCTAATGTCGACTATAGTTCCGTGGAGGATGAGAATGTGTGGCTTTTACAGATTTCTCGCAGTGTCCTCAGCACATACAGGCCTTCAGCTCTGCGCTGAAAGATGGAATCCACTGAATTGGCTTTATTCAAATGTGCAAATCATTTCCACATGAATAAAACATATTACATCAGGGTAGTTGCTGCTAAAAGTAAGTAAATTGAAAGAGATAATTGTGTTGATTATATTATATTTTATTCATGTGGAAATGATGTACCCATTTGAATCAAGAGAGCTCAACACATGTCTTGTGCCTCTGGTGAAAACAGGTGTTCAGAACTTTTTAGTTGCTTAGCTTTTAGTCTCAAAAGCTTTTTTGATTACAGCAGAAGATGAAAGCAGACTATCGTGAAAGAACACTGAATGGCTGGGATTCGAAACTAGCTCACAAGCTATTGTCAGTTTGACGTCATTCATTTCAAAGCTTTAAAATATGCACCAGCTTGTTTAAAGTTGCTTTTGATGCAGTTTCATGAAATTTCTTTGTACAGACACTTGTAACTTCACTCGTCTTATAACTTAAATCTGTATTTTTATTTTACATGCCATTGTTTCGTGTAGAAGTATCGACAAAACCTGTAATATACTCTTGAAAAACTGTACTGTGATGCTATTTATCCTAACAATAATACATCATCCTGTAACCCACCCTAGCTTCTGTGTGTATTTAGACACCCCCCCCCCACCCCACCCCAAACAGAGACCTCCTAATACTACAGCATGCTTATCGTAATATCAGACTCAGTGGGGGATTGAAGCATGTATCTCATCAGCCTTGCTAAGGGATTTAAGAATTTGGTTAACAGCTGAAGAGCTGATTGTCTGGCTCCTAAACCCAGATAAGCAACCGTAGTCATATGTGTGGAACAGAATCTGAGCTAATGATTGGCTAGCCTGATTTTCCGTGGCCTTCTCTAACCCCCAGGATTTTCAAGTCAAAGAGCTTCATTCAGTAGGATCTAAATTGGCATCCATATATAAAGCAATAATTGTGACATGGATATACTGTGGCGTTGTAACCAGTAGGGGGAGTAAAGCCGCCTGGCCTGCAGTGAGTTTGCTGTGTGGAGTGATTGTAATGTAGCCGGATGTGTGTTCTTGGGCTGTTTAGCATCACTTACTGTGTGTAAAGCCCCTTGTTTTGATTACAAGTGACTGAGTGACTTATAAATAGACCTGTTAATGAATCAGGAGGCTTGCAGCGGGCCGTGGGCTGTACATGTTTCTTTACTGAGCCGTGAGCTGGGGTATATTTAGGCTATGCTGCATTCCAGAAACTGTTACCTAATTATTTAAGCCTACATGCGCAGTTTCGTCACTCTGTGTCTATCGTTGTGAGGACATTTAAGAGAGGCAGGAACATTTTGAAGTTGCAGAATCATATGAAAGCATTTAAGCATTATGTTAAAACTCTATAGGACTAGAACTTTCTGGTAGTTTGTGGGATGTAAAAATGAAGTAGGGCTCTATAGCAGTGCCATAAAGAAGTGCTTTAAAAAAAATCTCATTTGTGTAACGGAGTGGGAGACACAGGAGGCGGATACACACGCAGACGAGGATTTAAGGGTTTAATGAAGTCCATGACGACAAAAACAGGCAAAACAAACGAAGCAACTCACAAAAAGGAATTCACATAAAGAACAAACACACCGACAGCATAACAACGTTGGACAAAGACAGACTGCAAACACAAGGTAACGAGAGGGAGCAGGTGACAGGACTCAGGACGAATGAAAAACAGGTGTGATAGGCGGGGCTAGGGCGGAGACAAGGAGCACGTGACCAAAACAAACACCTTGCAGACATGACAGGACGTAAACAAGGACTTAGACAGGGGAGGACGAGCGTGACTATTTGTTTTTCCTGAAGAATCATGTCTGTGAAAGAGATATCTGAGTGTGAAGAACCTTAAAGTTAAAGGTTTTTTTAGAATTCTCAGAATCGTTATTGGTCTGTCACTGGATCGAGTATGGGAAGAAAGAAAATATAAATAATAATTAATGCTTAGAGAATGCATGTAAATAAGCATTTGCACCAAGTTGCACTTTAAATTTCATTTTGAAAAAGTGTACACACAATTTTTTGATTGTGTTGACCAATCGCTCCTAAAAGCTGTGATGAAAATTAAACAGAAACAGTAGTATTGCTGTGTCCGGTGTATTTCTTTAAAGGATATTGTTTAACAGCTTAATTAACAGAGAGGCAAAAACAGTATTGGTTTGTTATTGGTTGATACTCAAGGTTGTGGTATTAATATCAGTATCGGACCCCCCAGACATTTTAACAATACAGAATTTACAGTGTTTCCTTTAGGATTTTTCAGCAGCGGCAGCACGGCCCACTGTAAAAGAAGGCTGTTGTATACCACTACACTGTGTCGACTGTTTAATTCATTTGTAAGGCTTGTAAGACTTGCTTGGACGTCATTACGTGTATCTGTTGTTTTGTTCTCGCCATGTTCAGTCGTTTAGTTTGAAATCTGTTTGGTCAAAAAGTGCTTTGTTTTTTGTACAGAAACTTTCACCCAAATGTTTATGACACAAATGAGGGCTCTGCAGGGCGAAATTATGATGGATGTCAAGCTGGATTGACGTAAAAGCCACATCATTTCTGATCTGGCAGTTCAAACTGAGTTGAATTGCTGTCTAGATTCAAGATTCAATAGTTTTATTGTCATATGCACAGCAGAAACAGACAGTTACACTGTACTGTGGAGTTCTTACTTTGCTGCTCCTCCATTCACCAGCAGATAAAGATAAAAAGATAAAAAAAAATATATATACAAAATATTTGAAGTAAATAAAATTAAAGTTAAATTAAAAATAAATAAATAAAAAAGTTACATGTACTTTTATGTGCAAGTATGAAAAGCAGCAGCCATAAAGTGCAAGATGCAAGTAACAAATGTAAACAATAGTGTTTTTGTGCGAGTAGTGAATGTAAACAGTATTCAGCAGCAGTACAGTGAGTGTAAGGTGCAGTTAAAATCAGACCAGTTAAAACCAGTCTATCAAATATGTGTTGGATTTTAATACCACATATGAAAGTGGCCCAAATTGGCCAATGTCAGGTTCAGTGTTTCAGTTTTTGCCGTTTATGCTGCCACACAGACGACACATCTGTGTCTCGTATGACAATAAAAATCCATTTTTGGCCACTTTGCCTGCTGTGTGAATGTGACCATTGTGTATTATGTCTGAGAATGGCTCGATTCCACTTCTTCATGTCTAATACTGATGCTAATCCCACAACCTTGAGGATATATCTTTAGAACAAATGAATAGCTACATATAAAAAGAATATTGTGTTAATTTAAAGCATACTGTGCTCTACATGCAGTTGTTCAGCCTTTCATTGTTTTAAGGTCTAACAATATTCGTTATGTGCACAATAGGAATATAACAAGTTAATATTTCCACACTTATTTCACATAATGTTATGGGTTCTATTGCCTATTTAAAAATTCTTCATAGAACCTTTAATTTCTGTGGATGTTCTTAATACTTTAACAAGGTTCTTCACACTTAAGGGAACGAACTGTGGTTGTTCTATGGAACTGCATGCCAAAATCTTTTTAGCACCTCTATTTTTAAAAGTGTGTTTGAAATCAAGAGACTTGAGATCAAATCTCTGGACACATGAATGGAAATTGCTGCGGACGTGTATACTCCTTATCAAATATTTCTATTTTTTATGAATAAGAATGACATCAAAATGTTTCCAAACTTTTGACCGGTGGCAATAATAATTTTTTGATTTGATTGTATTAAAAAAGTCCCTACTAGGAAGAGAGGAAGAGAGGAAGATTTGCTTGGTCCCCAGCTGTGCGAGGATAGATTGCTTCTGCCTGGAGCAGGAGATGCTGTCAAGTCCCACTGCCAGCTGAATCATCTACTGACAAAGAGCTCAGCTCTTTCTCCCTCGCTCCACTCTCTCTCTCTCTCTCTCACCATCACACACACTCTCTCGCTCTCTCTCTCTCTTTCCCTCTCGCTCAGTGCAGTGAGAGCAGGCGCTCAGTGCAGCTGTGCGTCCACGGCTACCACTGCTGCACACAAACCAGCAGGATAATAAGAGAGAGGGGAGAGAGAGAGAGAGAGAGAATGACTGCCCACCTGAGCAAGCAGCAGAGTTGTTGTTTGGAGATGCACGGCGGCCGTGGGCCGGAGGGTCCATGCTCGTGCGCCTGGCAGCAGGACGTCCAGCACGGATACGGTTGCCATTTGTCTTCCTCGCCAGCCATGTCTATGTCCACCCTGCCGCGGCAGAGGGCCAAGCTGACCTCCTCGCGCTCCGAGAGCTCGTGGAGGAGCCCCAGCCGAGGGGCCGCACTCCGGGCCAAGGGGGGCAGCTGTGAGCTGTGGGCCGATTGCAGCTGCGCTCAGCACAGCTGGAGAGAACCGTATCAGGTAAAGCCGGGCTGTGAGAGAGAATGAGAGTAAGCTTGCCAGGTTTGCTACATGTACGTGGAATTTGTGTATTGATTTGATATGGTTTGTGGTTTTAACTACTTTTTCGAGGAAGCAGAGAAATACAGATGCATGTTTTTTAGTGTTACTCTTGTGAAACAAAATAGTAATAAGGACTTAGGGATCTGAGTTTTGTTTTATAAACAATAAATGCAGCATCTTTTATTTAGAGATGAAAAACATTGTAGTAGAAAACTCCAGATCCACATGCTGGTAGAGTTTGCTATGGCCAGTGTGGACTTGTATGGGCTACTCTGAGGATAGAAAGTAAGTGAGGGAGACAAACCCGAAGTCGCTGAATGTATCACCAGTTCTAGGTTAAGATCATATTATATGTTACAAATGAGAATGTATGGATTTATTATTATTATTATTATTATATATATTTTTTTTTATTAAGCATGTCTTAATTGGCTAATTGAGTTAGACTTAACATGTAAGTTACTATTTAGGCAAAACAAGTGCAATAGATTGTTAACTAATGTCAAAATTCTTCTTTGAAAGACGCATATGGATGTAAAAAGAACAGAAATATTGTGAATATGTATAATTACAATAGTCTTGTTATGTGTAGCACTGTAAGATTGTAATGCAATTTGTGTAGGATTGCTACTTAAAGTTGACCATCCAGTTTAAAATCAGCATTTTGATTCATGAGGATTTATGTTATAGTTAATCAAAACTAGAAATCTTGAAAAATCACACCAATGCAAAGTAAAAATGCAATAAATCAGAAATCAGGAACACACTTTAATTTTTGGTATAAGTTATGTACCACAGGTAAATTAGATTTTGAATGAGAAAATAAATTAACAAACAAAAAAACTAAATAAAAATCTGTATAGGTAAGTACAGAATAGATAGGAAGGTATAACAAGTCAAAGACAAATATATCAATATGAGGGTAGAGAAGAGGAGAGAAGGATACAATGGGAAAGAAAGAGAGTGGGAGGAGAAGGGGGGGACTTGGCTTCAGCTCAAACTGAATGTCTCTGCACTGAGATGGCTTTGCTGTACATTAAGGCAATGTCAAACCTTGCAGCGCTACAATGCAATCAGCATAATGGCACTATTTAGAGGGAAGTTGGAGAAGTAAAATCGATAAAGTGGAGTCATTTGTTCTCTGTCTCTCTATACCAGCTCAGAGGAGTGCCAGGGAAGTGCACTCTGAGATGTCTTCTATACTGTATATGTGATGCTGATGGAGACGGTGGTGTGTTGTGTAATAGATGGTGGTGTGAGGAGTGCTATAGGCAGGCTGCAGTATGCATGACTACATCGGTTGAGGACAGGGAGCTGTACCAGTGTCCGTGCTCTGTTCAGTGAGCAGTGCACTCAGCTATATGATATCCGAATAACTCATAGACATCCAGTTGTTGTTGCTTTTTTTGTATACTATTTAAATAGAATGGCATAATTATACATTTAGTTATATAATGAATTACATTTACATTAAATTTCCATTCTCTTTGCATAACTTTTCACATTCGTTTGATGCCAAACATGCAAAACATGACAAAAATGTAAAGGAATGTATTTGTGGGTGAATCATGAGTAAGTTCATTTTGCTCATCCATAAAAGAGAGTAAAATCTAAAGTGTGAACTTCTGAAACACTGCTTTAGAAACTCTGGGACTTGCAGAACAGACTTGATAATATTTCTGTGAAAGAATTGGTCTTTCATTGCAGAAAATATGATATCTTTTTAAAAACAACTCCCTTAGTGAAGGGTTAACAGCCAAGGAAGAGTGTGCATGTCTTTATGGCTGTGTTGCTAAATTCATTCTGACACTCTTTACGAATGCTCAACCCAGTGCAGCCAACTGCAGCTCCATTAACATATCCATTGAATATTAAAGTGACTGTCACAAATTCCCTCATCAGCAGTGAAGTTTGCTGTCTGCCTTATACTAGTGCCTATAACCACAGTTTGAAATGACTGTGTGCTTCGAAACACTCCGGTAAGCCGATCCTTTGGGACAGAGCCTCAGGTGTGGACTCTGACCACAGGGCCTGTGAATTTACAAAGCACACTGTCAAATACAGAACAGTGTCACGCTTGACTTGCGTGAAAACACTGAGCTGAGATCTATCTTAATCATGTTACTAAAGGGGTTGTACTTTATCCATCCAAAAGCAGACAATGTGAGGCGGCATTCGTCCTCACCGTACTGTTTTTAACATGTTTGTACCTTGGCACCTCCCTATAGGCAAGATAAGAGAAAAGTAATAAAGACTGTCCAGTAGTCATCATTATGTGTAACAGATGGAATAATGTGCTGCATAAAGTCCAGTTCGAACAGAGCAAATCAAATTTAGGATGTTTTAAAGTGTTAAGTGGTCCTTGTTGTTTATTTGGCTTAGAAAGAACTTTGTCCATCATTGTGCAAAGACTTTGGGGCAAGTTCTGCTGACTCAATGCTTGGCCTTTATCTCAAATGGTCATCTAA
Organism: Megaleporinus macrocephalus; assembly: GCA_021613375.1. Taxonomy (NCBI): domain Eukaryota; kingdom Metazoa; phylum Chordata; class Actinopteri; order Characiformes; family Anostomidae; genus Megaleporinus; species Megaleporinus macrocephalus. The sequence continues at coordinate 33,353,630 of CM038720.1, forward strand.
CAAACTTCACTTGAGCTTAATCAGTAATGGAACAGCCCTAAATATAGTGTTGGGGAGTCTTCCAGGGGAAATGCTGACGGGGCCATCAATTGACACAGAGGACTTGATTCTTGCTTGTTCTTCCAGACGGCTTGTGTGGCCTGTTTCTTGGGATAGAGGGAAAAGTCCAGTAGACCCTATAAACTATGTGTTATTCCAAAGCGGGTGTCAATGAATTCTAATCAGGTTTTTTCCTATGGGAAGAATTAATGGCATTTTGGAAAGTTGCTGCTACCTCTCCCAGTGTATATATGTTCTAATATGTTCTAAACCCAACACATTTCATCCTGTGTAGTTTTTTCATTAAATATCAATGGATTCTAAAGTCATTTAGTGGTTGATACATGAATATTGCCACTCACATGCTGCAAGTAAGCTATTGCTGTGCATTACATTGATATTACATCAAAGTAAGTCTACTATTATACTATACTATTACATAATAGCACCAGTTACTCAAGCTGTAGGCTACTTCTGTGTAAGCAGTTTAAATAATGAGGCTGTCATTCTCATGGTTAAGTGTTCAAAACCAAGTCATAGCAATAAACACATTTTGAATCAAGCTTGTGATTCAAAGGATCCAGTGACATTCAGTCTGTACCATATCAGGACCGGACAGACGCGTGCAGATATTTAAGGTAGATTTATTCAACTTAGGTGTGCACCAGGCAAAACACCAACACAGACAGAGAGCTATACGCATAAACGTATAAGGGCTTAGACAAGAGCGCAAGGTCAAGCAGGCAAGGGTCGAAAACCAGAGACAAGATTACCAAAACCAGAAAGGAGTAGGCAAACGGGTAAACAATAAGGCAGACGGATAAACAAACCGGGCAGACTTAGAACAGGATTAGAAGGGCAAGGCAAAAAGGCGGATCCGAATAACGAAAAAAGGGCATACACAAAAAGGCAACAACAATAACAATGCTCAGTAATGATCAGGATAACTGGACTAAAGTCCAAACAAAGAGCTTATATAGTACGTGACAATCAAAATCAGGTGAGCCTGATCTACTGCGGTCAGCTGGGCGTTGGAGTCTCGGGGAGTCGATAGAGACTCCGAGGCAGCAGCGTTGGTGCGAGGCGTGACACAGTCATAGAGAAATGTATCTGATTTGGATCTTTTTTGTTTACCAGAGAAAGTGACATTCGACCTGGAGTTTGTAATATAGAGATGGCACCAACTACAAGAATAGTTATATGACTCCAGAGGTCAATTGGAGGATCCTGGATCCTGAAATCAACCAGAGGCTATAGTTTCAGCACCATGGACAGCAGCATTCTGTGAGGGGAAAAAATGTAATCTATGAAAAAATGTATTGGGTTTGGAATATGTTTGTTCACTACAGGGTGCAATAGCTAACTCTGAAAAACAATGGTTATTCTTCCCATTGCTTAGACCCTGAGTTCCTAATGTAGTAAAAGTCTGCCAGAGGGTGCAGTTTCAGCTGTTTTGTAGTGATGATGATCTTAATATCAAAAGATGCTCTCTCCTCTTGTTTCTTAAGTTTCTGACAGCATTTGTGAATATCCTGATTTGCTGTTCTCTGGTTCATTAAGGGGAACTTCATGAACCCCTTTTGATTAATGAGTGCCGCTGCTCACCATACGTTTGCTTACCTCTAGGCAAAACACTAGATGCTCATGGTTGTGTTATGATGTAAGGTTCCTGTCTGGAGATTAGCTGAGAAGCCACACATTCGTCTTTGTGTTGAAAGCCAAGCAGGAATTACAATGAGACTTACTCACTGGCATACAGACGGCACCTCCGAGTGATGTATGGGGTTGGTCATGGAATCACGGATGGCTGATCGTGGGTTGAATACTGCTTGAGTTCGAGCACTGGAGTAGCTCCCCGCACAGCTCTGTCTGACCACTAATTGGTCATTCACTAGGGATAGCTTTCTCTTTCTCTGAGTTACAGTTAATCAGGGTCCCTGTGTGCAGGTACATTGATTAGCAAGGCATCTGACTGGGGAGACTACATTAAACTTTTTTTTCTTTCTTCAGGCTGAAACCATGAATAAAAGACATTTGTTCCAGAGACACTTCCAGAAACTTTTAAGGGGGTCACACTGAGCTTTATGGTCAAACTCATGAATTGACAGAGAATGTTATTTAGCCATAGACAAATAGCGTTAAGGTGTTGACAAATGATAAGCATAGAATAGAAATAGCAGATTATGGTAGACAAAATACTGGGTCTCCCATAAACCCAACCCTTTAGAATCTAGAGTAAAGTAGTAGTAGAAGCAACCAACCATTATCAGAGCATTTGCAGAAAACACCAAATTCCAAATGTCTGTTGTTTTGTTGATCAGTATGTCGGTTATTTAGTCTTAGTTCTTTTACAGTAATTCCTTGCTTTTCATGGTTTTATCCTAAATGTATCTTGGATGAACATTAACTTTGAAAGTGGGGATCCTTACCAATAGCTGCTGTGGCCTCGGTATTGAGACTTTGCACATGCCGTTGTTAGTTTTGAGATTATGGCAGTTTCGAGATTGTCTTCGTCGTCTTTAAACAGGCTGTATGTTCTCGTAGCTCCTCCTTCCATCCGCACTTTTCTCTTCCTGTGCTGTTGTTGATGGTTTTAACATGTGAGCACGTGCTCCTGCATTATTGAGGCTGGTGCGGTGGCTCTATGTATAGAGTCTCTCTGGCCTGAATTATTAAGAGCGGTAAACTGGAACAAGTGCTGCAGCTGCAGCTTGTCTGAGATTCCCAAAAAGTCGCCGATGTATTTAACAAATCAACTAGAGATGCCTTTAATCTCAGTTCGAGCCTGGGGTTAACACGCCTTTGATCAAAATCAGATGGCTCTGGCTTTTAAATCTGATCAAAACTGGATTTCCTAATCTCCTGGGGTGGTTCAGCACGCATTGCCCTTGATATTGATATGTGCTTCTCACGATCCCAAACACAATCAATGGTGTTGAGATCCGGACTCCAGGGTGGCCAGACCATTGTTCTGAGAACACCAGCAGCATGTTTGTTTGATTTGCAATTCATTTGTTATCTATACTATTTTTTAATTCTTACTTATTGACACTTTCTCATTCTGTGAGACCCATAGTGTTGAGTTGTTGTCCCACAGTGCAAAGATGGACAGAAACACTTGTGGATGTGTTTTAGATCTGAAGCAAGCCTCAAGTATTGTTTAGTTGATTGTGATAGGTTTGATGGTCTGTTAGGTCTTGTACAATTGCTAGGAGTCACATCTTTAAATATTTTTTAATTATTTTGAAATTTGTTTTACGTCTGGGACCATGTTTTCCTTGGACTTTTTCTTTCTATATTCCTTATCTTTTAGGTACCTCCTCAGAAATATCTCCTAAAAAGAAGGAAGTTGTAAGGATGGCTAAAACATGTTGATTAAATGTGTGAACAGGTTATAAGTATACAGGTAAACTTAAGTAAAGTCTGAAGTAAATAGCTGGGTTATGTGGTACAGACAACAGTCCATTAGCTGTATCGTCTGCACACTAGACTAAACAATTTGGGCCTAATTCAGCTAACGTGTCTTCTAAGCATGGCTTGTTCTGCTTTAGACAGCTGGATGTGTTTATAACCACCCTCAGACATTTGTTTACCTGGTTTTTCAGAACTTTCCACTTAAACTTACAGAGAGGAATTTTCTTCGCGATTAATCATAACACCCACAGCGCTCTCTCATGTTGTTTTGCTTGTGGGTGGCTGCTGCCAGTGCGCTCATAGATCACAAACTGAGGAAAACATGCACAAGGAGCTTTGAAAACAGTTTTAAAAGCAAAATATATTCACACTGCCATAAGAAACCCTCTTTAAAGTGGCAATCTTATAGGAACATGAAAAAACCCGCTAACTTTAAAGTACAGTATTGTGAAAGTGGCTCCACCATTGATTTAATTTCCACTCAAAATGACTGTTATTGGTTTTTCAGGAAATGTTTTGGGGAGGTTATTAGGCATAATCCACTTGGACACTATTGATGTTAATCAAATGATGATATTTATATTCATTATATTCATTACAATCTATTGGTTCATTCGTTTTACCAACCTAAAGGGCAGCTGGCATTTCAAATGACATAAAAAATTAATCAGAATAAGATGAGTATGTGCATATCAACTCTCTTTGTCTCTCTTTCTCTGACGTGTTCTCTAAAGTAGTCCATCTATGGTGCAGAAGGTTTGCAGGTTTTTCAGAGGGAGTTCTGCCCCAGTTCGGTCGCTCATGTAGGCCCTGTGGGAGTTATTCACAGTGTTTCCAGTGTCTTTACCCATACGCTGCGGAGGTGCCCCCACTCCGCATCAAACACACACCCACACGCACTTAAATATGCTCTCTGAATGCACTTTTAACCCAAAGCTACTCAAACACTCCTCTCAGACCCCCCCATCCCCTTCAGTACCACACACACATGCTCTGGCACTGCACTGCACATGCAAAGGACTCTGCATCTACTACACACATTAACCCCCCCAAACACACACACACACACTTCTATGTAAAACCAGAAATTCCTTTTAGGGGGCTGGTTACAGCTCGGGGAAGCCAGCTAGGGAGCTAGAGACACAGCTATATTAAAGTTGACAGCCACCAGCTAGCAAACTAACCCACTTCACTATAGCCATCATAACAAGAGAGGAATATATGAAACTTGCAAAACACAAAAAACTTTGCATTTTATATGTAAGATGACACAGTCTGTCAAATTCATACTCCACACAGCTCCTCCTCCCACCTCCTAACTCCTCCCCCCCATTTACTCACCAGTCTACAGAGTTCTTGCATGTGCAGCATCAACATCTCCATGGTGGACAGTAATGGCTGTACTAGCTTTTTTTTTTTTTTCACCCATGTGCCAATGCTGCACTGACTCAGTATCATCTCTTCATGTATGGTGGTTTTACAAGGCAGGACAGGCTGGGTATAGCTGGTTAGCATGCTAACTTCAGTAGATATCTCTCAACATGATATATATACATTTTGACATACCATGAAAAGCTTACTTCCTCCATTCTAGAGGAAGAATGCATTTAAGTAAAAACCTTATATCACATTAGAAGTTCACAGTTCGGCACCCTGACTCTTCTTCTGCATCCAACCATGCTGTTGCTCAAATGTGGTCTTGCCTGAAAGAGACGTTGTCTGGATAGGAGCATGTGTTGTTCTACAACTTTTTTCAGCATTAATAGTGGTTTCCAAAAAGACCAGTTTTCTATTTTGCTTCAGTTCTTTTTAAGAAGAAGATGGCAGCATTTTTGGTTTGTGTTAAGATTTGGCTTCTTTGCTTGATACAGCTTTAACTTTCATTTGTGGATTGCATGGCGAACTGTGTTCACAGACAATGATTTCTGGAAGTGTTCCTGAGCCCATGCAGTGATCTCCAATTCAGAAACATGCCTGTTTTTAATGCAGTGCTTCCTGCATTTTTCGTGCATGCTTCCTGAAGATCATGAGTATCCAACATTGATCGCCGGCCGTGTCCCTCAAGCACAGGAATTTCTTCAGATTCTCTGAATCTTGTTGATATTATGTGCTGTAGACGGTGGGATATCCAAAGTCTTCGCAATTGAGGAACATTTTTTTGAAATTGTTTCACAATTTGTAGAAACAGTATTTTGCGGATTTCGCAGGACCTCTTTTTATACCCAGCAAATTGCTTCAGCTATTTTTTATTAGTACTGCTTACTTTTCCACCTTTTTGCTGGCCCTATCCCAGCTTTTTTAAGATGCCATGCTGCCATAAAGTTATAAATAAATTATTAATTTTCTCACTTTTTAAAAGTCTTACTTTCAACATCTAATATGTATTCTATGTTCTATTTTAATATGAGATGAAATTCAAATAATTGCAAGTATCTTACATTTACCTTTGTTTACTTTATCACTGCCAACTTTACTGTTTATCTAGCTCTTATTATAGTCCAGTAAGTAGCCCAAGTCAGAAGCCATTATAGTTAAGCTAGGTTCCCACAGTCCGCAGAAACAGTAAAAAAGGGTAATGGCAGAATGTTTAAATGTTGCCACAGTGGAAGATTTGGAGTGATTTTTATTTGTAAAGTTAAGGCACTAAAGTGCAAGAACTCTCAGCCTTTTGGTTTATTCTGTATAAGAAATCAATTTTCATTGGTAACAGAGGACTTCTGTTCTTTTGAGTAAGTTGACATATGCCTCCCCAAAGTCTACCCATAACTATCTCCTTCTTCTTCTTTGTTGCTTAAGCCTGAATGCTGAGTTTGTGGTACAAAATGATGTAGTGTTCTGTTTGTTGAGTGATAGTATCTGTAATGATGCTGGACGTGTTCACTGTGTTTGATTATGCCAGTTAGAAGGACATGTGAGGTCTGTGGGGCAAAATCTATTAAGGACAAAATGTGTATTGTTTTTCTCTGATAGTGCTGTATCTGTTTACCCAGCTTCAAATTAGATTGTCTTTCACATCCGCCAGGGAAACAAGTTGTGCTGCTTATGTAAATATAGCAATCTCTTTGTCTTAGCAAATCAGTGGATTGAATTGACAATAGTCTGGCTCAAAAAAGGTGAGTGTGTATAAGGTGGTATGTCTGTTGTTGTGACGTTTTATATAACTCATAGCAGGTATTAAAGCTTATTAGACAGATTGCCAAGAAGGCTCCGAGCTCACGGTAAGGTCAGGGCTTTTGGGGACCCCCGCCATATAAGGCTGCAGCGTTATCTTGGGACCTTCTATTTGAGAACCACTCTACCCAAAAGAATTACGACGTGGCCAGGTGTACAAAGGCCAAAAGAAGCAGAAAGCCAGGGCCATAAAAGACAAGCAAGCACAGACATCTTTGAGACCAGGGGGGACCAGGGCAGACCAGGGTGTGAGAGCTCAGAGAAACATCGGTACCGCAATCCCAAGAATAAAAAGCTTAAACTCTGAACTGGTCTCCCTCTTTATTCTGTTGGCAAAAACAAAGTTACGACACTGTCTTACTGGTTCTTAGACCACCATTAGATAAATGTGGTATTAGCATTTAATGAGTTACCTTTTTCTGCTATTAGTTTGTGTTAAATGCTGTTTTATTCGTATGTCTAGCACTGTCCGTTTGACAGTATCCCTGTATGCAAGGACTCTATATGAAGTTTTGACTTGTTTTTCAAGTCTTGCCACCGTTTATTCACAAAGAGTGATTACCACACACAACTATTCACTGTGGGAAAGGATCTCCCTGTGAAGTCAACCTGGTGACAAGTGGTGAAGTGTTTCTTCTTGTACATTACTTATAGAACACTTGTATCACCCTGCACACCAAGCACATCAAATACCTTTCCATATTTCATTGACAGCATTAATAGTGTAAGAAACCTTTCCATCTGAGTTTTTTTTCCCAAGGTGTAAGTATCTGAACAAGCTCTTGAGACACTCTTGAGAAGGAGCTTTCAAGAGATCTCCTGCTGTGCTCTGCAATGTCAAGCTGTTTGACTTGATCTCCAGTTTGCCCAGGAAGCTTCAGTCAACACACGTTCTACATTTAATCTGTCCATGCCTTCTTCTTAAGACGTCCCATACTCCTGACTGCACTTACAGAGCTCTCCAAGGCATTTAGTTCAATAGGCTTCAGCTCTCCGGGTTGCTCATTCTACTCTGTATATTCCTCTCGGTCTTATTAAAGTTTAGCGTAGGCTGTTTTAGTGGATAAGCCAATATTGTTGGTCCCGGTGGAGATCAGTCATACTTTATTTTTGCTTGCCTGAACTATAAGAATTATTTTTTTCCCCTCCTGATCACACTTTTAAAAATAAAGCTTCCTAAATGCTTCTGGCTTGGACATATGGGTCTAAGAAAAATGGTATGTAACATTTACATGATGTGGAGGATCTCTAAACTTTAAAAAGTTTCTTTATGCGTGTCTTCTTCACAAAATATCCATTGGAAGGTTTTGTGGATGACACTGAGTGGGAAAACCTGCTGAGATACACACCTAGACGTCCTGTCCATGTCAATCACTGTCCATTATTTATACATTTTAAGTAAAATCAACAAAGCATGGCTAACTTAGCCTTACTTTTACAGAGTGCTTATTCTTCTTTCACTGTGTCTTCTCTTTCTCTTCAACATGAGTGGCCATGAGGCACCATCCTTTCTTATCATGCTGGAGAGCCTGTTTTAAAAGAGTCCATGCTCCTCCTATAATTCAGCACAGGTGTGCGTGATCACAGGAAGAGCACACATCATGTGCTCCAACTCTCCACCACCAGTGCTATAAGGAGCCCAAAGTAGTTCTCCTGTAGCTGTGGTTCTCAAAGTAGGGTCTGTGACCCCCAGGTACTTCACATTGGTACTGACAATTTTAGATTTTGAGTTTTTGTCTTATTCATTATTATTAATAGTTATAATAACCAAAAGAAGGGTTACTTACTTTGGCTTCTACTTTTCCTGAGCTGATAAAAACCTTAACATGAGTTATAAGGAAAATAACAAATGCCAGTTTTTAGTTAACAGAGCAGTTATTAGTAAGTTAACAGGACGTTAGTCTTAGAGAGTTTATTAGTCTGTCATTTCTTTCTTTCTTTTTTTTATTTCTTTCTTTAACTTACACCTAAAGTTCTCAGTTCTTTTTTAGTTAATTTCAACTTAATTTAAGGTAACCAGGTTACTTACTGTTTTATGTTTAACATTTTTCTTATTTATTTATTTATTTATTTTATTTTTATTGTCAGTATATGTCTCGCTCAAAAGCTTCAATGTTAAAATTTAACTAGATAGCAAACGTACAAGTATTTGAAATGACCGAATGCTAAAACTTCCTCATTTAATGAGGAGGAATAGGATGTGCAGTTTTGATTTTATTGAGAAGTGTGAAAAAATGAGTTTTCATTAGAAAATGGAAAAAGGCACATCCTCAGAGACAGCACAGGGGGCCTCTTATTAATTATTTCAGTACATGCTACAAGCAGAAAGCCATGTAATTGGAGAAGCGTTTGTTCTTACATCAAATAAATATGATGCATATTTGCCCAATGCACCTACTGTTTATATAGTTGGACTGTACTCATGAAACAAAATCTTATATATCGTTGCTGTCCAATGAAAAACATATCCATTTTAATTTTCTACATCATTTAAACAGACCAATGGCTGTTTTCATAGTCTGACAATTTCATAATGAATGGACCAATAGAAGTGCTCCAAAACAGCTTGGAAAAATTCTGGTTCCATTGACTTACATTGAAAGTAAAGTAGGTTTTTGGTCTCTCCTGTAAAGTTGCAATTTCTGAGATACTTGATTTTCATTGGATAGCAGCAATATGCTGGAAGGGGTCTTTGGCTGCAAGAAGTCTGAGAACCTCTGTTCTATGGCATTGTTTCAGAGAATCCATCTTGTGACATGTACTTTAAGAGAAAACTCAATAGAAGTACAGTAGAACGTAATGATGTCTAAGATGTATGCCATAGGTTTTATGACCATTCTCATGCATTACTTTCTTTCCATCAAAGTAAAAAGCTGAAGTGCTGGATGAAAGGCTTTTTTTGTGTATGGGTAAGACTTTTTTAAAATGAAGACGTGTGTGTGCGTGAGCGCGAGTGCTCAACAGACCATGCCGACAGAACAGGAGCTCTTAATTAATTTCTCTCTGTGCTGTGTGCATCCCTCTCTGTGATTGAAGCAGTAGCTCTTGAGGCTGCAGATTCATTAATGCAGTTGGAGGAGTCTGCCGCAAGCGGGAAAAGCCTCGGCCTCCGTCATTGATCGTTCTCCCAGCAGTACCACCTGTATCCCACCTGAGCTTTGTGGCCCGGGCTTTTGAACGATAGCTGTAGGTACATGTGTGTAGGTGTGTGTACTTTTTTTTAGTTTCCACTGTAATGAAGCCTCCTTTGTGCTGGCTTAAGGTCACATTATGCTTCTTTATTTCTAATTAAAAGAGACTGAATGAAGCTATTGTTACAGCACTGTTGAAGAAAAACCTGCATACGTTTTCCCTGAAACTGATGAGTGTGAATTAAAGCACTTTTTTGACTACGCTAAGTTGAGAAAGTCAAGCTTTGTGCATGTGTATGTGTGAGAGAGCGAGTGAAAGAGCGCTCTACAGAGGAGTGGTGGTATAATGAGGATCAGTATCAGTGCACTGGAGCGTCAGTCCTAATTAACCTCAGCAGCAGCAGAGAAATCTCTGTATTTGGAAACAAAGTGGAAGCAAAGATTCCATCTAGTCTAAATACTGTGTGGCTAAAAGGCCTTTTTGGTATTTGTTGTTCTGATTTTTGGTTTAAAAAAAATAAAAACATTGTGTGCTCTGTAATCTCATCATTCATCTCATCTGCATTTCTCTGTGTCTGTGTTTGTTGTTCATTTGGAGTGTTATGTTTTCCGTGTGTGCTATGTCCCAGCACTGTTTATCAGTATGGCATTGTTGAGCTGAGCCTCAGCGCTAACCGTCACAGCTCCATACACAAGCAGCAGTCAGCGGCCATTAATAGAAAATAGGACAGTTCACACATTGCCAGCCAACTCTGATCTCTCTCCTTCTCTCTCTTCCTCTCTCCATCTTTTTTTTCTTTTTTTTTCACAGGCAAGCCCCGCACCAATTATAGTCAACACGGATACTTTGGAGTCGGTACCTTACGTGAGTTCTATGGTTTATCATTTGTTTTCTTTCTTTTATTAGAGTTAGCATTTCTAATATGCAGTGAGCCACTTCCCTGCTGTGTTTGCATCGTAGTAATGTGTGTGATCTAGAAAAACTCTGTGTTGAGGTTATGTGATGTGAAGTGAGTTGTGGCTTATTTAGCAGTGTTTATCTGGCATCTTGTGGTATAAAGCAGGTCCCTGAACTAAATTATAGATAAATTTTCATAAATAAAACAGCCACTCCGGGCTGCTTATTAAAGCGGGACGAGAGCAGGGGCTTTTCGCCGGCCACAGAAGTGTTTTTTTTTTTCTTTTTTTAACATGAATGCCTGTTTTCTGTGGTGTTTGGCAGCAGTGAGTGGTCTGCTGGACTTGGATGAATAGATTAGTATGGTGACAGACAGGTCTCAGATCAGTTGGTGCGATTGGTAAATGAAGGAGAAATCACAAAGGGAGAGGCAGATGATGGCCAGACTTGAATCCAAGTATGAATGGTGGTTGATTATTTCAAAGAAAGAGCAACAGAGTGGAATTTACATTTAGTCCCAGCATATTGTAACGTAGATGTGCCCAAGAGTGTCAGTGTTGGGATAATACAGTTACAGCTGTAGTACAAAGTAGGGCTGTGTATTGGCAAGAACCTGGCGATACAATACATATTGTGATACAGCGGTCACGATTCAATATATCACGATATATACTGTGATATTGCAAGCAAAGAGATGCAATTTTTCAAATCCTACTATTAAAACACACCACTGTATGAACAGGTTTGCCAAAGCTTTCAATAGCATTGCTGCCTTGTGCTGCTTGTTAATGTTGGAGTGGAGCTGAAAATGGTTTACAACACTGCCATCTAGTGGTCAGAGGTTTAACACAAACACAGCACACAGTGATTCACTGTCTGCCAGGAATCTGTGTATCGATACTGTCTTATCAAGAGTGACTTACAGAAGTGCTTAGTGTTCGGTTAGAGTATGTATCTCTATCTAGTACAAACAGGTTTAAGTCCAAACCTAGTACAAACAGGTTTAACCTGAAACCACACCTGAAACTAGAACTAGCAATACAACCTGATAGCAAGCAGTTTAAGCCAAAAGTAAATTTGGAAACTCAAGCCTACCTTACCAGCAGAGAAGACAAATCCAATCAGGACACCTTAGCACACTAATTCTAGAAGGGAACACCCCCCCCAATATACCTGCCTAATGGCTAGAAAGGCCACTCCCAGCAGTTCACACCTTGAGCTAACCTGAAACTAGTACTAGCAATTAGCTCTAGAACCAGAAAAACAACCTGGTAGCAAGCAGTTTAAGCCAAAAGTAAATTGGGAAACTCAAGCCTACCTTACCAGCAGAGAAGAAAAATCCAATCAGGACACACTAACACCAGCATATCATGAAATCATCCCTAGTACAAAGTATATTAGTGTACATCTTGTGGAGCAACATAAGCTGCCATCCAGACAACGTCTTTTTCAGGGAGTGTCTGACTTATTTCAGCAGGGCAGGGCCAAAACTCTTTCTGCTCCCTGGTAAAGGAGTATAGGTGCTAAACTGACCTGTCTGCAGCCAGAACTGGTCACCCATTGAAAACATTTGGCACATTATGAAATGAGAAATAGCACCAAAGAGGAGCCAAACTGTTGGGCAGCTGAAACGATATCAAGCATTTCATTTTCACTGCTCGGTTTTCTCTGTTCCCAAATGAGTGTTGTTAAAAGAAGTGATGAACAAAGTGGTCAACATGCTTCAATTCCAACCTTTTTTATACGTGTTGCTGGTATAGAATTCTAAAAGGGCATTTATTTTAAAAAAACAGTCTTTTTTGGTTAAATATATAGTTTGCATGATTTGTACATCATTGCATTTTGTTTTTATTTGCATTTTGTGTAGCATCCCAACTTTTTACATTTGTGCTGCATCAAGTCAGTATCAGTTTTGATGATTACAACTGAATTTGTAAATACAACTCATGGACTTAAGTGAACTGTGTTTCGAAATGTTAGCTACATCTGCATAAGTGTGTGCAGTGAGAGGAACATCAATCCAGCCTAGAGCATTTGCAGCTGCAGAAAGCTTGCACTCACAAAGCAGGGCTTCCCTCTCTTCTGTCATTAATTCCAAAGCTGTTGTTCTCCTGCTTATCATTTTTCTGCATGGTAGAACATGTACTAAGTTGAACTCCGGAACAACTGGCAACTGCAGCAAAGTCCAGTGAACAGAGATATTGAGAAATATTGAGCACGGTGGTTCAAACTGCCAATGCCAGTATAAAGACTGTCTACCATTATTTTAGACAGGAGGTCTGAATAATAATGGCTTGTACTGAATAGGGTGAGTGTGAGTGAATGGAACGATTCAGTCTTAAGCAGCAACTTCAGCATTAAGTGCTCAGCGGTTCAATAAATCAATCTCCCGATAGACCTTGGAGAACTGTCCAACTTCTTCCTCTCTCTAGCTAAGAGAGAGAGAGGCTGCAAAGTTGGTAGAGAAGGCCACGCTGACAATGATGATGGAGTGCTCGAGCAAACGAGGTGTTCACTCATACATCTATCTCAGACAGAAAGAAGATGGTAGTCTTTAGAGTGGCACTCAGTGAAGTAGAACACATTCATCCTCTCACGCACGTCACATCTGATATTGGAGAGCAGTGAAGGAGTGCATGGTGACATTATGAAAGTGTTTCTGTAGGAACAGCAGCACTGTTGGGGAAATTGTTCGTGTTTTAGGATTGCTTGGTGGTTGAGTGAACTGAACTATCGTATGTTGTCTGTTCAGAGAGGCGAATATCTGGTAACACCTAAAGGTGCCTACATAAGGGCTAGTCCTTAAAACCATTAAAATGCAAGGGCCCACATGTGCTATACTTCCTCACAATGATAACAATGACCGTTACCACATAATTAAAGCATAACAAATAATTAATTGTAAAAAAAATATTGAAAAATAATAAATTATTCATACTGGCTCATAAATCCTATGTAATTTGATTGCGAATTTAAAAGCTTGCACATCTTTTTTACATCCAAAATGTGGTGCTTTTTTAGTTTTGCTGAGGAGCTAAGAGTTTTATGTTGCTATCAAGTAATTCAGGCTTGTTAGCATAATGCATGCTTACATGACAGGCATGTGGGCAGATATATGGTGGCTTGAGCGCATGCCCTTTTGGCCTCAGGCTGTAAAAGTGCCTTCCCAGTTTGATGTATGATATTTGTCTTTTATATGGCCATTCTTCAGGATCTGTTCCAGGAAGGTGAGGTGAGGCGAGGCATTACCCTAGGATTAGTGCTCATGGCTAAGCCGTCATTCCATTAGTTTAATTGCGCTCAGTGACCCCTCTGGTGCAGTTTTGTCACCTATGGAGAGTTGCCCTCATTACCTCTGACCCGTCACAAATAAACTCGCCACGACAGTGCCGATTATCCCACCAGTAAGGCACTGATAATCTTTAGAGTCATGTCGCATAATGTGGTTATTTTGAACATCCATCAAACAGTTTTAAGATGTACTTGCTATATAAACCAAGCTTTTGTTATTATAGAAAAACAAGGGTCTTGTAAGTAGGGTTTGTCTTAGTAATCAGATATAGTGGTTAACAATAGAGATGGACCGATCAGCGCTTTTGAGGATGATTCCGATCGCCAATCACCTTTCAGCGCGATCGGACGATAGCCAAACCGATAGAGGGCGGGGCCATATGCCACGGCAGACTACATGTAGTTATTTTAGCGCAAGCAAGTCATGAAACATGGTCTAAACTGGTTTATTACCATTTTTAACAAGCTCATGTGAAACAGCATAATATTTTAAACAAAATTAGCAGTAAATAAACAAAGTAAATCAAACAAATATCGCCAAAACTGCAATCATAACATTTAGACCCTTCATTTAAAACAAAAAAAGCTAATTAAATAAAAAAGTGCAGTCATTAAACGCAGACTCTGTTACTTTGAACACAAAAATGCAATCAATAAATGTAGATATTGAATTGTTGCTGCTGTTCTGTTCGTACCGGTCAGATCTGGTCTGTATGGTGTTCTGGGTTGTTTGTTTTGTGCTAGCTGTGCGTGCTAGCTCTGCTGTTTGCTGATACTCACTGTATTCATTAGGGGGTGTTCTCTAAAAACCATATTAGGTTAGTAGCGTTAAATGTCTTGGGTTCCCAACGAGACACGGTTAATTTTACAGATTTTAAAAATGCTCTGTATGAGTCTGAGTCACATACGGCAACAAGCTGCCAGACGGACTCAACGCAAACGCAAACTGTTCTTGCGAGGCTGCTGCTTTAGTCAGTCTGTGGAAAATGAAAGGGTGTGTATTTCCACCTAGAGGTTCAGATAGGAATTGCAAGGACCTGGCCAGAGGGGGTTTCAACAAAACACTAGCTGGAAATACAGAAATTAGGTTCATTTGTTTAACACCATTGATCGGCTCTCGGGATCGGCTAAATTGGAGAAATATCGGCCGATCACCGATCACATATTTTGATTAAACCGATCGATCTTTCCATCTCTAGTTAACAATGTAGCCTAGGGTTCAAACCCCTGTTCGCACAGTAAAACTATCAATTTGACTGCTTAAATGCCACTTTTTTTCTTCATCCTGTGCCCCATCCACACATATAGTCCTTCTAAATTATCACACAATTATGAAATTATCGCTTTGTGAAATACTGTTGCCTATAAGAATGGATGTGTTTTCTATTAGCCTCATAGCCTCAGTGTATAACTTGGTATGTTGGTATGGTAAACATTTATTCCCCATAGATTGCATTGACAGTAAGAAGAAATCTCTTAGCCCAATTATTCCTTTCAGACAGTTTTGTCCTAAAGGCTTTAGTTTGATTTCATCCACTGATTAATTCAAAATGATAGCAGCAGCAGAGCTTGTATCAGCACCTGGACCTCAGATAACCCAGCATAGAATCTTAGAAAAGCAATTAAAATCCACACAGTGACGTCTCATTCAGGCCCCCGGTAGCTGCAGTTCTAAATGAATGGTGGTGATGCTGAGGATGTGAAGGCGGGGAGAATAGCAGAGCTTTAATCAAGGCCCTGAGACTGGCTGAGCTGGTGTTTAACTGTTCCCCTCTCCAAATGTGCCCTCTGTCTGGCACTGCACCCGCGGGAGCTCTCACTGGCTGTCAGGAAAACCACCACTTCCCTTTCAGTGCTGATTACTGCGTGCTGCTCTATATTAAGGATTGTTTTTATGTATCATAGCCCAAGGAGGGCTGGATGTTTAGTGATGATGACAGGTATAAAGATGCCCCATGCTTTGGGCAGGGAGTTTACAGGGCAGTGAGAGATTAGTCTCAAATGGACGCTTCCTCTTTCATCTGTCCTCGACTGTGGAAGGCGCGTTGCAGGAAAATGACATGAGATAGCTCGTCTACATGCGGTGTGTGTGTATGTGCTTGTTTCAGTATACTTAAAGATAAAAATGTCCTTGTTTTATATAGATACTAAAGAAAAAAGATAACATACCTTGTCCAGACCAGCACAATGAAGAAATAACGTTGTGTTACAAAAGCAGCTACATACGTAATTCATAAGGTGGAATACTATGAAAGTTAAAAGACTACCCTTCATTGAGCTACTTTTTAGTAGAAAAGACATTAAATACAAGTTTCTAATTTTTCTGAATAACTATATTACACAAATTTTCCAAACTACAGTGCAATTAAGATTACCAGTAGGGCTGGGCGATAAAACAATAACGATATTTATCGCGAAATGACTTTCCCTCGATAGAACTATAATGAGTAGTCGATGGAAAGTCTATAGAATTAAGTTCCGTCCATGATTTGAGAGACAACACCAATAGCCAATGAGAATGAGAATAGCACCGCCCCAAACCAATCAGGTGGCTGAACTAGAGTTCCACCCATTTTATGTTTAGCTGAAGCTCACAGTGCAGAGTGTAGGTGTAGCGGCAGCTTAACCCACGTGGCTAGTAATTCGGTTACTTCAGGCGTCACAGTCGAGCAGTGAGAACGTAATAAAAGAAAATGTGATCTAAAAGTCTACGCTCTGACTCGACTTTCACAACTTTGTATGCACACAAGCGATTGTTAACTCCGGATAAATCCATGCTTTCTGCAGGCGGGGCAATCTTTGCGATGCATCGACACACGTTATGTTAATCGATGTAATTTCAAAATTGATAAAGATAAATATATATATTGTAGGAGTTCGAGTGAGAACACTGAGGCAAAGTTGGCTTTATGACTAAAAATCCCGAGGAGAGAAACTGAAAACAGAATCGCTAAACCAACTCCCCATTTGAGCCAACAGAGAGTCAACTCACTGCTCGTGTGGGAACATAAAGGCCAGCAACAGCCTGCTTAACACAGTGTCGGTGTGTGAATATATATATATATATATAATGTTTGTGTGTGTAATGTTTTAAATACAGTTGTGTATGTTCTGTAGTACATTTATCTTCTGATTTGATTTATATCGTGATATATATTGATATCCACTGATATGAAAAAATGATCAAGATAAGATTTGTTTCCATATCGCCCAGCCCTAATTACAAGATACATTAACAGTTGACCCCTGTAACAACCATGCAACCCTGATAGAGCACCAAAACTGTCAACATCAGATAAACAGTACTTAAACCTTTTATCATAGAAGAAAATCAAGCTCTACTCTTGCTTCAGATCTTTAACAATCCACAGACGTTTCTGTCCATCCTTCCACTGTGAGAGGACCACTCAACACAATTGATCTGAATAAGAGTGTAGCTGTCAAGAAGCTGTTACTGATAAAGAAAACAGACAAGGCAAATCAAACAAAGGAGCAGCTGATGTTCTCACAATAGGAAGAACCACTACTTAATGCTTTCTCCGTTGCCCTCAATGCCATAGACACCAGAAAGATGCTGCACGTGTCTGCTAAAGCCCAGATTCTCGGCCAGCCAAGCTGCCGATACTTGCGTGAAGTGTCACAGGAGGGAAACAGGAGTCAGTGCCCCTGGGCAGCCACGCTGCTACACAGGCAGATTCTTGAGGCCCTTCACCATCCAGGCATCTTTGCTGCTGCTGTTTTTGCTGTCCTCCAACTGGGCTTCACTGCTGAACCTCGCTGTCCTACATCTTCTTCCGCAGTCTGCAGCAATCCCACTTATGACCCCAGAGTGGTGTAGGCATACACAAAGATGCAGGAAACATAGTGTTTTAAGCGAATGCTTTTTTGGCCAACCAGCAGCAGAGGGGACCCCACCTCCCAGTATCAAAAGCAGGCAGGTCAACACACATTCCACATCTATAGTGGCTACAGCAGGAATAACATGCAGGCACATGGGCAAATGGACTGACTGACCAACAACAAATGTGTAAAAAAATAGTCAAAATAGTATCTCTTATAGTGCGTCTCCCAAATGTCTATGCTCAGACAAGTCAGTAGCGGGATAATCAGCAGATGATCAGATGTTTAGTTTTTAAAGCTTCTGTGTATGGAAGATGGTCTCAGTACTATATAAATACAAATGTGTATAGTTAAATAGTATCTCTTATAGTGAGTCTCCCACATTTCTATGCTCAGACAAGCCAGTAGTGGGATGATAAGCTGATGAGCAGATGTTTAGTTTTTAAAGCTTCTGTGTATGGAAGATGGTCTCAGTACTATATAAATACAAATGTGTATAGTTAAATAGTATCTCTTATAGTGAGTCTCCCACATTTCTATGCTCAGACAAGCCAGTAGTGGGATGATAAGCTGATGATCAGATGTTTAGTTTTTAAAGCTTCTGTGTCTGAAAGATGGTCTCAGTACTATATAAATACAAATGTGTATAGTTAAATAGTATCTCTTATAGTGAGTCTCCCACATTTCTATGCTCAGACAAGCCAGTAGTGGGATGATAAGCTGATGAGCAGATGTTTAGTTTTTAAAGCTTCTGTGTCTGGAAGATGGTCTCAGTACTATATAAATACAAATGTGTGTGTTTGTTTGTTTGCTTGAATGCGTGTGAAAGAGACTATCTGTGCACACGTGTGTGTGTGCACTTGCCTTTGTGAGTGTGAATGTTGGCACATTCACTGTGACTCACCAGTTTAATATGAGCCTGTGTGAGCCTGCAGTTTGGCGGAGGCTTACTGTCCCCTCCCCTATGCAGCTGCAGCCTCCTCAGCCTCCACTCTTTCCAGCCTACAGTCCACAGCCTCGCGATCCCTTTTCCCCGAGGACGCGCCCAGCTAAAGCACCACTTAGCAATGCAGATGTGAGCCCTGCTGCTGGGGTTTTAGCTCTGAGGCGCAGCGGAGCCATGCGAGCGCAGGACGGGCTCGGAATTCTGATGCCACTCAGTGAAGATTAATTGGGCCACTTCTGGAGCAGGACAGACAGAAGGGGCCATGTTTTCCTGAAATTAAGCAAACAACTTCTGAAACAACTGCATAATGAAGACTGTATGTGCGTGCCTGCTGCCTTTCTGATTATCAGTCGCCTCTGATCTGCTCCCGAAGTCCGCTGTTCTCCTTCATGATGATGAGCGCTGTTGTTGTCTTTAATGAGTTCATTTGCCTTGTGATGAATCTTAGCTCCATCCTTCAGTACACGCCGCTTCGGTTGATGATGTTGGCGGCTGCATTTAGCTGTGTGTGCTGATGCCGGATCAGAGCGTGTGCCCACAGAGACAGCAGGCGGCTTTCGAGAGCGCTTCTGCTTCCTCCTCATCTGCCCTGATTAGCTGGTGCCAAAGCCGGGCGCCTGCAGGGCCCTTCACGAGAAAACAAGACAGCCGCGACGCTCTCAACACATACGTAATGCGCGGAACCGTCTCGGTAGGGTTAGCGCGCTGCCGCCCAAAGCTTTACAGAGGTGAAGTTTTGTTGACATTGCATAAGTGTGAGATATAACATGCTCTCTAGTGGCACCTCAGACTTGGTGGTGTTGTGTATTGTATTGTAGAAAGGCTAGATATGAGAGGATGAACCACTGGAACATGAAACCTAGGGCTTAATCTGTGCTAGAACTGCATGTCTGATGAGGTGTCTTGATCTAGGATCTGTTCTCATTAGTAAGATATATGAAAACATGAATCTGATCCTGAATCAGTACTCCTACTCTAGGAACCATTGATTATAGAAAAATGTAACTATGATCTGTAACATATATATAATTAAATGAAGGTAAAATCATATTCATATTTTCAATAATCTCCTTAACATATACCCTTGACTGAAAGGTAACGTAGCTATGGTGTTTTCAGTATGTCACAGAGTGGGTCTCTGTGTAATTTTCAATTCTAAGGTCAATTTAATTCAATTTTTTAATGTTTTTAGAGTACTGTGTAAGACACTATCCTTTCATTTATATAGTTTCCAACTAAAATTAACCCTATTAAATTGGATTTTGAGGTCCGGTAAAGTAATTTGTGCATGATTTGACTGGCCAATTCATGTTTTCCCCAAATTGCCCAGATCAAAACATCATCACCCAGACATTTATACTGATTTTATTCAACAGTTGCCAAACCCTAACTTCCAAAAAATACCTACACACTGTGTGGCTATAGAATTTCATTAGTCTAGTATTGTGGGTTCATTTAACCAAATACCACCCAACAAAAGAGAAAACCCATTACTTTGCTAGAGGTGCTTTCGAGTTAACTTTTAATTCAGCCACGACAAAAAATGTTGTGGGCTTCAGTAGTTTTGTCATAAACTTGAGGATTAGAGAATCGGGTCAAAACAACATCCTGTTAGTTGTGTCAGTAGGTTGTTTTCTATAACCCAGTTTTATTACATTACTGTCGATAAGCAGAACTGCTACTTCTGAGTTAATTATAGAAGGTAATCAGCTTCAGATTTATTAGCAGAATTATAAAACTATAAACTCTGCAGATACATACTGGATTAAAATCACAGATGTTGTTGATAATCTCTCAAACTACAGCACGTCACTATGTAACACTAATCCACCTCAAATGGGGTTTAAGAATAAGTTATACATTTTACAACAATATTTAATGCATATAATATAATGCAGAAAACTTCAGTTTTACAGAAAAATATCCTCCCTCTTCTCTTAGTATGCACCCATATTCTGAGTGTCGATCATTATTAACACAGATAAATGAGAGACCCTCATAAAAACATACACAGTGCACATGCACATTGCTTAAGAATTTCCTTAACAGACCATCCTAATCCCAAGATGCAGTTTTATTGAAAAATGTACCCTTGAGCTGCATGTCTAATGCATTTTTCAACGCTGAACGTTTTGAATGCATTCCATGACTTCTTCCCATCCATCGACCTCCTAGATCTGTCACTACTCAGTGTTCCAGAACCACATCGTTTGCAAATTAAGCACTTATGAAACAACACTAGTCAAATCTATTGCGCTGTCTCATTTCCCTCCTTTTCTCTCCCTATCTCTCTCAGTACTTTGGATGCAGTTTGTGCATTAAATAGCTCTTGCTCATTACTCACATCCAACTTCGTTTCCTCTCAGATGTAACTGAAACCGGAATGTGTGAAATACAAACTGTCGTCATTACAAGAAGTAAGGAAGTATCTTAATAAAAATAAAGAAAAAAACTGTCAAAGCTGGCAGTATTTGGGGTAAAATATTTGTAATTATGATTTATTGATACACAGGTACAATGGCAAAGGGTGCGCCTTAAGGACTAAGCTTTCATAAAAGGCCTAATGATTATTGTGAAATGAAAATTCACTCACATAAAAGAAATGATGCCCTATTTCCTTTACCCATTTGTGGTATCTAGGTACACATAGCCAAGCAAGCTCCCCAATTGATTTGCCCTTCATGAGCTGGACTGAAGGCCTAATGCATCAGATTAACCACTAGCATACAGTTTTATGAAATACTTTGGGTTCCTCTACACAAATTACATATTTTTATGATTTTTAGCAAATTCATCACAAAACAGGAGCAGAAATATATAAATACACACCTTGCTTAATAAACACCTTGCTTACTCTTGAGCATGTGTATGGATCTCTTATGATTTGGGGTTATGTGGCAGCCAGTTTTTTTTTAGCCCTAATAATGTAATACAGTGTCTAATAATATGTAATATATTATACATTAGGGCTGTGTATTGGCAAGAACCTGGCGATACGATATGTATTGTGATATAGGGGTCACGATTCAGTGTATCGCAATATACTGTGATGCTGCAAGCAAAGTGATATAGTGTGATTTTTCAAATCCTACTATTAAAACACACCACTATATACAATAGCATTGCACCCTTGTGCTGCTTGCTAATGTTGGAGTGGAGCTGAAAATGGATTACAACACTGCCATCTAGTGGTCAAAGGTTTAAACAAAACACAACACACAATGATTCACTGTCTGCCAGGAATCTGTGTATCAATACTGTGTTTATGAGAATTGATACAGTATCACAAAACATAATATCCCGATATTCGATATTTCAATATTTTCTTACACCCCTATTATACATTATTAGAAATTCATTATATTAAGAAATTGATATTTTCTAAATAAATACATTTTCAAAATGTAATAGTTTTATAAGCAATGTCAAAGTTGTCCTACAGTACTTTAATGCATTCTGCAAAGTGTAGAATATGGAATTAAAACATGACTATTACAATAACAGACAGAAGTATCGATACAAAATAATATGTGCAAACTGTGATATCTACTAAAGAGGGCGTTAAGTAGGTGTTAGAAAATACCAAAACACAAATATTATCGCTATATTATGTTTAGTGATACTGTATAAATTCTTAAAAACACAGTATCGATTATTATGGGATTATTATGGATTATCATTGTGCGTTTTGTTTAAACCTCTGACCACTAGAAGGCAGGGTTGTAATCCACTTTCAACTCTACTTCAACATAAACAAGCAGTACACGGGCGCAATGCTATTGTAAGGATTGGCAAACCCGTTCATATAGTGGCATGTTTGTATATAAAAATTCCAATATATCACTTTGCTTGCAGTATCGCAGTATATCACAATATATTGAATCGTAACTGCTGTTTCACAATACGTATAGTATCGCCAGGTTCTTGCCAACACACAGCCCTAGTGTGAAGTAGTAACATTGACCTCAGTACCACACATGCCAAAGTTAGTATTTTTTTTTTTTCTGCTTTGTATGTTAATCAAACAAGAAAGTAACTGTGCACAGAGCCTCTGAGAGTCCTAGATTTGTCACTGAGCTATAGTCTAACCAGGTTTTAGTTATTGTTTTTAGAAATGGAAATCACAGCAGTGCAATCCCTGCTAAAGCAGCATTAACCAACATAGCTGTTTGCCATCAAAACCAGCACATGTTGTGTTGTATGTGCTGGTCAGCAGCAATGAAAGCTGTCATGCTAATCATCACTGAAACCAGCATTTTTTGTGTTTTGGTTGCTCGTATACTGGTCTTAGCTGTTTATTAGACCACAAATCCATCCATCCATCCATCCATCCATCCATCCATCCATCACTCACCATGCAAATTTTCAAAATGTTTAGCACTAACATATTACTAGAATTACATATGGGCACTAGCAGAAATAATATTAACTTAAAGCTGTTTTTAACATATAACATTTAAAATAAAGGTCTTTATTGGTCATAAAATAAAGGCCTACTTTAAATAGCCACAGTTCGCCACTGAATTTCGATACACTCAAAGCTTTAGTGTGTGTCTAAAATGGCATTAAGCCATATGACCTGAATGCGTTGTATTCTTCTGGTCTGTTAAAAGCAAGTCAGCCTTAGAACCCCTTTGCCCCTCATCTTTGGTTTTTATCTTTTCAATTTAATCTGTTTGATTGTCTTGGATAATTTTAATACTCAAAACATCTTCTATCACTCTTAAATAGTATGCCTCTGGAGAGAGCTGTATGTGAGTGAGCATTGAGTTGTGCCCGTGTAGGCAGACGTCCTTTGAGCCAGCATGTGTGTGTGTCTGTGATTATTGCTTTTGGTTTATTTAAACCTGAATCATAAGAGAGCTTTTTAATTAAACACACTAATGACTCAGATGACCCCTACTATAAATTCACCTTTAAAGTAAATCTTTTCAGAATTGATTCTGTTTTTCACAGTAATTCAATTCAATTTCTTTGGCTATAATTGTGTATATGTGTGTGTGTGTATTTCAGAGACTGCAGGGTTGAATGAGGGTTATATGTGGAGCAGGAGTTGTTGTGCATGAGACAAAACAGCCATAGAGATGATGCTTTTTAAAAGAGCAGCTAAATAGATATGGATTTGTGTGTCTGGGTTCAGATTGAAGCTATTAGGCTTGGAACACTTGCTGGTTGCTTTTCACCATGCTGCAGGAGGAGAAAGGAAAAGCACTTCCATTCTGATTCCCCTGGAAACATTGAATTCTCTGAGCAATGTTTAATCTTAAAACTTTTTTTACATTTAAATATATTATGCAGTAAACATCTAAATGTCTGCAGCAAACAACTCTTCCATCATTAAAAGTGTTTTTTGGTGTGTGTGAGTGAGGAAATAAAGGAGGGAGTGAATGAAGGATGGAGTACGAGAGGAAGTGAGTGAGTTAGTGTGGGAGGGAGTAATGGAGTTAAATAGGGTGAATTGAAAGAAGAAGGGAGGGAGGGAGTAAGAGCGTGTTTATGGGAAAGAGAGAATAAGGATGCAAGGGAGGGAGTAATTAAGTGAGAGAATGAATATAGGAGGAAGTATGGAAGTTTGGTTGAGGGATGGAGAGAGTGAGTATAGGAGGGAGGATGGAAGTTGGAGAGAGTGAGTATAAAAGGTATTATGGAAGTAAGGGAGAGATTGAGGGGTGGGGAGAGTGAGTTTAGGAGGGCTAATGGAAGTAAGGGAGAGATTGAGGGATGAGGAATGTGAGTATAGGAGGGATTGTGGAAGTAAGGAAGAGAATGAGGGGTGGGTAGAGTGAGTATAGGAGGGCTAATGGAAGTAAGGGAGAGATTGAGGGATGAGGAATGTGAGTATAGGAGGGATTGTGGAAGTAAGGGAGTGATTGAGGGGTGGAGAGAGTGAGTAAAGGAAGTATTATCGAAGGTAGGAAGAGATTGACGGGTGGGAAGAGCGAGTATAGGAGGGGTTATGGAAGTAAGGGGGAGAATGAGAGGTTGAGAGAGTGAGTATAGGAGGGATTATAGAAGTAAGGGGGAGAATGAGAGGTTAAGAGAGTGAGTATAGGAGGGATTATAGAAGTAAGGGAGAGAATGAGAGGTTGAGAGAGTGAGTATAGGAGGGATTATAGAAGTAAGGGAGAGAATGAGAGGTTGAGAGAGTGAGTATAGGAGGGATTATGGAAGTAAGGGAGAGAATGAGAGGTTGAGAGAGTGAGTATAGGAGGGATTATGGGAGTAAAGGGGAGATTGAGGGGTGGAGAGAGTTGAGTATAGGAGGGATTATAGAAGTAAGGGAGAGAATGAGAGGTTGAGAGAGTTGAGTACAGGAGGGATTATGGGAGTAAGGGGGAGAATGAGAGGTTGAGAGAGTGAGTATAGGAGGTTTTATGGAAGTAAGGGAGAGATTGAGGGGTGGAGAGAATGAGTATAGCAGGGATTATGGAAGTAAGGGAGAGATTGACGGATGGGTGAGTGAGTATAGAACGGATTATAGAAGTAAGGGAGAGAATGAGAGGTTGAAAGAGGGAGTATAGGAGGGATTATGGAAGTAAGGGAGAGAATGAGAGGTTGAGAGAGTGAGTATAGGAGGGATTATAGAAGTAAGGGAGAGAATGAGAGGTTGAAAGAGTGAGTATAGGAGGGATTATGGAAGTAAGGGAGAGAATGAGAGGTTGAGAGAGTGAGTATAGGAGGGATTATGGAAGTAAGGGAGAGAATGAGAGGTTGAGAGAGTGAGTATAGGAGGGATTATAGAAGTAAGGGAGAGAATGAGAGGTTGAGAGAGTGAGTATAGGAGGGATTATGGAAGTAAGGGAGAGAATGAGAGGTTAAGAGAGTGAGTATAGGAGGGATTATAGAAGTAAGGGAGAGAATGAGAGGTTGAGAGAGTGAGTATAGGAGGGATTATGGAAGTAAGGGAGAGAATGAGAGGTTGAGAGAGTGAGTATAGGAGGGATTATGGGAGTAAAGGGGAGATTGAGGGGTGGAGAGAGTTGAGTATAGGAGGGATTATAGAAGTAAGGGAGAGAATGAGAGGTTGAGAGAGTGAGTATAGGAGGGATTATAGAAGTAAGGGAGAGAATGAGAGGTTGAGAGAGTGAGTATAGGAGGGATTATGGAAGTAAGGGAGAGAATGAGAGGTTGAGAGAGTGAGTATAGGAGGGATTATGGAAGTAAGGGAGAGAATGAGAGGTTGAGAGAGTTGAGTATAGGAGGTTTTATGGAAGTAAGGGGGAGATTGAGGGGTGGAGAGAGTTGAGTATAGGAGGGATTATAGAAGTAAGGGAGAGAATGAGAGGTTGAGAGAGTGAGTATAGGAGGGATTATGGAAGTAAGGGAGAGAATGAGAGGTTAAGAGAGTGAGTATAGGAGGGATTATAGAAGTAAGGGAGAGAATGAGAGGTTGAGAGAGTGAGTATAGGAGGGATTATGGAAGTAAGGGAGAGAATGAGAGGTTGAGAGAGTGAGTATAGGAGGTTTTATGGAAGTAAGGGAGAGAATGAGGGGTGGAGAGAGTGAGTATAGGAGGTTTATAGAAGTAAGGGAGAGATTAAGGGGTGGAGAGAGTGAGTACAGGAGGGATTATGGGAGTAAGGGGGAGAATGAGAGGTTGAGAGAGTTGAGTATAGGAGGGATTATAGAAGTAAGGGAGAGAATGAGAGGTTGAGAGAGTGAGTATAGGAGGGATTATAGAAGTAAGGGAGAGAATGAGAGGTTGAGAGAGTGAGTATAGGAGGGATTATAGAAGTAAGGGAGAGAATGAGAGGTTGAGAGAGTGAGTATAGGAGGGATTATAGAAGTAAGGGAGAGAATGAGGGGTGGAGAGAGTGAGTACAGGAGGGATTATAGAAGTAAGGGAGAGAATGAGGGGTGGAGAGAGTGAGTACAGGAGGGATTATGGAAGTAAGGGAGAGATTGAGTGGTGGAGAGAGTTGAGTATAGGAGGTTTTATGGAAGTAAGGGAGAGAATGAGAGGTTGAGAGAGTGAGTACAGGAAGGATTATAGAAGTAAGGGAGAGAATGAGGGGTGGAGAGAGAGAGTACAGGAGGTTTTATAGAAGTAAGGGAGAGAATGAGAGGTTGAGAGAGTGAGTATAGGAGGGATTATGAAAGTAAGGAAGAGAATGAGAGGTTGAGAGAGTGAGTATAGGAGGGATTATAGAAGTAAGGGAGAGATTAAGGGGTGGAGAGAGTGAGTACAGGAGGGATTATGGGAGTAAGGGGGAGAATGAGAGGTTGAGAGAGTGAGTATAGGAGGAATTATGTAAGTAAGGGAGAGAATGAGAGGTTGAGAGAGTGAGTATAGGAGGTTTTATAGAAGTAAGGGAGAGATTAAGGGGTGGAGAGAGTGAGTACAGGAGGGATTATAGAAGTAAGGGAGAGATTAAGGGGTGGAGAGAGTGAGTATAGGAGGGATTATAGAAGTAAGGGAGAGATTAAGGGGTGGAGAGAGTGAGTATAGGAGGGATTATAGACGTAAGGGAGAGATTAAGGGGTGGAGAGAGTGAGTATAGGAGGGATTATAGAAGTAAGGGAGAGAATGAGAGGTTGAGAGAGTGAGTATAGGAGGGATTATAGAAGTAAGGGAGAGAATGAGAGGTTGAGAGAGTTGAGTATAGGAGGTTTTATGGAAGTAAGGGAGAGAATGAGGGGTGGAGAGAGTGAGTACAGGAGGGATTATAGAAGTAAGGGAGAGAATGAGAGGTTGAGAGAGTGAGTATAGGAGGGATTATGGAAGTAAGGGGGAGAATGAGAGGTTGAGAGAGTGAGTATAGGAGGTTTTATAGAAGTAAGGGAGAGATTAAGGGGTGGAGAGAGTGAGTACAGTAGGGATTATAGAAGTAAGGGAGAGATTAAGGGGTTGAGAGAGTGAGTATAGGAGGTTTTATAGAAGTAAGGGAGAGATTAAGGGGTGGAGAGAGTGAGTATAGGAGGGATTATAGAAGTAAGGGAGAGATTAAGGGGTGGAGAGAGTTGAGTATAGGAGGGATTATGGAAGTAAGGGAGAGAATGAGAGGTTGAGAGAGTGAGTATAGGAGGGATTATAGAAGTAAGGGAGAGAATGAGAGGTTGAGAGAGTTGAGTATAGGAGGTTTTATGGAAGTAAGGGAGAGATTGAGGGGTGGAGAGAGTGAGTATAGGAGGGATTATAGAAGTAAGGGAGAGAATGAGAGGTTGAGAGAGTGAGTATAGGAGGGATTATGGAAGTAAGGGGGAGAATGAGGGGTGGAGAGAGTTGAGTATAGGAGGGATTATAGAAGTAAGGGAGAGATTGAGGGGTGGAGAGAGTTGAGTATAGGAGGGATTATAGAAGTAAGGGAGAGAATGAGAGGTTGAGAGAGTGAGTATAGGAGGGATTATGGGAGTAAGGGGGAGATTGAGGGGTGGAGAGAGTGAGTATGGGAGGACATGAAGGAATATTTTCTGTATTATTAAGAATACTGTTGTACAGAAGGAGAAAGGGAACAAAAAAGTTAAGTACATACCAAAATGTGATTTTTTGATTTTGATGCATAAGTGGAACAATGAGGTGGTGATTGGGTATGGAATGTTTTTTGTTTTGTTTTTTTTAATTTTTAAAAACATATCTCTAACTTTGTATTGAATGCTATTTTTTTATATAAGATATGAATGTCTTGTGTTATATTTCTGTAATATCGCATACCCCTTATTATATCACACCATCCAACAATGTCCTTTACTACATTCCACATATGGAAATTTGAAGACATAATTGTTTTTCCTCACTTTAGCATTTAGCTAACTGTAATTCTTTTAAGAGCTTTAACAAGTGGATTGTTCAGTGGATATTTGGATGTATTGTTTAAGACTTGTCTTGGATATTTGGATATTTGTGGTGTTTTTTTGTATCATTGAAAACGCTATGACACTGCTGTATAATTGCTTAGATTCTGATTTATACACACAAACGCTAATGCACCCCAGAACATTATGCGTTAACAGCATTATGCACATCATATATTACATCACAACCACAGATGCATACTCCAGTCTCCCTGAAGCCTTAAATGCATTCACATTAGACAGGTTCTCTCCAGAAAGTTGGACAAATACTGGTTCTGAAAGGTACAGATTCCCTTTTGCATTACAAGTCACTAATGTTTTTTTATTTCTGTTTTTTTGCAGGTCAACGGGACAGAAATTGAATATGAATTTGAAGAAATTACGCTAGAGCGGGTAAGCCAGAACAGTAATCTGTTAACTCATGCAGTTAAGACAAATGATGACTTGCACACACAAATATACACACTATACATCCAATAAGATTTAACACTTGTGCCTTTTTACGCTGATGTGGAATTTTTTTGCGTTACTCATGTGTAGAGATGCGTGGTAAATGCGTATTAAACATGCCAGGATAGAGCAAAGGATCTTAGTATCATGGATCAGAGTCTGCTTCTCAGACTCCACTCAGTAACAGTAATAGCATGTACTATATTTGATTAGTCCATTAGTAAAATTAGTTGTTTATTGTTTGCATTGTCCAAATGAAAATATTGCAGAATGTTTACGAGGAAATCCCTTTTAACTGTACAATAGACTGTAAGCTGATTTATTGCCATGTCCATGATGTGTCAACTAAGATTGATTGGTTGAAATGATATGGCTTGTCTTGTTTATTATTATTAATGATCATTATGATTATGCTTATTCAGTGATGTTCATAGATGTCATCATGATTTTGCATCTAACAACTGTTTTTGATACATCTATTCATCATTTGTTATTCTTGTAGGCCTGTAATAGTACTCAGTGACTGTGACTGTAACAGTCCTACCACTCGGTACTAGTCTTACTAGTCAATAACAGCACTGGTCTTCGCAGATCTGTTTCTCATTTGTTACTCTAATAGGCCTGTGACAGTAGTCATTTGTTGCCATTGGTTAGGCTACATCTAAATTATTTCTCAAATTTGATTCTTTATACAAATTGCTCTTGTTTTAGTGTATCATCTCTAGTGTGGTCCTCATTTGAGTTTTTTAATGTTATTTTTTTCTGTGACTGCCACAACTTAGTCCACTCATCTATGGCTTGAATTCTTATTTTCTGTGAATCTGGTTTGTGACTGGTGTAAAAAGCCTGTTGTAACTAAATCTGGAATTGAATTGGTCACAAAGCATGTTGTCAGTATGTTGATTGGCTATCTCAAAAAACGTAACATTGTGTAATTTAAGTGACATCTAGCTTTATACAAAAAGGAATGTGCCCCTCCATCACTGAGGCCTATGCACATTAAAGGAACACATGAAACAACTACTAACCCCACTGCAGTGCAATTCCACACAGTTAGATTAAACACAGTGTGACTCAACACAGTACAATGAGAAGTAGTTGTTATTCAGTGATGTTATTCAATTCAGTGTGGTGCAGATTTAGCTTTTTCGGTTCTTTGTAAGATGGCACCAAATCTTATAAGCCTTAAAAAAGTGATATTCAGGTTGTGTCTCAAACCTAGTGAGTGTCTAAGTAGGCTGTCTAGGTAGCAGCTGTTTAAGTAGCAGCGTTCTCTCCTCATAAAACAGATTACTGAGACGCTCTAGTTAGAGAGCAACTGCAGCACGGCTTGTTTTAGCTACCAGTCGGCTCTCCAAAACAATAGCCTGATGCTTAAAAATCGCTAGCATAAATGCAAATGGCTGGAGTATAATACTGCAAAATGGTCAACGTATCTAAGAATTGGGACGTAAAATGCTGTCTATGTAGACAGACCCTTTATCTCACATTTTTGTTTCTTTAATACTGTGAGTCAGTGAGAATCAAGTTTATATATTTTCTAAGAGAAAATATAGAACCTGTAACCTTAGTTATTGTCTTACTATGAGCAGGGCTGTTAGCTAGCGTAGCATGAAAAAGGTTGCAGTACTTTTCTCACCGGTCGCCTTGCTAGGGGTAGAGCTGGGGCTAGTCAGGAGCAGCACCCGTTATGAGCTTAGACATGAATCTAACTTGCACAAGACTTGGTGGAGAGACTGGATGAGAATCTGGAAAGAGAGAGTGCACTTGTGAAACAGTTTAGACAGGAGGAATCATTCACATTCTAAATTATTGGTCACATATCTAAGTAATAAAGGCAATTGGGCCTTTACTTATATTAAGATATAAATAAATTACAATTTGCCAATACAAAGATGTTAGAAACAATGCATCCCACATACATCCTAAATTGTATATGGTGAACAGTTTTTTTCATCTGGGCAAACACATCATGAACTTATATGCCTGTGTATCGATGCGAATCAGTGAGTCTTACCATTCCTATTATGTAAGTTGCAGACAACTGAAGTTTGAAATTGAACTCTTGACAGATTGTTCCGCAAGCCGCTGCAGAGGAGATGCATTCATTCTAAATCAACCCCACGTCAGTTCTAATTTAAATTTGCAACTACTGACACAAAGCTCTAGTTCATTTCACTCTCGATCGAGGAGAAATGTTGTTGTTGCTGTGTATCCGTACTGACGGCGCTGCTCTGTCTTTCTGCCTGAAAGGTTTGGGAGTGAACAGTATGTTCCACAGGCTACATTAGGGCTAATTGATCTCTGAGGATTGCAGGCTCTGGCAGAGACGGCTCTGGGTTGGTGGTGTTGTGAGAGGTGATTCAGCAGCACTTTTAATTGGGATGCTATGTTTGCATGTGAAAGACTGCATTAGACTCTCCAGGCAGGGTGTGTGTGTGTGTGTTAGGGAAGGGTAGCCGGCTGCAGGTGACATTTTGACAGCTGTAATCGGATCGTCAGGACTGAAGACAGCGCAGGGACAATAGCAAAGGTCAACAAGACCGAGGAGAGCGTTGATTTGTCAAAGACTGGCGCCCGGAGACTCTGAGCGTCTGCCCACAGCTTCCTGTGAGACACTCTGAGATAAAGTGCTTTTAAACTGGTCACTGTGTTTGAGGATCTTTTGCTGTTGAAAGCTGTTTTTAGTAAATAAGCATGTTTACTGCTTTATTGGTTTGCAATAGTTGCGTATTAAGGACTGTTCGGGTTTGAGGGAAAAAACATTGCCCAGAAAAAAATGTGTTCATATGTTTCTTGTCACACATAATTACATTTGGCTCTGTTTTTCTTAATATGCCTTTGGCTGGAAAGCATTTTTCCTTTGTTTGCAACAGACATCCTTTACCGTTCATATGAAGTAAGTAAGTGGCTACTAATGTGGGTTATTTTAATTGTGAATATTTAATATGTACAGTAATAGGGGGAACTAAATATATGACCACCAATATTTGCTTCTGTGTCTTGTTTCTCTCATTATAAAGGAGTGAATAAACTGTGGTTATATACAGTTACTGTAATGTTGCTCAACGTCATTCATGGCCTTTTAGTCCTGCTCCACCATATCTTCTTTAACCTTCGCAGCGTGTAGCCTGTTGTCTGAGCTATTTGTGCTTTGCTGTAAGCAAGATGAGTTGTTCCAGCAGCCTGTCGTTTGTTTGGGATGCAGCCATAATAATGGAGCTCTGATTGGTCAGCCTAATTTTAGTGCCTCCGTTTATTTTCGTCTATAAAAGTAGGACTATAAAAATAGTGTGAACTGCAGCCTCTTGGAGATCTCTTTACCACTGGAACGCCTCACTGTTAACAACACTACTCTTCAACCCCTGCCTGATCTAAACTATGTATAGCTGTTTCAATACATGTAGTTCAGAACGTAGGTCCTTCCTTCCCTGTTCTGTTTACGAGCATGAATGTCCAGCTCATTTGCTGGAGGAGAGTTATGACACCTTTTTTATTAAATGGATTATATATATATATTTATATATATATATATATATACATATATATGTGTGTGTGTGTGTGTGTGTGTGTGTGAAACAACTTTTCTTAAAAATATGTTATATATTCTAGGTTCTTCAAAGTAGCCATTTTTTGCTTTGACTACTGCTTCGCACACTCTTGGCATTCTCTTGATGAGCTTTCAGAGGTAGTCGCCTGAAATGGTCTACCAACAGTCTTGAAGGAGTTCCCAGAGAGGCTTAGCACTTGTTGGCTCTTTTGCCTTCACTCTGCGGTCCAGCTCACCCCAAACCATCTCGATTGGGTTCAGGTCCGGTGACTGTGGAGGCCAGGTCATCTGGTGCAGCATCCCATCACTCTCCTTCTTGGTCAAATAGTTCCTACACAGCCTGGAGGTGTGTTTGGGGTCATTGTCCTGTTGAAAAATAAATGATGGTCCCACTAAACGCAAACGGATAGAATAGCATACCGCTGCAAGATGCTGTGGTAGCCATGCTGGTTCAGTATGGCTTCAATTTTGAATAAATCCTCAACAGTGTCACCAGCAAAGCCCCCCACACCATCACACCTCCTCCTCCATGCTTCACGGTGGGAACCAGGCATGTAGAGTCCATCCATTCACCTATTCTGCATCGCACAAAGACACGGTGGTTGGAACCAAAGATCTCAAATTTGGACTCATCAGACCAAAGCACATATTTCCACTGGTCTAATGTCCATTCCTTCTGTTCTTTAGCCCAAACAAGTCTCTTCTGCTTGTTGTCTGTCCTTAGCAGTGGTTTCCTAGCAGCTATTTTACCCTGAAGGCCTGATGCACACAGTCTCCTCTTAACAGTTGTTCTACAGATGTGTCTGCTGCTAGAACTCTGTGTGGCATTGATCTGGTCTCTAATCTGAGCTGCTGTTGACCTGCGATTTCTGAGGCTGGTGACTCGGATGAACTTATCCTCCGCAGCAGATGTGACTCCTGGTCTTCCTTTCCTGGGGCGGTCCTCATGTGAGCCAGTGATTTTTGTAGCGCTTAATAGTTTTTGCGAATGCACTTGGGGACACTTTCAAAGTTTTTCAAATTTTTCTTCTGCACAACACAACTGATGGTCCCAACCCCATTTATAAGGCAAGAAATCCCACTTATTAAACTGGACAGGACACACCTGTGAAGTGAAAACCATTTCAGGTGACTACCTCTTGAAGCTCATTAAGAGAATGCCAAGAGTGTGTGAAGCAAGAATCAAAGCAAAAGGTGGCTACTTTGAATAACCTAGAATATAAGACATATGTCATACTTTTGTTAAGTATGTAATTCCACATGTGTTAATTCATAGTTTTGATGCCTTCAGTGTGAATCTACAATTATCATAGTCATGAAAATAAGGAAAACTCTCTGAATGAGAAGGTGTGTCCAAACTTTTGGTCTGTACTATATATATATATATATATATATATATATATATATATATATATATATATATATATATATATATATATATATATATACTGTTATATGGTTTATATGATGAATATCATGATGAAGGGACCAATAGAAACTTTGAAAAAGCTTGGAAAAAATCAGGTTTCATTAACATACATTTAAAGTAACGAACATTTTTGGTGTCTCCTGTGAAGCTGCCATTTTGGAGATACTTTTTTATTTTATTTTTTTACTTTGGACAGCAACCATGTTTGTATGCTTTTTACTTTTACACCATTATCATCAGTTTTGTGTAGCTCATGTGGTCATGGAACTGTTCGCCTCAGAGAGCCTGATGTGCTCTGCCTGTGGAGACGGATATGCTTTAATCTCAAAAGCCCTCTCCATTCCCCTCAAATGCCAATTAATCAAAGCTTCAAGAAATTGACGATTTACATGATGCACAGGCATCTAGAGTGTCACCCCTTCTTACACAGGCACGCTCATAAACACAGCCTGACTGGGTGAGTGTAATTATCTCCATTCTGCTGCTCTCAGGGCTGTTTGGCTGTTTATCAGCCAGAGAATCAATTAAAGTTCATCAGTCTTACGCTCATCCCTTGCAGGAACATCACTCTGCTTGTGCGAGGGAGATAAAGTTAGTGAAGGGTTTAGTGAGAGTTCACAGTTACTTTTCAGAGATGTGTCCTTGCTCCTCTTTTGTTAGGCCAGTGGCGCAGTGAGGTCCCTTCATGAGTTTTATGTATCCGAGCGCTGAGCTGCTTACCACAATTAAAGTACTGTGCAAGAATTGGTATGTTTTGCTCTCGGGCTCACCCCTTGCAGAGCGTAATTCACTTCTACACCATTTTCATGAATACACATCACTCTTTGAGCCCCGCTCATGGACAGCTGTGCATGTGCATTTGTTGACAAGCTAAAAAATCATCATGCAGGCGCATGGAAGCTACAGATTACATTCATCAAGGTTGTTTCTATGGTTAATGGGCAGTCGACCTATGTCAGCTTATCTTATAGGAGTAACTGTGCAGTAGTTTGCAAACGTCTTGGCATGAGATGAATTTATTTCTTTGCATGCTGGCCTGAAACAAGACTGACAACTTTTGGCATCTGTAAAAACTATAAAACTCTGTGAGACGGCGATGACACTGATAAGGTTACAGCCTATGTTGGAGTTTTTGTGAATAATATTGGCAGGGACGAACAGTCTGCTGTCAGATTTTAGTTGTTTGCCCATTGGCCGTCTAGTACCCTTTAGAGAGCCTAGTATCCTTTTATCTCTGTTAGCTCTCACCAATGCTTACTACTCTGTTCTCTTACTTGGTCAGTCTCTCCTTCTTGCCTCCCACAACAAAGCATTTTCCTGTTTTCACAGAACTTAGTTTAATATGTAAGATGCTTCACTGTATTGTGATGCATTGATCCAAAGGTGGTGATTAAACTGTGTACTTTTTGAAGCATTCAAATGAATTTTAATAAAATTCAGTAAAAGGTGTACCATTTGTATGGATCATCAATAAAGTCTGTGTTAATAGATTATGTTTTTCTGCTTTTAATAAATCTGTATTGCACCATTGTCATCAAATTAAATTGTCATCAGATTGATTTCATGATTCCTTTTCTGAAATTTTGTAGTTTTATGATGTTGTTTTTCAAAAGAATTATAATCAATTTGGATTAAAAGATATTTATACTTATATCAGTCAATGTGATGTTGGTGAGCATTTTGGAGGTATAATTGTTGGCACTGTCTATTCTATAACATCTAGTGCTGCTAATTATTCCTATAAATGATTATAACTTTTATTCGTTATATGAACTCATCCAACTACTCTTTCTTTGATTGCTGTCCTTTTGCCAAAACCAGTCACAACATTCAAAGGTCATGCATGGCTAGCTTAAAGGGAGCCTGGATACTTTGTCTCCGGTCCATTGTATCACAAAAACAAGAATGCAAAGTTAATATTATTACAAATTTAATAATATATTTCAGTTGCCTTATTTTTTTTTCTTGATGCATAGTCACAACACCACAATGCACTCTGTCACAGTTTTTCAATGCAATATCATGATTGTTACACCCCCAATAGATTACATGAGAAAAGCTTTTTAAACATTTTCCATCTTTCCATTTTCCAAATAGATTTTGTGCAGTATATTGAAATCATTAATGGCTATTGAGTATCACTGATGTGATAAAATGGACATGAGGGGCTGCTAAGAAGTGTTCTGACAGTAGTATTAAAATGCTTTATGTTGGGTTTTGTTGAGAAAGGTAGATTGTTTTCTGTATCCAGTCTGTATACAAACAGAATAGCACCCTCTATATTTTAACCAACCTGCAAGTCATTATTGAGAAATTCTCTGGTTCTCTCTATGTGTGTACGATTTCATACCACCCTCTACACTTCTGGTGGCGCACTGTAATCTGTTTGAGTGACTGTCCAGCATAAGAATGGTATAATCCACTTTTATTATTTGATTATTTGAGTTATTTGATATTTGTTGTAGACCTAGTAATGACACTCTGACACATTTGCATATATATGGAAGCATGTTGTTAATGTGTACTTACACATGCATGTGCTCTCTCTGTCCTTAGGGTAACTCAGGGTTGGGGTTCAGTATAGCGGGTGGAACAGATAACCCACACATTGGAGACGACCCCGGAATCTTCATCACCAAAATCATCCCCGGAGGAGCAGCAGCCGAGGACGGCAGGCTACGGTGAGCTTGTGTTTGTGTGTGTGCGCTAGTTTGGACCATTCAGTTTGAACGATCGGAAGGGTCCGATTAATAAACACGAAACATCAGACCCACCCTGTGGCTTCAAATGTGACACATGTATTAATTGCTTTTCCTCTTTCATTCTTGCTGTAATTGTCAGTTTGGAGCTCAGGTTTAATAGTTGACGTCACTCTCTCTTGCTCTCTCTTTATCTCTCTCTCTCTCTGTTTCTCAGTGATTAAAACTGAGCTCTGTATCTCACTTCTAATGACTCTCCTGAGACCGGAGGAGCCTCAGCGCATGCACACGCACCCACCCACTCTCATCTCACTGATTGTAGCTGTGTTAGGAAATGGATAAGACCATTAGAGCTGATTCAGGAGATGAGCGCTGGGCTATAGGGGAAGTGTTTTC
Source organism: Megaleporinus macrocephalus (assembly GCA_021613375.1). Classification (NCBI taxonomy): domain Eukaryota; kingdom Metazoa; phylum Chordata; class Actinopteri; order Characiformes; family Anostomidae; genus Megaleporinus; species Megaleporinus macrocephalus. The sequence continues at coordinate 33,390,676 of CM038720.1, forward strand.
CTTATTACTGCAGGATGATTGTGTCTCTGTTAGATGCCTGTGATGATGATCAGGAGCTGATTGAGAGGGCTGTTTTATTACAGACAGTCATAATAGTTTGATGGAGAGAGCGAGAGTGGGGCTGTTTGTGTGCGCGTGTGGATGGGCGAGTGTGTTTGCTGTGAAGGGCAGCTGTGTGTGACACTCGTGTCTGTGTGAGCGCTGGGCTGTTCTCTTTGCTTTGGTTGTCTTGCTGCGCCCCTCACCCCCACCTCTTTCCCTTCCTTCTGTTATTCCTCCTGTCTCTTTCTCATCTGTCTCTATCCCACACACATTGCTTCATTTGTCGTGCTCTTGCCAGAAACCTCACTGACATGAATCTAGTAATGCGAATAAATGTGTTTTGAGCCACAAATGATTAATATATGTAGAAGTAGCATATGTAATTTTCAGTACACCACCCTTGCTTGGCTGGGATGATGACGATCTCTGGCCTGGCAGAGTCCTGCAGGCAAGGAGATAAACAGTATTGCACAGTAGCCATAAAATATCAGTAGAAATATACATGATTTACTAAATCAGAGACAACCTGGATTTTTATTGTTGTAGATTAATTTGTGATTTGTGTATTCATATGCATTTCATGTTTTGTAAATGTAAATATATAAATATATTTTTTTTTCAAAGGCTCATAACTTTTGCATGTCACATTTTATTCCCCCAGTATGTTAAATTCACAAATAAACAGTAACTGTGCTTTAAAGGTCTTCTGCCAAGGTTGTTTACTTATACAAGCACTGAAACAAGTTATTTACTAGTAGGATTCCTAACCTTTTATACTATTAGGTATTTTTATATAGGCATTATTATTTATTACATTATTGTGGCAGTTGTACACAATGTGTGAATTGTTTTTATTACAGGCAGTTCACACCCCTCCCTTTTTACTCCTCATTGCTCATTAGCAGCCCAACACAGAGTCACAACTATTGAAATGGCAGAATGACAACTACAGGGCCTACTGGAAAGATAATGATAGTTTTTGCTCCAAGAGTTGTGGGCATGTTACATAGTGAGGTTGATTGAAAATGAGAAATCCATTAACTGTTACATGTATGGATTTATTTATCTCCTTAATACAGAAACTAGGGATGCACAAATCCTACCTTTTTAATATTTTTTGATTACAGGTTTAGGATACTGTCTTACACAGAGCTCCCCAGAGCTCTGTATTTGCAGCAGCATAAATATATAGATGATAACGTACTGTAGAGAAGAGTCGCATTTAATAGCATTAATTTTAGGATTTTTAAATGTTCTAAAACTTTAATTTTAGTTAAAAATTACTACCAACTATGACTAAGAAACAGCATTACATTAAATCACTACATTGATCTATTAGCTAAAATGTAAAGCTAATAGGGAGCCACTTATAAACTCAAAGCTTAAAGGCACATGAATATTTTAAAACATGTGTTAGAAATCACTGGTAGGTTCTCACAACAAGTAGTCCAGTAGTGTTTGGTGTGAATATTGCTCAAAAACATCTGCATGTCTCCGACTCATCTTTTAGAAGAACATAAATAAGACGCTGTAGACTTAAAGTATAGGACTTGTTTGATTGAGCTTCAGGTTGAGAGTGAGCTTCTGAAGCAAAGCTGAAGCTATGAGAATGACGCTGTCCAGGAGCTGGGTGGTGCTGAATTTGAGGTGTTTGGAACTACAGTTGTTCCTCAATTCTTTTTGTAGGTTTATGACTTTCTCAGTTAACTTGTCAATGTGTTGTAGTTTGTTAATGGAGCAGCATTTAGCCGAACAAAACAATCATGGCAGCAATATTCTGTGAAGGCATCTAAACTTTCTCAGCCCAGCAGGGTTTACTGAATATGGCAGTTACCAAGTATTTTACTTCTTCTTCTTCTTTTTTCTTTTGGCTTTTCCCTTTTCAGTGGTCACCACAGCGAGTCATCCTCCTCCATCTCACTCTGTCCTCTGCATCCTCTGTCCTCACACCAACTACTTCCATGTCCTCTCTAACTGCATCCATATATGTCCTTGGCCTTCCTAATTGTCTTTTTCCTGGCATTGTCCCTCCGCTGGACATGTCCAAACGTCTCAATCTGGCCTCTCTAACTTTATCCCCTAGTTGTTTAACCTGTGCTGTACCTCTGATGGTCTCATTCCTAACCTTATCCATCCTTGTCACTCCCAAGGAGAACTTCAACATCTTCAGCTCTGCCACTTCCAGTTCTTTCTCCTGTCTTTTTGTCAGTGCCACTGTCTCCAAACCATACAACATAGCCGGTCTCACCACTGTCTCCAAACCATACAACATAGCAGGTCTCACCACTGTCTCCAAACCATACAGCATAGCAGGTCTCACCACTGTCTCCAAACCATACAGCATAGCAGGTCTCACCACTGTCTCCAAACCATACAGCATAGCAGGTCTCACCACTGTCTCCAAACCATACAACATAGCAGGTCTCACCACTGTCTCCAAACCATACAGCATAGCAGGTCTCACCACTGTCTCCAAACCAAACAACATAGCAGGTCTCACCACTGTCTCCAAACCAAACAACATAGCAGGTCTCACCACTGTCTCCAAACCAAACAACATAGCAGGTCTCACCACTGTCTGCAAACCATACAACATAGCAGGTCTCACCACTGTCTCCAAACCATACAGCATAGCAGGTCTCACCACTGTCTCCAAACCATACTACATAGCAGGTCTCACCACTGTCTCCAAACCATACAACATAGCAGGTCTCACCACTGTCTCCAAACCATACAGCATAGCAGGTCTCACCACTGTCTCCAAACCATACCACATAGCCGGTCTCACCACTGTCTCCAAACCATACAACATAGCAGGTCTCACCACTGTCTCCAAACCATACAACATAGCAGGTCTCACCACTGTCTCCAAACCATACAACATAGCAGGTCTCACCACTGTCTCCAAACCATACAGCATAGCAGGTCTCACCACTGTCTCCAAACCAAACAACATAGCAGGTCCCACCACTGTCTTGTAAACAAGTTACCAAGTATTTTACTAAGCATGGTTTTCTCTGAGATGTTATTATGATTATTTAGAAATTATTTGTGAGGCGTCAGTTATTATTGCCACTGTTTTGTAGGTTTTAGAGTTGTTTAGACATAAGAAGCTTTAGTACATTTCATATTTGTTTTCGTGATAGGGACATTAAGAGTGGGGCTAAAAACAATCACTCACGTACATCTAAAGTTGTGGGAGTGTTTCACACAGAAACACAACAGTGTGGTGCTCTGTCAGCTCTGCACAGTGGAGATGATCACAACAGTACAACTGCTATACACCAGACCTTGAAGCTCAAACATCCCGTAGCTCTTTGTCAACACAGCAGCAGGACAGCACCTGTTTACATGTTTATCTTATCTTAGCAGATTATTTTAAGATTATTAACACATGTAACATGTTTCTTTCAGTAGTGTCACTTGAAAAGTTGCATTGCTAACCGTTTCTTAATCATCCAGTGTAGAACCTAAGACTGTTCTCGATACCGCAGGACACTTTCTAGAACAAGTAGAAAACAGTTGCATAGCTTTGCTGACAGCCTGAAGCAGTGTAGTCTGACTGAACATCCCACAACATATCTCAATAGCATTTTATTATTATTTATTCTTATCATATTTTATATATTTTTATCTTTCACATCTTCATTCTCATGTAACTCTCTGCTAAAGTTGTCACGGAGAGGGGCAGTGCAACATGTCACACTCTGTTGCCACGCACACGTGTGTGTGTGTGGTGGGTCCCAGCTGCTCTGTATGAGCATGCCTCAGGAGAAAGCTGTCCTTGGACCAGAGGCTGCCACAATCTGGAACTCTCCACAGGGGTGGTTAAGTATACAGCAGGGGCTTACACAACTCTAACTGCGTGTGTGTGTGTGTGTCTGTGTGTGCGCTTGTCTGCAGGGTAAATGACTGTATCCTGCGCGTGAATGAAGTGGACGTGTCCGAGGTTTCCCACAGCAGAGCGGTGGAGGCGCTGAAAGTTGCTGGCTCTATTGTTAGACTCTACGTGCGCAGAAGAAGACCAATGCTGGAGACCGTGGTGGAAATAAAGCTCGTCAAAGGACCAAAAGGTTTCTTACACCAACGTTAAACATCTCTTTCTCTATTCATTATTCTCTATTCATTCTATTCATTATCACAAATGTGCTGTTGTAGGTTAGAAACACAGTTCTCTGTGTACTTTGTCTGAACAGTGATCATAATAGATTAACTAGTATGAATTAAATATCTATTTTGGAATTCTATGCCTTTGCCAAAAAAAAAAATAAAGCTCGTCAAAGGACCAGAATGTTTCTTACACCAACTTTAAACACCTCTTTCTCTACTTGCTGTCTAATGAACCCTTAAAACCACTGAACCCAAAAACAACTTTAGTATAAGTAAGGAATAAAGCTTATCACGTTTAAAATCAGATGACCTAACTCTTAATGAATTTGCTCTTTTCAAGCTGACAGATATGTGAGCTGAAAAAAGACTGGGATAGTGATGTTAGCTGAGGTAGCAGACAATGTGTGTTTGCCTGCTTATCTTAAAGATTTTATATTGACTTCCTTTCTCTATGTAAACTTCTAACATGCAACCACCAACCCAACATGCAGCCTGTGGTCTCATTCTGGGTTTAATTTAATGCCGTAATAGGAAAATACTGAGTGGTCCGGCATGGCATTTGAAATGGAGAAACTGAGTAGTGCTGGAAGTGCTGACGTTTGTGCACCTTCATTAAAAACAATAGTCTCGAATTTGTGGATGCTGCGGTAGCAATCAGAAAACTCATGTTATGATTTTCCTCACATAGTTTACTTGCATAGTTTTGTAATGAATTGCATTTCTAATTGGCCTACAAAGCCAAGAATGGACCAGCTCCTCCTGACCTTATGGCAATGGTCAAAAGTCGAACCGCACCTCGAGCCCTCGGCTTGGCTCGGCTTGACCCGCCATCACTCAAGATTCATGGAAGACACGCAACAAAACGCTTCTCTCTCCTGGCACCCAGATGGTGGAACGAACTTCCACTGGCTGTCCAAACAGTGAACTCTCTTGCGGTCTTCAAATGCAGATTGAAGACCACCATCTCTTTGTAAAGCACTTATAAACACTGATCTACTAAAGTACTGGTATAAACTCTAATTGCACTTGATCTTCTAGGAACACTGGCTAAGTATTGCACTTGTACTGTATGTAGTCTTGTATTTATTCTCTTCTCTGTAGGTGTTCCAGTCTTGCTAGGTATTGCATTGTCTTCTTTCTAGGTATCAGCACTGGCCCTGTGTTTATGGCAGTGTTTGAGTATAAGAGTAGTTTGGACTTAAACCTGTTTGTACTAGATAGAGATTCATACTCTAACCAACACTAAGCACTTTTGTAAGTCGCTCTGGATAAGAGCGTCTGCTAAATGCCGTAAATGTAAATGTAAATGTAATAGAATCAATCAGATCAGATCAGTGTCTGACAGAAAGATTGTTCAGAGGGCGAGATAAGGCACCTACATCTCCCTTCTCTTTGGCACCTAAATTCAGCATCACCAGTGCAGCTGTGTAGTTACTGATGCGGCTGTCGTTATCACATCAACCCATGCAGATAGGCTAACACAAACCTGATCTAATCACTTGCAAATATATATGGGAAAATGATGTTTTTATCAGATCATAAAGTTCAGATCATAATAAATGTTACATCTCAATTTCTTCTATTCATTACCACACATGTGCTGTTGTAGGTTAGGAACACAGTTCTCTGTGTACTTTGTCTGAACAGTGATTATAATAGATGAACTAATATGGATTAACTATCTATTTTGGAATTCTATGCCTTTGTCTTTAATAATAAATGCATAAACTGCTTGTTATAGTCCAGGTTTAAAATACTATAGGAAACATGACCCAGTTCTGCAGTCTTTTTCTTGGATCGCTTGAACTGTTTTCCTCAACACTAATGTGTCCTTGGCAGAAAGACACAGTAAAACAAAACACTGGGTCCTCTGTTTGTGTGTAAGCGGTTTGCTATTTGTTTGTTGCTTGTGTGTAAGTTGTTGTCATGGTCAAAGTGGTAAACAGAGCGCTTTTCTAAGAAAGGCACAAGCTGCTTTGATGCATTATTTAGAAATTTGAGAGGAGCACACATTCAAACACACACACACACACACACACATGCAAGAAGCGGAGAAAGAGCTGCGGGCAACACGCAAATTATCATCAATGCACAGTCCTACCCAAACACCCAACGCTGCCGAGTCTAAAAGCTGTCAACACTTAGCAGCACATCCCTGTATTTGCAGCTCTGTACAGGGCAATGGAATGATTTTTAATCATGCTGCACAGTGTGGTGGTTTAAAGAGTGAGCCTCATTAAAAGTCTCTGAATAAAAGCTGCAGGATGAATAGAGTGAAACTTTAGTATTCAGGAAGAGCAGCGGTTCTCTGGGTCATTATTATATTATTTGTGAGCGAGCAGCCTGAGCCTCAGTACTGGGGCTACTGAAATATTAAGAAAAGAGAATATAGATGTATGTATGTATATATATAAAACTGATTTTTCTCTCTTTTTTTCAGGGCTGGGTTTCAGTATTGCAGGTGGGGTGGGAAATCAACACATCCCTGGAGATAATAGCATCTACGTCACTAAAATCATTGATGGTGGTGCGGCGCAGAAGGACGGCAGGTTACAGGTTGGCGACAGACTTCTAATGGTAAGTGGGGAACTCAAAGTTCAAAAGTGATCTAGCCTTGCTCCACGTTGGGAGAAATTATATTCAGTCCATCCATTAAATTTAGGTTCAGATTTAGTATTTAGTATTTGGTATGTAATTTAAAGTTTCTAGTCCTGATCTGCACTGTGTTGTTATTGCTGTTGAAATCCATGCAGGCTAGAAGTAGGGCAGCCAGGTGGAGAGTCCAGGTTTTGTCAGCTGGATGTTAAAATGTCTGTTGGAGTCTCAGTCTCAATGCATTCTGTATAGTGAAGTAGATAAAGTGCTGTTTTTCTCATTGCATCTTTGTATTGGTTCTTTGTAGCACCGAACAGGGTTCTTGTATTGTTATAATGTCATGCTACAGTAGATAACAGTAGATAAAACCTTTCTGGTACTATAGACTATACACATTTTCAAAGATCTTCAATATAGAGTCATATACAACACATTCTTTATCAGCTTGAAGAATGATTTTGCCAAGCAAAGAACCATTTTAACACGCTAGAACACAAATAACTACTGTTTTTACTAAAGAAGCCTTAAAGTTATGATGCAACTTCTTTAAGGGTCACATCATACCTATCACTGTTATTTGGAAGAGTAAGAGTGTATCTAAAAATTTCTAAATGTCTCAGCACTCATAGTAAATATGATGAAATCCAATGAAATAAGTACAAAGCCAAACTTTTATATACTTCTTAGAAGCGATGCAGCAGTAGTAATAGCAATAACATTAATAATTCCCCCTTGTGTTCATCACCACCATTTAACACTGTCTGTAATAGCCTCACTGGGAATTTGAAATCATCAAGAAAAAAACTAAACCCTTTAAACACATGTCTAATCATAACCATTTGCAAATTGGGCTCATGCAGATGGCTGTAATTATAATACTGAAAATAACCAGTTTAATGTTTGCTTGTTTACTGTGATCAAACAATTATCTGTATACTAGATTATTATTATCTGTATACTGAAGTAGAGTATTTTTACTAGTAGTATTTAGTATTTGCACACAAAACATACATTTACACTGTTCAATCAAAGGTACCATTTCATAACCATTTGAATAATAATAATAATAATAATAATAATAATAATAATAATAATAATAATAATAATAATATAATGTCTGACGAAAAACCCTTAGTCAATTTCATCCATGCTCACAAGACACCACCTACAGAACGCAGTTGAATGGATACTTTTGGTTGGTGGACTAGTCTCAGTCCAGCAGTGGCTCCAAGGTGTTTAAAAACTCAGCAACACCTTTGTGGGTCCTGGCCACTGAGGAACAGGGTGACAAAACAAAGTATGCAGAGAAACATGTGGTTTCACCCACAGATATTTCACCCATATGATAAGAGGGACACATAAAGAGAGCTACTTACTGAAGTGGCTTGCAATATGAGTTCCAATGGAATTCCATAACTAAAGAGGGTGAAAACAGACCCTCGAAGGCATCCCCTCAGTGACAGCATTTGTAGCTAAAGTATTGTAGTGTAATACTTGTTTTCTAAGGTATATCAGAATAGCAAAAAACAGTTCATTTAAAGTGGGTCTGTGCTTGCTCCTGGGTGGTGGCTCATAGCAAAGTCCTTCCAGACCTTCTGTTATCACAGCACCAAAAACTGGCCTGCTGCTTGCAGTGATTCCTGATTGCAGCTTTTGAACTTGCACAGCAAGAGCACAGATAAAATGTGGCTGGAGCTCAGCCATCTAAAATGTAACGAGTTTCCCTCTTTCTCCCTGCAGTAGTTTATGACTCAGGCTCTGCAGCCACTGAGGGTCGTTAAAGTCGTTAAAGCTGAGTTTGATTTAATTAACAGGATCAGTGCTGTGTGTAATCCTGTGTGTGCAGGGCACATTTGGTTGCACTGATTTGCCATTGACTACCAGAGCATGCGGTAAAGCGCGTACGCAATACTGCATGTACACACTGTCTCTCTCTCTCTCTCTCTCTCTCTCTCTCTCTCTCTCTCTCTCTCTCTCTTGCTGTCTTTCTCAGGTAAACAACTACACTCTGGAGGAGGTCACCCACGAGGAGGCAGTAGCCATTCTGAAGAACACGTCAGATGTTGTGTATTTGAAGGTGGGGAAGCCCACTAGTGTTTACCTTTCCGATCCCTATGGGCCTCCCGATATTACCCACTGTGAGTAGCTCTGCACATACTACTGTAACATAGTATCACACTAGTTATTATAGAAGTGATGTCGCATAGAGTATGGGTTAAGAACGTGTCCACATGTCGTTGTTGTTTATCTGTCAGTTAAAAATAATCTTTGATCAGCTCACTAAATATTCTGATGACCGTTTTGTTGCTTGGCAGCATTGCTTTGCAGAAGAATTGGTTTATTGTTATTAATAATAATAATAATAATACTACAATTATACATATTGAAGCATATTTTCTTGTGTAACAATGCTCTGTTGATGGCTAGAAGAACTCCTCGATGATACAGACTTTACTTTCAAATATGTATGTTTATTAGATAAATAAAGTACAGCATCATTTCTAACATCTAACATCAATCTTCTGATGTCAGAGAGAGGTTCTTGGCCAGATGTGAAGTTCCTCTAACCTGGGCCTTAAGTCTACTGGTTTTATATACTGGTTGTTCCGGACATTCCAGATGGGGAATGCATATTTCTCTCTTATTTGACTGGGGTAAACAAAGTCTAAGATAGAAGTCCATAGGATAAGCACATGCTACTGTTCTAAAGATAACATCTCCTGCCATACCAGTTTGTTTTGAACACAGTATGCTGTGCTGTCAAATGAAGATGTTACATATATGTGGCAATTCAATAAACAGGGGAAGAAAGTAACCTTCAAAATACACTTTAATATAAAATATATATTCAGTTTAATTGATCTTTTTATATAAAAGCAATTCAAGGTGTGATTAGGAGTTGAACTAATATGTGCATGGGAATAACCAATGGCCGGAAGCTGACCTTACGTATTGTGTGTGGTTTAATAAGGAATTACTCTTGTGAGCAGCTTGTCAGAGTGTGGTAACATATTACTATATGACTCCATCCTTCGTCCTCTCTGTCTCTGCAGCGTTTTCCCCTGCTATGGATAATCATATCTCTTCCGCTGGTAATAACGGGACTCTGGAGTATAAGTCCAGTCTTCCTCCCATCTCCCCCGGCCGCTATTCACCCCTGCCGCGCCACCTGCTAGGGGAGGAGGACATTAACAGGTTGGATGGCTTTTCATTCTTACGGTAATTCCCTCCCTCTCTCCGCCAGACGCCACAGCCCACAGGTAGAATCTGTGTAGACCCGCCCTCAGTGTGTCACTCTGTGAAAATCCCAAAGGCAGGGCGGGCAGCATCATCATCACAGCTCGTGATGGGATTGCTTTGGGATTTTAAAGCCCCTCCTGTTTCACTCTGTCTGCCCCTGTTAGTCCACCACCCCGTCCCTGGTGTTGGTCTTATTGAAACGTCTGGTATGAATGTGACTGTGCTGTGTCATTTTTTTATTGGCATGAGAGGCAGGACGTGTCCCTCTTGCTGCCTGGGGCTATACAGCACCACTGAAAACAGTAATAGACTGTGTGTATTTGCTTAAAATGTGTGTACAACATGTCCACTTAAAAAAAACAAAACAATATGTTTTGTCAGCACAATTGAAATTGAATAGTTGAATAGAATTCAAAGCTTCTTTAAAGCCTGTTCAAGCTTGTTATAGGGGCTACAAAAGAATGCATTATTGGGCAGAACAAGGACAAGTCAGTTATGACTTAAACAGAAAGACACAAAATATGTAAATGTATTAGATTTATTATTCAGCTGTGTGGAAATCATGTACACATCTCCATTAAGTAAATTCAGTGCTTCAGCTTCAGGGCTGACCCCAATACTGTTTGTAACCTTATTTGATTCCATTATTCGAGCATGGCGGAGTTGACCTAGTAGCGTTTATAAACTTTTCTGCAGTTTTTCTACTTTGAGTACAGTCTACGTAATGCACTGCCAGTCATCTGATAATATCATATTAAGCTCTTCTGTGCTGCGTCTCCGTGTGGAGAGCAGATGGCATCTAGGCTTGTTTGTCTAAGTTGTTTTGGGGGGTTATTTTAAGAGGCATATGGTTCCTGCAGGGCAGGAGATATTTCTGACTGGCTGCTCAGCGTAAAAACCTGAGACTAGCCGGCTGGAACAGGCCTGCATACGGGACTTCTGGAAACCTCACAGTGAAACAGACACTAGATCTATAGTCAGAGCCAGACTGGGCACAACAGACATATACACTCCTATATACCATAAATCGTTACTACGAGGGCTCTGTTGTCTTGAAAAATGTTGACTTGTTTGCCGGAAAGGAAAAATAACATCCCATATATTTTTGCTTTGCTTCATTATGTTACATTGAAACAAACAGAAACAGCACTGGTTTCAGACATATTAAATTAGTTTGTGCTGCATGTACATTTTTAAAATTCAGTTAATTTTGTTGTATAGAGGAGAAAATAGAGAAGTCTCGAATATCTGTTCCCCAAAAAATATAAAGGCATTAGGTCAAACAACTATATAAGTACTGAGTAACTATTTTATGTGCTATAAGTACTGAGAACTGCAGTGAAACTGCCTTGTTTGAAACAAATGAAACAAAAAAAGTGTTGTATGTACATGTACTGGTTACTGGTTACTACCCAACTTCTAATATTCTATAGGTTTCAATGCCTCAAATAAAAAAGCAGTGACCAAATCTCACTGATCAAATAGCTATAGATAGTATTTTACTATCTTCATTTACTATGAAATGTTTATATGCAGGTATATTTTTTACATTTACAGATGTAAATAATTATTATTATTATTATTATTATTATGCAATTCTTTTTGCAATTTTTTTGCCATGCCATACTTCCTCTGTTTTGCTATGATTTCCAGTCCACAGTAAATTTAATCATGTAATTATATAACTAGATTTAAAGAGCCACATTTACATAGAGTCTAATATTTCCTCCCAATTTTAAATTCACTGTTAATGTGATGTTATGAAAATGGATGAATTTAAATACATCTGCCTGTATAGGCTGCAGCCCTGCACTTACACGCTGAAGTTATGCCGAGTTTCCACCCGGACTGTTTTTTTTTTTTTTATTAAGCATAGTACAGGTCAGCCAATCAGAAGAGAGAACATGTAGCAGTTATTTACATACCAGTCTTGAAGGCACATTACAGTTAAACCTCCTGTTTAATTCTAATGGATGAAGAGAGTTAAAATGTAAAGTGAATCGCTGAGTTTGTACATAAAAGTGGAGCTATATAGTGAATACTACATAAATACTGTTCAAACGCACATTAACTAAATGAGCTGAACAGCAGATGTTGGACTGTGAGTCTAATTTACGTACTCACAGGTTAATGACTGCACTCTTTAAAGATATGTACTGATCTTCAGGACCACTGTACTGAGTGGTCCATCCATCTTTTGTTTAATGCACGGACTTGGCAGTGGAGGACGTTAAGGTCAGACTGGGCTGGTTGGTGCATTAACAATAAGAATGCTGAGCCTGGAAGGCTTTCTGTAGGCATATTGTTATAGGATAATGCAGCTAGAAGAACAGTTGGGGGGTGGGGGGGTCGGGGAAGTTATTTATAGCTGATGTGGTCTTGCAGACACGTGACCTGTGCATGAAGCTGAGAGAGACGTTTGCAAGATCCTAGCATTCCAGCAGGCTTACTGGCTTACAGCCACACCACATGTTTACCGGAACATTATCTTAATGCAGGTGAATTAAAGAAGGAGGTAGAAAGAGAGAGAGGGAGCCGGTGAAGTCACTCAGCATTTTAAATCCTGTTTCCCAGAGTTAGTCATGAATTAGTAATGAACCGTAGGAGTGATGGGAGGGACTGTTGCGAGATTGGGATTAGCGTTTTATCCCTAAAAGCTTAGTCGACTCCAGGTGCCTGTGCTAGGCTTGGCTAATCTGCTAGCTTAGCCCCTCCGATTCCCCCCTCAGTTATCCTATAAAGGAAGAGCCCTCAGGTATTTGAAGGGTCTCGATTAAAACTCCCACAAGCCACTGAACCTAATAGGAGAGGTCACAGTGTTGTGACTTTAAACTCATTGTTAAGTAGTAGGAAGGAGAACTGGTTCTGCCAAATAGGCCGAGATGATTAGCATTCCAAAGCTTCGGTGCAGTTTTGCATAATAAATGGGAACCTATGCCGTAGCTGTGCTGATGAATAATGGATTGGCTGTGACAGAAGGCAGAGGGCTGTGGGTATGTGCTGGAGGCTGAAGGCTGTGATGCAGTGTGGTGTGATGCGGCGTATATAAGTAGGGAATGTGGTGCGCTGCGTGTGGGTGGTGGGTTGTAGTAGTCAGGCCTACCTCAAAAGCTCAGCTAGAAGAGAGAACATAAGGAATGCCCTATCCTACTTTGCTTCATTTAAAGGACTGGTCCAGCAATAGAAGTCCAATTTACTCCGTTTTCTACTTACCCCAGATGTCGTGGGGGCAAATTTGCTAACTAACACTAGAAATCAATAGTCACCCAAAACTTTTCTGTAAATACATCCCTAAAACTGATCTCATCCTGCTCATCTTGCTCAAACTCAAATTGTCTGTGTGGTTTAGTGTACAGTACGACTTACTGTGAACTAAATAAATGCACAAATCTTTGCCCTATAGCTTAATACTGCAGACAATTTAAGACTTGGATGCACTACATTACTTTTAAAGTCCTAACAGATTATTAAAAGACTGGGTTTCTCACACTGTCAGACTGGCAGGTCTCACATTGATTAACTTTCTTCCTTTGCTTGTGCTGTCTCAGTGAAAAACCTACTACTGAACATATATTTAAATTTAGAAACTCCCAGTGAAACACCCACATATACACACACTAGTGAACACACACTAGGGGGCAGTGAGTACACGTGCCCGGAGCGGAGGGCAGCCCTATCCAGAGGAGCAGTTGGGGCTAGGTGCCTTGCTCAAGGGCATCTCAGTCGTGGCCTGGGGGAATCATGGGGATCAACCGGCGACCTTACGGTCACAAGACCGGGTCCCTAACCTTCAGGCCGCGAATAAGAGTTATGGATGTAAAGATGTGATCAGTGTGGTGGATTTTAGAGTTTTAGATGTGCATGTACACTCAATATCAGCCTGTTAAATAGTTTCGCTGTCAGTTTTCATTGGCTGTTGTAGGAGTCTATTCAGATTGGCCTTGCGTTTGTTGGCTAGCCTCGTTGCTGCAGCACTATACTAACGAAGCAAAAGGTGGACGCCAAACAATATAAATTCTGTGCGTTTAATTTTTCACTGACCTACTCCTGTTCCTAAAACTTTGAAAGACCCTGAACTGCTGCACAGGCGTTTCTGTACTGCAGACAGGCTAAACACAGCTCATACTCTCATTGCACCTTATGCATGCCCTTCTTAGTGGCACACTTTCACACACATCGCTGCCCGACTCACACTCACACACTCCCACTGTACATGAATCATTCAGTTACTTAAGTGGAACACACTCCACACAGCAGACTCAGCTCACACAAACACAGATAAAAAGCAATCATCTCCATTGTTACTAACCTTGCTTCACCCGCCTCTAGAGCAGGAGTTGTGCCACTGTTGTGTTTTGAGGGTAAAGCTTTATCAGTGTGTATGAACACTTGGCGCTTTTGTGCTTCAGAATGATAAAGAATATAGTATCCTTTTAATACTGCTGTGGTTTCATTATGTGTAAAGCAGACTGTTTAGTCCTTACATTTTCAAAAAACATCACAACTGTGGTCTCCTCTTGTCGATGTGCTACTCACAGTAAAAAATTTAAGTTAGGTCAACTTGAAATCAATCGTATGCATAGCTTAGTTGAGTCAAAAGTTCTTGTAAGCTACATTTTAATATAACATTAAAGTTAGGTCTACACAGTACACTTTTAAGATAAATGTCCGTTTATTTATTTTTAATAGTTTTTGATTGTATGCGTATTATATCAATGCTGTCCAATGAAAAACAAGTATCTTCAAAAAGGCAATTTTACAGGAGAGAACAAAAACATTCCTTACTTTCAATGTAAGTCAATGGAACCAGATTTTTTTCCAAGCTGTTTTGGAGCACTTCTACTGGTTCGTTTATCATGAATTTTTTCTACACAATGTAAACGACCATTGGCTTGTTCAAATGGTGTAGAAAAATTACTACTCATTAAATTACTACTCATTAAATTACTACTCATTGAAAGCTAATGAGAAGTCTCAGTGATTTGGCCTGTAGAGATTGTGTTAACTTGTTTTCTCTTCTATTATTATTATTATTATTAATATTATTATTAGTAGTAGTATTATTATTATTATTATTATTATTATTATTATTATTATTATTATTATTAGCTGTTTTTTTGTTGCACCCAGTTCTGGATGATGGCCAACACATGGTAAAGTCCTCCTGACGGGCTGATGGTAAAAGAGTGCATGTGCAGCTGATGCCAAAGCAGCATCATAACTATTTTTGCATACATACTAAAGTATGGGTATTTATGCAAATTACAAAATGCTTGGATAAATTAGGTCAAGCCACACAAATAAAACCACTGAAATTCTACTAAGAGTCCAGAGCAGCTCTGTGTCAGTGAGCTCGGTGTTCAGTGATGGTGACGACCAGGCAAAAAAAATCTGAGCTTTTATCAGGAATAAAAACGTGTTTGTTGGCAAATAAAAGAGTTTAATGTAGTATTTAATTGTTTAAAACATATCATTTGATCCCCAGTTCACAAGGTTCGTATATGGAATCTAGGATGAAAAAATTAGCATATTTGCATACATCCACATTTGCATATATCCTTATGCGGAAAGCTTGGAGTGCCTTCTGCAAGAAGTACAACACAGGGCAGCCAATCAGAACAAAGCTCATTTTTGTGCATTAGTTTTAAAGGCACAGTACAATCTACACAGGCTGATTGTACTGTGACTGTTATGACTGTTTTTGTTATATAAACTGACACAAATGTTATATAAATGTAGGATATGGGCTTTTAAATGGTCAGAAAGCTTCACCATGGTACATAAAACATAATCTCCACAAAAAAATAATGTCTAATCCAAATGAACCCCCAAAGCTGTATATATGCCTTTGGCATATTGGAGAGGCATTCATGAAATCACGTAAAATCATTACTAGACTTCACTAATACTCTTGTGCCTGAAAGTAATCAAATTCTTACATCTAGTGTAAAGCACTCCCAGAAGATTAGAGGCTGTTGCTGCAGCAAAGAGTGGATAAACTCCCTATTAATTCGCTCGATTTCAGAAGACATTTTACACAAGCAGGTGTCTACTAACCTTTGGACACAGAATTTATTTACTTATGTCCATACCTATAGCTAGAATCACAAAAGTGATTTTGAGTGAGCATCATGATAATACAAATTGTTGCACGCTACACAATTTACTTATTACTACACAATTCTAAAATATATTAAAACCTATTACAGGAAAAATGTTTTTTAGCTACCTGAGGCATCCAAAACAAGCTTCCAATGCAATACAATGCCTGAATTCCTTACAATGTAACATGACAACAGGAATAAAACACCAGCAGTAATCTAGGCTACTTAAAGGTTAAATCATAGTGAACTTTTCTATATGTAGCAAATTAGCATAATAAAAGAGCAGGAAAGATTGAAAAATACATATGTATGAGTGTGAGCTATCTAGAGGTTACCTGTCAGAGCTGTTTTTATAAAGTTAATGGTTTTTCATGACTATTCTGTCTAAAATTGGTGACGTTTCCCTCAAAATGTAGTCAGAGCTGTACATGCTTGGTTGACATAAACCAATAAACATAGAACCGCTATGAAATTATTATGCAAGTTATGGGAACTGAATGGTATTACGAATGCACTGATGTACCAAACATATTTGCTTTTACAAGAACAGCTCTATAGGTTTCTATAGTTCTTGTTAATGTTTGTATTTTTATTTAATTGATTTATTTATTCAGCCAGGCCTGACAATAAGTAAACAACAACAATAATAATATGAAAAAATAAATAAACAACTAAATAAACAAACAAATGAAAGAAAAGAGAAAAAAAAGAATATATATATATATACACACCAAGACGATCCAAGTTGGATTCCCGGTCTGGGCTGTTCTGTGTAGAGTGTGTATGTTCTCCCTGTGCTTGAGTGGGTTTTCTCTGGGTACTCCAGTTTCCTCCTACAGTTCAAACACATGCATGTTAGGTTGATCACTCACTCTAAATTGCCCGTAGGTGTGAGAGTGTGTTGGCCATGTGATGGACTGGCGACCTGTTCATGGTGTACCCTGCCTTCGTCCGCTGACGCTGGGATTGGCTCCGGCCCCACCGTGAACCAGACTAGCAGGATAAAGCAGAAGCTACGTGGATGGATGGGAACTGAATTGTGGACTCACATATAGAATTTCAGATTTTAGAAGTTATTGCAAAAGAGAGTGAATAGTGCAAACAGGATAAGAAGTAAAGAGTTAGTATGATGAATTGATGTTAAACTGTTGAGAAAGAAAGATTGAGGATGGTGAAGAAGAACATGTCAGAGAGGATGAGTTGTGATGAGAGAGAAAGAGAGAGAGAATGTTTCCTCAGGCCCTCTCCCAGTGGAGGAGTCATCAGCCAAGCTATACAGCACAAGTGGGGCTGAAAAAGAGAGAGGAAGGAGAGAGAGAACAAGAAACTGGGCCAGTTTTCACAACCACTCCTGTATGACATCATCTACATAAGCTACAAAATCTTTCTATCTCTCTCTTTCTCTTTTTCTCTTCACTCCTCCCTTAATACTCCTCACTCCTTGTCGGTGTCAGACAGCAATAAATCCTCTTACATTTTGTTGTGTGATTTTTAAGCAACTGTGAAAAATAAACTTAGAGTTGCACAACTTAGAATGAAGCTAGAACTTGACAGCATTGTATAAGCTGTAGATTGCACAAGGTTCCTTAACAAGTCCAGTAGTCAGTATAAGGTCTAAGGTTTACATGTACTGATGATTGTGCCTGAATATCAGGTTATAGAGTTATTAGTATATACAGCCAAAGTTGACCACTGAGGAAGGGCTTGAAGATGGCAGAACTGATAACAAACAGTCTAAGAGGACTGTGCAAGGAGAAGAGAGAAGTTATTGGAGCTAGATAGTGGGCTCTATGTGCATTATACAGTGGAAATGCTATTGTTTGTTCTTGGTTTAGGTCCTGTAAAGGAATTACTGAATTAGATTTTAGACATTGTGCAGCACCTATGTTGCAGTTAGCCTCTAAAAGCAACTTTCTGTAAACTTTACTTACTCATGCTGTCTATATTGTTGAATTGACTGTATCACGGGTACATTCAGACTGATATTCAGATCACTAAGTGCTTAAAATGTTTGATTAAAGTAATGGTAATAAACGTGAAGTGTAAAGGATTTTAGGTTTTTGACACTAACAAAACAGTTAAAGGTTTCCTGCATTATTAAATACAACAGCAGCAGTAAGAAATCTCTTTACAGACAGAGAAGAGTATATTATCCAGCAGCTTCTTTGTGCTTCTATCTTAAAATATGCGTTCGATTTTTTAAAACCACTTTGATCAAAACCACTTCGAGCATTTCTGCCGTGACTCAGGACTTGGTGAAAGTGTTGGGTGTCTGTCTGTTAGTTTTGTGGGTCGATGTCTGAAGCCTAGCTGTTCCCTATAAAGTATCTGTTCAATTGTGTATGTGGGTGTCCAGCTGTTTGTAATCGTCTGAGCGTCCGTCTGCATGCAGCGTCCAGTCAGAGCTAAGCACATTTCAGCACTTTCAAACACACCTCAATAAATACAGAGTTTATTTGTGGCTGCATCTCTCTCTGTGCTGACCTGCTGTCTCTCTCTGATCAGAAATCCCTCCTTAGATGACGGGGAGGGCCACAGGTTTGATTCCCAGCACTTCCAGTTGAGGTGAGAGTCAGACGTTTGGGATGAGACATCATGGGTCTGTGGGCTTTATGTAGAGCTGCAAGATATAATTTGTTAATCATTATCCCAATACTGGTTTTTGCAATGCTAATATAACAGCAGCGCCTCAAAATATGAATTAAGTTTTTTACTGTGTGCTGACTATATCCTGACTTGGGCTGGATAATGTTCTAAATGCCTTAAAATCCTCTATTGCATACTTAGACTTTCTGTGTTTGAACTTTATATATACTCTATATTTTTAGGTTATATAGAAGTGTGTAGTAACATATAAGGCCCATCCTGGCTTTATACGGGTTGGATCTAAATAATATGAAATACTGTGCAAAAGTTATTTATTATTTTTTAATTGCCTCTCATAATGGCCATTATGTATGAGTTATTGTTTATTTGTTTTAGAAGATTAGATATGAGATTTGACTAAAGAAGGCAAGTGTCAAAGGAAAATAAGTCGAACAAAAGTTTTTAAACTTGCACCTGAACCAAAACTATTCATATCACCATACTCAAATCACACTTCCAAAAATACAAACGCTGTCTGTACCTGTACTGTCTATTTTCTGTCTCTGTCACACAACTTCAGAGCACTCTATCTCTCACAACTCTCACTATCATCTGGGCTGTTTTCACACAAAACACTTTTTCCTCTATATGTGGATACAGTGCATGGTGGATGTATTTAGAAGTGATGTCATTGTTCAGTCTTCAGGGTTTGAAGGGTGGAACATGATGCAGTGTATATGGCTGAATTTGAAAGATAGACCTAGTGACAGATAAAGCACCACTGGTACAGAGAGCCCTTATCAGCCTCTTGTATACCCAGTTCAGACAGTCCATAGTTCTGTTTCATAGTAATGTGATTCCAATTGTATGAATAATAAGCCACTGGAACACCAAGTCATTTGAACATAAGCCTGTTGTTTAGTAAAAGGTCACCGTCTCCATCTCAGATGATCATAACAAGGTCAGTACACAAGTGTTAGTGTTTTCAGCGCAGGTTTAAAAAATATGCAAAGAAAATAACATGTTAATACATATAGGTTGAATAGCACTGCTATCTTTGTGATATAGGCAAGATGCAACAAATAAACTATGAGTTATGACATTCTGTCATTGTTTCACCCTGCTTTACCCACGATTAGTGAGCTTCTGTGTTTGGTAACTAACTAGAGCACAGGTCTGCCTCAGGGTGGCGCTGTAGCAAATTGATCCACCCAGTTGGTCCATCATAGCCTAGCAGCTGCAAGCATACCCTGCATACCTCTGAAAAACTTGTGCCAACAATGTGCTACAGAGTACAGAATTTGAAGATAGGGGCGATATGGCCCTACAATAATATCACGATATTTCATGGTATTTTTGCAATAACGATACTCTTGGCGATATAACAAAACATTGAATTAAAAAAAAATATTTCAAGAATACACTACTGCAACAAAATGAAAATTAAATTTAATTATTGCATATGATATTATATGGCACACCCCTAACTGAGATATTAAAAAATACAAGAATTCATCAGATTGTAACAGAAGTCAATGATCCAGAATGTCACGATACTAAATAATGCACTCCAAATATCTCCATATATTCAGGACTGAAGTAAAGTGAATGATACTGGACAGATAAAATCTGTCTCTAGTAGATATATAATGGGATATGAGAAAAGTGTGAATTTTTCTTTTGCTAAAACAGTAAAAAAAAAAAAAGAAGTACCTGATGTGATAATGAGGGATGGGTGATATGGCACGATATTTCAGGGTATAATATCGTTCACCATATTAAAAAATGCTGGCGATATTATTGTGTACGATGTGATATTTGAAGATCTAAAATGAGTCCAGTTTTACCAAAAGAATGTTGGAAATAGTGAATGAGGAGTGAGCTGCTAGTGCCGGAGTTGGGACCAACATGGGACCCCTTAAATATCAGGGAGTGTTACAGACACTGAATATATAACTCTCAATGATGAACACATTGCCAACAATAAACATGAGCCTGTAAACCATTCAAAACTTTATGTCTGATTTTAATCCTGAGTTGTGAAAATGCCATAAGCAGTGATGACAGCTATCAAAGACTTAATGCAGGAAATGTGCATCGCCATAAAGAGATTTAAAGCAATATCCTTTGGCAAAATCTGCTTTTTAAGTTTATTGTGGATTGTCATTGTTTCATCCTGCAACTTTTCCAACAACTTCATCTCCATGTCACACAGCACTAATGTTGAATTTCATTTACAGTTGACGTGTCAACAAGACACAGCAGGTAAAGATGGATCATTACATTAATGTTTGAAGAACTGGAAAGCAAGCGTCTGCTAGATGGATTGGGAGGATTATGTTTACAGGTGCTTATTCCTGCTGTACAGAAAGTTTTCGAAACCTTGAAAATGGAATGCATATCAGCGAACCTGAGCCGACTAAAGCTTCACTAACTGCACTAAGGTCCTTTGTTGATCCTCTAATGTTGTTGCTGCATAAAGATTATTTCTTTCACTCTTTCTCTCTCTCTCTCTCTCTCACTCTCTCTCTCTCTCTCTGTCTCTCACGCCTGCACACTAACACACCGCTGTTCTGCTTTCTGCTCTCTCTCTTCCTCCTCAGGCCTCCAGAGCCCGTTTACAGCACTGTGAATAAACTGTGTGATCGCGCTCCCTCTCCCCGTCACTACTCCCCTGTGGAGTTCGATAAAAGCCCAATGCACTCCATTCCTTTCCCCCACTACCACATAGGTCTGCTCCCTGACTCCGACATCACCAGGTACTGACCACTCGACGCTCTGCATGCAAATGAGACTCGCTTGTATTGCATGCCGCACCCCCAAGCTGCTCAGCTGTTATACCCTCACTCTCACCTTCCCAACCTAAAACACCTGCATGACTGTCTAATCTAACCTACTTTGATGGTCTATTCCAGTGTGCTTTGCTTATTGCTGTTATTATGTATTGTTATATATTAGAGATGGACCGATCAGCGTTTTTGAGGCCGATTCCGATCGCCGATCACCTTTCAGCACGATTGGGCGATAGCCGATACCGATAGAGGGCGGGGTATACGACATGGCAGGCTACATGTAGTTATCAGCGCAAGCATGGCCTGAACTGGTTTATTATCATTTTTAACAAGCTCAGCGTAATATTTTTAACAAAATTAACAGTAAATAAACAAAGTAAATCAAACAAATATCCCCAATACTGCAATCATTACATTTAGACCTTAATTTAAAACAAAAAGAAGCTAATTAAATAAATGCAGTCAAAACTGCAGTCAGTAAAAGCAGACTCTGGTTATTTTAAACAAAAATCTGCAATCATTAAATGTAGATCTTGAATTGCTGCTGCTGTTCTGTTCGTACCGGTCAGATCTGGTCTGTATGGTGTTCTGGGTTGTTTGTTTTGTGCTAGCTGCGTGTGCTAGCTCTACTGTTTGCTGATACTCACTGTATTCACTGATTTACAAATTTTAAAAACGCCCTGGATGAGTCTGCGTCACATACGGTAAAACACTGCCAGACGGACATTCTTTCTATCAGTGCTTCCTTTTTTGCGAGGCGGCTGCTTTAGTCAGTTTGTCAAAAATGAAAGGGTATGTATTTCCACCTAGTGGTTCAGATAGGAATTGCAGGGAGCTTGCCGGAGGGGGTTATCCTATTCCTGGATAAAACGCTAGCTGTAAATACAGAAATTAGGCTCATTTGTTTAGAATCAGAATCAGAAATACTTTATTGATCCCAGGGGGAAATTGCAGTTATTGCAGTAGCAGCCGTTGTGTAGAAGAATAAACACTCTAAAATAATTTACAACATAAAAGAAATTTGTCATATGTACACATATATAAGTCTTATGATACAATAGAATAATAAATGTAAAGTGACTGTGGCTATAGTAATAAGTACAGATATACTGTATACTGCAGTAAGAGTTTAGAAGTAGGAAAGTTATTGCACATTTGAGTTGTTGCACACATAATTTAACGCCATCGATCGGCTCTCGGGATATATATATATATATATATATATATATATATATATATATATATATATATATATATATATATATATATATATATGAACACACAAAATCATCCATGGGTTACAAATCCATAACAAAATATAACAAAATTTAATTCCTAACATTAGAGTAATCTAAAAATGAATCGTTAGGTGCAGCCCTACTCTTTAAGTTTTCTGGGCTTCTTTAGTTTGAGTATAAACCTCAGTGGCTAGACTGCAAATGAAATAAACTACACACGGAAAGGCGCATTAGACTGACATTTCAAATGCACACTGTTTAAAACTTTCACAAATTGTGCTTTCCCTTGGCCCTCGAGTGCCTCAGGCTGCAAGCATTATAATTTTGCGCTGAACAGAAATTCATCCATATCATGCAGCCATGGAGAAAATTGAAAATGAAAGATGCAGGAGGCAGACAAAAAATAGAAACAGATGGATAAAAACAGTCATCAACAGTTATCGTTTTTGACTTTGCTACCTGGGGCATCTGACAGTATATCCATGAAAGGGCGAATAGCTGAGTGCCCAAATTTCAGATGTGATGTTCACGGAAACAAACAAACAAAAACATGTCATGTGACAAAATGGATCATGTCCAAAGTGATGTCAGCATATTTCAAACCACGAAGAGCAGCTCCAGGGACAGGGAATAGTGGTTTTAAAGCTGGAGGACAGTTAGACCGTGATAGTGAAGCCATCTGGAAGCCATAAAAACATAACTTGGCATAATATGCACATATCTTACATTTCTGAGAAATGGGAAAATGTAATATGATAAAATGAGTCATCGTGTTTTGATTCAATCTACATCTGCATGAGTGTTCCTTTTGGCAAGGGCGACTTCATTTAATAGAAGATAATGTAATGAATAAGGTTGGTGGCTTTATATGCTTTTGTTAAAAAACAAGCAAAATAAATACAACATATATACAAAACACACAGTTGAATGGAAAAGTTTGAACAGCCGCTACCAAATTATGTTATCACGCCCTATACAGGAAACCAGGGCAGACCCTGCCTTCATCTGCCCCCTCAGTTTAAGGTCAGTTGTTCAGTTCGTCTCTTTTTCCACACCACAAACATTCAAACATTGGGTTTAGAAATAATAATTATTTTAAAACCACAGTTTTTTCTTAGATTTAAACCTCATGTCATGCTATATGTGACACAATTATAAAAACTTGCATCTATTAACACTCAAGGATAGTTTTTGTGTCATATAGCTTGTTTGTTTAACCAAAAAGCAAGTCATAAATAAGATTCAAGAGTTTTATTGTCTGTACAGCAGAACAGTTACACTGTACAATGAAATTCTTACTTTGCTGTTCCTCCATTCACCAGTAGATAAGTAAAAAAAAAAATATATATATATACCAAAATATAAAAAGTATAATAATATAAGTTGAAGTAAATAAAAGTATTTTTATATATATAATAATACTATACAGACTCCAGCTGTGGCCAGTAGCGGCAATGATATCACTGACCCCAAACTTAATCTGCCAGTTCAGGAAGTTCAACACACAAACAGGGAGGCTGCAGCTGCACAGAGGAACTGTTAAACAGAATTTAACTTCTTTATGTTTCTACTGGTTTGGCCTTTCAGAGATAAATACATTTAGTCTATAAGCAGAGAGCTGTGCAGCGCTCTCCCTGGTACCGAATGGAGCGGAGAGCCGAGGCAGAACACATCACTTTGCTTTATTTTTACTGTTGTAAATAGTTGTTTTTCCATTGTAGCATCCATAAAATGGAAACTTCGCAGAGAGAGAAGACCACCCAACGGCTAAATATATTACTGTGATGACAGTCTACTCACAAAACTGGCTTTTCAGTACGGCCCACAAGACAGTGTTCAAACTTTGTGCCTTCAATGAGGCCCGAAGCTTCTCTGTAAATATAAAACCGCTCCTTAACTTCTGATACATTCATAAAAATGGTAAATGGTTTGGTCTTTGCTGTTGGTTTTACTTTTTCTTTGTCCACCTCCTGCACTTTCACAGTGATTTCTGAGTGACCAGCGTGCCTGAACCTGATTTCCGTTCTGACCCCCTGTAACCCCTCCAGCCCTTCATTGTGTTTCAGGATTTATTTGTTGATTGTATTGTTTATTGACAAGTCTCTGAAGGTCACTGGCTGGATGCTCGCAGGATGTTGGGTGGGGTGCACCCGAGGCGTTTAAGCACTGTCTGAGCTTCAAAAAACCACAGCCAATCGATTCTGTCTCTTTTATTGCCCGTGTAGCTGTTTTCATTTTATTTGTCTGAACAGTTTGACTTTAATTGGCTATAAAGCTCTTCCCTCCTACTGCTGATTAAATGAACCCGGATATAAAGTTTATGGTCTGGAGATTAATGGAGTTTAATACGAGAGGCTTTTTACGTAAATGCTGCACATACGTGTGTGTGTGTGTGTGTGCTGGAGGTGTAGCTCAGTATGCAAGTCTCTCTTCGTTTTCTGAGGTGCAGATGGCCATGGAACGTCTTGGCTGTAACTAGCGGCTGCACCTAGCGCCATGACTCGACGTGGGAGGACTTTGTTTACTGGTTTGTTTAGAATTTCAATGATCGGTGCATGACTTAATGAATTATAAAGCATTCGCTAATTGGCTTCAGAGGGAATGGGACTTCTTGTCAGCCCCCTAAAAAGACACAACGCCTACTGCATTAGTTAAAAGCTTGGCACATGCCGCTTCATAATAATAGGAACCTGAATATGGTAGTGCTGACGTTGATGGCTGAGGGGGTGCGCGGTTTGAGGCAGTCATGTTTTTCAAATTGGCACTGTTTGTCAGTTTGTGATGGCATGCATGTGGGTGTTTGTTGTTTTAGAGCATTATCATTTATTCAGACCCAGCAGTTTTGTAAGGACTCACAGCTGAAGTAAGAGAGAGCGAGAAATGGAGAGTCAGCTTCAGCTAACATAACCTCTGACATAAAGCTGTTTCCAGACATAATGGATATACATAACCCTGTTGGGACTGTTTAACCCTCATTGCAACCCTCATTGTGTTGATGTGACTAAAGATACACCTCCCAACAGTTCATGTTCTAAATTGTGTCATTTCATTACTTGTGGAGAAAAAAAATAATATTCTGTATTTGACAGCATGGCATAATTAAAAAATACATCTGCCTCCTATTGAGATTTAGAGCAAGTGTGATTTTTTTTTAACTTAATTCCTAATGTATTCATACAACAAACTAATTAGGTCTACCTACACCAGTGTATGCTGCAAAAATACAACCATATGGGCCTTAATGGAGCATCATTCACACAACAGCCCCTTTTTCTCCATTATAGTCAGTGTTTCCACCTCTGATATTCGCAGACCAGCTTTTTTTTTACATTTCAAAACTCACATTGCCTAGAAATGGCATGAAGAGAGCACCAAAATGAAATAGACCAAAGGTCTTTTCTTACATTAACTTCCAGTTAAGAGCATTTGGTTTTATATAAAATCACTATTTTGGGGATGTGACAAAGCTATTTGCCCCTAAAACGTATGACTGAGAGGATGTTGTAATGCAAAACAGTAACCTAAGTAAACTCTCACTATTACCTCTCTGTATTACCTTTATCAACATCACATATACAGGCTTATTTTGCTCATTTTACTCTCATGAACTCCGATTCCTAACAACACCGCTGCAAAGAAAGTCTTGTAGTAAAGTTTCTGTAAAGAGCATCAGTTCCTTTGCACTCAAAACCAATCTGAATAACAAATTAATAACTTTTTTATATCTAAACAGGTTACCAAAGCCATAGTTAAAATGTTGATATTTCTGTTTAACTATTATTATATCATATTTGTGAGCACTTATGGTCTCATTTACAACATAAGCTCTGAAAACAAGCAAGTGCTAGACAATCTGCAGGATAAATGTTAAGCTGTGGCTCAGTTGTGTCTGTAAGTAAGCTAGGAAACCTAGAGAAACAGCCATTTTTTGTTTTAGAGCCAGGCAGAAAGACACTCCTCCTTTCTAGCCTCCATTACTAGCCTCCATTACTCTCCACCAGTGGGTTATAACAAAAGCTTTTTTAGTTTTTTTTAAACTTTTTAAATAAATGACACCCAGGCCATTGTGGTAGCCCAGAGTATGCGAGAACAGTGCCCCTTTTTAGTTTGAATATGATCCTACAGGCAAAAACCTTGAAGGTAAAGAACATTTTTGCCTTCTCCTCTAAAGTGATTTTTTCTATAGAGATAATATTTTCTTTTCACTAAATTAGCCCCCAGATATTCCCCACCAAAGGATCAAATGACTTGAGCAAAAAATAAACCAAACGACCAGCATTAGAGAAGAATCTACTCTAGCCAGCTCTTTTATATTGGTGGCTCCAGTGTAGCTGTGAGAGACATTGGGTAGTGCTACTTTGGCACGGGGCAAGTTTATCCCATCCTGTCTGCTCCAGACTCCTCAGCATTCCCCTTCTCGTTGTGGCTTTTTGCTGTGATTAATGGTTTGTTGTGAGCAGTGGAACGAGAGAGGCATGTTAATTTTGTTTCATTTATGAGGACAGTGCTTAAGAGAGACAGACCATAAATCACTATTCCCCTGGGCTGGATCTTATCACTGCTAATTGATATGCAATGTGTGACTACTGGAAAAAAGGACAAAGTGGCCCAGTTCAGCGCACTCGTACTGACAGGCTTGATGCACTCGTCACTGCTAAACACCACCGCTGAGCTCCTTATGTGGATCACATGTGGCAAACACTTTCCAGTAAAATTCAGATCCATGCTCCACCTACAAATCTGAGTTTTCATAACGCCTGTTGCCTCATGTCAGCTAAATGTGAAATTGCAGCTCACGATGAAATTATTCATAATCAGGTGACACTTTTTGTTCAGTGTTGCTGCATAATGGTGAGTTTAGAGTCTAAAAAGCAAGGTTATTGGGGTAGGCTATGTAAAACGAGGCAGAAATGACAATGACACATCATTTCCCAGCATGCTATAGTGTTATCTCAATGCATAACAGAAAAAATCTACACCAGCTCTGTTCTAACAGAATGGCCTTTCACAAGGAAAAACAATGTACTTTAAAGTTAAAGCTATACTATGTAAGATTAGGGGATTTGGGTGTAATTGCACACAATATGTAGTAAAACATTTTGTTGATTCCTTCTCCATATGGATAAATCTGATCATGACAAATATTCAAAGAGAACTCACTCAAAACTCCGTTAAGGATGTGTTTTCCATGCATGTAATTAAATTGCTGTCATCTCATTGTCTGTATAACATTGATGTTGCATTTAAAACCTTCTTGAGCCTGTTCATGTGACAACAAAACATAAAGACATATGCCATGGTCTGAAACGTTGTCACAAAACCAGACTTGACACCTTTAAATGTAATATTTCGGGCTGTACAGGACACAGATACCACATTTTAGCATGTTTTATTTTCACCTGGATGCTACAATCCTAATTCTCAAAGTGCTGCTTTCAATTAAAAAGAGAGGGTAGTGGGAAAAGGACTCAGGAGCACTCTAGCCTCCCAAGTGACACTACTGTCATGAGTTCAATATTTGATGGTACCACAGCCATCCTTAGTTGCAAATATAAGAGAGCGTAATTGGCCTTGCTGTGCAAACGAGCATAGCTGTAACAGAATGTAACAGAATTAGCAGTTGCAATTCTATGTTGAACATGTTGTTCTGTGAAATGATGTTAGTGTTAGTGGCAGTTAAAAAAAAAAGTATTTGGAGAAAGAATGCGCCAGCGTTCATCTTCCAATCTTGGAAGCATTGTGTCCTGGGGCAGATCTAGCCACTTTGTGGGTATTGGCAATGACTAAAATGGAGAAAAAGCATTAAGATTGAATGTGTTCTTTGCACACATTCCAAGGTTACTCGTAATTGAACTTATTTCTGGCTAATTTATAGATAGATTAGTTGCGATTGTTGAGTTTTAAGATGCTGAATGATGTTTTTGACTAGCAGAACCAATGTCTAGGTAAAGAGCATGTGGTGCCTGCCTACTGCAGTGGTATTCCGTAGTTTCCCTCTGCTCTCAGGGCACTGCGTCTCCTTCTCTTCTAAATCCAATTACAGTGTGGGTTCTGTGCTGTTGTGAAGCATCTGCTCCAGTGAACCGGCAAATAATCAATCTCTCTCTCTTTCTGTCTCTCTCTCAGCCAATGTGCTGGTCTTCACTCTCAAATCTCAAAAGGTTAAAGCCGCATTATAGCACTGCAAGTAGAGCACGCACTGTTCGTTCACGCTTGTTTCGCCCTCTCCTCAAGGAAGGTGTTGTGTGTGTGAGAGAGAGATAAACGGAGCGTGTGTAGTGTTAAGAGTATTATCCTTGCAGCTGTATCAGAGATACTGCCTAATCCCAATCAGACCCCTGGCTGTCTAACAGCAGCACTGAATTAGCATCAGCCTTCTTCCAAGGGCCAAAATGCTTTGTCTTATTGACGGTGCACCTTTTATTAAGGCTTAGATCTATTTATTTGTTTATTTTATTTGATCAATATGCTGGCACGCAGTGAGGAAGTTGTGTATCTTTAGGACTACATTGCAACATAAACAGTCAATTGCAAAAATTTGTTTGAGTGCTGCTGTTTCAGTTATATGTTTTGTTAATTTTCTGAAAGAAAACTAGTTCCACTGCACGGGGTACACATTAACACGGCATGTTTATGCAATTTTTCATGCACAGTATCTTGCTTAGTTTAATATGTTGGGGTAAAAACTAAAAAACTGTCATTTTGAATTTAAATATGCAGATATATGCTCTTTATAGATGATTTTTTTTTCTAAATAAACAAAACATAATGCAAAGGGGGCAACCAAACTTTTACATACACATGTGACATACAACACAGGTCACATGACTAAGAATCAAGATTGTCTCTAGCTGTGCATGAGGTCGATAGCAGTTTTGCACTGACAGCAAGGAAGTGGTAGTAGTAACAGTAGCTAATGTTGTAGCAGCATATATAGCAGTATATTATTTTAAGCCTCCTTTATTATAGAGTGTTTAAATTGAAGGTTCAAAGGAATATTGCATGAAACCCATATGACCAGTCAGTCCCAAAAGCATGAATGAACTACTGTCTAAAAATGTTTAATTTCATAGTCATAGCTCAAAAAAACATGAATAAAGAAAAATGAATTAATAAATAAATAAAGATAGTAGAAAACTAAAATTACAAAAAAAATCATATTAAATTACTCTGTACTTCATTTACACTATACTTTCATTGCATGGTAAGTGTGACTTATGAGAGTACAGTAATAGACTTTTTGGCCTCATTCTGCAGTCCAGGGACAGTTTGCTGTCGCTACACAGCTAGTTGCCCTTTACGGAGGTCGATCAGATCTCCTGAGTGGATCTATGGGAGTATTTTTCCAGGTCAGATACCCTGGTGAGGCCATGTCCAGGAAGTGTCTCTATTGACCTGAACTGGGCAGAGGTCTTTGGAGATAGGCTGGACCTCCTAGGGAGAGAGATCACTTAGCAGAGCTCATGGTGAGCATATCAATACAGTGTGCATCTCTGTGTCAGTAACAAACACTGCCCATTGTGCGCTATCTGCTCTGGAGAGTTTGCTGGCATTGTACTTCTGAGAGCTATTGATGTGCTTAGCAAGTGTTGATATGGTCGTATGGTAGGAACATATTGATATGGGTCAAGGGCATTGATGGAGGTGGCTAACTGTCTTGTCTCAGCATTAATACACTGATAAAGAGCTCACAGATGAAACTGAGTTGATGGGTTTACATCTTTAATTGTACAGTAGCAGTAACCATATGGATTTGACTGATCTTTTCCCGTTTGCACTTCAGTCAGTTTAGAAAAAATCCCGTACTGATGATGTATTTACGGAAAACCTGATAGAAAATCATCCAATGAGAACTAGGTAAACGCTTTTTGGATATCTAGATGACTTACCTCAGTTAGGTTTCTGTTTTGTAAAATAAAGATATGGGTGTCACTGTTTTCTGACATATAAATTATGATATTGCTGACGTTGTCGTATATATTAGCCTCATAAATATAAATCTAATACAGTGGCTTTGTGTTGTATTGACTCGGTGGGTACTGTAATGAGAGAACATTGTAATGAAAACAGTAAAACTGTATAAAATTTAATAAAATTCCTTTAATATAAAATTGTTTTTGATTATAAGCTGAGTGAAGTTGCATACCATGACTGAACATGCACATGTAACCTAAGTTTTTATAATGTTGATAATTGTATTCATTTAGTTTACTGCTATATTTATTAACTGTAAAATACTTCAGCAACACAAAATTCTGTCTTCTTATACCGTACAGGCATCATCAGGATGCTATTTTGTGCAACTTTGCAGTATTTTGTGTTGCACTTTCTAGATCCTACACTGCCTTTGCATTCAGGACTGAATGCAAAGGCATGGGATGGTGTACCCATAAGTTAACAGATGTATTAAATATCTGAAATGCTTTGTGCTGGGTGATAAATTAATAACTGTTCTGCAAGTCTGATGCAAAGCCAAGTTCTTTGTAAACACCCCAAGGGTTAGACAAAAAACAACAAATGTATTATTTTTTTGAAGAAGTTTTTAAATATGTATGCTTTATTCTGGTTATTGTGTT
Organism: Megaleporinus macrocephalus; assembly: GCA_021613375.1. NCBI lineage: Eukaryota > Metazoa > Chordata > Actinopteri > Characiformes > Anostomidae > Megaleporinus > Megaleporinus macrocephalus. Next base: position 33,421,959 of record CM038720.1, read on the forward strand.
CTGTTGTGTTGAAGCAGCCTCTGATAAGTGAAATCAGGATTTCATTGTTTGCATCAGCATTTCTGATATATTCTGTGTTACTGAATACATCACTGTACATGACACGACACTGAAGGAGGTAAGCTATGCGTATTCATGCACTGCTTATGTCATTCCTGCCTGTGCTTGTCGGCTGTAGTCTGTCTGTGGCCTTCACTTTCAATGGAGCAGTGGAGCTTCAGCCTACTTGCACACCCTCTCCAGCCCCCACACACACTCAAGTACACTCATGCTCACACACTGTCCAGCTTTTCGTGCGTCAGAACTGGAGCGCTTTGATGATCATATCAGCCATCCAGTTTTCTACAGCCACTTAGACCTACCATTAGGGTTTTTTTAGATGACTATAGTGACTAGCAAAATCTAGTGAGTGCATATGTGGAAAATAAATAGATATTAAAGTCACTTCCCCGGCATGCTTTTTTTCTCCAGTGTTACAGTTATTTTCAGACCATCTACCCACACAATAGCTACCATTTCGGCAGATTGAGTTGGTAGCAGCCCAGCGGCCTTAAATATTGGTGTACTGAAATTCACACAGATTAGCAATAAAATGTCATATCTAATATGAAAAGATTATTACAGTGGCATATCCAGAAAAGGTTATGTTCCATATGTTCCAAGATTGTCATATGTTGGGCAAAGTTGCTACATAGTAACCCTTAATGTCAGTATTGTCATATAGACAGTTCTTTAGAGGTGAAATTTGCTGTTGTTTTCTAGGCTATCCCAGCACAGGAAATATAATATATGAACTACTACCAAATGCTACCACAGAAAAAACAACACACATTCATAAATATCGCTGTTGTGAACTGCTAGCCATTACCACCATTATAACAAAGCACATCCATTGCCTGCTGTGTTGTAAACTACTTGCCAGTTTGGGTTGCATAGGCTGGTTGGCTAGTAGACTAATAAATCTGCCCATTGTCACTGTGGGGAGTGTCTGAAATACAGCAGTGGTAGAAACAGCTGAAGGCTGGAGGAGTGAAACAAAAACCAGTTCACAAAACCTAAAGTACTTTATTAGTGTGTAAATGCTACACAAAATAAAACCAGTTTAAACGACTGCATTGAAATACAGTTTTTTTTCTAACTGCTGTAGCAAAGGACCATTTATCTGACATGCAAGGCATCCAATTACAGACCATTTAGTATGACGTGTAATGAAAACAAACTTGGAGTACTGGTTGGCACACGCAACAGGGTATCTTGTTGTCCAAGCACAACATTGGAATAACTTTCCAAGATCGGAATACCATTTTGCAGCCCTACTCACCAAAATCTCATTAGTTAGTAAATGCAACTTTTTAGCTTGATACGCAGTCATTCATTTCTCATAAGAATATTGAGTTCTCTGTAGACCTGTAGTGATTTTAAAATGCCTTTACACCAATTTACACCTCCTACCACTGCATCTGCCACTGAACCAGCCCCACAGACGTCCACAGCATTCTTTATGTGGTAATGTTGACTAGTCCATTTTTTTAAACAGTGGTCGGCTTGCAAAGATAGTACTTATTCAACCCCTACTAGCCACACTTGTTTACTGGCTCCTCTTTGGTTATCTTCTGAGCAATGTTAGCACTGGAATAATAACACAATAATACTGGCTCCCTCTACTGAAAGCTTTCAGTAAGTACACATGAACTCTTACTGGCTCCTTTGTAATGAATGTGAAGACAGCCGTGCTCAGGAAAGTATTGTTGTGTTGGTAAAGAATGAGACCAAGAGGAGGCCATGATTCGAGTAAGAGCTGCATTTTCAACATCAGCAGAAAGGAGCATATAGAGCACTGAGCACTGAACTCTCTCTAAAGGGGAGGTCACCATCAGCCAAACACTTCACTAGCACAGCAACTAACCACCAAAACAAACCACCCTGTTTGGACCCACTGCGTGGCACGTAATAGATTAAATTAAATTAAACACATACATTTTACTTTCAGACAACAACATTTAGTCCTTTTTCAGATGGTGCCTACCATGATCCTCCTGGCTTGGCCATAGCGTAAAACCTTCTAGAAGCCAGTGCCAGCCAATAATGTGTCAGCACAGTATCAGTCATTCCAGCACCTAATATTCAAACCATTTTGAGGCTCCAGAGTTCTATAAAAGAAATGCACTTGGACACTACACAAAAGTTATATTGATTAACATGATATTTCTGTGCCGTTTTCATTTTTTGGCTTTTTCCTGATGGAATGTATGGAGAGTGAAGGTAAATAAATAGCTGGTGGGCGAGAGGCGTGTGGGTCTGCATGTAAAACAAAGTGAGTGCAGTGAAATCTACAGCGCTTTTCAGCAGACATTAGGGAGCGGAGAAGGCTTTTAGAATTTAAAGTGAGTGCAATCTCTTTTGTGTGTTTTCCCATTTGGAATTAGGTTTCACAATGATGAATGTGGGGAAATAAATACGGAGAGAGAGAAAGAGAAAGGCAAACGCCAGCACTAGGAGGCAGGTGGTAGCTTATTGGGATTCCTGTGGCTGCAGGTAGAGGGGAGAGGTGTCTGGCTGTATCAGTGTTGTGCTGTAGAAAGGTGAGGCAGCCGGCCAGAGGGGAATATTGTACCTCAGCAAGAGAGCCAGAGAGACAGGGGGAGAGAGATTAATGCCAGTGCTTCTGAGTTAGCAAGACCTGTACAACCCTGAACTATGCATTAGTCCACACTCTTCGGGGCAAGTCAACAAATCTCTAGTCATTCCAAAAGTTTTACAGTTCATGGAGAGTTCTAGGACTGAGGAACTTAGAGTACAGGATTCACAATGATGTCATGGTGTCTCACATAGTTTTGCAGTTAGTTTAATTTATAGTCTTATAGGTTTATGGCTAGTTTTTCAGGGTCAATTTTAACCAGGTAATACTTTTTTTTTTTATTTGCCATGTGAGGTGTCACCAAAAAGCATTTGGACATTTGTTCTCTTACTTAAAAGTGCATTGAGTTCATGGTTTTAGGGATTGTTTGTGTCAAAATTGTCTCTACACACTTCTGAGTTCATGACTCCATCAATAAGTACAAGCTTACTGACACCATTGTAAGAGAAACAGCCTCAGACTTTAAGACCTCTCTGTACAGCAGCTCAACAGATGTTGTAATAGTATTTCAGCTAAATCTGCAAGCTTGTATAGATACAGATTTCTCTGAATATCAGATTAATGTTTTTGAACACAAAATTTTAACCTGACCCAAATAATCATGACACATGATGAAAATGACATCCAAACCTGACAAACATTTCAAGCTGAGTAATTGGCAGTGATTGAGGTATAAGAGTTATCACTGACTTGTTCATTCCACATTTAAAGAGACTGTTCAGTGAAAAAATCTAAATTTCTACTTAAACTAAATAAATCAACCAAGACATGTTTGTCATCTAAGATGTGCTTCTGTAGCTTTGCGTTATGAGGCTAATTCCAACTATTCTAAACCACATGTCTAACTCATGGCTCTTACAAAACTGTTATTAAATAAAATAAAATAGACCTGATTATGTGCTCCTAAAGGATAAAATAGCTGATGGCTCTGAAAGTAACTCTGAAAGTAACTCTGACATGTAATGTTAATTTTATTATTTAAATAAATTAAAGAAGATGCATCGAAAGTTGATTTATTATTTAGAATTGCAGCAAAATGTTTTGGTCCACAGTGGCCATGTACTAAAAGGTGTATTTATTATTTTCCAATGTGGAGTGGAATAGCAATCATATGAGGAGTGGTCGCCATCTAGTGGTTGAAGTGTTAAATTGAATAACAACCTACAAGGCACTTTTTGATACATCAGTAATGCCTCTCTGAACAGCACGTTATGGCATATAATATATAATATATATATATATATATATATATATATATATATATATAAATATATATATATATAATACATACATACTACCAGTCAAAAATTTGTTGGTAGTGTACTAAACTGTAGTGTGTATATATATAAAACTGCTGTGGGCTCAAAACTGTTATCAGGTTTTACTTTATTTATTATAAAAATTGTTTAATTGTATGCAGTGCAGTGTATGATGAAAGGTGCTGTTAAAATCAACAGGTTTGTGCATACTCAAATGTACTTGGTGTACTGAGAGATTAAATAGCTGTATTTAGTTGCAGTCTGTGTTTTCCATTAGTTTGTGTCACACTAAGCTGCACGCTTCTGAGACACGGCTTGACCTGAGGAAAACTCTCACTGTGGGTTTAACAGTTGAACTTTAACAGTTGAACTTGAGATAGAGGGAGGAGAGGAGTGAGGCCGGGGGAGAGAGATACTGAGGAAAAGGGGAATTAAGAGACAAATGGAAAGGGATGAATGATATAATGGGGAGAAAGAAGAGAGGGAAATATTGATATTGCTTTTCAGTAGGTGTTTAAATCTGTCCTGCTTATATGCAAAAGTGGGCTACGTGTTTGGAGTAGATGAATAAGCATGTTCAGCATGTTAACCTGCTAACTCATTGTTCTGGTAATGTCAGAGAAAAAACCTGCCCCACAAACGCTCTATATATCCACACACTTGTGCATTTTGAGTGCTCGGGCACTTTTACTAAGCTAGGAAACATAGTGTAAAAGTGCAGTTCAGCAAAACCACAAACTTTAAATATGGACAGGCATAAAGAAAGAGAGGGGAAGCGGAGAAAATGAGAGAAAGGCCTGTCGTGTTATCATAAGTAGGTCAGAGAGGAGTCAGAGCAGAGCTACAGGCAGTGCTAGTGCATTAGCCTTCTGTTCTAAAAAGCCACGTCTTCAGCATCGCATCGTCACCTATACATGGCTTTACCATCACTTTCTGACTGTGAGTAACTCTAAATGCTACTTTTCTTGTTATCAGCTATTTTATCCTTTAGGAGCACATAATCAGGTCTATTTTATTTTATTTAATAACAGTTTTGTAAGAGCCATGAGTTAGACATGTGGTTTAGAATAGTTGGAATTAGCCTCATAACGCAAAGCTACAGAAGCACATCTTAGATGACAAACATGTCTTGGTTGATTTATTTAGTTTAAGTAGAAATTTAGATTTTTTCACTGAACAGTCTCTTTAAATGTGGAATGAACAAGTCAGTGATAACTCTTATACCTCAATCACTGCCAATTACTCAGCTTGAAATGTTTGTCAGGTTTGGATGTCATTTTCATCATGTGTCATGATTATTTGGGTCAGGTTAAAATTTTGTGTTCAGGTTCTCACAGTGCGCCCCTCACTTTGCACAGGCCCTGTTTTGTTTTTCCTGTATGCTTCATCCTCCCTTCTATTTTTATCTTCCTTTTTACTTATCTTGATGGTGTATTGTTTGTAGTCAAACTATCTAGTGTCTTGCTTTATTGCTTTTAAGACTAAACAATGAAATTGAACTTAGCTGAATAATAGCTTGGGATGGTGTTCACTTCCTGTGCAGGGTTTGAGGTTACTTAAGGACTGAAATTTAAAGGAGATCAGTGTTAATGTAGTTTTAGAGAGAATACCTAGCTAAAGCCTAACTCTAATTTTATTGATGCAGGTTGTTTGTTCAGTGCAGACCTAGTTAAAAAAAACCTTTTACTTCATATATACACACAATTTGTAGCTGCATTAAATAAATAAATAACTTCAATTTGTGACGTCTATTCTGAAAGACACTTAAGTCCATTTTATACCCTGTTTAACATTCAAACTACACTGTAAAAATAGTTTTGTCACTTCAACCTAAAAAATTACTATCCTAAAATCCAACTACTTATTTAGATTGAATAAAACAAGTTAATTCACCCCATGAATGTTCTGTGTTATATAATATATAATAAAAAGTTTATTCGGGAACAGGGATTTATTAAATAGGCTTTATTCAGCACATTGAATTGGATTATTTGGTACAGTTTAAAAAATGTTTGTACTCAGAACTTGAAGATGTGGGCTTAGAATGATGTTGGACTTAATTTTATGGGGCTTGAGTCAGGCTTGGGTTGGGCTCAGTTTGGGTTCCTTTTAGTTCAGGTTTTGGTTCAGACTTAAAGCTTGTTGCTGTGAATTTTCAGGCCTCTTTTGGTTTCAGACCAAAAATTCAGACTCCAATAAAACTGAAAACTTCACGTTTACATTAAACCCAACAGCCTCCAGAACTCACTGATTTGTAGGTCTAGAATGCCAGAGTTTTCTGTGACCCACTGTATGAGATTAAGCTTTTTTGCTTGTGCCTGGGTTTTCGTCCCTGTGTGCATATGTGTGTGTATGCTCCTTCGCCGTCTCTAGGAAACCACTCAGAAATGGGACAAATACTGTGTAAGTAGAGCAGTCCCCTATTGGGCATCAGCCATTGTGCTGGAGCGTACGCTAGACCGCCAGCCAGCGACCGACCGTCCGACCGGCCTGAGTCTGTGAGCGTGTGCACACCTCCTGCGCGTGTGTATGTATACCGTGTGGTAGGGCGACGTGAGTGTGTCAGGAGAGATGCTGAGCCCCACGGACTCTGAGCTAATGTACTATTGGACCTGTATGTACAGGGAGCCAAGGAAGATCGTGCTGCATAAAGGCTCCACCGGCCTGGGCTTCAACATCGTGGGTGGCGAGGACGGCGAGGGGATCTTCGTCTCCTTCATCCTGGCCGGGGGTCCTGCAGATCTCAGTGGAGAGCTACGGAGAGGAGATCAGATTCTGTCTGTAAGTTTGTTCCCCAAAACGCACACACGGTGTACTTCACAGTGATACCTAGATTGACAAGGACATACTAACCCAAGCGTGTTATTGTGACAAGTATGGGGGGCTTCATGGTTAACATAGTGCCTAATAGGAGTTATTTGCTTTATTGACTATATATTTGACTTTCTTTCTGTGTTGATGTGTGTATGTACATATATAAACAATATTTGCACAAGCTTGTTTGCTGTCTAAACAGGGCATGGGGTCATACATATGCCTCATATATATTATACATAATTTTTACTACTTACATGTACCTATCTCTAATTCTAACCTAAAAAATTGTCTCAGTTTTAGGAAATGAAGGCATTTTATAAAGTCAAGATCATTTTGCTGGTCTTGGTATTGTATAGTAGCTCTGTTTTCTGTGATTTCCCTATTCAGTCAGAACGGGTTAATCTAAGAAATGTATTTAAATCACAGTCAAACCCTGTTTCAGCATTACATATAAAATATATGGCATCGGTTTATTATTACTCTATTATTTCTCCATAGCAGTGCAGATCCTCTGTCCAACAGCAGAGGGTGCTGTTACACCTAGTGTATCAACATGAACGTAATATTCTCAAGAGCAGGACAGTTGCTTGTTTAAAATCAAGAGCTTTCTATAAGGTCAAAAATAATTAGGATCACATCAGAAATAGTATTGCATGAATTCCGGAGTAGTTGCACACTGACCCTACAAAGTCAGAGTGAATCGGGGGAGTGGTCGGGGGGCTAATTAACGCTGTGTTTTTAATTTCTTAGTTTGAAATCTTGGAATCGTGTACTGCTTGAAGTAAAACTCTAGAGTTTGCTCTCCTGTGGCTTAACTCATCATTAGGGCTCATCAGGCCCTTCTCATCAGGCCCTTATGCCTAACTATAGGGAGTAAATCTAATTGTGGAATGCCACAAACCACCCCTAATCAGACACCTTCAGTCCTTGTATCACTCATAATCAGAACTCACAGAGTCCCCCAGACCACTTCAAATCAGATGGGCTCAATCATTGCCCCACTCACAATCAGTCCCACACAGACTGTGTGTTCTAATGAGAAACCCTCAGTCTGTTCAGTGCCAGTCACTAAGAACTGCCTGCAGTTATTCAGCTCAAATAAAAGTTCAACAAGACACTGGAGAGAGAAAGAAAGAGGGGGAGAAAGATGGATTGGGTAGCAAGAAACAAGGGGCAAGAGGGGGACAAGTAGAGTGAAACTGATAGAGTGGAGGAATAAACACTGGGAGGCACTGGGAGGAAGAATGGGAGAGGGCAAAAAAGAACTGGACACAGACAGCAAGAGACTTAAGAAGGAGAGAGATGAAAAAAAGATAAAAAGGCAGATGGCTGAAGGTGAAGACAGAGAGAAGACACAGGAAGGAGGGAGAGGAGTAATCTTATAATGTAGTCATTATGTTGACAGTTAATCAAGTAATGTTGTTTTGTTTATAAGACCAAACTTTATTATTGGGCTTAATTAAAGAATAACTAGGGGAGGTGTTCACTTCCCACACAATATATATATATATATATATATATATATATATATATATATATATATATATATATTACTCAGTAGGGGACCTATTATGGCTTTGGTGTGTTATGCAGCTCTATTAAGTTACCATATATTTTTATATTATCCGCCCACTGGCAAGCTTGGCAGACTCATATACTAAGAGTAAAAATGTACCTCTGTAAAACGTCCTGCTTGAGTCTAGCTTGCGAAGGTAAATCAGATTTACAGACATGTTCTACCGTACCCTCAGGATCGGATTCGGACTCAAACTGATAGCCCAGAATGAACGCCATTGTAAGAACAGCCTCAGTGGTATGACGGAGGAACTTGTAGCAGTTGTACAATCACAACAGAGTGGGTGAACTGACTAGTCAGAGCACTCTGGGCTCATAGAGAGGCAGGGTTTAAAGGCACAGGAGCTCCAACAGAGTGTTTCAGATACAGGATGATCACAGATGTGCAATATGAATAAAATATTGTGATTTGGGAAAACTAGTCGACCCCAAAAGTAAAAACGTGAGCACTGTAAATGAGCATAATAGTTCCCCTTTAAGACAGCTCTGCTTAAAGAAGTTTGAAGTTTGCAGCAGACATTCAAGTAGCAAGAAGAGGGATGAAGATAAAAGGCTGAGAAATACAAGGAAGAGATTCTGAAGCACAAAAAAACAAGAGAAAAAGCAGAGATCCACTAAAGGGGAAGAAGAAAAAGTGGAAAAATTGGAGAAAAAAGAAAGGGAGTAACTGGGTGGGAGAGAGTGAGGAATCTAGAAAGATAGATAATGGCGTACTGGCCTGATTTGGAGTCTAAGAATAACTCTGGTCTGCCTCCTGAGTTCATGCTGTCAAATGAGTCTGAGTACACAGGGCATACTGCAGACATTCACGTACACATGCACACAGGAAAGGCTGCATGAGCCATAGAGCACAATAGGTTACGGTATTCACGCTTTCTCTCACGCTTTTTCACACTCGAGCAAATGCTGATGCACACACTCCGCTAGCGTTCCCTTTGGTGAGTAGAGTTAGAGCTCTGTAGGGTGTCTTTACGAGTGCTTTATAACAGCATGGCTCTGCCACATGGCGTGTGCCACCAGCCAGCTGCAGTTACTTTCTCCAGCCTAATCCTATATTCTCCAGGCCACTGGCCCATATTCCCTGCAGGGATGCCCTCCCACACTCTTACAGCTGTTTCTTTCACTGTGTCACCTAGAAAAATTTAGAGTGGTTATTGATAACATTTACATTGCAGAATTATTAATTATTGTGTAATTTAATAATTAGTTACATTGCATGGTTTCCGATAGCAGAATACCAGTGTTTAACTTTAAATGCAAGCGGACTTTGTAATTAAGTTCTGATTCAGTACCATAGGCCTCATATTCAGTCAGATATTTAGCACAAACAACGTTCTGCCAAAAAGACTCCAGGTGTAGAGGAATGTAAAACAAGGTATAAACTTATTGTATTGTTATTGTAGGACATGAGGAAACAGTCTTTGCCATAAGACCAGTCTTAGACCCAGGTTTTTAAGCCTGCAGACCCTCGCAGATCCTGCTGGATCTGGACAGCAGGGGTAAAGCTGCCTTCCAGGACAGCAGGACTGGGACTCAACTGGTGGTGGTGGGGAAGAGGGGGGAGCGCATAGATACGTCAGCACCTGAAGGCAACAAAGAGGGAGCATGAGTTGAATCCTTTTAAAGACAGGTGGCAGCCTGCGATTGGTTGGAGTAACGGATGAAAGAAAGAGTGGAGTCTTCCTGGCAGAACTTTCGCTAAAGCTTTCATTTCTTATTCAGTTTATTTTAAATTAATTTATTACCAATGTAACATTTTTACTACTCCATTTAAAACTTTTTTTTTTATAAATAGAGGGAATTCTTTGAAGAACAATATTTCATTGTTTAAATGTAACAGCTAGGCTACGTTGAGTGTTCACCTTTAGATTGTATGCCCACATTCAGGCAGCCTTTCATTGTGTTCAGAGTTGTTCTTACAAACTAATATGCTACCATGTTAATTTTTTCTAGTTTTCTAGTGTTCTAGTGCTCTGATTATCCAAGATAAGACGTTAGCCATTGTGAAACAAAAACAATGGATTGATAAATGCTGTAGTTTGCTGTTGCAGTATCACTCTAATTTGCAACTAGCTTCAAAAGTACTAGAGGAGAAAATATTTTTGTATATTTAACTGACTGAGAACATTAGAAACATATATTTGATTTTAAGTTGGCAAATACCATAAAGACATATTTTAATATGCAGTTGTTAATGTTTGTAGTAGCCTACCACATGATGTGATAACACAGCAAAGAACTTTTGCAACATGAATTCCAATATCCAGAATTTGAGAAACATCATGCCCAGGATCAAAACATTCTTAAGGGAAATTCTGCTACATAACATACATTCTGTACTGACAGGCTTGAGTTTGACTTTGATTCAATGTCCCAAACAATGACAAATCAGTAGGGGTGTGTTTAAAAAAACGATTTTTCGATTCAAATCGATCTTCATTGAAATAATCCGATATCGATTCATATAAACCTGAGATCGATCTTTAAAATTAGCATTCCAGCTATTGTTTTTCGCGCAACAAGATCTGGCTGGGGGCACGCATCCGTTTAAGCATGGCTGGAGCACAAGTGAAGGCGCCCCAGAACTTGAAAGCATGACTGTATATAAACATATAAACACTAATGTTTTTAGTAATGGTAGGTTGAGGGTTCCTTGTACATTTAACACATTAGTTCTCTGAAAATCTCTTTTCATATTCAAACAAAACATATTACTGTAACTGAAATATCCCTAAATGAATCAATATTTAATTGAATCGAATCGGAAATCAAATTGAATTGGGACCTTGTGAACCGGGAAATCAGTGGTGATTCCCAGCCCTACAAATCAGCGTCTCCTGTTTTACATCCAAGCATATTATACATTGAAAGCAGAATCTTGATTTTTGAGTGATAGTAATTTAGTTAATCTTCTATAGATAAATGTGCATTTTCACACATTGCTATACAATCATTGTTCATTTGCTTGTAAATTTATTATGGAAAAAAATAAAGGTAAAATGTGGCCTATGCAAAAGTTACGGCACATTTTGTGTTTTATTTTTTCCAGAATGTTCAACTCAAAGTAAATGATTAGAAATTGTGCACTAAACTCCACAGTAAAATGCTACATTAAGTTAAAATCAACAAAGTATGGCATTTGATTGGGGTGTTTAGGCCTTTGAATATGACTGCAGCTGTGTACTGAGTTTGTTCACTGCAGTAATTAAATGCTTGTACGCTTCGCATGCAGGTAAATGGCATCGACCTGCGAGGTGCCACTCATGAACAGGCTGCGGCTGCACTCAAGGGGGCGGGACAGACGGTCACCATCATCGCCCAATACCGTCCTGAGGGTAAGTGTCTGACAGCATTCCTGACCAATCACAGAGGCCAGAAGTTACGGTGACTCTTAATCCAGTAAGCCACTCGGAGGTCATCCGTAGCCAGAGGCAGAACAGGAACACGACTCACACAGACATTTTTGGGGCAATCCCGGCCCTGTATGCTTTCAATCCCTCCCAACTCTTGCAGATTAGCACGCGGCCCCTGGACGTTTTTTTTTTTTTTAAAGCTGCCATGTTTGATTAGTGTGTGTACCGGTTTGGCTGCTGCTCTTGACTTCAGAGATACTGACTCATCTGTCTGGATGCTGATGAAGTCAAGGAAAACAGATGCTTCAGTTTTGCTGCCTACTTGTTACCTTATGGGCTTCAAAGACTAGGAAGCAGGCCAGAACTGTGGTTATAATACTGAAACATCTCAGCCGCAGCCAACTAATTCATAATAATATTATTAGCATGAAAAACAAATCCTAACATTCAAATGAGCAGTCTTACCTCGAGTTTACATACAACTGCTGATTAAGCATATTTGCAGGTTCTTTAGAGAGAGTTGTGTTTATAAGTAGGGCTGCAACTACGCACTTTCAATGTTTCTGTCGTGAATATTGAGATAATGTATTAGAAGTGAAAAAGCTCAAAACATTTTTTATCTGTCTGACTATTTAAACAACAGTGAGTGGCACAGAAGAGCAGAAAAAAAATCTTTTTAACCATCGTTTTTAAAAAGGAAACTTATTTGGGTCAGATCTGGTCAGTACATTTGGGAATGATTGTTGTTTTAACAACAAAACCACATTATACTGGAGCGTAAACTAATCTCAGCCACTCAAGACATCATTCTGTGCAGTCTGAAATATTTTTCTACAGCTTTGGACATCTATCTATCAAATATGTTCACCTTATTCTCCTTAATAATACAACAGAGAACATGCCAGCTACATAAACAGATAGCAATGTAGAGCAGTAGGAAAGGTTTTTGAACTACACGCTTGTTCCGAGTCATCTTGAGACTCTTAAGCGATGCATTCTCACAATTCCTATTCAATCTGATGTGGAGAGCTGGCAACTGTATGTAACGAATGACAGCTAGCGTTTGACTTGATAAACAATCGTTTGGTAATAAGGTATATTGCAGTACTTTTAAAAATTGTGCTAGTATTTAAAAATAATGTTACATTTATATTCCATGTGTGAACAGCCAAATAACCACATTCTCTAATATTTTAGAGGGGCTCACTGATTGGTGGTGAATCAGAGCCAAGAAAAACCTTAAAAACCTAACCATAATAGCAGCTCAGTGATGTCTAACACGCCACAGAATTTGATTCCAGCAGTCTTACTCCAACACCAGCCACTAAATGGGACACTGCTGAATCCTGTTCCTCAAGAATGTGCTTAGTTGCATAAAGGAAGCAAGCCCGTCAGTTATTTCTATAACTTTTCCATTTTTGAATAAAACATATATGTATATATTATGCATTATAAATCAGCAAGTATTTGTTGCAGCCCTATTTGTAAGTATTTAGAATCTCTACAGATGAGATGTAGTAAGAGGTTGGTGGGAGGTCCTAATATTTCCCTGCAATGACCCATTTTCCCCTCCCTTTGGCACTGAGTGTGGTGGTGATATGAGTTTGTGTGTATGTGTGTGTGAGAGAGAGAGAATGTGTGGTGAACCGGAGAGAGCAGAGGTGTTCTGATGTCTGCTCTCTTTTTTTACTCGTCAGAGCTTGCGTTGTGCTCTCCGCGCCGGGCCCCGCCTCCAGCCGCAGGTTTGTGCCATGCGATCAGTGCCTGGGCGAAGAGCTTCCTGCAGCCCCAGCCCTGCACATACACATACACGTGACTGAAACCTTCAACAGCCCAACAGAACAGATGTTCCAGATTCCGTCGGCCACAGTGGTCAGATTATGGACCAGTTAATGCTCTACCCACAAATGCATTCTTTTATAAAAGCAATTGCACAAGTTTCTTTGGTCAAAATACAAACATTGGCAGTTGCAAATTAAACTTACTTAGTTATTTATATCTCTGTCTCTGTCTGTAAGACGCTAGACCTTGTTACTGTAGCTCAGGGCAACATATGAGGAATAAGGATCTGTAAAAACCTTGGTTACAAGATAATAATAAACAATTATTTATTGTATTTTTATTTCAGAATAAGCAATTAGTAACTTGAAAAGTTCCCTTGCCTGTCCATCTAAGTGTTGGCCATCTCATCAGGAGATTCAAAATTTGAACAAAGCCAAAACTATCTGTGGCCAGTAGTCCAAGACAGCATAATAGGCCTCACCCTCTGGTTGGGTAGGCAGCACAGGTGTCTCTTAGCTGAAGCAACATAACTAAAAGTTAGTGTTCTTCTTCAAGTGTGTTGAGCTGTAAACGTTGCTCTCTAGCATCTCTGAAAGAATACATTTGTGGATGGAGCATGGACTGTGCTAAGGGCGTCACTCTAAAAAAAAGAATTGTGATGTTCCTAAATGTGCCGGAAGGATTCCAGAACTCTGGTTTGTGTTTGAGTCTAGCAGGTTCTCAGTCGGGCTTTGGGGCGCAGGCTTGGTCTTGCCCAGAGGCTATACTGATCATTGGGCTCTCACACGGGGAGGGGGAGGGAGAGAGCATCGTCTCTCTGTTTGTGGAACCACATTACTGACCTGTGTGCACTTTTTCCCTCTACCTCTGCCTGCTTGCACACCTAATCCCAGCCACAGCCCTCCTCCCTGCGCTTACCCTCGCTCTAACACCCACCTCTAACCAGCATACTGCAGCACACGCACAGCACGCTCTGACACACACAGCCCGTCTGCACAGCACTGCAGGATACTGTAGATACACAAATCAGCTATTTCTGTCTCAGCACTATAGAACACAATCCTTTGTGCTCACCGGTTCTCACCAGTATAACATTTCTTATTGTATAATGGTTATTGATAATCAGTGTTAGGTAGTAACAGATTGAATATGGTATTTGATTACCCAGTTTAATACCATATAGTTTAAGATGCTTTGCACTTCAAACTCTAAACTTTAAACTCTAAAAAAGATGAGATAACTAAAAATGACTTATTGATAGATTTGCCATAGCCATCATGAGTTTAGGTCAGACATGGCAAATTTTCTAAACATTTAGTTGATTTAAATTTAATATTTTGGGGTTTTTTTTATTTATTTTAATCAAAAAGTGGGGCTGTTTTGTTATGCACAATGCCATCCTTGTGAGAGAGCTGAAAAAAATAAAAGAAATGAGTTAGTGGTTAGTAAATTGTGGTATTAGACTGGTAACAATAATAATGTTTCAGTGTAATTATTGTTATAACTACATTTGAGCAGTAATCTATCAGTAATATATGGAGTCCTGCTTCAAAAGTTAATATCATAGTCAAGACACTATACCATACACACTAATGGTTTAATATAAGTCTGACAAAGTCTGATAAGTCTGACTTACAGTCTATCCATGATCATATAAATAATTTGATTGTCATAATAAGACCAGTGGTGTCACACCCTATTTGATCTGGATTAGTTTTACTGGAGGAGGTGCAGCAATATAATTAGTGTGGGATTTGACTGGTTGGCTTGTACAGATTTCAGTATGTGTATTTTTATCTATAATCAGTATCTAAATTTAGCCGAATTAGCCCAGATATTTATGCAAGCATTATTATATTTATATCAGAATTAAACAGGTCCAAACAAATTCCGAAAGCTGACTATCAGTGAATGTCAGATGATAGATAACATTAAGCTGGTGAAGTGGTCTCATTCTGCAGAACATATGCCACCCACCAGGGCAGAAATCGCTCTCCCCTGCGAGAGAGCCTTTTATTAGGCCTTCACCAAAAGTGTTATAAATTACAGTAGCCGTGTATAGAATATGAATAGAAGAACAAAGGAACTGTGCCAAGTTAAATACCAAGTCATTTTAATAGTAGCCTTTGTCTCCAAAATTATAACTCAGCAGACTTGTAAAAACAACAGACATTGCAAGTTTGTATGGGATTAAAAATGATTATCTTATCAGCAAAGGTGGGTTTATTTAAATAAAAAGTATTTGTATTTATTAGAAAAAAGTATCTTCCCAAAATTGCTGAAGTACTGAGTAATTCCTAGAATTACTGTCGTCTTCTCTTCTTCTGATTCTTTTGCTATAACACCATAGCCCGATATGAGCCTGAGATCACTGAGCAGTACAATTGTTATCACCAGCAAAACGTAATGAAATTGAATACGAAAAAGGAATTTGTAACTAACTTGAGTAGGTAACTATCTAATCAATTAAAAACTAGACTGGTTTACACAGTAATATATTTATTATTAGTAGTAGTATTACTATGTTAATAAGTATGACTTACAAATACTCAAAGGAGTACAAATACATTAATACTTATTTATTATTTAATTTGCATGTACTTGAGTAAATGTAGCTAGTTTCTCCCACCTTGGCATATTGGTAATCATTACAAATGTGGTACCTGCCCAGGTAAAACGAGTCCAGCTACAATTTAGCTAAATTCAACATCCTGACAGAGGTGTTTCAAGCTATGTCATCAGACTATTTTGTCGTGCATGTAAAGAGAATTATAAATGGACAAATCTTTTGTACAGGTTTTGGTTAAGGCCACTTTCTTAGATTAAGAACTAAGACTAAGAACTAGCCTCTCAGCAAAGAATCTGAATATTGTTTTTCTCTTTTTCTGATTCTTTTGCTATAACACCATAGCCTGAGGTGAGTCCAAGATGTGAGCAATCTCTAAGCAGTATAGTTGTTGTCACCATACAAAATGTAATGAAATTGAATAAAAAGGAATTTGTAACTAACTTGAGTAGGTAACTATCTAATCAATTAAAAACTAGACTGGTTTACTCAGTAATATTTTTATTATTAGAAGTAGTATTACTATGTTAATAAGTATGACTTACAAATACTCAAAGGAGTACAAATACATTAATACTTTACTTTATTTAATTTGCATGTACTTGAGTAAATGTAGCTAGTTTCTACCACCTATTGCATATTGGTAATCATTACAAATGTGGTACCTGCCCAGGTAAAACGAATCCAGCTACAATTTAGCTAAATTCAACATCCTGACAGAGGTGTTTCAAGCTATGTCATCAGACTATGCTGTCATGCATGTTAAGAGAATTATAAATGGACAAATCTTTTGTACAGGTTTTGGTTAAGGCCACTTTCTTAGATTAAGAACTAAGACTAAGAACTAGCCTCTCAGCAAAGAATCTGAATATTGTTTTTCTCTTTTTCTGATTCTTTTGCTATAACACCATAGCCTGAGGTGAGTCCGAGATGTGAGCTATCTCTAAGCAGTACATTTGTTGTCACCATACAAAAAAATAATTTGTATCTAACTAGCTAGTTTCTATTCACCTTTGCATATTGGTTATCATTCCAAATGTAGTACCTACTCAGGTAAAACGAATCCAGCTACAATTTAGCTATAGTTGACATATATAGTGCATTCTGAAAGAAATGTTTCAAGCTGTATCGCCAGACTATGCTGTCATGCTTGTAAAGAGGACTGTAAATGGACTAATTTTTTATACAGGTTTTGGTTCAGGCCACTTTCTCAGTTGGGTTATTTTGTGAATCACATATAAATCGCATTGTGCACTGCAGTCACTAAATAATGATCCCTGTAGACAGTGCAATGTTCAGAATAATCATCCGCTTACATGGACACCAGCACTGACTCTCTTCTCATTCTTTATTTTTCCTTCTGCCCGCTGTTCCCACTTCAACCCTACCAATTCCTCCGCCTTACATACACGCCCACACACACACAAAAAAACACACGTCATGCACAGAAACTCAAGCTATAGTGCTATAGTGATGCTTTGTGTGCTGCAGAATCTCAGGCAGGCATTTCAATGTCTGCGGGTCAGTGCATGTTTGTTAGATGTGGAATATCATCCCCTGTTGTTGAATAGAGGTGTTAATTGCTGTGTCTGAGCTAATCATGTAGAGCCGGTATAATTTTAGAGCTCTGCCATATCCTGCTAACATTGAATCCTGCTCTCATCTCTTCCCTGGTCTCTGTCTGAGTCTCATGTTGTCCTTTGGCAGACAGCAGAGGTCATCTCTAATAGCAGTGAAGCTGAGCTGAAACTGAAGCTTGGTAATGCAGCACGTTATTCACAAGCTTTTTGTTTTGCTGCAGTGCAAACACAGCATGGGAGTATAACCCAGCCTAGCTAATCTCACAGGAACATCTGATACAGTAGCATCATTTGCCTATGGAGGGAACTGCATAACGTTTCCCTCTAGATATAGGGCAGGCACACTTGTCTATTGTCTACCCTGGCAAGAACAAAGGGAAGGATTTAATCCCTTAATGAAGACCCATATGTGGACTGACACTTAAACTTGCCAAACAGCTTACTAACTCAAACTACATATATATTATCTTCACTGAAGTTTCAGAATAAATAGTAGTATTTTTCTAACAACAACTAGATAAGGATTACGGATTTAACCTGGGTAGCATTAGGACCCAGAGCAGAGGCTCATTCAGGTATGCAGTCCATGGGACTGGCCCTCCTGGAACGACAAACCAGATGAGTTAGGACATTTTTTGAACACCGCTGCAGATGATATAGTCAGATGTTTGTAAAACAGACCGATGATATATGGTGGTCTGGTGGACCTTTGGCATTTTAGATTTGTAGATTATGTATGGAATGAAAATGCAATAGCAAGTCAATGGCCAGGCTTGACTGCATAAAAAGGTTTGTGCAGTTTGACAATATGTATCATATTACAATACCCTTTTCCAAACATATTGTGTACATATAGTCCTATTGAATTACACCTATATACAATACAATAATTAAACATTAGATATTGTGGCATATTATACAGTACAGACCAAACGTTTGGACACACCTTCTCATTCAAAGAGTTTTCTTTATTTTCATATGACTATGAAAATTGTAGATTCACACAATTGTAGATTCACACTGAAGGCATCAAAACTATGAATTAACAAATGTGGAATTATATACTTAACAAAAAAGTGTGAAATAACTGAAAATCTGTCTTATATTCTAGGTTCTTTAAAGTAGACACCTTTTGCTTTGATTACTGCTTTGCACACTCTTGGCATTCTCTTGATGAGCTTTCAGAGGTAGTCGCCTGAAATGGTCTTCCAACGTTCTTGAAGGAGTTCCCAGAGATGCTTAGCACTTGTTGGCCCTTTTGCCTTCACTCTGTGGTCCAGCTCACCCCAAACCATCTTGATTGGGTTCAGGTCCGTTGACTGTGGAGGCCAGGTCATATGGTGCAGCACCCCATCACTCTCCTTCTTGGTCAAATAGCCCTTACACAGCCCTGTTTGGGGTCTTTGTCCTGTTGAAAAATAAATGATGGTCGAACTAAACACAAAACGGATGGAATAGTTTGCTGCTGCAAGATGCTGTGGTAGCCTTGCTGGTTCAGTATGCCTTCAATTTTGAATAAATCCCCAACAGTGTCACCAGCAAAGCCTCCCCACACCATTACACCTCCTCCTCCATTTTTCACAGTGGGAACCAGGCATGTAGAGTCCATCCGCTCACCTTTTCTGCGTCGCACAGAGACACGGTGGTTGGAACCAAAGATCTCAAATTTGGACTCATCAGACCAAAGCACAGATTTCCACTGGTCTAATGTCCATTCCTTCTGTTCTTTAGCCCAAACAAGTCTCTTCTGCTTGTTGCCTGTCCTTAGCAGTGGTTTCCTAGCAGCTATTTTACCCTGAAGGCCTGATGCACACAGTCTCCTCTTAACAGTTGTTCTACAGATGTGTCTGCTGCTAGAACTCTGTGTGGCATTGATCTGGTCTCTAATCTGAGCAGCTGTTAACCTGTGATTTCTGAGGCTGGTGACTCGGATGAACTTAACCTCCGCAGCAGAGGTGACTCTTGGTCTTCCTTTCCTGGGGCGGTCCTCATGTGAGCCAGGTTCTTTGTAGCGCTTACAACTTGCGACTGCACTTGGGGACACTTTCAAAGTTTTCCCAATTTTTCGGACTGACTGACCTTCATTTCTTAAAGTAATGATGGCCACTCGTTTTTCTTTACTTAGCTGCTTTTTTCTTGCCATAATACAAATTCTAACAGTCTATTCAGTAGAACTATCAGCTGGGTATCCACCTGACTTCTGCACAACCCAATTGATGGTCCCAACCCCATTATATAAAATTCCACATGTGTTAATTCATAGTTTTGATGTCTTCAGTGAAAATCTACAATTTTCATAGTCATGAAAATAAAGAAAACTCTTCGAATGAGAAGGTGTGTCCAAACTTTTGGTCTGTACTGTATATTAGAAAAGCTCTTTTAAATAATAAAGTTAAGCCAAATTTACCAAATATCACATTTGTAGGAATAGCTCATGTTAAGCAAACAGTAACACCAAAGCAATGCTAAATCAACCCTCTTTCTTGCGGGATCTCTCGTTTCTCTATCAAAAGTTGAGTTTAAATAATGAAGAGGTGATTCAAAATAAACACTCAGGTATGTCATGCGTGAATATCAGTAACCATAAGCAATGGCATGGCTCTCGTTCATTAAATTACTTAAATGGTCCTGATTTACCTGGCATACAGACTCTACTGGACTTTCTGCTGACAGTTTTTTAAAATGCAATATAATTGAATTTGATAGGAGCCATCAAACCCCTGTCTATTCTGTTCTAAACTTAAAGTTGTCTTGGGCCCAAAGACCTTGCAGAACTCAAGGCATCTAGTACACAAGTAATACAGCGTATGAAAATATTTCAAACAAAAAGCTGCCAGTTTGTAGAGAACTGTGTAGCCCATTTTGTAGGCAAACTGTTTACCTACTATATTAAATAACATACATCTACCAGAGAGATAAATCATTAACTTTACCAAAGTATATACAGTATCATTACTAATGCTAACTGCATACAATAACTAATGTAAAACCTGTATTTTTACTAAATGCTGATATTTGAATAGTAAAATGATGTTTGAATAGTAAAATGAGTTAAAATGCCCATTCCTACTTTTAGCAGGCATGCCTATTTTTTTATTTCCGTGTACACGGTTCCCTTCTGTGCCTAAAAGCCCAGCTAATCAGAGGCAGAGCAACTGTTTGTACTCACTGATTTGCTCATAGCACTCTAAAGTAATTTTCCTGCAGACTAATTCTAATATGGCTATTCATTTGGCTGGCTCTGATTCCCCCTAAGGTGTAGGGATTGATTCCACAAGAGGTCAAGCTTGTTAAGGACTTCAGAGTTTGTGTAGGTGCTAAGCTAAATGCAAGCTTGTACTTCAGACAGGAAGCCAGTGAGCTAGCCTCTGTATTGAGTTCTGAAGCACAAACTCCATGTTTTCATGTACAACGGGTAATCTGTGAATTCTGCAGAGACCAGTTGAGGGCCATTGTTGGTAAATATTGTCTTTAGAAAGCAATGCAGAAAAGTCAGAGTCATTTAGAGTGCAGGTCTCAAGCGGCCACCAGAAGGTGTTGGTAATTGGGCACACAATGGAGTGCCCCACAGATATCCAGATATCCTATGCTTTTTAGGCTAAGAATGACATCTTCTTGAAACAGTCCAGACATATTTGTCAGGAATCACTACCTTTTTAACTGTTCTGAGGTCCACGCAGACATGCAAAGCACTTTCGTCTTAGTAAGCACCAGGTTTGAGATCCATGGAAAGGCTTGGCATGGAACATGCTGGCTTCTAGCAGCTGCCCTCCACTCAACCATGACCCCATCATAGAGAGTCAATGGAGTGTGGCAAAGTGGTTGAATGACTGGAGTAACAAATAGGTCAAGGAGAGGCCGGTGGGCAGGCCAGCCTCTCAGACACCACAGGTCGTTTTTGTTGCCAAAATGTGGCAACAGTAATTATTGCAGAACCCCTGTGACCAGGAGAAAGAAACCCCAGAGCATAAGGACCTCCTTACACCAAAAATTCAGTAAAGACACATTGCCTGAATCCAACAGTAATATGTTTAAGGGGTATGAGCATCATTGAGATATACTGTTTACGACTTGAATGCCTCTAGTTCATGTTATGGATCATTGTGGAAGGAGTGGCCACCTGACTCAGCTGGAGCTGAGCAAAATGGTTCAACTTGCTGCAGCTTGTCTGTCCATCCGTTGAACAAGACAGAGCCCTTGTAGTGTGAGACCTTGATGCGCATTTGCTGCACGGCTACTGTGAACATGTACTGTCTGTGTTCAGTGTGATGGTCAATACTTACAAGAGCTCGTCATTTTCCAATACCAGTTCCTTCCAAACATTTTGTGCTGTCGTTGTGCTTCACTAGCTGGTCGTGTATTGTCTGATCCATACCTCTATAAATTAGCCAGCCTATGTTAGCAACACATTGGCTCACGGACATACCAAGCAGCTGGTGGCATTGCCTCTATATGAAGTGTCCTAAGAGCAGCAAAGTGTTTTTTTAGAAGATCTACAGCATTGTAGTATGTGATGCAAGTAGTGTTTCTGAGCACATGGTGTCCCTCTGTGCCCAGGCAGTGTCACAGTAGTGCTGCTTTACGAGCAGTGTTCTCATACACATTTTGAAGCTGTAACCAATAGAAGGCTTGCCAGGCAGAGTGAGAGATGGTTCATGTAAAGAATTTCCATCTATCCTTGTCACCAAAATCATATGTTGTTAACAAGCACTAAAAGATACGGTGTTCACATTAATGTTAGCTCCAACTTTTACTACTCAGTGCAGGGCAAATCCCAGACACCAGTCAACACAGGTTGCATTATCAAAATAAGTAAAGAAATATGGGGAAACAAAACATGCAAAAGAGTAGAATTCACTGTAGGACAATCTTTAGAAGGCTGTATGACACCTACAAGAGCCCTTCATGACAACTGCCATCAACATTTATAAACATTTGCATGCATTGATTCCAGTAAGTGTCAACTGACACAAACTTTACTTTCAGTGGGGTGATGTAGATTCAGCGTATGTTATGGTGACCTAATGCTAAAAATATGGCAAAGCTTGCAATGTCATGCACGGAAGTGAGCATTTTCTGTGCATATATAAAGCTTAAGCTATGTCACATCATTAGCACTATGTTACTGTGGTATGCACTTAAAGTGAGTTGTATAAAATGTACTATGTCATTTTAAGGCAAAAATCCAGATGTAAGTGTTATGACAACACTGACACTGACAAAAAGCAGCCTTTATGATAGATAATGCTCGTTGGAATAGGAGTTTATTATTGTTCATATATTTGTGTATCAGTTTTCATGAATTGCTTATGTGGGCATCATGAACACTGCACCACTGTAATGTTCCCCAAAAAACTGAGCAGTCTGGAAATATAAGTTAGAAGTTAGTAAGGTAACCTTTACGAATGCAAGGAACAGAGAAATTGTAGTTGTGTTTGTGTGCAGGTTGGAAATAGCAGATCACCTCTGCCCTGATGCAAAAACTGAGACAGGAAGATACAGGCTAATATCAGCTCTTGACTTAATTGGAGGAGACTAGATGAAGCTGTGTAAGTGGTGAGGAGAAAGATACAGGAAAGCGGCTATAACTGAAAGAGAGGCAGGTAAAGCATTACTGAGAAGGAAAGACAGATGATATTAGATAAGCCGTTCACCAGTTCTGTCTCACACCATCTGCAAAACACATTCACACCTGATTTTATCCGAGTGCTCACAGGTAAATGCACACTTCCTTAATTCCGCTGAGTCATACCAGTCGCTGTGTGGCCCTGCTTTTCTCCATGTTCTCCTCCATCTACTGCCTTTGTCTGATCTAAGATATACCTACAAATGTAGGCAAACACAGGGTAGAAACTAACATAGTGTGACATGTAATTAACAAACATGCTAAAATAGAGTGAATCATTTTGTAAAGCCTGAAAATATTGAGCCACCTATTTTCCACAGTTGTTGAGCCACATATGTTGTGTCATACATCGCTATGTGACATCATACGTCTTTACATATTGTTGTCACACACATAGGCTTAAAAAGACATGCAAATTTAGTATTATACTGATGAATATATAATGACAATAATAGATAATAGATAAACACTTCCTATGAATCTATTATTCAAGACACTTTATAAATGCATTTATAACGTATTATATTCTATATCGCCATATAATACAAGGTTTAAGTGTATATAATTGCTCTGAAGTAGTAATAATTTTATGCATTCATAAAATGATATGACCTCATAAAGTCAGGTTCCATAACAGATTATAATACAAACCGGATTCCAAAAAAGTTGGGACACTAAACAAATTGTGAATAAAAACTGAATGCAATGATGTGAAGTTGCCAACATCTAATATTTTATTCAGAATAGAACATAAATCACAGATCAAAAGTTTAAACTGAGAGAATGTATCATTTTAAGGGAAAAATATGTTGTTTCAAAATTTCATGGCGTCAACAAATGGGACAAGGCCATTTTTACCACTGTGTGGCATCCCCCCTTCTTCTTACAACACTCAACAGACGTCTGGGGACAGAGGAGACCAGTTTCTCAAGTTTAGAAATAGGAATGCTCTCCCATTCATTTTTAATACAGGCCTCTAACTATCCAATCGTCTTGGGCCTTCTTTGTCACACCTTCCTCTTTATGATGCGCCAAATGTTCTCTATAGGTGAAAGATCTGGACTGCAGGCTGGCCATTTCAGTACCCGGACCCTTCTCCTACGTAGCCATGATGTTGTGATTGCTGCAGAACGTGGTCATTATCTTGTTGAAGAATGCAGGTCTTTCCTGAAAGAGATGTCGTGTAGATGGAGCATATGTTGTTCTAGAACCTGAACATAGTTCTCTGCATTAATGGTGCCTTCCCAGACATGCAAGCTGCCCATGCCACAAGCACTCATGCAACCCCATACCATCAGTGATGCAGGCTTCAGAGCGTTGATAACAACTTGGGTTATCCTTGTCCTCTCTGGTCCGGATGACATGGCGTCCCAGTGTTCCATAAAGAACTTCAAATCGTGACTCATCTGACCACAGAACAGTCTTCCATTTTGCCACACTCTATTTTAAAAGACCCCTGGCCCAGTGCAAACGTCTGAGCTTGTGGAGCTTGCTTAGAAATGGCTTCCTCTTTGTACTGTAGAGTTTCAGCTGGCACCTGCGGATGGCAAGGTGGATTGTGTTCACTGACAATGCTTTCTGGAAGTATTCCGGAGCCCATTCTGTTATTTCCTTGACAGTGGCGTTCCTGTTTGAGGTGCAGTGATGTTTAAGGGCCCGGAGATCACGAGCATCCAGTAGAGTTTTACGGCCTTGACCCTTACGCACAGTGATTGTTCTAGATTCTCTGAATTTTTTGATGATGTCATGCACGGTTGATGATGATCACTTAAAAGTCTTTGCTGTTTTATGCCGGGTAACACCATTCTGGTATCTTTCTGCACAACAATGGTGGAATTGGTGATCCTCTTACCATCTTGGCTTCAGAGAGACACTGACACTCTGAGAAGCTCTTTTTAAACCCAATCATGTTGTCAATTGACCTAATTAGTGTTAATTGGTCTTCCAGCTGTTCGTTATATGCTCAATTTTCTTCTTCCAGCCACTTATTGCTACTTGTCCCAACTTTTTGGGGATTTGTTGACGCCATGAAATTTTGAAACAACATATTTTTCCCTTAAAATGATACATTCTCTCAGTTTAAACTTTTGATCTGTGATTTGTGTTCTATTCTGAATAAAATATTAGATGTTGGCACCTCCACATCATTCCGGTTTGTATACATTCAGTAACCGATTAGGTAAAAATAAGTTGCTCTGGCAAATTCACACTGCATATAAAATGTGTTATTATTTTCTTAAATATTACAAAATAAGCTAAGGCTTATGGTAGCCACTGTTATACAGGAAACATACCAGAAACCTTTTGCAGTGCATCATCATGTTTATGTTCACAGAGTAGATATTATAATACATTATGAAACCTCACATCATAAAGTCATATGAGCTTGCTTTATTAAGTGTTATGCATTTAATTATATCTACCTATAATCAATTAAACAGACTTATACCAAACATTATAAGGTATTGTGTATGCTGTACATTGCCTTATAGATGCATTTATATAGCATTGTAAATACAGGATTCATAGTGTTGCAGATATTTCACATGATAAGTTTTGCTTGAGTTGTCCTTTGATAATCTTTTAACACATACGTAAACATTAAATTCTTCCACTCATTATATATTGCGTGTAGTTATACTTTTCAGACAGAAATGTCTCTTAATCCCCAGATCTTACCTAGTGCAGCTTTTAATAGGTTCCAGCAGAAAATTGTTTTAGTTCAAATTTTGTATTCCCATTTTAACATCACCTGTGAATTTTAGCAATGGAAAAAAAGTACATTTTAAATGTAACATTTGTCATAAGTTATACACACAGTGTGTGTGTGTGTGTGTGTGTGTGTGTGTGTGTGTGGTATTTGAATCACTGTGGTATTTGAATCACTGATTTTAGCACCATTTTGAAGCATGTTAAAAGCTCAGAGTGAGAGAAATCCAAATTCAAAACAAATGTTAATGTGCCCTCAAAGGCACAACAGTGGTCTTAAGGTCCAGGTGTCTACGTTAAATAAATTTATCCCAGGGAAAGGTGTGTATTCGTCCTTTTTTTCAAAATAGAAAATAAAATAAAGAGCCTCAAGGCAAGACAGGGTGTGTGGAGTCAATGTAACCCAAAATGATAGCTGCAGTTAGGTTGTATTAAGTGCAGTTATAATGTATATCTGAAAGTATTTGCTGTTATGTATGAAATTTGTCATCTGGACCCTCTGATTGGGATATTAAGAATCAAAGGAGTTTGTGTATCTATGAATGATTTGTATATGAAATACAGAATTTTGCTTTCTCTCTAATGCAGTTTCACATCTCTGCTCAGTGTAATATCCTATGTTATGTGAGAAATAGTCAGTTTCTTAAAAGCATTGGAGAATAACCGTCCAAAGTTACCGTTATTATATCCGAACAGGTCACCTGAGCATCAGTAAGCCTCTATTTTGCAATGTGTTTCAGTTTTATTATGCTAATTTGTGTTCCTTTACCCTGTGGTCACAAACACATTAGCCATATTTGACACAGACTCTTTTAACTATTCATACTAATTTTTATGCAGATGTTTTTTTGTGGGTTTGACTTTGAAAGCCTGTCTAGTTCAGAGCTATATAGAATTAATTGTGTTCTGCATTGATTTCCTAGTCTTTTTAGCAACGGTTACCACTAGTTCCTGGGTTAAGTTGTAATACTACTTTGGCTGAATTATTCATAATCAGTAGTTACTGGAAATTAAGTATATGCTTTTATTTGCAGCAGAGAAGTGCGAGCTGCATGTGTGAAGAAAAACTTTTATTCTTCTGTTTTTAGATCAAAACAAAATGCTTTAGGTCAACAGCTTCTGCGTACGTATAACTGGTACTTGTTTGGAAGTATTTGTATTCTGAAAGCGTGGGTATACGTCGACTGTAGACATGGAGAATATACAAAAGCACTGAGAGTGTCCTCAAATGCTGCCCTCAGCTGTCTGAAGTTTTTATTTGTGCTCTGAAAATAGTGAGGGGCTTCTGAGCTGGCATTTTCTAATGGAGCTGCAATGGAGCGAGGTTGTCATTGCTGGCATTTGGGTGTGTGTGTGTGCGTGCTTGTACAACTATTGGTATAGGAGTGTGTGAGGCAGTGTGGGGCTGCTGGAGGGGACGGTCTGACATCACTAGCATTCAGACGCTAACCCTGTCTGACAACTACAGCCTCCATAGAGGCACCTGGAGGAGTTTTCTAACACACAAAATTGCACACGCAGACACGCACTCAACAAAAACCTGAGACAAAGAGATTCTACTCACAAGTTTTGTAACACAGGGTTTACATGATTCTCTAATAAAATCATGTACAGTGTGATGACTTGAAGACATGATTACACTCTGACAGCTGCTGTCTACACAGACATGTCATTTCTTCTCACACGCCTGGAAGGATTACGCGCTCTGATTGGGATATTTGGATTCGAAGGAATTTTATGTGTCTGCGTGTGCCTGTGTGTGTCAGAGGGGATGTCGAGGTCATTGAACATTATTTAGATTTTCCACAACTCCATGAATGACTAATATATTTATTATTTGACTGTAACAGCATCCTGCTCTCTCTCTAATGCAGTTTCACATCTCTGCTCTGTTTGATTTCCGACACTGAGAATTGATGAAGTATCTGGTTTCTGAATATGATTGTAGAGTGACAGTCCAGAACAGCAGAGTTAGTATCACTGTGTTCACCCTCTGTACTATTTGTATGGAGATTAATATGAACTGGGGTTATTAAGCTATAGTGAAATTAGGAGGCTATGTAAATGTTTTGAAATTGGTACCTACATCTTAATTGCTAAGAAATACACAGTGGAATGTTATGCATTTCAGATGTACAGAAACAGATGATGTTAAGTAATATATATATATATATTGCTGATATATATACACAGTACTGTGTTAAGGATTAAGCATTTGTCATATTTTATCAATTTAATATTTCTGACAAAAAACTAACAAAATGGTAAGACAAAAGTAAAAAAAACCATATGTTTTCAAAAGGGGAACTTAAAATTTTATTAATATTAAAGACACCATAACATTCCTAACAACCATGCAAGACCTGGTAGACCACCAAAACTGTCACCATTAGATAAAGCATACAGGAGAAGATCAAGCTCCATTCTTGCTTAGTCAAACACCTAAAGTACACCTACAGTATTGTTCACAATTAGAAACCACCTATAATTTCCAGTCATAATGATCTAGGAACAAGCTATTCTTAGATGTCTGGGGAGATTTAATATAATTAATAATCAATATAAAACCAATATAAAAATATTCAGAAAAAAATCCAGCTGTCAAGATACCATTACTGAAAAAAAGGAAAACGCTAAGATCCACAATCTAAACATTAACATCAGTGAACGTGTTTTGTATTACCTTAATTACAAGAATGAAACCAAATTCTAAAACTAAAGTTTTACAAATGATAAATAAAACTAAATATTTTTTGGAGAATTGAAAAGTTAGTCTCCAGAATGAATGGAAGCTGTAATACAGGCAAGTGTGGACACTTCAAAGAGGCATTTGATCGTATATTTAGTTGATGAGGTTCTTTGTAATCGACTGTTATCTACAAGTTTTAATGGAAATAAATTTAAAAGCTGCTGGTTTCACATTTTAAACCATATACCATGAAAGACTATAGTATCGTAAATATCAAGATGCTGTTAATTTTCTTATTGGTCATTTTGGGTCATTCATCTTTCCTTTTGAGATCAAACACTTGTAAGTAGTTCCAAAATCATCTTTTGGAGTATGGAAAAGAGGCAGATTGTCATGATTGTATGATGTTTTGTTCAGTATTTAGTCCAGGACCCATGGAATGAAGTTCTCTCACTATAGAGAATAGATCTTCTCACAGGACACCTGATCACATGCTCACTGAATAAACAATCACAACCGCTAACGTCTGTTTATGTTGGAGTAGCTCCTCCACTATTGTATGATGATGATACAGCAGGATATGTGTGAATACTATCAGCTCTCCAGAGCTGTTCTGTAGCAGCAGTCATGATCTTTCAGCTTCAGAGCTGGATTAATCTTGTCTTCAGCACATATTGTAAAATCTCTCATCACAGACTTCCTTAATCCAGCTGGCTCTCCTAGGTTGGGATTCAGAACTAAGCTTAACAGCGCTGTATCCAGAAAATCCCATCTGTTGTTTATTATCTTTCTCACCAAGTGTCAGTAGTTCCAGCAGAGAAGAGCTTTACAGGGATTTAAGAATCAGCCGAGAGACTCAAAATAAACTGGTTCCATTTTAAGCCTTTGACATAAATAATAAGTTGATGCGGTACAGTTCAAGCTATACAATATTAAAGAGATAATGAGGGACAGTTACTGTACAACCAAGCCAGTGGGAAGCTGCAGCAGTCCAGGCTCCAAATGACCAATACATGTATAAATATAAAACTTCAGGAACCTCTGTTGTTCATACTGTACCAGTGATATAAATTGAAGTATAAAGGATTTGGGCAAAGACAGAAAACATATCTGAGGCTGGATTTCTAAAAGTTTCCTTAAGAAAAACCTGAAAAGGTTCTTTGGAAGTTCATGAGAATATTCTGACATGCTTACAGCTTACATTTATGTTATTTGGCAGACGCCTGAGAGACTTACAGTTTACATTAACATAGGCAGGCGAAGTCATGACTGAAGACTCTTATTGGTGTAGTGTAAGGTAGTTACCCAGGTGGGGAATCCCAGTGTACAGCATGGTGTGAGCCCCCTACACTATACCAACCACTTACCAAATCCAGATGCAAAAGAATCTCAGTGAAATCTTGGTTATTTTCAGGATTTAAGCTTTACAGCTCATTAATTAAATTTTTTTCATTTGATTTTTTTCACTTTTCTTGCAGAAGTATATGATCAGGGAGGCTAAGGGGACCTGCCCTATCTTTTAAAGGCCTTTGTACTTCTCTTTTGCAGACAATGTGTCATATTAGTCTATATATAAATTTAGAGACTTAGCTTTTCAACCCTTACAGCCTAGGCAAGTGTAAGGCTCTCGTAAACTTTAGAAAATATTTAAGAACATTTTATAAGGAGAAAACTTGTTCTTAGAATTTCTTTCACACTTATGAGAAGATTTTCTTTCGTAAGACACTTTTGTAAATCCGGCCCCCGATCATCCAAAACCACTGCAAGGTTCTTGGAGACACATGAAGGTTGAACAATGTGAGTGTCAGTGATAGGACTGAGTTTCATGTGAAAAGATGGCAGAAAGGCAGGCTCATATTTTCTGTAATACATGAGAAGCAGATAGAGGAAAGACAGATATCATCAGCATAGCAATGGCAGGGAAAGCAATATTGAACTGATTTAGTATTCATAGAGAATTTGAGTGGACCAAGAATTGACTCCTGAGGAACACTAGTCGTTTTTAAACCTCAACCTATTCCTAGCTACTGTGGACAATCGACCTTGAAGATATGATGAGAGAGATGAGAGAGGAGACTTCCTGATGACCACTTTGTAAAATGTGAAATCTGGTGAGTCACAGTGTCGAATGTTGAACACAGATCAAACTAGGTGAAGAAAGAATGCAGAAAACTATTTTCCGGATCTGGAGAGCTCCACTGTCATGTAACATTTTGAGGTGTTTAAACCTCCACCTACTCCAGGCTTCTGGCGACAGTCAGCTTTGAAGATATGATAAGAGATACGAGAGAGGACAATTACTGAGGTCCCTTTTGTGAAATGTAGAATGTGGTGATTCACAGTATTAGATGTTAAAGACAGATCGAACTAGTTAAAAAAAAAGAATGCAGGAAACTAGTTTCCAGATATGTGTAGAGCTTTGCTGACTAGACTAGTGGGTGTCCAAGAAATCATTTTCCTATAAATAGGTAATTAAGGGTAGAATCAGAGACAGAGAGAATAATTTATGTGAGTTAGAAAAGCTTGTTTTAATCTTTTAGTGGTGTTTGCTGCAGTAAGGAGAGAAGAAAGTGAGGTAAACAGCACTTGATACTTTACCAGCTCTGTTAGCGAGTTGCGTTTCCCTCATTGTCCCCCAGCTCTGCATAATATTGTTCAGTTGGATTGAAGAGCTTCTGACAGCCAGGAAGTAGGATGTAAAGTTGGTGACAGTTTTGAGGCTGAGCCCATCTAGAGATGCTGAGAAAGTTGAGCTGAGGTCAGCAACAGCAGATTCTGCTCGCAGTTCTGACAGTAAGTGCACGGTGGACAAGGTACTCTGGAGAGGCATGGAGGGGGTTTTAATGTTCTAAGCAGCTGAAGTCACTGAAGGAACCTGGATAATACAATAACTGCATGAAATCAGATGTAGAAAGTGAATTAGTAGACTTTTTCTTCTGCCTAGTCAGAGGCCCTTAATGCATGGATGTATGAGTAGTCTTCTGAAAGTGGTGGTGTTCTTTGGGTAGAAGTTCCACAATCCAAGTACCTGTTTTACGACTGTACACATGAAAAGGTGGAGGAAGACTGAAATGTCATTGACGTGTGGACCTGTAAGCATATGAATTGAGGGCAGAGAACAGCTAAAACCATGGAGATGGAGGTGGAAGATGATGTCAGCATAGGTTCGAAGGTACTGACTAGCAGACTGTTATGCCTTTCTTTCTATTGTTTCTCATTCTCATTGTTTTTTCAATGAACTAAGTGTGCTGTGAATTGATGAGTAGTACATTGATCTTTTTTATAACTGTATATATTTTTTAAACTGTATAAAAGCTCTCATTTTACACATTTAGTCAAATATGTCAAGCTACTAAGCTAGACTTTGTACCACTTTAAAATAAAGCTAGCTTTATAAAAAGTTTATGAATAGTTTACAATTAGTTTATTAGTGCTCATTATGATTAAATAAACACTTTAAAAGGTATTAATAAGCAGTCATAACACATTAATAAGAAAGGCCAAAGTAAGCTTTTCTATTCAATGATTATAAAAGTATAGAAGCTGACAGATTTCATGCTTACTGATGAAAAAGACAAAGTAATATCAGTAAACATCAAAATATGTGTTAACAGTATAAAAAATTGTGAGTTTACTGTTATTCAAACAACAGGTCACAGCTGCCTTACTTATATATGTGTTGTAACAGCTTATTAATGAGTTTAAGGTGTTTATGATCTAATTGGTCACCATTCATGAAGCCTCATATGGGTGGTCTTATGAAGTGATAAACTGTAGTCAATCATATTTTGTCTTTGCTAATAACAACAAACTAATTAAGAAAAAACCTGAACTGTAATGAAGTTTGGTTAAATTAGCCAGTAAGCTGTACTGTTTACTTTTACCTGGGCTGACGAGGTTCACGCCAGATTCCTGCTGACTTTGATTTATAGGGTAAGCGTTTTTTACGCCGAAGTGTTTGTTTATACGTTTGCGCCCCAATTTAAGCAGCTCACTGAAAACATGTCAGCGTCTTCGGCGTCAGAATTTGCTTTGTGGGGTTTGTTTATATTTTAAAGCGAGAGAAGCAACCCAGGGCAGATTAACCAAACACAGATCACATCCAGAAAGAAATCCATCCCTTTTGATCTCAGAGAGTTTGAGGAAAGAAAAAAAAAACGTGTGCGCATCTTTAATGTTGGAGCTCTGTAGTGTTACAGCCTGTAGTAGATTGTTGTGTTGGGAGAGAGAGAGAGAGACGGAGAGCAGGAGTGGGAGCGAGGGAAAGCAAGAGGGAGGAGAGAGAGTCGTAGTGAGGCAGGCTATGTGTGTGTGTGTGTGTGTGTGTGTGCATGTGCGTGCGTATGGGGAGCGGCCAATTCCTCACACTCTGCAGACACTGAGCATCTCGCTAAACTGAGCCACTCGCATCCTCTTCTCTCCCTCACCCTTCCCTCTCATTCATTCTCTCTCTCTCTCTCTTCCCACTCCAACTCCTTTCCTTTGTCTCTCTCTCTCTTTCTCTCTCTCTGATACACTCACACACTCCACTCAGCTTATACCAAGCTGCTCCAGCCTTTGTTCTTTGTTGCACTCCTCATCTCCGCACGAGGGTGCGTGTTTGAGAACGAGAGATCTGCTGAAGTGTGAGATTGAAAGGTGAGTTGGGTCTTCAGGGTCACGGCTGTGTGTTGATCTGCACTCGGAGAGGTAGGTTTGTGCTGTGTTCTTGGCTCGCTCTGATTTCCTTGTGCCTGTCTGTGTGTGCTGTAACTAATCACCACCCCCCCTTCCCGTCATGTGGGAGATAGCTGTACTGTATAGCTGTAGCGTGGTACAGTTCCACGTTGACCTCTCCTCCTGCACGGGTTTGCTCGAGATTAGATCTCTGTATGAACGATCCATTTTTAGACTGATTCCTTCAGTTAAAACTTGGAGTGGTGCCTTATTTTGGTGTGGTCTGGATTAAAGATTTGTAGTCCGGATTAAAGATTAAAGCTTGTTTCGCATAAATTACTAATACAGACCAGCCAAAATGAAGAAATACATATTTTGTCATGGATTTTTGTTGTTGTTGTTGTTGCTGCACATCTGAGCGGTGCTACAGAAGAGCCTCGTTTGGTTACTTTGAGAACTTTAAGAAACAGACGTGTGGGTTTGAAGAACCTTTTAGATGTTTGAAGAACCATTACATCATCTGAATGTTCTGCTCTTTTCCAGATAAAGGTGCTCTAAATGGATCTTTGGGCAACAGCGTAGAAGAGCCTTGTTCTTAAAAACTTAGGGGGTAATTAGGAGATGTGTTGGAGGTGGCTCTATATATAAGGCTTCTACATGAGATGAGCATGTAGGACCTTTTTTAAAGTTTCCATTATATGAAGGTTCCTCACATGGGTTCGTCTATGGCATTACTCAAATAGCTCTTGGCCTTTTTTACAGTATATGTACAAGTGTATGAAATCTTTCCAGAACATTTACTTCATTTGAGGTTTCTTTATGCTTTGAAGAAGTTCTTCACACACCTATTTTGCAAAAGCAAGTTCTCTAAAGAATTTTTTAGGAGTGTTCTAGCTGTCATAATAAAACATTGCATCTTTAAGGATGATGAGCTTTACTGTACTGTAGGTTAATGTAAAGAGGTTCTATTCCAGGTACATTTTGAAGGTGTCTGTTGTTAGTCTGTCAGTAAGTTCCTGAAGTTCTTTCTCTACTGAAGTGTGTTGGCTTCATCTTTCTTTTTGTTGGAACAGAGTGCGGCTACCTCCGTGTTGTTTCGTGTGAGAGGGAAAGAGAAAAGACAGTGTAAAGGACACTGTTTGTGCATGTATATTAATGTTTTTGTGTGCAGTTGTGGTAGTACATGTATGTATACATAGAAGATAATGAGTGTTTCATGCAGGCATGTGGGTGACAATGAGACAGTCAGTGAGTGCGGATGCAGCCCTTTACCAGAGAGCAAAGAAGAACTGCCCATGTCATTCTGAGTCAGCTTTCTGTTGAACTCAGGAACTAATCAGCTTGGTGCACCTACTCAAACGCAGCTTCCATCCAAAATAGCTTTCCTGTCTGTTTATGACATTCAGACATCCCATGCTTTTCGTTTTATGTTTTATATTTGCTTTTATGTACCGATCACAATTTGTTTTTACAGCCACTTTATAACCTCTCTTTATCTTTTCAGCAGACTGATAGGGAGACTGATATTTGTAAATATGAAGCAATTATATGTAAAGTTCGTGCATCTCTGGTTGAATGACATGGTTTTGATTATTATTTTTTTTAAATAAGTGAATACATTCTGTTCAGGGAATACACTGGTGCAGAAATTAGATGTATTGTAATCAGTGGTATTATTTTGGGGTTATACATATGACTGTGTATATGGTTTTAAAACAACTATAAGTAAGTGATTCTTGTTCTAATTGGCTTTGTTCTAGTATTCCTTAATAAAAAAGCAGGGAAGACTGAAACACCACTTCAGTGTGAATGAGTTTGAGTGGGGCTGTTGATTGTAGAAACTGATATATGTAAATATGTTTTGTGACATATAGACAGAAACAATTTTAAAACATGCTGTTCTTGCAACTTCGTTTTCATATGCTGTGTGTATTGGGGAGCTTATATAAGTTTTGAAGCTTAAGCAAGTTTAGACACTATATTAAACCTATATTTAAAGTTCTGTTTTTAATGCTATGGGCTCTTTATTTCTTTCATACATTTACTTTTCTCTATGAAGAATCACTTGATGAAGCGACTGTATTGTATTAGATTTAATGTGTGTAATATATGTACAATAATGTAAATTATGTACAATTATTCACTTTTCGCTGTTATATATATATATATATATATATATATCTCAAAATGAAAGACAAAACCAAACCTTTAAAAATATTTTAAGTTACACTAAGATACTTTCTCCTTCTCTCATAAAGCTGTCATTTTTAAGATGCCAGTTTTCTTATGACAGCATTGACGCCATTGCCCTTTGTGTTCCGGTGATTATGGATTGTCTTGAGCAGCGGTCAGCTCTCTGCTCACCTGGGGCTGTATTTGGCTAATAATCTGGATGGATATGACCTTCAGTTTGGGTATCTGCTGCAGGCTTGTCCTTGCTGTTAACTGTCATTGTGCTCTGAAGGTCAGCAGTATGAAGCACTGAGGCAGGGAGTCTCTGTATGACTCTACTGCACTGCACATCACTCAGATACACTCAGAGAAGCTCTCAAACTGTGGCTCATGAGTTTCAGGCTTGTCAACCAGGGCTAATTATAACGCGCCATATGTCTTAGTCTTTAGATCAGCACTCTTACTATCGATTGACATTTTTTTTTTACACTTACACTTACATTTTAGTTTGGAATCACTGTTTTCTCTGAAATAAAACCAATTTTCTTGTTAAAGTTCTTATAATGTATATATATTTATATATATTTATCTAGTACTGTTGAAAAAAGTCTTACAGCACAGGCCACTGCTTGATTAAAGGTAGCAAATAAACAGTAATTGTGCAGTAAATGTGCAGAAGTGTGTTTTTACTTAGAAAATCAACAAAACATGCAACATAACTAAGGGCGCCCCAAAACATTGGTACACAGCTGCACATACAGGGTTGACCAGGACTGTCACAACCGCAGTGGTGGGGGTATGCCGATCTGGTTACAGATCAGGATACAGTGGGCAAGCTTATCAAAGAACATTAAACCCACTCACATTTCTTACATCAGCCGCCGTAAGGTAGACTTTTAACTGTCAGCTGCAGCTTCCCTCTGTGTTTAATTAATGCACATACTGTACACAGTGTTGTGTGCTGAAATGTTTGGTGTAGACAAATAGGTATCAACACTTTTTTCTTTATTTGTTTTCTCTGAATTTTAGAAAATAAACAGAAATACTTATACTCTCCACTTCTTCACACAATCTTACAAGTCCTATTGAAGGCTGTTACATTGTGACATAATTATCAAACCTAATCATTGTGTGAATGTGTGAGTAAGCAGTCTGTTTCTTCACTGTTGCTGTTAGTAGAAGACAAGTATGGATATATTATAGAAAGTTTGCATTGTACTGAACAAGTAACCACACAGATGCAGAGGCTGAGACAAAAAGTGTTAAACCTATGTAAGGGTTATTGTCTAAGGTATTACTGAGTAAAGAAATAAGAGTTAGCAATAATCTGTGATTCTGAAATTTGTAATGGTAGTGTATGTGACAAAGCTGAATCAGTGTGACAGGTTTAGCTCATCTACTGTAGATCCAGTTATCTAAGTCATATGCAAATATTTGAACACCCTTCTTCAAATTATGCTTTACATTTGCATATATTCACCTCTGTAGTCTAGCCCCACTCATTCACAATGTTATAAGGATATTAGCCTGGCTTCCTTTTTAAATTAGGCACAAATAAGAATATAGAGCTATTAAAGTGGCAAAAAACGTATGTGAACCCTTTGAAATGACCTGGTTTTCTGCATGAATTGCTCGTAAAATGTATCTGATCTACATCTAATCCCAATTATAGACAAACACAATGTGCTTAACCTAATGCCACACAAACAATTATAATATTTCATGTCTGTATTGGACACATCTATTAAACATTTACAGTGCTGGTGGAAAAAGTAAGTGAACCCTTGAACCTCCTTTGGCAGCAATAACCTCCAACAAGCGTTTCCGGTAGCTGCTGGTTAGACCTGCACAATGTTCAGGAGAAATTACAGAGCTGCTTCAGCCTAGCCGTATTCTTAGGACGTCTGGTGTGAACAGCTCTCTTGAGGTCATTCAGCATTTCTATTGGATTCAGGTCTGGACTTAGACTGGGCCACTCCAAATAGCAGATTTTCTTTTTTTGAAGCCATTCTGTAGTAGATTTACGTTTATGTTTAGGGTCATGGTCCCGCTGCATTACCCAACTTCTACTGAGCTTCAGCTGGCAGGCAACCACCCTGACATTATTCTGTAGGATACCTTGATAAACATGAGAATTCATTTACCTCTCAATGATGGTAAGCAGTCCAGGCCCCGAAGCAGCAAAGTAGCCCCAAATCATGATGTTCCCACCACCGTACTTCACTGTTGAGATGATGTTTTCATGTTGGTATGCTGTGTCCTTTTTACACCATATGTAGTGCAACCTTGGTTTCATCAGTCCACAAAACATTTTCTCAGTGGCGTTGTGGAGTGTCAAGGTACTCTTTGGCAAACTTCAGGCGTGCAGTGATGTTTTTTTTGAAAAGCAGCAGCTTCCTCTATGCTGTCCTGCCATCAACACCATGCCTGTTCAAAGATTTGCATATGGTAGACTCAGGGTAAACAGAGACGTTAACCAGTTCCAATGATTCTCTCAAGCCTTTAGCTGTTACTCTATGGTTCTTTGTTTACCTCTCTGAGCATTCTGCATTGTGCCTTTGGAGTCAACTTGGCAGGCGCCCACTTTTTGGTGGAGTAGCCACAGTACTAAATCATCTCCGTTTGTAGACAGTTTGTCTAACTGTGGACTGGTTAATACCTAATGTCTTGGAGGTTACTTTATAATCCTTTCCAGTTTTATGCAAATCAACAATTATTGATAGTAGGTCTTCGTAGATCTCTTTTTTGCAAGGCATGGTTCACACCAGCAGATGCTTCTTGTGAATAGCAAATTCAAAAAGTTTAAGTGTCTTTTATAAGTCAAAGTAGTTCAACACCTCGCTCCAACCTCCTTTCATTGTTTAAACTCCAGGTTTGCTAACTCTTGACTCTAATTAGCTTTTGTTGAAGTCATTAGCATATTGGTTCACTTAGGTTTTCCAACAGCACTGTGAATATTTAATGGATGTGTCCAATATAGACATGAAATATTATAACTGTTTGTTGTTCAAGCACATTGACTCTTTTTTACACTTTTTCTTGCCACTGTATATGTCTTAAAGGCACTTTAGGAAGTTGTATTCTAAAGCCTGGTCAAATTACACATCCTCTGCAACTTTTAACGTATAATTTGATTAGCTACTGAAAAAAATAAATATGCTTTATTTATTTATATGTTAAATTCAGCAAATAAACAGTAATTGTGCCTTAAAGTGTGTGTTGTACAGGTAAATATGTTGTCTGTAGAGCGTGCATTAAGTTTTCACTTTAAAAAATCAACATAAAAAACATTACTGTCTTATTGTCCTACATCTGTAGTGACTGTCCTGTATTATATTATCATCATTAGTTATTGTAACAAAGCTGTAATGAAAACCAACATAAAACAATTCTCTTTTTCTTTCTGTGTGTTTCTCTGTCTTTTTCTCTGTCTGACTGTATTCGTGAGCTAGTGTGACCTTGGGGGGTCAGGTATTAGTACAGCGCTGCTCTCAGAGCTCAGATTCAGTAGGGTCGTGTGTATTGATGTCCTGTATCGATCCTCACAGGCGCCAGATCTTTGACATGGTGCGCCTTAAAGGACACTGTGCAAGAAGAACCAGTTCTATCGCTTTAAACAAACAGTATACTTTATATATGAACATGTTAAGCAGTGTTCGGTGCTTGGAGTTGATAGGGTATTAGTGAATGTTATAAGGTTGCTTTAAGAGGTACTTGTAGATAACCAGAATGTCTGTTTCTATACATTTTCAGAGTACGGGCGCTTTGAGGCCAAAATTCATGACCTGAGAGAGCAGATGATGAACCACAGCATGAGCTCTGGATCAGGATCTCTTCGAACCAATCAGAAACGCTCCCTCTATGTCAGGTATGCACAAACACACAACATTTTATACCTTTTTAGGATGTGAAGTCCAATGTGGAGTGATATATATTAATGGTAAAAGGTTTTGGGCACTTAGACAATTACTGATTTTTGCTTGTACTAGTATCATGATATTATATAAAATACAAATTAAGCACAGCATTGGTCCTGGATTTCTTCTTAGTGTACCCAGCCATGACATGAATTGGTTAAATTTATTTCGCAGCACACCTTAATGAAGCATTTATTGAGCTAAACCTGCTATAGGATGAGAGCTATACATGGTATAGAGGTAGATTAATCCACTGACATACATATTAATCAATATGTATTGATGCTTATTTAACTAATTGTATTCTAATATCAGTTTCAGGGCAAATATTTTTTTATTTTATTTGCCCGAATAATTGATTTTTTTTATGTACTATTTTCTCAGATAGCTATGAGACTTCATAAGTGTAACCATACTAGTATAAGCCTAAACCAAAATCTAACCCTAACCTTAATCTCAGTAGCATATAAACTATAATGTAAATTGTAGGTGATCGAGTAAACAATCACATGCTCACACATAGTGACACATTTTCTTAATCATATGCACCCTCACTACTTCATTCAAGCATATAGCAGTCACTGTATATGCAGGTCACATGTCATGCATGCCTCAGTCTGCCCTTTGCAATCCAGGCAGCTGAATCAATAAACTCACATATTACACACAACAACACACTTGCAGACTGTGTCATAAAATACAGATCACTGCAGTGGTCGGTGTCTTTCTAGAAATTCTAACTTTAAAAAGTATTTAACTAGTAGGTTGCAGCAGCATAGATGAACAGACCAACAGAAATGGTCTCTGATTACTTCGAATAAAATCTTACATTAAAAGTTTTAGTGTGTTATATAGATTTTTGTGCATATAAACACCTTTTTGGAATTCCAGCCCTTTTCTTTGTTACAACATGATGTCATCTCACAACACAATCCTTATTGCCTGCCTACTAACAATTTGCCATGCTGTACATAACGCACAGAGAGCTAAAACAGTAAAAATATTCCACTTCCACCTGACTTTCAAGATCAGACTCTGGCTTAAAATGATACGGCAGAACCAGCACTATTGTAAAAACAGCCATAGTGGAAGTGGGAATGCCTCTTTGATGGTAACCAATTAGAATAGAGTGAGTGATCTTACCCATCAGAGCACACTGAACTCATCAGGAGGTGGCATTAAATAAAAAAAAGACAAGCTTCAGTGGACCGTTTCAGATATCAGACAGAGGATGAATACAGATTAGTAAAAATTCATTCAACATACATTTCTAAATATTAGAATAAGCATAATAAGTCATCTTTAAGAGGTAAATTATATGTCCTAATTCTGGAGTGAATGATGATAAAATGATTACTTTATCCAGGCTGTACTGTAATATCTAGCAAAAGTGCACCAGCTATTAGCACAAGGTTCAATCAGAGTGATAAATAGCTCTGTCAGAACTCTCACACACATACACATAACACACACACATACATACCTACAAACACACACATGCTTGTTTCTTGCATCTTTAGCCACTGTACCACTGTACCGCTGCTGTAGGTGAAAGATAAATGGGCAAAAGCTCCCTGCTGATGTATAGGGGGTAGGAGGAGAAGAGCAAGAGAGAGAAAGAGAGCTGAGCTTGGTGAAAATGGGTCCCACAGGGCCTCATTTACTTACTGAACAGCAGCGACCTGGTGTCTCTATTGCTCTGATAGCAGAACATGGCAATAGATCACCTTACAGCCGCATAGAAGGCATTTAGAGTTCCAGCTCTGTCTTCACATTCAGGATCCAGGATCGCTTCCTCAATTAGATGCAGTGGCAGCACTAGTGGCAGCCCAGTGGATTCAGGCCCACCCACTTTTATCATCACTGGCCCACCCAAAATGACAACTCAAAATTTGATATTAAAATCTTTTGAGGAAAAGAACATAAATGAAAATGGCCTTGCTAAATATGTGACATTATATTTTTTACATTCACCAAAGCCTACCAGCATACTCCCAAACAAAACCCTACAAAAACCTGCAGTTAACTCTGAACACTGAAGACATGAACGCTAGAAGTCATCAGCATATGCTATGCAGCAGTTCTGAGTTCAGCATTTTATGTGTTATGGTTGCAAGCCAGCAAAATGTTACACGCATCCTAAACAGCAGCCACTACTCATAGCTCACTGAAGCAAGCGGAAAAATATTTTGTGCCATGCATTTGTCATTTCTTGACATTGAAACTAATAAACAAGTCTATGAATGAACCTGCCAATACAGCATGTGGCTTGAATGTTAATATAATTTACTGGTACTATGTAATTACATTTGTAATTACTAGGGCTGTGTATTGGCAAGAACCTGACGATACAGTACGTATCGTAATACAGCGGTCACGATTCAATATATCGTGATATATTGCGATGCTGCAAGCAAAGCGATATATTGTGATTTTTCAAATCCTGCTATTAAAACACACCACTGTATGAACAGGTTTGCCAATGCTTACAATAGCATTGCACCCTTGTGCTGCTTGTTAATGTTGGAGTGGAGCTGAAAATGGATTACAACACTGTCATCTAGTGGTCAGAGAGTAAAAACACAACACACAATGATTCACTGTCTGCCAGGAATCTGTGTATCGATATTGTGTTTTTGAGAATTGATACAGTATCACTAAACATAATATCACGATTTTCGATATTTTCGATATTTTCTTACACCCCTAGTAATTACATAGGTGCATTTAAATAGTATTAAAAACAGCAGCAGTGCAACTTGGGTTTAACATTACCCTGTGGCTACACCAAGATTTTTTTTTACTCCTATTTTTTTAAACAGCATAGCTTCCTATCCAATGATGTAAATCTGTGTTAACCACCAGGATGGCGAGGATGGGTAGGAAAAAGTATTTCTGTGTGTATTTCTATATTCCTCTTAAACATAGAAATACACACGGACACACACAAAAGCACATTCTGTTTCTACTTGGAAGCTTGAGAGTCAATGAATATAAAGCATCTCAAAAGGTTTACTCAGTCATCTTGTGGCTCACCAAGGGATTTCAATTTAAAAGTCAATGCATCCATGATGTTCTTATGTCCTCCTCTTTATCTGTCCCACATATATACATACACAATGAGAGAAACCTAAACCACACATGATGTCATGTTCCCACAGACAGAAGCACATTGTTGAATTAGACAGTTGCTCTGAATTCTGTGTGTCGGTGCGTGTGTATGCTAACATGCTTCACTGCTAATGCACTTTGTTTATTTCAAAACATCCTTAATAGCAGCTTTTGCCTGAGCGTTTCCACATTTCCATAGCAACAGCAGTAAAGCGCCACCCTGCCTCCCTGCTTGTGTGAGATAGGCAGACAGAGCTGCACTGGAGGCTGTGTGTAATGTTGCGGCTAAGCCAGTGTTTCAGCTGCTGTCAGCAGTGACAAATCTGCCACGGTCTGCTCTGACTGAGAAGAGCACTAGGCTGTGCAGACTACTGCAACTGCATCCATCACATACACGTATATATGTGGTAATGTATATGTGGTAATTGTTGTTGCATCAGTCGCTCAATTATCTCTCCTCATATCACAGCAACAGTGTGTGGTTGGCCCCTTCCTGTCAAAGTAGGTGGTTCTTAACTGTGCTGAGTGACACAAAGAGAAAAGTAGTTGTAACTTAAAGATTCTAGTTCAATTTGAGTTATTTGTATGAAATATATATGCCAAATATATTATTTATACTAAATAAGTGTAATAATGATGCTACTTTACTAGCCGAGTACTAGTAACTGAGCATTAGTGCTTAGGTATGTCCCTGGCTGCCCTTCATAATGTTATAGATATATGGATTAAAGCGACTGGAATACAAGTGATTGCTGATGCTTGACGAAGAGGAAATTTCTTAAACTTGATTAAATATCACTAAACTACTTTTTATTTTTTTTAAAGTTTGCAAACGTTTTTTCTGGATTTTATTGGATTTGGCTCTGATGAGAACTGCACAGCATATAGTTTATTAAAGGGGACCTATTAAGCTTCTTCCTTTCCTTTAGTGTGTTGCGTAGCTTTCTGTGCATTTAAAGATCTGCAAAGTTACAAAGCTTGAAATACAAGCCAGATGTAGAAACTCTCTCCCACAGAATTCCAGCCCTATTCATTTGTTACAAAATACTGTAATCTCGTAACAATATTCTTATTGTTAGCCATGCCCACACACAACGTTACCACTTTCATGGGTAAACTGACTAATCTGAGTACACTAGGCTTATGGAGAAGCGGGGCTTAAAGGCGCAGGAGCAACAACAACATTTCAGACTGTGGGTAAATACAGATATACAATAATAATTTGTTACAAAATACCATAATCTCTTAACAATATTCTTATTGTTAGCCATGCCCACACACAACGTTACCACTTTCATGGGTAAACTGACTAATCTGAGTACACTAGGCTTATGGAGAAGCGGGGCTTAAAGGCACAGGAGCAACAACAACACTCCAGACTGTGGGTAAATACAGACATACAATATTAATTTGTTACAAAATACCATAATCTCTTAACAATATTCTTATTGTTAGCCATGCCCACACACAACGTTACCACTTTCATGGGTAAACTGACTAATCTGAGTACACTAGGCTTATGGAGAAGCGGGGCTTAAAGGCACAGGAGCAACAACAACATTTCAGACTGTGGGTAAATACAGATATACAATATGAGAAGAATAATGTGTTCTGGAACACTGAAGCATGAAATTAATTGCAGTATAATAAAATAAAATAATGAACAATGAAAATTGTTGTAATATCAGGCTTCGCTTCACTGATATCACAGAAAGCTGAAGCATACACATAAGCCACTTGATAATCACTAAATGCAGCATCTAAAAGAAAACTGAATACAAAGTCAGTACATAGTGGTCTGATCACAGTATGGTATTATGTATTTTGCAGCCATAACTCTGGCTATTTGTCTGAGTTGCTTTGCTGCACAATAAAAACCCAAACAAGCTGAAAACTAACTTCTAACCTTGTGGTTTACAAAGACCAGCTTTCATGAAGTGCATCAGATAAACAAGCTTT
Organism: Megaleporinus macrocephalus; assembly: GCA_021613375.1. Classification (NCBI taxonomy): domain Eukaryota; kingdom Metazoa; phylum Chordata; class Actinopteri; order Characiformes; family Anostomidae; genus Megaleporinus; species Megaleporinus macrocephalus. The sequence continues at coordinate 33,466,368 of CM038720.1, forward strand.
AAAAAGTTTTTATAACACCTTTCTCTTAGACGTCTCTGTTACAGGCACGCAAAAGGTCAAGAAGAGGTCTAAGAGAGAATTTTATAACACCTCCCTCTTAGACCTCTCCTTGACCCCCTGTGTGCCTGTAACAGAGACTCAACCCAAATTGTGCATGTAAATCATTTGATCGAGCTCACAGTTTTAGTTCCTTGTACACATATTCTCCTGAGACCATACATACATATACAATCAATACCATGCTCAGACATTTGCTGCTTTCTTTCAGTGTATGACCTTTCAGGGTTTAAAAAATCTAATATCAATAACCTTGAAGTTAAAAGGACAGAATTATTTATTGTGCAAACTGCAGTCTGTTATAGTAAGAAGTCTAATGGGGTTCAAATCGAAATTTAAAGACATGCTGTTTGTAAAAGGTTTTTTTAAAGTAATGCACAGTTCAGTGGAGCCTTGTGTAAAACAAAGTAATAGAATTAGCGTGCCTAAAGTTCTTCTTGTGGCTGCTGAAAACTTACTGTCTGTTGCTCCCCCTTCTACATTCTCCTATTTATAACTACACAATCAACACATTATGCTGCTTTTTACATCTAGTCTCAGACGTTTCCTTGTTTTGCTGGTGTAATTATAATTTACTAATAAACGAGCACACAAAAGATAATTTAATACCATTCATTCATGAGTGTGTTTCTTGCGAGTGTCTTGTGATGCTTGCCAGGCTGTGATTATAAATAAGAATATGTTTATAATGGCTTGCCTGGTTCAATTTAAAGGCTAAAGAAAAAAAATACAATAAAACAAATAAGTGAGTACAATCTGGATTTAATGTAATTTATTCAATTAATAAATACAAATAAATAAATTAAGTGTAAAACACTGAGACTTTTAGAAAAGTGGCTATTCTGCTCGTCTCTAATAATCAATGCTGTTGATGCATGCTTTTGATATGTAAATAAAATGATCAGATTTTAAGGTCGGAGTTTAAGGGGAAACTGCCAAACTCTTAGAATATATTACCAGCCAGACACTCATGTATACAGTTTTATGTAGCAAAACAGTCTTGCATTTTATATGCTAATTTTAATTTTTATAAAATAACTTAAGTTTGTGAGAAGGACCACGTCCAAACTCCTCCTCTCCATCGTTACACACTATATAAACCACTCCTCTGCCCGCACCGTCTCATGACGAAATTTGCACCCACTACCTCCCCAGCTCTTCCAAAATCTTACTCACTCTTCGCTTGGCAAGAGGGGGCCAGGCTTCAAAACCCATCAACCGAAGCCATGCAGAGCTTCAGCCCCAAGTTTCTCAGAGTTCCCCTTTCTAGCCCTGCCTTAGAGGTCCACACTTCACAAACCTCTCTTTATCCTTTACAATCAAACAGGCTGTTAACATTCCTGCTGTTATATGTAAATGTACAATCTGATATATGTAAATATTAAATCTCTCTTCTGACTGGTTACCCTATGTTGTGCCAGATCAAAATCAGTTTTTTGACTTTTGACTGAAACTAAAACTGAAATAGAAGCCACTAACTTGCTGTAGGTGTATGTTGTTGTGGTTTGGGTTTGGTGATATCACTATAACTTGATTTCCCTGTATGGACTGCATGGCCTGGGGAGTGAATCCTAAAAAGTCCCTTTGATTCAGGCTCTTTAAAATAATACTGAAAGACACGTATATCTGAAACGATTGTTATTATAAAGTTACTTATTCAGCCATATAGAGATTCAGATGCGTACGTGTAAATGTAGTGTTAGTGGCACTCTTGTTGCTCCTGGCTCCTGCACTGTTTTAGTCTGATGGCATTACAGTGAACCTTGTGAGCTGAGGATCTGGCAACCAAAAAAGATGATTGTAATTATGGACTTTGCAACAGAGTAAAACATATTTCAAATGAATCAACAGAGGGTCTGGCAACCCATACCATTGTTCACCCATGTTATGGGGGCTTTGTGGTTGCCATGCCAACCCTCTTATCTTTGTAAGGCAACGGGAGTAAGCATATTTCCTGAATATGTGTGTCTGTGTTCGTGTGAATGAGGCTGTAGGTGAGGTCTAAGATTAATTTATAAACAGACTTACTTGACCTTCCTCTTTAATCATGATGATGATGTGCCATTAGCAGACTTTCAACATTGTGTGTCTCTCAGACACCCTGCTCTCATCGACAGCAGTCATCTGCAGTATTAACACCATACAGTAGCAACAGATAGAGCTCAAAGTATGACAGAAAGGATAGATCCTAATTTAATTAATCCTAACATTGTCATAGATCAAAGTGAGGAAGCCATTTTCATGTATTCGCTACGTATGCAGCATTGAACTCTCATGGGGATTCTTGTTCTCCAGTGCAGACTGGGTTTGTTATACATTCATAGACATGTTAAACATTGATTCCTTTTGTTGTAAGGCCTGATATTGATCACTCAAAAACAGGGCAGCAGGAACATTTTCTGTCAAGGGAGATTAATCTTCAGTGAAAGCGAAATTACTATTGATTATTAATTGTTCTCATATTTTGGTGTGGAATGATTTTCTCAAGTGATGAGAGATCGCATCGTGTTCATTGATTAAACATCTCTGAGAAAGTTGGGTGCAGCCATACTTGTCATAGTGATAGAAACTGCATGACAGAGCATTAATCAGTATGTTTTTACTTTTAGTTTCCACAGCAGATTTTGCAGCAGTGGTGGGATAACATCTACCAGTCATATGCTTTCTAAACTCTGGTGTAACTGGGTCTGTGGCTTTCTGGTAATATCCTAAAGCAAAAATCCAATAATCCACAGGAGGCAACATTTAACAATAATTTTACCACAATGGGATGTGGTTAGGCCAAGTGCACACAGTGAAACACATGGCATTGTGTGGTTTATACATCTATGCAATGGCAACAAGGGCAGAGGCAATATAATAAAATACATACGTTTTCAGTAATCAATAGTTAATAAAAAATAATTATTAAAAATAGTAATCAGACTGTAGACTATATTTTCCAAGCAACATGTGATCAAGGATTATTTCATGAGTAGTACAATTTTACAGAACTTACAGTATTGGATTGACTTATGCAAGTCTGAGCGTGGCTCTAAATTTTTTTACATAGAACTATTTTATTATTGCAGTATATTGTCGCTGTACAATGAAAAACATGTATCTCTATTTTTGGCAATTACATTTTTCTACATCATTCCAACACAACTGCTGCCATTTACATTGTGTACAGTTTCCATGATAAATGGACCAATAGAAATGCTGCAAAATCACTTGGAAGTAATTCTAGTTTCTAGTTCCATTGACCATTGAAAATAAAGACTCTCCTGTAAAGTTCCTATTTTGGAGATATTTTTGGAGTTTTTTATTAGACAGCGAAGATATGCATTTTATCAGTTCCTCCCATGTAGTAGCACTCTCTAGTTCTACGATTATATGTTATCTGTTCATCTGTATACTTTGTAACCCCCTTTTCACCATGTTCCTCAATGCCAGGACCTCCACAGAACCACCACAGAGTAGGTATTATGTGGGGGGTGGGTCATTCTCAGCACTGCAGTGACACTGACATGATGTTGTTGTGTTTGTGTGTGTTGTGCTGGGGTGAGTGGATCAGACACAGCAGTGCTGCTGGAATTAAACACCTCAGTGTCACTGCTGAACTGAGTCCACCCACCAAAACTATCCAGCCAACAGGAAGTCCATCATAATCTGTTTCAGACTTTATATCTACAAAGTGGACTTACGGGTTAGGAGTGCCTGATAATATAGAGACAGTAGAGTGGACACAGTGTTTAAAAGTTCCAGCAGCCCTGCTCTGTCTGATCTACTTGTACCTGCACAACACACACTAACACACTACAACCATGTCAGTGCCACTGCTGTGCTGAGAAAGATCCACCACCCAAATAGGTGGACTACAGTCTGTAGGGTAAGTAGTAAAAACATAATGGACAGTAAGTGCAGAAACATGGAGGTGGTTTAAACATTATGGCTGATCAATATATGTATATATAAACATATATGGTTAATACTGCACTCTTCAAACAAGTCACAACAAACTTTCTTGGAAACGAAGCAAGACCAACCTCCTCCCTGTTTGCCTAGGCATGCATACCAGGTTTTGAAAGTCGGTGTTCTTATTTGTTCTAACAAATACTTTTTTTTAGAGTATTTGCACCATGATTCACTTCAGTTAGCCCAGATAGGACAAATGTAAACAGACCTAGAGATGTTTATTTGTATCTGTTGTATCTGTCATTGTAGATGTAAATGACGGAGGCTGTCAAAAAGCATGAATTAGTTGCTATTTTTAGAGACAGTTTCTTGCAGTGTGTGTGTGTCTATGGTTGTCAAGCCTCAATATCTGCGTCATGGACAAAATCCGGGTTGTCATGGCTGCAGAGAAAGTAGTGGTGTGTTTTTTTTTTCTTTTTCTGGGATTAGTATATTTGGGAGATGGACATGTCCACGAAAATCTCTCCTGATAGCGTCATACACAGTGTACTTCACCAAACAAACACTGAGTAATGCACTGAATTTACTTCACACAAATGTTTGCATCATTTCCCCATGAATAAATCATATTGAGTTTAAATTATTAGCAATAAATTACCTAAAAAACTAATTCGTACTGATGTGTATTATTCATGTAGACAAACAGACCAATTCACTGAGCTTCGCTTTTGTCAGTAGCAGTTTTCTCTTTCCTCTCCTGTCTCGTTTGAATAGTCAGATGGATTAAATAATCAAGCTGTGTATGTGTGTTTGTATATATGTGTGTGTTTGAAACTACTTGTATCCTCAGATACTCTGTGCAGTCTGAGCTTAATGATAACCACAGCAGAACACTTTGATGAGGAATAGAAAACGTCTGGCCTCGGGCTTCCTAATAAAACCCGTTCTTAGCAGTATCCCCTTCTTTGGCTTGTATTTGTGTGTGTGTGTTCTTGTAGTGCTATATTTGTGAGGACCTCATGTCCTTTTTGACATTTTTGTTAAAGTAAGCATATTTTGCACCAATCTCATTTTTTTGGAAAATCTAATAGAGCAGATAAATGCATGTTAAAAAAAGGATGTTGGTGCTTGCATGATTACTGGTGCTACGGCTAAACGTTGTCTGTTTAGGCTGCAGTGGGAGATTTAAAAATAGCTATCTGGCATGGATTCCTTTTTAATTAAGGAACTACCTTGTCTTTGAAAAGTGAATGGGAACTCTTACAAGGTCAGTTAATAACGTAAATATGAATAACTGTTACATACCTGCTACAATCACTTCTGGAGACTGAGGTTAAGGTTAGGTTTAGGTGTAGTATTACGTTGGATACTGAGTTTAAGTTTAGTGTTAGGTGTAGGTGTAGTATTATGTGGGATATAGAGGTTAAGGTTAGGGTTAGGTTTAAATGTAGGTGTAGTATTATTAAGCTACAGCAATTTAAAGATCACCAAAAACCTATAGACGTCCTTGCAAATATAGTAAAACAGACGTGCGTGTGTGTTTGTGTGTGCGCTGTGGCTGAGAGAATTATCTCAGCTAGTGTTTGCTGTGTTAAATCATTCTTCCACAGAACCACAGAATGTCTCAAAAATTCTGAGAAGGAAACCTGTAAATGTCACTTGAACCCAATGTGTGAAGTTCTAATTGGCAATGTCTGACACCTGAGTGCGTTTACACGCGCTCCAAAAATACCACCAGCGTCAGGTATTGGTTTTGGCCTTTACAAATTCAGCTTCCATTCAGAGCAGGTAGACTGATTCTGTATGATTCATATCCTGTATGCAGTTGGCAATTCTGCCTCAAACGTTATTGGCCGCTCTGCATCTCTGGGTTCTCCTGCTCTAAATCTGTCTGAATGAGGGTGTAAAGCTAGCATAGTAACAGCTCAGTGACTCACCAGAACCAGAAGGAGAAGAGCACGAAACTAGGTCTGGATCATACACACAAGCCCAAGTTGAATGCTGGAGGTTGGGGTTCCTTAAGGTTTTCAAACCTATCGGGAATCAAAATTGGCTTTTCATGTTTATTTAACCCTGACTTACTTAATGTCTCTGCTAGAGACTTGAGTTTTGTTGCATGTAACTCTTTCAAATTTGATGCCAGAGTGTCCACATTGGTCACAGAATAATAACAGACTCATTACTGATTAGCTTGATCTATAATAACGTGGGAGTTTGTGATACAAACTTAATAAAAGTCCACATATGTTCAGTTTGATTGGGTGGTATTTTTAACATAAGAAATAAATATGACTACCGGACTCAGTACCCACATTATTAAAGGAGAACAGCAGATTGATAGGCAGCACAGTCTGCTTTTTAGCCTCTTTATTAAAGGGTTAATTGGGCTATTGCTGTTTTTTTTTTTTTTTTTTTGTTATTGGCAGACCATCTGGTAACAGCCTGTACATCCAAATGTTTATCCAAATAAGCACACTGTTAATCTATAATTAATATGTTTCCTGATTAATTCACATTCTTATGTTTTGCAGAGGCATTGTCTTGTGTGTGATATGCTGATGATGTGTCTTGGATCTGGGGTGTCCTAATTTATTGAGACGTTTAATGGATGTGTGGGGGGGGTTGGTATTATTCCGATAATGTCAGTGGGCGTTGGGTTTCCGTGGAGATTTGACTGCAGTGTTGAGTTCCTTGTGCTGGTTCCTTCCTCTGTCTGGGTCAGAACAGAGAGACAGGCGAGATCAGAGGGAGAGAGAGAGAAAGAGAGAGAAAAAGAGAGAGAGGAAGACAGACCACCATGGGCGAGACCCCTTTGGGCCAGTATTTATAAGCCTCTCACAGCAGGAAATCAGCCACAGCTGCTAGAAGGTTCAGAGTGTGATGGAAAGTGTCATTTTTGCCAATTGCCAATCGACCTTGTCTCTCGGAAGGGGGGACTTTACTGGAGAAAGAAAGAAATCATGCATCGTAAGCTAATGTAAAAAGATTTAACGTTGTTTTGAGCCGTCTCTATTGGTTCGTTCATCATGAAGTGTTCACACACAGCGTAAAGGGCAGCTGTCATGCTCAAATCAGGTAGAAAAACAAATAAATAAAAGTAGATATCTGGTTCTGACAGTGACTATATGCACTTATGTGTATGTGTGTGGCTCGCTGTCTCCTCTGGCAGGTATCACCCAGTGTGCTTTTAGACACATTCAGCCATTACTCCCAATTTGAGTTGTCATAGCGACAGACTAGGAAGACTAGGAAGGTAGAAATAACTATCTGTGTGTGTGTGTGTGTGTGTGTGTGTGTGTGTGTGGTCTCTCTGCAGGGCTCTGTTTGACTATGAGCGGTCGAAGGACAGTGGCTTGCCTAGTCAGGGTCTCAGTTTCTGTTATGGAGACATCCTGCATGTCATTAACGCCTCCGATGACGAGTGGTGGCAGGCACGGAGAGTCACTCCAGACGGAGACAGCGAGGAGATGGGCGTCATCCCCAGCAAGAGGAGGTACACACTATCAAGAGAACACTCATTTTAAAACCACTCATTATTTTCATGCTTTGTTATTTTACATATTCTATAAACTTGTATATAAAAAAGGAATGATTAGAACTGATTAATCATAGCTTTTTGCTCATTGCTTCTTGGAAAAGGTGCTCTCACTACTCATTAGTTACTGTCTAAACCCACACCATTTCAGTACTTTCAGTACTGTTTAGAAAGAAACGTCCACAGTTAATATTGTTTTGAAGGCGTCACAGCCGGATATGCTTCACTGAAATGGTGAATGACTGATGCTAAAATTATAGACTCGCCAATAAAACTACCTCAAAATAAAATCCAAGAATAAACTACAAAGCCTACAGACATTGAAGTAAGTCAGGTCTGTAGTTGAGGCTCTCCTTTTTTGGATCTTAATCAGCAGTTTTAGATTAGTATGATTAGATTCTTTAACAAACTGTCTGATGTAGGATGTTACAGGTAGCATCCGCACAGGTAGCATCCCCAAATTATGTAAAAGTACAGACACAGATAATCTGTACAGTGATTACAAGGATTAAAACTTCAATTTGTCTTAGAACAAATTAATGATCAACACTATAACTTTTAAAGTGAATTTTTACATTTTGCAATCAAAATAAATCAAAATGCATCACATGACAGCAGTTTTGGTCATGTTATCTGAAACTATTTAAGATTGAATCACCACAAATACATTGCATTATTAATTACACATGAGAATCATCTACAACTCTGTTTAACAATCCTGACGCATCTATAATTTTGTTAAATCTTTCTAGCTTCTTACATAATATTTATCAAGCATGGAATCATTTTCTGCATGTATCTGCAAACAAGTTTGCTTAATATTAATAAAAACATTGTTCTGCTTTAGTTGTTGTTAAGATTGTGAAATTATTCTTTACTGGTCTGTTAGTCTATGAGTCTATGATTGTGCTTTCCACCACCCAACTCCAAGTACAGCTATGAATCAAACCTGTTTTTTTACCAGGTGCATCATGTATACACTCACCTAACCTCGCTCTAAATAGAACAGTACAGTGGCCAGTGCCGTAGGTCCGTTGACAGAACATTGTTTCACAAGCATTTACTAATATCAAAAGTTTTACACCCCTGAGAAAATAATTATTAAAAGGTTGAACATACGCATGTATTTGCTCAGGAAAGCACTAATATTAGAACAAATGCAAATAACATTAATGGGTTCTTTGATTTGCTCTTCACACAATGCATCAGTGGTAACTGTTTCCGGTGCATCAACATGTAACTGGATGTATTTTGTGATATATATATAGTATTTATAACTTACATTGTAATACATTGTGATTTATTGCCACAGCAAGTTTAGTCCTCAAGGGAAAATTTGGTGTTTTTAAAGTTACATAGAATTTCACTGCCCTTGACACCCATTCACCGCAATCCTTCCTGCTGTACTTAAAGCAGCTGGTTTGTTATTCTTATTTCAAAAGTTTAATTTATATTTACAATTTATACAATACAGCATTGATTCTTAGCATCTGTGTATCAATACAATTTTGCCACAATATCACAGTGCTGGTTAGTATTGATGTTTTCCCCCCACCCCTGCCAGTTGGCAGCCAGTATTGTATCTGGTCTGGTCTGGCTATATAATACACAATTAATACACAAATCTATATGATGGCTGTAATCTTGAATTACACTGAATTCTTTAAACGAATGCATAAAATATTGGCATGTAATGCCAAATAAATAGTCTGATATACATATTACAGTGTACATATCATACTGTATGCAACATTATTTACAAAATATATGCATAGTACTGCATTATATATACATGTACTGTTATATATCATGATTGCACTGCTTGAGTGAGCTCAAGAAGGCCGTAGTCTACAGATGAGTTTAAACACCCTCTTTTTCACACTCTCTCTCTCTCTCTCTTTCTGTCTCCCTCTCTCGCTCTTTCTCTTTTTCTCCCTGTTGCAGGGTGGAGAGGAAAGAGCGAGCTCGTCTGAAGACAGTCAAGTTCAACGCAAAGCCTGGCAGTATTGACTCGAAAGGGGTGAGTACAGAACACTGCCACTTACCTGTTAACCTACCAGTCCTGTTTAAGGAGGAGAAGATTTATCAGTGCCAATGCAGTGTTAGCCTTTACAAACTTTATGCACCAGCAGCAGAGCCATGAAGAACTCTGAGTGGCATCCAATTTGACATGTCACTTTAGATCCAGTCTTTTTACTCCGTCCAGTCTATGTGGTTTAAAATCAGTTCTCCTCCGCCATCTCACATTTACTTTTCCTCTCTGAGTTTCACTGATGGCTGGTCAGTCATTCAAGCACACACGCACTCGTCCTCTTCTCAAGATTTACATCACTCTGAGTACTTCCGGCGGGCGTACATTCCCGCTGCGGTCTGAAATTCTTTTACTTTCTCTTTTTATATTCATGAGGATGGCAGTAATAATACAGTTTTGCATATTTACACCATTACATAAATGAACAAACTGTAGAGCTGGCCGTGTGTGCTTGGTTGTAATCAAGACTGAAGAGCTGATCACATGCTGAATTCATTTGCAGCCAGAATTTAGAGTGCCCTTGTGTTATGTTAAAAGTATCCATAGCAACAGCTTAGTCAGACCCCACCATCTCTCTCATGGTTTCTTAAGCTACCTCTGTTGCCTTTTCACAGGCGACAGTAGCGGTGCTGGTGGAGGCAGAGCTTGTAAAATTGGCACTGAGGAATCAGTTGAGGGTTTTATTAGCCTGCAGATGGCAGCTGGAAAATGATCTACGTACTTATTGGAGATTGTAGGATTTTCACTGTTTGAAAATATGTTTAAAAGCAGAGTTGCTGTAAAGGCTTTAAACGTGAATGTGTATGGGTCAGAACTAAGAATAGTCTTTGTCTGAGCTTTTCCACTAAAGCAGATGAGGATGTGCATGTACAAAAACACAAAAAAGCTTATTTCACACAATACATAGTAGCACACACAATACTATAGGATAAAGCTTCACATGTGTAATACTAATACCTTCCCAGATCAGCTCTGTACTCCTTGTTTATTCTCTGTCATAACCTTATTTGAAGGCTACTGTTATAGGGAATGCATAACACATGCATACACATTGAATAACATATTACTAAAGCATTACTTGAATATTTATGAACAGCTTTTGGCAATAATCGCAAGATGCTGTAAGATATTTTATGAAGTAAGTGACATTCTGTTGATAGAAGGGGCATTAACTAACATAGCAAACAACAATTTCATTTATAACATTGTAATGAAGCAGCATTCCCAAACAAAGGAACTACACAGAAGTCCAGTTAAGAACACTATTAGTTATATAACACAATTCTAGGTAACTAGACGGATAACTGGCCAAATTCACTCAAACAGATATTGTAAGGAAATATATATATATATATATATATATATATATATATATATATATATATATATATATATATATATATATATATATATATATATATATATATATATTCCAATATCCAATACACCTTTGATCAGGCTTACACTTTATATGTTATTTTAAATATTTAAATGGTAATGAACAATCAAAATGACAGCTAAAAAGCATTTATGTGTAAAAGAGTTGAAATAAAAAGGGAGTCATGTTGAGCGCTCTGTATTTCTTACTTTAGGGGTTTAATATTAGATGCTAGGTGCTTCCAGTAAAGTGCTTCCAGACATATGCATTATCAACAGCTTAGAGGTAAAAAGATATAATTTGATTTATATCTAAATGTTACAAAATCAGACATTAAAGAGTGGTCTTGAACCACTTGTTTGATGGTTCATTAAAAAAGTGTATTCTTATAGTGGTCTCTAGTTCCATTGGCCACATCATAAATGGAGAACATGTTCATCTCTTTAATTTAAGGGCCAGTCAGTCTTCTTAACACATCAGGATGCATTTACTGACATAAGCTGTACATAAATATTGAAATATTGTCTTAGAAGTACATAAATGGTGGTCAATGTGTTATGACATCCATATTAAGGTAGCCTTCAAAAACTGTTCCCGATTATAGTAACATTTTATTGAAGAGCAGTGTTATTAAGGCTATATGGCACCAGCATTGGCATTTCATGACAACTGACATAACCTTCTATAATATGTGTATGTTGTTGTAACACTTGCTGTGGTCAGATTACATCAGCCTTTATGACCTTAACTATAACTTCATGACATAGAAACAAGTCTTTTGCATAGATTTATGTATGTTGTCATGGAAGGCTTATGTAGGCACCACATAGCCTTATGAATGCTGCTCTTTAGAAAGATGTTACAGAGAATATTATCCAAAATATTCTCATTTTTGTAGCTTGCCTATTTCTTAATGTCACTAGGTAAACCAGATAAACATACACCGCACTTGTACTGTAGTCCATCCCAGCATATCAGCTGTGCAGTTTATTTTGCTGTCGGTCAGCCTGCCGCTGTGCTGAGCCCCAAAGCCTCTCAGTGTCCTGCATGCTTGATTTCTTTTTTCGAGTTGTTCTTGTATGTTATCTGTCTATCTCAGCATGGCTCTACTCCCCACCGCTGCATGGCTGGAAACAAGCTTCAGGCCTCCGCTGTTCTTCGTTAAATGTGTTCTGCATTTGATCATGTTGTTTTGATTTCTGTCCATTTGACTCGTCTGAGAAGTCAGCCGGGGCAGAGGTGGTGTGGACAGCAGCGATGGTGGTGACAACTTTCCAGTCAATGAGCTATTCAAAGCACAGTGAAAATAATGAGGTGGCAGATCTGTCTTAGCCTTCGATATTAAGGCCTGATGACATCAAATTTGCTTATCCCAAATATGTCTCCACCCAAATATGTCGTCTAGAGTGTGACTAACTTCTGGATGTATGTGAAAGTTAATACCTTTAAGATGGATGGGGTGTATTTACTGTTTTAAACTAATTGTTAGGTTAAGTAGAAAGTTCACCAGCATCAGCTGTTTAAATGTTGCTAGCTTTTGTCCTTTGTCAGTGAGCAGGTCAACATTTATAGAGGTGTTTACTGTGTTTAAATGCTGTTGTTTATATGAAGAAAGCTGCTGTTGTGCTGTCTGTTTTATCTCAGCACGGCCTTGTTTGTGGAGAGGTGTGAGGTGTTGTTTTCACAGCAAGGGGTTCTCACTCCTCCGTGTCACCCATCATTGCTCATTAGCAGCTCAACAAGGAGTTACAACATTTTCCACAACCATCCAAGTTCGTTTTACAGCAGTCCAACAGAGAAAGTATTTTATTTGATTCCATTACAATATTAATGTAAATTATCAGAGCCGCTGTTTAGTTTATTGTCTGTTAGGAGACCTGTTTTTGTGCATTTATTAATAGCAGCTGTTGCAAGGTTGGACAAGCTTTACAGAAAGTTGGTAGTTAACATAAGAATTGCTGCTTTTTAATTTGAATAGCTAAACTACTAAGCTGTAGGGCTGTGTATTGGAAAGAACACAGCCAGTACAGCAGTCACGATTCAATATATTGTGATATATTGAGATATTGCAAGCAAAATGATATATTGCAGTTTTTCAAATCCTACTACTATATGAACAGGTTTGCCAGTTCTTACAATAGCATTGCGCCCTTGTGCTGCTTGTTTATGTTGGAGTGGAGCTGAAAATGGATGACAAAACTGCCATCTAGCGGTCAGAGATTTAAACACAACAAACAATGATTCACTGTCTGCCAGGAATCTGTGTATCGATAATGTGTTTTTGAGGATTGATACAGTATCACAAAATATAATATCCCGATATTTGATATTTCAATATTTTCTTACACCTCTACTAAGCTGTGTTGTTGTGGTTAATCCAATCTAGACAGACTGTTTGGAAATGAGAGTAAATATGCCACCATACTGATAATCAATTACTTCTTATCTGTTGTACAAGTGTGCATACCAAATAAATCTCACTTGAAATGATTAATGCACTCTTATTTGAGATTTGATGTAAAATGCGTTGGGTTGAATATGATTTTTGCCAGAGTTCCATAAAGCTTATCCAACCTGTCCAACCTTATCAGATGGATTTTAGGGTAAAATGTCATAGTTTTAAAAAAAACACCCCACTCTATGTGTAGATTTGCTAATGCTATTGTTAGCTGTGCACCCTTATACTGCTTGTTTGGGTTGGAGTGGAAGAGTCTGGCTGGTGACACTGTTATTTATCGGTCAGGGTTTGAACATAACAGAAAATGAATCGCTGTCTGCCACCAGTCTCTACATTAAACAATAATTAAAAATCAATACTATTGTGAAACTCAAGTGAATCAATATTTTCTATGAACACATTTGTTGCGCCAGTATATTTAGGATATCCAACATACGATCAGGCCTCACTGCAGATTAGAGGTATTTTGATGTTCTGCCATGGCTGCTGACTTTCCCACCTCTCTCTGAGCAATGTTGTTTTGTCAGCATGTGCGTGTGTGACGGCATCTCGAGCCCCCTGTCTGCCCCATGCTCTCTCTCCCACACAGTCATTCAGTGACAAACGTAGAAAGAACTTCATCTTTTCACGAAAGTTCCCTTTCTACAAGAACAAGGAGCTGGACGAGCAAGATGGCAGCGACTCGGAACGTAAGTAGCTTCGCACTCACTCGCACATGCAACACACACCGTGGGTAGGGTGAAAGGTGTAGCAGTGTGTAGGGAACTCCAGGGATGCCAGTGTGTGCTCTGTTCTTCGCCCTCCCTCTAACTTTGCTGCTGCGCCTATTCTTCTCCCCCTCTCTCCCTCTATTTCTGTCCCCTCTGCCTCTATCTCTCTCTCTTTCTCTGATTCACCCCTCACTCCATTTCTGTGGACGGCTGTCTGGTGTAGGACATCTCTGGAATAGGGGACGACGGGTATGGGACAAAGACGCTGAGTAAGTCTATGCAGGAATGGTCCCGCTTGACACCTCCTCCCCACCCCCCCCTCCTCCAGAACACTATTTTGCGTTTGGCTCTGTCTCTTTCTGTTGCGTCAGTAACACCTACAAGTCTGTAGGGATGGTTGGCATGGAGGTGTAGGGTTCAAGACTGAATGGTTGGTTTTAGTCCCAGGTTTACCAGTATATTCATTTCCCTGAGTTCGTCCTTGCTGTCACTGCATGACAATAAACTAGCACCCACTTTGTTTGGAAATCTGCTTCTCCAGCCCTGCCAGTTGTCCTTGGAGAGGTCTACCATTGTCTTACGTTTCTACTTAATGTTCAACCCCTTTCCAAGATGGAATCATAACCTGCAATAACAATTGCATGCTGTATTTTTATATTTACTTACTTTTATCATCAAATATGATGAAAATCACTGTTTCCATTTTAAGAGTCAGTTAAAGTGTAATCATATTTTTTGTCAGTATAACTTTATTAAAGATTTTATGTTAATGAACATGAGCTACCTAGAAATAACAAAGTATTGCTTTTTAAATACATTATATGCTTATTTCTCAGTTGTCAATATGTCATTATGTATTCAAGCTAATTTCATTCCGTCATTCAGGCCAAAACCTTAAGACTATCTTAAAATAATGTCTTAGGAGTCAGAGAACATATTCATAATCAGTTCATGGAACGACTTTTTGTGTGGTAGTCTTTAGAGGCAGATCCCCATGACATCTGGTTTCTGTCACCTCCACTGGAACCATTCTGACTCAGTATGTTTCTCTAGAATGGAGCGTTTCACATCAACCCACTCCAAGGGATTTTGTATACATCTTAATGCTTTCCTTATGCTGATATTTGGAAAATGTATTGGAATCCCTCTTTTAATGCATAACATACAGCCCTTTGATTTAAATGTCTGTATGTAGTGTCATATAGTATCCTCTCCAAATTCTTTTGACCTGAAACAAGGACGAACATATGCTTTCCAGCCTCAGACTTTCTTGCTCACCCTCCAAAACTCTGCTAGCACGCTGCTTCCTGCTTAAAGTGCATTCTGACAGTATTAATAGAACAGTACATGTTTCGCGTCTGGGGCACACAGGATGGGGGAGCCATTAAAAAAGTTCTTGCACTTCTCAGCCTTATCAGTGTTTCAGCTAACCATTTTGAAACCACAGGAAGTCCAAAAGGGACGTTTAGGGCTCTAATGTGTTGCTCTGTTAACATCATGACACTGAATCATTTCAAGTCAGATATTATTGCGTCATATATACTACCGCTCAAAAGTTTAGGATCACTTTAGAATTTCATTTCATGCAATTCACAAACAATACTGTTTTGTTAAAGATTTTTAAAGAATAAAAATGTTTGTATTAAAGTCTATTTTTGTATAGAGGCTTATTTTGCATATAGTCCTATTATCAGCAATTCTCAGTCCTCTGCCTAAGTCTCCTGGTACGCAATTGGTCTTGCTCAATTGTGATGCCCAGCCGAAAAACATTCTACTAATAAGTGAGTATAAAAGGGAGAACAACATTCTAGGTTAGTTTAGTATCTGAAGCATCAGCAGTTGATGGCTTGCTGAGAGACTCAACATGTCCAGAAAGAAACAACTTTCTTTAGAGACCCGTCAGTCCATTGTTGTGTTAAGGAAGAAGATACTCCATTGAAAACAAGAACATTTCACTGTGATCCCAAACTTTTGAGCGGTAGTGTAACTCTAAATGGCATTTATGAGATAGAAATATAGTCACCTCTGAAGCTTTTGGTATTTGTATTCAAAAACAGGTATTGGCAGAATGCCCTTTCATTGCACGCTGGAATTGAAAAAAAAAGCAGGTGCTGAATGATTTGGTGTGTGGGCTCTGGCCGCTCTGGGAGTTGACTGTCAGAATCCATCATAACTTTCTCTGAGGCTAGTTTGCCTCGGGCTGTGAGACAGGCAGTGGAGCGGAGAGACAGTAAGGACGACAGTGACATCGAAGTGGTGGGATTTTGAGGGCAAATTTAGAAATCTTAGGTTTGCACTGATCTATCAGTCAATCAGTCTTAATTTTCACTTGGAAATACATTGAGGGTGACCCTCATTTTCAATGCAGCCAAGCATTTACAGTTTAGAGGGATTTTAAAATAAAAAAAATACAAAAGACTGCCTGAAACAATTCACAGTAAACACAAACAAGATAGATGGTAAAAGAATTAAGAGAAGAAATAAAGTTAAATTAAGAAAGGGAAAAATTTAAACCAAGATAGTAAACCAATTTAGATTCAGTGTAACAGGATAAATAGACTTAAAAAAAGTCAAAAAAAGATTATAAAAATTAATAGTAAAATTGAAAAAGTAAATACATAAAAACCTAAACATATAATTGAAATAAAATAAAATAATTGGACTGGTGACCTGTCCATGGTGTACTACGCCATTGCCCAATAATGCTGATTATAGATGAAGGGACAGATAAAATAATTGGAAAAAATACTAAAATAAAAAGTACAAGAACAAAGAACAATATGAATAAGAGTAAGAAAACAAATTATTAAAACAATAAAACTAGGATAATAAAAAATAATAAAACAGTTACAGACAGAGTGAAGTTTAAAATGAAAAAAGTGACACCAGCAAGCTGAGCTTTAGTGTTTCTCTGTGACTAAAAGCGGATTTTTCCAGTTCAGTATAAACTCCTGGTACCTAACAGGTGATCAAGTCGCTAGAGGGAATTTGATAGTCACCACTATTTATAGACATCATTGAAATAATTTATGCCGGCAATTTCTGAAATGTATCTTTTTTCTGGTACCGATATCAATAACACAAACGTTTTTTGTTTGTTTGCTATTTCTAAACATCTATAATCTAAATATACATAGTAGTGAGTGTAACCAGTTGAAACTTGTTGTAAAAGCTTCTAGAGTTGAAAAGAAAGGAAAACAAGGTTTTATTAATATAGATTTAATTATTGTTTGCAATTATCAGCTGTAATTCCAATAATAAACTCATTATGATCTTTAAATGGGCCCCCTTTGTTGGCAAATAAGACATAATTTACTAATAGAACTAAACTATAGCAGAGACCACAGTTCAGTTATTTAATTTAAAGTCAAAACAGCGATTAAGTACTTCAAGAAGTTATTCATTTTTCAGGAAAAGTTATTATTATTCTTTTTTATCAAACCCCTTTTTTGCTTCAGATCTGAAAACAATGTGTTTGTGTATATCCTATGAGAAGACAATTCAACAGTGTCAGCCTAAAAGGATGTGTAGCTGTCAAGAAGCCATTACTGAGAATATAGACTAAAAAAGAACATTTGAAAAGCAAAGAACCTTCTGGTGTTCTCAGAACAATGGGTCTCATTCACCAA
Source organism: Megaleporinus macrocephalus (assembly GCA_021613375.1). Lineage (NCBI taxonomy): Eukaryota > Metazoa > Chordata > Actinopteri > Characiformes > Anostomidae > Megaleporinus > Megaleporinus macrocephalus. The sequence continues at coordinate 33,484,064 of CM038720.1, forward strand.
CCATTCTTAAGAAGAAATCTCTTCTTCAGACCCACTTATCATGACAATTCTGACATTAACAAATGTTTTCTCATGTGGGATTCGTTTTTAGGTAAGAACAGAACCTGCACACACTCAAGAGCTTTCTGAAAAGCAAATTTAAGAATGAAAAATGCAGACCTCACTGCAGATATCACTGAATGTGACCGATCAGTCATAACATGAAAACCACCTCCTCACATCTACATACATTGTCCGTTGTATGAGCTCCACTTTCTATATAGGAGCTTGTTGTAGTTCAGCAGTCTGATTTTCTGCATACAGTGTTTATCTCCTTTCATCCTGTTAAGGACCACCGCAGAGGAGGTATCGGGTCATTCTAAGCACTGCAGTGACACCTACATGGTGTAACTGTGTTAGAGTGTGTCGAGCTGGCACGAGTAGATCAGACACAGCAGTGCTGCTGGAGTTTTTAATCACTGTGTCCACTCCCTGCCCAGTATATTAGATATAAAGATATAAAGTTAGACAATATAGCTCATCTGTTGCTGCACAGTTTGTGTTGGTCATTCTCTAGTCCTTCATCAGTGGACACAGGATGCTGCTGATGTCTGGATAGTTTTGGTCACTGGACTATTCTTAATCCAGCAGTGACACTGAGGTGTTTAAACACTCCAGCAGCAGCACTGCTGTGTCTGATCCACTCACACCAGCACAACACACACTGACACACCACCATCATGGCAGTGTCACTGTAGTGCTACAGCCACCACCCAAACAGTACCTGCTCTGTGGTGGTCCTGTGGGGGTCCAGACCATTGAATAACAGGGTAAAAGGGGTTAAACAATGTATGCAGTGAAGTAGATGGACTACAGTCTGTAATTGTTGAACAACAGAGTGCTCCTATGTGCTAAGTGGAGCTTATTAAATGGATATTTTTTCTGAACTGAAATCTTAAAACAAGATGAAAACTCTACTCTATACTCTAAGAGATTCCACTCACTTATATGTACAGTGTAATCGTACTTATGTAATTATACTATCTCTCTGTTTCCCTATGATTATTTCTGATTCAGACACAGAATTGTCATTTAGTATGACGCTTGCCGTGGATTGCCTTGAATAGCAGCATCATTCTGTTTGTTGGTGCTGGCCTGATTGTAGCACCTATCACACAGAGGCCCAGCTATAAGGCCTTGATCTGAGAATGCCACAATAGATGTGTGATATCTCGAAACGAACTAACAAAGTCTTTTCTGTCACATGGGGAGAAACACTGTGATAACAGACTGACGTTGGTCCATTCTGTTTGTCTTTAAAAAGTGTTTTGTCTTGTTTGTACTTTTTTCCATGTTTTGTACTAGTTGTCCCTTCATTTGGTTTTAAATGGACAGATAGATACACCCCCAAGGTTCTTTTTTAGAGTAACTTGCAATTGAATAACAGTAATTATAGTGTTAGGGGTCTTGCCCAAGGCATCTGAACAGTATTGTGTAGTGTGCTTACCCAGGGCAGTGGTATTTCCCACTATGCCAATGCCAACCATTTGCTGGCAACCATCAGTATGGCAGGTTTGCAGAAACCAAAATGCAAGCTATTTCTTGAATTTTGTACTTATTTTAAGAACGTTTGTTATGGCAGTGTCAGATTATTTGTAAAGTTGATAACATATTATTATGAATAGAGTAAATGATCTGCCAGATGCTAAACATGTCTTAATATAAGTACAAATGTTTTGAAATAGTTTGAATAGCTTGTATTTTCTTAAAGCCATCCCATTATGGTTGATTTTAAAAATATTCCATACATTTAAGATGCTTTCATTCGCTAAGGTTGCATTTTTTGCAGCATTCTTATCCTGGCACAGAGTTTTACAATCATGTCTGCATGAGTTAGATAATAGGTTTCATATCTGATTGCCCATAAATATCAAATTGTAAAGTATAATTATTGCCTTACATTCATCTCTTCCTCAAGCAAGAATAGTTTCTGGTCTTCTCAGTGTTTGTATGCACTCAGACGGCTTCAGAAATAGTGTCGCTCTGAACCAGTGTCTCTATAATCAGATGAATAAATCCGATTAGTATTGTCAATCTCGGCGGACTTCAGTTTCATTGCTGATATAACGCTTCTGATATTCATTGTGTTCCACTAAAGCTCAGTGTTCACCTCTCTAATCTGCGCAATGGTTGCTAACTCAATCCTAATGCTACTGTTCTGCACAGTGTCCTTGGCTATGAGCACCATAACAAAGTTACATGTTCAGTAACCCATTTACACTCCTACTGAAGGTGCACTTCACAGAAAGGAAAGACTTTGACAAAGAGCATGACGGTCACAGCTGCTTCCTCACACTCTGTTCACATATACAGTTACACACGCACTTGTTTTTAAGCCTTGTCAGGATATGGGTTCGTACATGTGTTCCTTATATATTATATGCCTTATATACTATATATGCAGCAATATAATGTGCAATGTCAGAGAGCAGTTATCATTCATTAAGCTCCAATCAAAACAGCCATTTAGAACAAGTTGCTTATTTTTAAGAATAATCTTTTACAGAAAATCACACAGAGGCCTCAGTGACAGAGTTTCAGTATTTATTGTGTCCACTCTTTGCCTTCAATCTTTAAAGACTGGCTCCTCATTTGCAAAGTTCAGTCTTAGAGTTTGGTTGTATTTTCTGCGTCTTGTGATTTAGATAATCCCAAACATGGTCAATGAGTTTGATATCTAAACACCTTGCTTGATTTGCTTGTTGATGTTTTTGATCATCTGCTTCCTTTTTTCAGTTTCAGATTCTTGATAGCTACGTATCCTTTCACACACATAGTGTTATCTTCTCACAGTTAAAGGCTGAACAGAATCAATTTGGTATTTTTTAGATCTGAAGCAGATGCGGAACCTGATTTTCTATCAAAGAAGAAAGCTTATGTACTGTTTATCTTATCTGTAACAGTGTTGGTGGTGTCGTAACTTCGTTTTTTGCCATCAGAATGAAGAGGGAGACCAGTTCAGAGTTTAAGCTTTTTATTCTTGGGATTGCTGTACCTACGTTTCTCTGAGCTCTCACACCCTGGTCTGCCCTGCATAGTCCCTTTATAGGCCAGCACTTCCAGCTTCTTTGCGCCCACTGCACCTGGCCAAATCGTTAACTTCCGGGTGGAGGGGTTCTCGAGCCTAGAAGGTCTAAAGATAACATCGCAGGGTCTTGTTCTCGAGCCTAGGGTTGCCTGTCATAAATGCAGGGGTCACAAAGCCCTGACCTTCCCGCGAGCTCAGAGCCTTCTTGGCCATCTGTCTAATAAGCTTTAATACCTGCTATGATTTATATAAAAAAATTCCCAACGGTGGTCTATCGGCTCTTGCATGTTTGTTTGGAAGCCCATTTTCTCTATTGTTTTATAATAATAATAATCCAGTAATATTTTTTTACTACCAGTTAATGCTCTATGGTAGGGCATTTCAACAAGGATTTTAGTTCTTTCAGCATTTTCCAACCAGTGCTATAGTGCCACCAAATTCAAGCTGCTGTTTCGATGTAGAGCTGCAAAGGCACTTTTTCATTCTGGGCTGCTGTAGCAACATTTTGGCCTTTGTTAGAAAAGGACCTGCTCCTGTGTAGATATGAAGGGCACACATAGATTTGTGTACGATATTTCATTTCTGCTAATCGATCACTCCAGATCTTATACATTGCTGCTTTAATGGCTGTTTTGATTGAGATTTAATGAAGTGAGGTGTGGTCGCTGACTGTTGCACAGTACTATATGTGTAACAACCTGCATGTCAAACAAATGATATAAAATTATATCTAATTATTTATTAAAATAACTGAAAGATTTTAATAAATACTTTTGCTGCTTTTAAAGAATAATATGTGTACCTTTATCTCAGTGGCCTAGTGTTGTATGCTAGCCCTGCTTTTCTCTTTCTTTTTTTTTTTTTTTTTTTTAATTGTCGGAAGAACACAGACAAACACACATATGTATACACACACACACACACACACACATACATAGCCTAGGGGTGATGAAAGCAAAGCTTTTGCTCATTGAGTGTGTTTGTGTTCTCTCTCTCTCTAGGGAGCCAAGAGGACCTGATCCTGTCCTATGAGCCTGTAATTCGGCAAGAGAGTAAGCAATGGCCTAATTCACCTGCAGTTCAAAACCCAACACCTATTCATTATACAACAGTTTGATTTAACAAGTGTTGCCATGAAAGATGTTTTTCAGTTGTGGCCGCATTGCCCATGGTTTCTCACTCACCGCAGCCGTGTTCTTTCTTTTCCGTTGAAAAACAGTTAACTATGCCAGGCCTGTTATTATTCTGGGGCCAATGAAGGACAGGATCAATGATGACCTCATCTCCGAATTCCCCGACAAGTTCGGCTCGTGCGTGCCACGTAAGTGACCTGAGCAATTTCACACAAGAGTTCTATGGATTATTCATCGTATTTATGTTTTTGTTCATTTTTAATTTTTAAGCCGAGCTGGCCTCATTGGCGAGTCATGACCGAACTTGTCCAATGAAATTTGATGTTACTTGTAATTTTCTGAGGCCTGATTGTTCCGTAGATCAGCGCTTTCAGTGGAGCTGGTGTTTATTAGCCATGCTTTAGTACTGAAAGCCTCTGATGGCACTATTGATAAGAGGCTGCCAGCAGCCTGGTTAAGATGCATGACAGTGCGTTTCCTGTTCTCACCAAGCTGGTCCCGTTTGTGTTCACTCTTGCTGTGCAACTGCTGCTTGTCTTATTTTGACCTTGTTTTATTGAAGCATCCGAGGCTCTGATTTCAAGGACTGCTTTTGATCTTCAGTAATAGTGCAATATGGATCAGTCAGTTAAATTTTTTCTAAAGGCATTACTGCACTATTACCCTTAAGCGGTCCTTGGACTGTGTAGCTATTATTCATCCATCTGTTCTGGTTTTGTGTGACTCACTTAATGTTTTTTTTGTGACCTGGTTTCAGTTTTTGTGGTTGCTACAGTTTGTATTTGGGGTTTTGGCCATGGTTTTTTCAAACTTTGTCTACTTTTGTGTTGTGTGTGTATTATTATTTAATCCTTTGCATGTGTTTGTTTTAATTTATTCACTGTTGTTCATTTTTAAAATCCTTTAAAAAAGCGGATAACAGTTCAGGGCAAATGGGTAAGTAAGAAAAGAAGTCATCAATAAACCAGTCGTTTATTGATGTATATAACTAGCATAGGTTTTAGCACCCTCCATACACATGTGGTCCCATGTAGACTCAGATTAAAACATTAGCAATAACACATGAACAGTTGCTTAGTGACCCACAGTAACAATAAATAGCCTTTGAAATGGTCCGTTAACGTTAAAGAAAAACTAAGAAGAGTTTGTTAATTTAGTGAACACTACAAGACAGCTGTTCCTTTAGTGACTACTGACCTTAGTTTCAAACTTGACTTAAATAGAACAGTTGAAATCATTCTAAAACAAAACCACCACTCTTGTGCAATTTAGATACCACACGAGCAAAGCGGGATTACGAGGTGGACGGGCGAGATTATCACTTTGTCACCTCACGGGAGCAGATGGAGAAGGACATCCAAGAGCACAAGTTCATCGAGGCAGGACAGTACAACGACAACCTGTATGGGACCAGCGTCCAGTCAGTCAAATACGTGGCTGAAAGGGTCAGTACAACAGAAAGAGGAACTTACTACACATATACAGTCTCCAGTTGTGATAGTATTTATTCTCAGAACATTTTGCAAGTCATGTTTCCATCCACTACAGTTATGCAACTTCTAAAGAAATTTAAGATGACATAGGCTACCATGACTGATTGCTGCATTGAAACTTGCTGTCCTGAAATAGAATTATCTTTGCAGCCATTTGCCATCTTTGTATGACCGTGCTGTTTTAAGCTCAGAGACACTGTCCAGGATGAGTTATGTCCCTCCTAATGAGGGCAGAAATCCTTGTGCCACCCACAATATCGTCTCCCTTAATGCAGCTGAATCTGGCTTATTCAAATTTCCCATTAAAGCTTAAATGGAACCAGAATGTAACTGCACCCTTTAAGGTGGAACAAGAAATTTAAATGAGAAGCCTTAATCTTTAGCCTTGTCCCACCTTGCATCTCGCACCAGATGATTCTCGGAGTACAATGCTCAAAGTCATTTTTCAAACAAGCTTTAGATTCTGCATTTCAGAATGTGAAAGCAACCTTCAGGAAGCTCTGCACCTTGATCAGACTTTCTGTTGGGGCCAGTTGCTTTCAGTCACACCCAAGACAACTGATGAGAGAATTGCCATTACCTTATGCAAGCTGCCTATTTGTGCACTGTACAGGATAGAGGTTGAAACGTATGGCATAAGCATAACTTTTTCTTCTCATTCTACTTTTAATTCCTAGATTTTCCATTCAAATGAATAATTTGCAATTTTTTTAAATGTTACAAAAATTGGTGGATGGGAAACCCGCTTGTATGTGTGGGTTAATACTGAAAACACTGGGTGTGTCTCAAAACCTAGTGAGTGTCTAGGTAGGCAGCTGTTTAAGTAGGCGGCGTTCTCTCTGACATCTCTCCTCATAAAACAGATGCTGTAGTTAGAGAGTGACCTCAGCCGCTAAGGCAATCCCATGATGCAACGCAGGTAAATCTACGAGCAGTGAAGTGGTTTTAAAATGTGAGTTATTTTGATTCTCTCTGGAGTTTTAATGTGTTTCTGGTCATATAATCACACAAAACAGTATTTTATTATCAACTCTGTAACGAGTCCTTCACCATTTAGCAGTTTTATACTCGAGCCATTAGCATTTATGCTAGCGGAATTTAAAGCCTCAGGCTATTGTTTTGAATGCTGGCTGGTAACTTAGCAACCAGCTAAAGCCGTGACTCAGTCTCTCTCTAACTAGAGCGTCTCAGTAATCTGTTTTATGAGGAGAGATGAGGAGAGAACGCTGATACTTAAACAGCTGCTACCTAGACAGCCTACTTAGACACTCACTAGGTTTTGAGACACACCCAATGTCTCCTGCTTTGATGGAAGTGAGAAATCATAACTCATTTTCTTTCTGTAATGTGACATATTTCTGCCACTTATGTTTTTTCTGATTGTTTAATATGACTATGTATATGAACTAACAATGTAAAGAGGGTCATGTATGATTTCAAGTTCAAAGTATCCCACTCTCAGCTTATCAGCTTAACAAAAGCTGTTGCTTTTTTGCTTTTCAGGGGAAGCACTGCATACTTGACGTATCTGGAAATGCCATAAAACGACTACAAGTAGCACAACTCTACCCCATTGCCATCTTTATTAAGCCTAGGTCCATCGAATCTTTAATGTAAGCCCATTTTGTGTGTACCTTGTACTCTTTGCACTTCTTGCAAGTACCTGTTCGGTAAGGGTGTAGCTCATGCTGTGAGACTCCTGGTCTTTGTAGGGAGATGAACAAGAGGTTGACGGAGGAGCAGGCCAAGAAGACGTACGATCGTGCCATGAAGCTGGAGCAGGAGTTTGGAGAGTACTTCACAGGTAAGTGCCAAAACGTCAATACAGGAGCTTTCCAGGTTGCTGGAGAACAATCTGCATATCATAGGGTTCTGTTAACATACGCATGGCCTTAGGGGTCAACCAGAGCAGCCTGGTATTCTCTGTACTGACTGACAGCGAAACCAGCAAGCCAGTGGACTCTGCAGGACCCACAAGGCCGCTGTTATAGCAGCATATTCATGAATTATGGATCAGTGCAAATGCAGGAACTGTAGGGCCATCTATGGACAGTCGCGGCGGCTAATGATTAATGAGTGCACCAAGCCAGGGAGGCAGGTGTGCATTCAGCAGCAGAGATAATGAGTAAGAGTGTTGCTTGGAAACACTGTTTAGTGCTGCATTTTTTAATGAAGGAGAGAGTGCTTTTAATAGAAGGGATTTGTATAAAAACCTCTGTATAAATGATGGGCGTGACACTCACTTACAGTCTATTAATCTCCAAGATCCCAGTTGGCAGGTGAAATGCATAATCTCCTGTTTGTGCCTTAATTACGTAACCCGTGTTGGATAAAGCCGTGCGAAATATGCTGCTGACTGCTTAATAAAAGTGTCTAATGGACCATTAAGACCTCAAAGTGAACATTAGAAAGCCATTGTAGGGTTTTGTTATCTCTTGCAGAGGAAGCTTAATAAAGGCCTGAAGAATAATGTATGCACCAGCAATTTAATGAAATTCTTTTCCTGTCTTTCTCTTTCTTTCTTTTTCTCCCTCACAGCGCTGGTGCAAGCAGACACATTGGAGGACATTTATACTCAATGTAAGATGGTGATAGAGGAGCAGTCTGGACCTTATATCTGGATTCCCTCCAAAGAGAAGCTATAAGGAAGACCAGACTTTGGACTGCAAAAAAAAACAAAACAAAAACAAACACATAGGCATAATTTGTAACATACGATAAATTATTATGGTAATGTTTATTGATAATTATAGTGAAGATTATTTTGTTTGTTTGTTTAATCTGTTACGTTACTTTTTCACTTTCAATATGAATGTTCCTGAATGTACACCACAAAGTGTTGGAAACATTTTTGGCCTCGAAAAAAAGGACTGTTTGTATATTTATTGGTTCTAGTAGTATTCTGAGTTGAGAAGAATTCATCAAATGCGTTAGGACAAACGTTGGCGATTTCAGTTCACGTTTCATTTTGGGCTGGAATTTGAAAGAGAAGGACATCGCGTGCAGGTCGGGACGCCGTTAGATGGACAATTTCTACACCGCCGCTGCAGCAGCCTCCCACAGGAGATCTTCATAATGATATCAGCTTTCCCCGCTTCGTGGCCGGCCGCTGCCCTGCAGGTCTGCGTTTCTCTCTCCGCAGTGCTCCACATCTCGCCCGCTCTGGGATCTATGCACTCCCCCGACCCCGTCACACTTCATTTCTCTCCCCTTCTTCCTACATTGCTTTTGTAATTATTTATTTTTGTCCTCGTCATCCACTTCCATTCGTTTGAACGTCTCCTTGAAGATAGTTTTAAATTGTTCAGTTGTACATGTAGCTACATTTCTAAATGGAACTTTCAGAACAAAGTCCACAGATGCTTTAATTAGTGTAAACTGTAAAAGGGATACAACTAGGTAGGAAATATGACACTATATTTTGCTATTTATATTGATAGAGGGCACAACAGCACAGAAATATTTATAAAGATAATGTATAACTTTGTTTAAAAAAACTACTTTTGGAAAAAAAAAAGATTTACTGGTGTAAGATACCGTGTTGTGGTAGATGTAGTATTGGTGGGGATGTTGTTAATCCTGTGGGCCCTGGTTTTCAATAAGGGAATGCATGTGCGTGCCTGTGTGTTTGTGTGTATGTGTGCAGTAGGTAATGCAGCGTGGTGACCAATACGTTTTTCTCTCATCCAGAATCTGAGCCGCAGTGAACTCATACAGACAGAACTCCATCAGTTCAAGTTCAGGAATCTCCATAGTCTTAAAGAATTCCAGAATGTTATGACTCTTCTGGATCTTTGATGGATGAACCCATGTATTCGTTATTCCCAACACCAGAAAACCGAGACCACTGAACGCTACGGTAGGGCACAGAAATTGTGATTGAAGATGTTGTTGGTACATTATTGGTACCCTAGTTATTGCAGTGAGATTGGGCTAGTGCACTAGTTATTTTCCACTATAGTTGTGTCTCAAAGTAAAGACTACAGGTGAGGTTGGAGAGCCCTTTTAGCGCTGGTTTTTGAAGGCTTCTTCTCAGTGCCTACTCACAACACACATTTAAACAGCCTGAGAAGACCATACTGACAAGTCTTGGCATGTAAACGATGTGATGTTTCACTCTTACATTTACATTTCATGATAAACTCTGGTTTTCCAAGACTAGTGAAGGATTGTAGATGAATGAAGGTCTCAAAAGATACTTCACTCTCAGCTGTCCCTACAAAATGGACAATCTTCAATGACACAACAGCAGGTATATGCAGCCACATTTGGTTGCAGTCTTAGCTTTGAGACACAGCTAATGTTTTGTTGTGCCACTACTAAAATTATGAGCCATATAGTAGATTAGATTAACAATATGGGATGATATTTGTTATTCTCACAATATTTTCAAGATAGGTCAACACTAGGAGGTAGGGGCATTGGCGGAGTGTGTTGTTGAATGGTTGCTGAACATTGGTGTTCAGACAGTGCAGCTGCTTTGGATGACAATTGATAGAATGTACATTCTGCAGAGTGCACAGAGTCATTACAACATCACAAAACACTGTTATATCCATAAAATACAGTAAATACTAGAACGTATTGGACATGGTTCAAGACCCCTGGTTCTGCTGCTGTCAAGCTAGAGCCCATATACAAATACTGCTGGCAATTGTGGAAACTTTTAAAAACCACAAATTTCAAAAACATCTGCAAAGCAGGAAATTACAGTGTAATAAGGGGCCGGGTAATTGTATTGGTCACCAGTTGCCTTAAAATAAAATGAGGTTTCTTCTTTTTGTATAAATAGACTGATAACTTCCTACTTTTTGGAATAATTACACCGAGTGACTGGGGTTGAGAATGTTGATAGAGAATTCATACAGTCTTATTATTAGAAACCCATATTCAGTACTGATTTCCGTAAGCACGGCCCAAAAGTGATGTGTTGAATTGACTTGATTTAAACATGTACATCATTTCCACATGAATAAAGTACATCAACAGACGTTTGTCCTTCAGTTAATTTACCTTTTAAAAGAGTTGTGTTGAGCAAGTAGTGTTTTAAATGACATTTTATTGCTGTGGAAATTCAGTACACATTTAAATCAGGTGAACTCATCACGCTGCTTTCTTCAATGTGATCAACCAGTTTGTGATTCGGAAAAACTAACTGCCATGACCATTTTCCCCAAACAGTCATTTTAACCTCAGTGCGCTTGTTATCTGTAGCATATCATTCCTACAATTATCACTGCTCATTATTTACTGCAGATTAAACACTAGTTTGCATGAATCAGATCTAAATTTTGAAGTATTGTCACAGTTAGAGCTGCTAGTGCTTCAGACAGCAGCAGCCAAAACAGTCTCAATTATGGGTTCCGTGAAGTCAGACCTTATGGTATGGTATTGTAAAGGGTTCACACTGTTGTATCCCCTTCCATTGAAGCATTACAAATTAAATTTGCTTAGATCAGCCAGTATTTCATTATGTTGCACTAATAACAAGCTTTGTGTTAGAAGTCATCATCACCTTCTAGATTGTGTGCACTGGAGCGAGGGTCCCTGCAGCGTCCCTTGAAAATAATCACTACAGCGAAAAAAGGACTGAAATGGAGTTTTTCTCAGGGTTGCCACATAGGGCGCAAGAACAGAAAACCAAACCCTTAGTCAGAGGGCAACTGCTTCAAATTAATTTTAAAGGAACTTGGGTTTAACTAAAGCTATGTGAGGAGTTTTTCCCCATGTTTTGTTTCTTTTGTATCCATTTGTGGTTTTAATTCTCCTTAGCACACAAGTGCTGTTTGAATATAGTAGCTTTTCATTTTCTCCAAACTTTATAGCACTTAAGGTTTAACTCTACTTTAGTTTAATTTGAATTGGCACTTTAGTCTGTCAGACAGGAAACAGGCCTGATCTTATTACTTTAAGCAGAAATGCACCTAGAAAACGCTTCCAGTTCCCCTTCCTTTCTGATTGTACATACTGTTTATGTTGCTTCATTCCATAAGTGTAAATGTTCAAAGCACACTTAACACGAGTGGGTCTGTACAGTTGTCACGGACGTCTGTTCTTTCATGAATACTTTAGTTTGTTTTCTATTTTTATTTTCAAAGAAAAAAACAATGAAAAGGAAATACAGTTGTGTCCTTTTGCATCATGTTGCAGTATGTACTCCTGATTGCTTTGAAGAATCACAATTAAAAAAAACAAAACAAAACACAAAAAACAAAAAAACTTTGCTTTAGGCGTATGTGAAGGCACTCCACTCTGCCTCCATCTCTACTAATGTAAATTAAAGCTTTGGTGAGACTTTTCCACACAACCTGTCTGTCTCCTTATATAACGGCTGATGTTGTGTTGTCATTTTTTTTTTCATTCTCTAGTCATTTGCTGTCCACTCACAGGGTTAAAGTTCAGACTTTAAGTTTATTTGGCTTTCAAGCACTGATTACAACTGTCGGAAAGTGGCAATCATTCAACCACAAGTTCAACTTTAGTAAAAGTACATGTCACCACAGTGCAACACACAATGTTCAAGAGGCCTAAAAACATTAGACACGGTCGGATAGTAAATGTGCACGTCACACTGGAGTGGGGCATTGTGGCAGAGACTGTGTGGCATATTAAGTTATACAAAAAATTGAAAGATACAAAAGTAAAACTATAAACACACAAATGTTAGATTAATGTTAGATTGACCTTATCATTAGCATATGTATTGGATCTGTGGGTCCATGGTGTTAATCACTGGCATAGAACTTGGAATAAATCAAACAGTAAGTGTTTTTTTCCCCCAAAGCTTTCCTAAATACCCTGCTCAAATAATATCACTTTGTTTAAATAGTGACTCAAGTAAACTGAACGTAAGTAGAAGTACACTCTCTTTTTGATGCAGTTGGCATTCAGTATAAAGTACTAAGGCTCAAAAATTAGAGGCGTGACCAGTCACAGAGCTGTGCAGATATACTATAACATTATATAATATTTGAAAGAAAATAGGAATTGGTAACTCAATGTGAATATCTGAAATGTAACTGAGAAAATAGTAGACTGCTTTCCTCAGAATCACATTTGAGTAAAAGTGAAAACATCTGAAAATACTCAGGAAAGTATGAATCAATCCACATGTTACATACGCAGTGAGTGGAAAACTACATATACCAGCTCATTGGTGTCATTTATGTCATTTTCAGTTAAAACCGCCATTAAATACAAATTTTTTCAGGGGATATTTCTGAGGATGTCAGATCCACTTGCATGAGGAAGAAGAAACCAAGTGTCGCAACAGGACCTTCAGTAGAGATCGACCGATATATTGGTCGGCCGATATATCGGGCTGATATTTGGCATTTTTTTATATATCAGTGTTTTGCAGCGCTGATTTAAAGTCAGGCACGGCCAAACAAGTGAAATTAATAAATAATAATTTATAGCGAACAATGACGTTTTTAATGAGGCGGTTACGTGTTTCTAGATCCGCCGTAGACGTGAACCAGAGTGGATGTTTTACTCCTTAGCTCCGGGGCTACAGCTAACTGCTCTAGTGTAATACACACATTAACACGTTACTGTTACACAGTGAGTCTCTCCAGAGCAGCCAGAGCTTCCCAGATATTACTCAGCTTCCAGCACTCGAGACAAACGGAACTAAAGAAAGAGTAAAGAGAGTTAATACAGTATATCAGCGTCTCTCTGTCTCTCATATCGCGCGCTGTTTTTCCTCCCTCTCTCTCTCTCTCTCTCTCTCTCTCTCTCTCTCTCTCTCTCTCTCTCTCTCTCTCTCTCTCTCTCTCTCTCTCTCTCTCTCTCTCTAGTATCGCGCGCGCTTTCAATTGCTCTTGCGTGTCACGCACGCTGTTTTCATGTATCTCTCTATTGCGTCGCGCGCACTGTTTCTGTTCCTAGCTGTCTCTCCGAGCGCCTCATCCTCCTTAAAGGACCGCAATTTTACTATAACACGATAAAAACCCGAGCGTGCGATGAAGCTCTCTCTGTAACTGCAGCAAACATGTGGGCTGTGTGGAAGTATCTTTCAATGCACTTCTTAATAACTTGTTAGTTTTGGGTATGAAGAGATGCATGTTACACTCTGTCAGCTGTGCTCTGTGGTCATACTGTTTTTGGGGAGGCAGATAAAAATGTTTCGTTTTTTTCTTGTTAAGTCAGTGTTTAATAAATGATTTTTTTTTCAGAAAATGTTGGGCATCCACTTCTTATTAATAGTGTGACATTTTAGCAACAAAAAAAGCAGGAAACCTCTAGATATTGGCCCTAAAAATCAGCCATCGGCTGATCCTGACCTGTAAACATCGGCATCGGCTATAGAAAAACCCATATCGGTCAATCTCTAACCTTCAGTTAAATATTATTTTTAAAATATTAAAAGAAAACGGAACTCTTTAACAGCCATGCAAGACCAGGTAGACCACCACAACTGTCTCTACTAACATTACTTAAAGAGAGAGTAAAGAATCAAGATCTAAAAAAAAAAATCCACAGGCTGTCCTTCCACTGTGAAACAACACTGTTGGTCTAAAAGGATGTGTCGCTGCCAAGAAGCTGTTGTTGAGTAAAGGGATCAGACAAAAAGAAGAAAATGTATAAATCAAACAAAGTAGCTGCTGGTGTTCTCAGAACAATGGACTGACCACCCCGGAGTGCAGACATCAACATCCCTGACTGTGACTTTGGGCTTACTTGGATCACATGAAGAAGAAAAAAGAACTTCTCAGACTGAACCGTGGAGGTGTGAAAAAGCCCCTGCAGATTTCTTTCTCCCAGAAAGAATAAAATAACAGATTAATTTTCAGATGTGAAGGCTCCTGGATAATTCTGTTAACTATGTATTCTGTTTTTTTCCTGATGCTGAAAAAGGAACAACTTGTACTTAATGGGCATTTTGACTGGAACATAAATAAATGAAAGGTGGTCTCTGTTCCACAGTACTATACGTGTTGTGTATCTTCCTGTAGAGATGTGCTTAAAGAATTGATTTTCTACTGTTGTGAAAAGAACTCTTAATGAAATAAAAGGAGGCCAACAGAGGCACAAAGCTTCCATCATGGACATGTTTTTCAGAAGCTACAGCCTAGAGTCTTCAATCCTGGTTGTCAGGCTTGGCACCAAAGTCTATAAAACTCATCAAGTTTGTCATCCTTGACACCTTGTTTTAACTCTAGTCCTAAAGAAGATAAAGGGTTAACTGCATATTCGCCATTAAGCTATTTACCATCTCAGCCTGCCGAAAGGTGAAGACTTCCTGAGTGCTTAAGTCTGTCATGCAATTTCAGAAGGCCAAGATATTTGCCTTGTCACAATTAAAGGAACTAATCTCACAGCATCCCTTACAAAAAGTTTATTCAAGTGTACCATTAGTTTACTTCTTTTAAACTAAAAGGAAGTGAGTATGCTTTCAGTTTACTTTTTATGTACTTCTTAGTGATATAGTAAACACAGCTATACTTAAGTATGCTTGGGTTATACTGACAAGAATAGAACAGTCTAAGTATATTTGACCTTCACTTGTACTTTATCTTTTGATTGAGATAGTAGAAGTAAGTATTCTTGCTCTGCACAAAAACACATCCAGTAGAATATTTATTTAAAATATGATTTATAAAGATTTATAAAGATACAAATATGTTTCTTAATCTGAGTATGTCTTATTTATTTTACGTGTCCACTGGTGAGTAAGTAAACGTTGTTAAAATTCTATTTTAAGTAGAAAAAAAACCTTAAACCTAGTCATATACTTTAAAGTACAACAATAATATAAGCAGTAAGTTATAAGTATTATGTTAAGTCCACTTAAAGAAAACTTAAAAGCTAGTAAACTAACAGTAAACCCTTAAGTTTACTTTAAGTGCAGTTGCAATACAAAAGATGTAAACTAGTTGTATACTTGGTTTACTACTCTTACAATTAAAGTGTACTTAAAAGTATACTTTTAAAAACTAGAAAGTGGGCCAGTTTAGTCCCAAGAAGTATTAAAATAGTACATATACAAATGTACTACTAGTCCAATGACATTAGTATATTAACTACATAAAGTATACTTAATGAAATGAACTTTAAGTATAGTTATGTTCTGTAAGGGATGTCTTCATAGTGCCAATGACAAATGCTTATGCTGGAGAACTCTGGCTACAGGTAGACAGCAGACTTTCTTCTTTAGCTGGAATAATTCCACTCCATAAACAGTGACTGCTCACTAAAATGACCCTGTGGACATACGTATATCAGATCTATATGATGTTCAGAATATGATGGCTCTTCTGTGTTGTTTCTGAATGTGCACAAAAAGGCTATTTAAAAAATCTACATCCTGATTTTTGCATGATTGTGTGTTCGCTGTAAAGCTAAAAGAAGCACATAAACTTCCTTTGTTACACTTCCTTTGTGGTAAAAGGCTAAAAAAACCAAATGTCTGACTAACCACAATGAAAATACAAAAAGATGTCTACTTGTTGTTGGACGTAGTTTAAGAATGTTTCCCACAATCCTATGACCATTGCCGTTACAGAATACTGTACAATAGAAATCCGCATCCAAGAAACCTTTTACAAAAAAGCGTAAGCAGGTTGTGGGGAAAGACCAGTGTTGGTCTATTCTGGCTGTGAAGTCTCTCTGCACGTCATAGTGTTTCACCACTCTAGCAAACCACACTGTGCTCTTGAACAAGAGTCAATTGCAATCACCACAGAAAACATCAAACAGATACACATAAAACAAAATAAATATAAAATAAAATTTGCATTTAATTAAACACAATTAAACATTATAACTAAATGAGCAAAAAATAGCATTTAATATTTAGTTTTCACTTATTTTTACTTAGAAAATCAACAAGATGTGTAAGATTACTAGGTGTGTTGACACTGCACTATGTATTTTTCCCCTGAGAAGTCATGTATACACCCTCTGGCCACTTTATTAGGTACACCTTCCTTCAACATACATTCCTTTGGTTAAGTCCACTTACTATACTTTGAAGTTGCTTACAGTCCATCTGCTTCTCTGCATAATTTCTTAACCCCCCATCTATCAAAAGGTCCCTCACTAGACCACCACTGGTCTAAGCACTCTGATAGACATTCTCATCTTGTTGCTCCACCTAGTAGATGTAAAGACAATAGATTTGATGTGATCTGATGTGTTACTGCAGTTTGTGTTAGTCATCTTTGAGCTATTTCTTTCTTCTTGAGTGGTTAGTTTCTAGTCAGAGGGCACTGTTTGGTTGTTGGGACTACTCTCAGTTCTACACTGACACTGAGCTCTTTGAAAAGTTCAGTTACTACAAGTTATGATAGCAAATAGTATTGCATCCATGTTGATAACATCCTCAGATGGCAATATTCCTGGCTCACTACTGTAGGAGCCCAAGCATAGTGGGTCCTGGAGCACAGGGTGGGTATGCATGGCTGGAAATACGCAGCTGTCCGGCAAGAACCAAACTCTTTTTGGCGTCTCTATAAACAAAGAGGTGGCCTCGCGTCAAGGAACATATTCTTTTGTAGCCCCACTTCACCTTGTTCTTCAATTCTCAGGACCGGTGTAGTACCACAACTGAGCAGGCGTTATTTGGGTGGTGGGTCATTCTCAGCACTGCTGTGACACTGAAGTGTGTGCAAAGAAAACAATGAACTACGCTCTGCGATCGTAGAACTACAAAATGTACCTATAGGATGAGTGGATAGATACAAGGTAGGTGAACTTAATGAAGTGGCCGGTTGGTGTATATATAACATTAATGCTGTGTAAATGATGTACACATTTCAATCAATTAAATTCAATGCATCACTTTTTCAGTGTAGAGTGTACCGCTCATGCATCTGTCCCACATAAGGATGTTGCTTGAATCTTGCTGCTTTGTGTGGTCTTCCGCAACTTCTGCTGCAGTGTGGAAGACTTCTGCAAAGTCAAAATCAGACACACTTGTCATTCAACCTCCCGAGTCTAATTATTACCCAAACCCAACTGCTAATTCTAGATATTCACATACTTTTCTCAACATAGACAATTAACGTTGGATAACTTTGTTGAACAAATGCTGGAAAACCACGTAATCGTTTGTGTTATGTCTTCTATTTAGATTTCTGAATGGTTTATTTTAATAGTGAGAGACAGAATATCAAAAAGAAAATCCAGAAAATTACATTGTATAAAATATATACATTTAATTGCATTTTGCAGAGAGAAATAAGTATTTGATCTCCAGCCAAACATTAAGAGTTCTGGCTCCTACAGACTAGTTAATCGCTCCTAATCAACTCGTTACCTGCATTAAAGACAGCTGTCTTAACTTGTCATCTGTATAAAAGACACCTGTCCACAGACTCAATTAATCAGTCAAACTCTAACCTCCTCAACATGGGCAAGACCAAAGAGCTTTCTAAGGATGTCAGGGACAAGATCATAGACCTGCACAAGGCTGGAATGGGCTACAAAACCATAAGTAAGACACCGGGTGAAAAGGAGACAACTGTTGGTGCCATTGTAAGAAAATGGAAGAAATACAAAATGCCTGTCAATCGACCTAGATCTGGGGCTACTTGCATAATCTCACCTCGTAGGGTAACCTTGATCATGAGGAGGGTGAGAAATCAGCCTAAAACTACACGGGGGGAACTTGTTAATGATATTAAGGCAGCTGGGACCATAGTCACCAAGAAAACCATTGGTAACACATTACGCCGTAACGGATTAAAATCCTGCAGTGCCCGCACGGTCCCCCTGCTCAAGAAGGCACATGCGCAGGCTTGTCTAAAGGTTGCCAGTGAACATCTGGATAATTCTAAAAGTGACTGGGAGAAGGTGCTGTGGTCAGATGGGACAAATCTTCGGTATTAACTCAATTTGGTGTGTTTGAAGGAAAAGAAATGCTGACTACGACCCAAAGAACACTGTCCCCACTGTCAAGCATGGAGGTGGAAACATTATGTTTTGGGGGTGTTTATCTGCTAAGGGCACAGGACTACTTCACCACATCAATGGGAGAATGGATGGAGCCATGTACTGTAAAATCCTAAGTGACAACCTCCTTCCCTCCGCCAGGACGTTAAAAATGGGTCGTGTCTGGGTCTTCCAGCACGACAGTGACCCAAAATATACAGCCAAGGCAGCAAAGGAGTGGCTCAAAAAGAAGCACATTAAGGTCATGAAGTGGCCTAGCCAGTCTCCAGACCTTACTCCCATAGACAATTTAGGGAGGGAACTGAAGGTCAGAGTTGCCAAGCGACAGCCTCAAAATCTTAATGATTTAGAGATGATCTGCAAAGAGAAGTGGACCATAATTCCTCTGACATGTGCGGAAACCTCATCGTCAACTACAAAAAATGTCAGACTGCTGTCCTTGCCAACAAGGGTTTTGCCACCAAGTATTAAATTTATATATTTTATACAATGTGTTATCCTATCTCTCACTGTTAAAATAAAAATTATAGACTGTCCATATCTTTGTCAGTGGGCAAACTTGCAAAATCAGCAAGGGATCAAATACAAATATTAATTTCCTTCACTATATATATATAAATATATATTTTGATGATATACAAAAAGAATTACCTGTTATTGTGTTGTGTGGATCTGTTCCATAGTAACCTGTTACCATGAAGGTCAAGGCAGAAACAAATTAGAAACTTGCATGTAGAATGTTCTTGTCATGTGCAAACAAGCAAAACCTCTTTACAGATAAAGTTTACTAAAAAAAATCTAATCTTTTTTTTTTTTTTGCAGTGGAGCTGTGAGGCTGGGCTAGACACCCATTAAGGTTTAGCTTACAACACACACCAAACATGTCTTAGGGGTAAAGGGAAAAGAATATAAAAAAATCCCTAAACCTGTTTAAAAACCTGTTTTACGTTGTATCATTAGCATTGCGCTGCTCCTCAAGCTACTAAAACGCAAATCATACAAAACACTCAAACACTCAGTCACATCGAGACGAAACCAACTGTAAAGTAGTAAAATAAACATGTATTTAATGTGACTAGCTGAAATAAAAAGTAAAAAATTACCACATTGGTAGATGCACAATAAAATTAGGATAGCAGTAAGTGTGCCTCCAGCAAGGTACAGGATCTGTACAGTGTGACTGTTCTGTTCTTCAGTTGTTTCATCTGAAATTACACCAAGAAGTACACAACATAAATATTATATTACATAATTATTCCACCATAGTGTTTCTCACGCAACATATCAGTCCTTTATTTAAGGCTGCATATAATACATCACTTATACAATAATCAAAAGAAAGACGGTATTTCTATTATTTTAGGGCTAAACCAATCTTTAGCAGTCATTAACAGATCCCAAGATTTCTCACCTGTGATGTGTGTATGTGCCTTCGATGTTCCAGCTGCATTTGAAACCTGACAGGTGTATGTTCCCCAGTCTGAGATGTTCAGGCAGGAGACACTCATAGTCCTGTTATTGTCATTGAAGGAGATCCTCTGGTCCTCTAACAGTGGCAGGTCGTCCCGCAACCAGAGCAGGGTGAGGAATTCTCCTCTCACCTCACATCTCAGGGTCAGAGGGCAGCGAGAAGTGGACACAGTGATCCCTAACGCAGTGGGAGGAGCTAAAACCAAGTAATAATAATAAAACAAACAGCCAAATAACCATGTTCTACTTTCCTAACAAACAAGCAGACCAATAAAGAAGAGTCACCCAAACAAACAAACACAAGAATACGTGTAACATGTTATACTCACATAGTACAGATAAAGAGATGTTACAGCGCTTTGATAATCCATTAACAGACAATGTACTTTCCACATAAATCCCTTCATCCTCTGCTGTCAGATTAGTCAGAATAAGACTCATATTCTGTAAATCTAAATGCGTATTTAGGCAGTTTGCAATACATGTAGAATTTAGTTTTTCAGACGTATATAATAAACGACTGGGTGCTGAATTTCTGTATTTAGTCCATTCCACTCCTGTCACATTTTGTTCATGACTATGGCATGTGTGGAGCACTGCTCGACCACCTAACACTCCATTTACTTTCTGCTCTCCAATCCCTCGACCTGCAAAACAAAGTCGGAAATATAAACTGGTGTAGTGAAAGAAAGAAAGAAAGAAAGAAAGAAAGAAAGAAAGAAAGAAAGAAAGAAAGAAAGAAAGAAAGAAAGAAAGAAAGAAAGAAAGAAAGAAAGAAAGAAAGAAAGAAAGAAAGAAAGAAAGAAAGAAAGAAAGAAAGAAAGAAAGAAAGAAAGAAAGAAAGAAAGAAAGAAGAAGAAAGAAAGAAAGAAAGAAAGAAAGAAAGAAAGAAAGAAAGAAAGAAAGAAAGAAAGAAAGAAAGAAAGAAAGAAAGAAACCTTGCAATGTGTCCAGACTAAACAAACAATAAATACATGGATTGTGTTTTATCTGCTCATATTAACGCGTATACTTACCTACAAGTGCAGACTGAAGAGTGATCAAGATGAGAAAACACCCCCCTGCCATCTTCAAGTCTTTAAAAGTGCAGTTTGTGCGGACAGACCGGAAACCCGGTGTTTCACTTGTGAATGAACCGCTTTCTTAAACAGATTCCTGTTAATAAATCTACTGAACCGATTCATCTCTAAGTGAACCAAACGTCTGTAGCACCTGTACAGTATTAAAAGTGTGATGTTAAATTACATAAGAATACTATTTTTTTCTCCTTAGACAGTAATTATATTCTACTTTCCTGTTTATGTTCTTACTCCGTTAACAAGTAGCGGTACAGCGACTCGCATAGTGAGCCGAACCGGAGAGTTGTGAATCAATGAATCATTGATTCAGACGTTTGATTCATTGAACCTTCTTTTAAAACATTAGCGACTGAAAGAGAGCACCACTGCAGGCCGCCGTGTTTGGAGGAGAATTACACGGATTTCTGCATAATTCGACGATTGAGATGTAAAAAAAGTCATTCACATTGGTTTAATGTGAAATGTTCAGTTCCAGGGAAACTTGTATGTGACGTATGTGGTCAGGCGTCTGAAGTTATTAATGCCCCTAAAAGTTCCCTCATAGAAGGTGAATGGAATGATCAATGAAATTAATGATGTGAAAGTTATTGAGACACTGTTTTACGATACCTTCAATGTAAAATTTAGTTTTAAATGTATTTTTAAACTCTGTTCACGATGCATGCAGGGCATCGTGAGGCAAAATTACCCCTAAGAGGGCTTATTAGACATAGCACTATGTTACTATTATCAACATTACATAGAAAAAATACTCAGAAGACAAGTGTAGGTTCACTGGCCATATTGAAAATAAATAAAATTGCTATATTTGTGTTGTTCACATTTAGACTTTTGATTTCTATCAGCTATATATTTCTAGAGAAATATCAGTCTGTATGTTTATCTACAATAAACCATTTAACATCAAAGCACCCTAAATGCTTTTTCTTGCATTCCAATGAATGACTCAATTATGCAAGGATTTTGATAAAATGTGGTCTCTAAACTTGCTTGAGCACAGTTCCAAAGAAATCTTGCAAACAAGAAAATTCTGAATAAAAATATGAACATTACATAAAACCCAAAAATGAATGTGAATTGTACAGCTAGATGACCGTATTCAAGTTACTTAACTACACAAAACATCATCACATTAGTCCAGTCAGATGGAGCTCTGTGCATTTTTATTTATCATACTATAAGTAGTTTATGTTGAGAAACCATAGTATTGTGTGAAGGCTTTGTCTACACCACGTTTTCACACAGCAGACAAGTCAGAACAAAAAGGAGAACATACTGTCACTGAGGAAAATGTAACTGAAAAAATATACTGTTTAGCACCATGTCAGACTTAACAGCTGGATTTAGGCTTAATCTGTGAACCAATAACCTACACAATCTATGTATACCAAGCTGGCATGTAGGGTATCAGGCTGTTCCCTTACGAAGGATGATCCACATCAATGCTACAAAAAAATGTATACAGGATTTCTAAAAGAATGGTATAGTTTCTTCAGACAATTACAATAGTTTATTATAGATTACTTCAGTAATAGTATCACAAATCATTATTATTAGACAATTCAGGGACATTTCAGTTCCTCTAAAAGTACACAATATGCCTTAAGGTATCCAGACACCTCTTCTAAAATTCAGCTTCTTTAAATGCTGACATTCATTACATTCATTGCACACACACACAGCTTGTATAATGTAATGTACATAGAAGAGCCTTGCCAATAATGCAAATGAGCCCAAGATCACCACTGCTAAGCATCAGCTGAACAGATATAAAGCTCCCCAGCACTGGGCTGTGTTGCAGTCCAACTGCATTCTCTGCAATGATGGTGCTCCATCCATTACCTTTGAGATAAGTTGGAGTGTGTGACATCAGTGCTTGAGCTTGAGAATCTCTTGTGGCTGAACACAACCAAATTCTCACAGTACTTTATTTAAAGCATTCACAGAAGAGCAAATCCTATTAATAACCTTGGTTTATGAAGAAATGCATGTGCATGCTTTAACTATGCAGACATTCTATAATCTAGGAATAAATACAAAATAACATCACATACAAAATAAAATATATATATATTAAGTTGCTTCATATTTTTCTAAATCCTGAATTTGTTCAAATCCAGTGTTTTCTGATGGCATTGGCCAAATAAAAGGTATCGGCTTGGTGTCATCTGTAACAAAGAAGATCGCTGGGCTGGACAGCATAAATACATGTGCATGGACACCTCCACATCTATCAACAACAAGCCTGGGGCTTGTTTAGATCAGAGTAAACACTCAACTGTGCAGAGTAGCAGGGACTCGGAACCAGAACTGGAGAAACACTGAATGAAAGAAGCCACACAAACCTCCAAACACTTCTCTTGCAATATTCATAGAATACATTACAGACAAAAGCAGCAGGGACTTTTCTTCTATAGGCTTCAGTTGTGTAAATCTGCTGAGATTCTGATGAATCATGTTGAGGTCACTGCAGAGCACGCCAAACTGACAAATTCCAGTTAGTAGCTGTAGCTAGATGGCGTAATAGACAGTCAAAGTACATGGAAGTATCAATCCAGAGTTAAGACATGGTAACCTTATTGGCTCATGTGGGAGTTTGAAGAGGCTGCGTGTTCATCTTCACTTCTTCTATGGTGGAGTAACCAAAGTCTTCAGAAGCCTCTTTATTCCCGGACTGAGTTTTCGGCTTTATAAAGTCTGAGTAGACATATGGCAATGGGTCCACCCTCGGAGTGTCTGGTTGTACCTGTTGAACATGTATAAATGATGGACTAAGCTTCCATGACTGTGAAATGCTCTTAACTAGGGAGAGATATTAAAGCAAGTTTTGATAATTTTTAATAATTTTGAAATATAATTACCTGGCTAAATATAGGCTCATCATATACAGCTTCTGTAAAAAGTAACACAATGTGAGATCATTTCAAAAAAGGATATGTTAATTAAACTATGCTGAGTAAAAATTCTTTATACCTTCCATTGTGATACCATTTGTTCTTCTACGACCTAAAAAAAGGATAAAGTAAACAAGACTGACTTTAGTAAAAAGCATGCACTAAAGAGTGCTTCCAATTTGGGCTGCACAGAATCTCAGTTAACAGTGAACTTCAGGTGACAAATAGACGCACTAACATTCTCCTGTAAAATTCTTTTCTACAATCCAGAATTAATAGCTCCACCAAATGATGGCAAGCTATCACTGTCCAAAATCAGCAAAACAGCCCCCAAGCTGTGATACTGCCACCACCGTGTTTCATAGTTAAAACCTAGTGGCCTTCTCCATGCTATAATTCCATTTATACTGTTACTATTCAGTGTTTGCCTTGATTATCTTCACCAACATTAACTAATGTAGGGGAGACTCTTAGATACTACACTGGGGTTCTTTAATTTTTGGACTATTCCAAAGAAGGGAAACAATTTATTGCATTTGAACACTTGGGCTGACAGTGAATCACTAGATAGTTCAAGATATGGGTATGATGAAGACCAGATTTTGATGGTTGATGGTAGAGGCTCAACCAAGTAGTTTATTATTATTATTATTATTATTATTATTATTATTATTATTATTATTATACATAGGGTAAGATTAGATCCACACATCATCCACCTGATTGAACCTCAGAGTCTAATTACACATAAATTACACAATTTCTAGAGATTCACATACTTTAGCCAACAAAAACATTTTAATGTTGAATCTCTTTGTTGAATAAATGGTTAAATTATAAACTATATTAACTATAAAAGGTTAACAAACTTTCAAGCTGCGCTATATATTAAAAGTAAAGAACACTTTTTGCTCCTGTAATGTTACCATGTTGAAAATATTTGTTGATAATATATAAAAGGATTACCTGTTCGTCTGTCAGGTGGATCTGTTCTACAGCAACCTGTCACCACGAAGGTCAAGGCAGAAGCAAATTAGAAACTTACATGTAGAATGTTCTCATCATGTGCAAATGAGTAAAATTCACTTATGACTGGTAACAACAAGTATGGAAACAATCATAAAAAAAACTTTTACAAAGATTTTAGTTGCTTCATGATAGAGGGGAAAAACATTTCTATTACGACACACATCACCGACTGTACGTCACTTTGCAAAGCGCTGAGCTGGCCAGTTTCACTGTTATACTTCAAATAAATTGGTGAAGTGTGTTTCTTTACATGAACAGTTTACTGAAAAATATAGTTTACATTATTTTCTATTTACCTACTCTTTTTGCCGTGCAGCTGTAACACTAAATCAATTACTGTCACCAAGTAATATTTTGGCTGATGGAGAAACCCACTACGGGTTTCAGCACACAACACACACCCGACATGGCCAACTGACTACATGTGGGGTAAAGAGCAGCTGTAAATATATTGCTTTGAGAAGGTTATAAAAGGTTTTAGAAGCTCGCTTACACCTTTGTTTGCAATGCTTTTAGTTGTATCATTAGCATTGTGATGCTCATCGAGCTATCAAAAATCAAAACATACAATTTGCTACACAATACTGTACAATCGTAATCATACATTATCAAACCAGCATTATTCCTCTAGGACACTCATAGTCACAGACTAACCAACTGTTAAGTATTAAATATAATGTGACTAACATATAATGTGACTAATTAAAAAAATGATATATACACACACACACACACACACACACACACACACACACACACACATAAACTAATATATATAGATTACCGTATTTGCAAATGCACATTAAAATAATGCACAAAATTAGGATAGCAGTAAGTGTGCCCCCAGCAAGGTACAGGATCTGTATAGTGTGATTGTTCTGTTCTGCAGATGTTTCATCTGGAATTACACAACATAAATATTATATTATATTACCATGATGTTTCTTATTCAATGAAATTCATCCAGTGGACAGTGATATCAGTCCTGGATATAATACTTAAACAATAATCAAAAGAAAGAAAAATAACAATTTAGATGTTTGCTGTATTTCTATTAGTAATGTCTCTTTAAATCCAGAATTACACTTATATGTATGAGAAAACCCTCCTAAACTCAAAACTATTATTAACATCCTAGGGCTAAACCAATCTTTAGCATCCATGAATAGATCTCAAGATTTCTCACCTGTGATGTTTGTATGTGCCTTCGATGTTCCAGCTGCATTTGAAACCTGACAGGTGTATGTTCCCCAGTCTGAGATGTTCAGGCAGGAGACACTCATAGTCCTGTTATTGTCGTTGAAGGAGATTCTCTGGTCCTCTAACAGTGGCAGGCCGTCCCGCAACCAGAGCAGGGTGAGGAACTCTCCTCTCACCTCACATCTCAGGGTCAGAGGGCAGCGAGAAGTGGACACAGTGATCCCTAACGCAGTGGGAGGAGCTAAAACCAAATAATAATAATAAAACAAACAGTTAAATAACTATGTTCTACTTTCATAACAAACAAGCAGACCAATAAAGAAGAGTCACCCAAACAAACAAACACAAGAATACGTGTAACACGTTATACTCACATAGTACAGATAAAGAGATGTTACAGCGCTTTGTTAGTCCATCAACAAACAATGTAGTTTCCACATAAATCGCTTCATCCTCTGCTGTCAGATTAGTCAGAGTAAGACTCATATTCTGTAAATCTAAATGCATATTTAGGCAGACTGTCATACAAGTAGCATTTAGTTTGTCAGACGTATATAATAAACGACTGGGTGCTGAATTTCTGTATTTAGTCCATTCCACTCCTGTCACATTTTGTTCATGACTATGGCATGTGTGGAGCACTGCTCGACCACCTAACACTCCATTTACTTTCTGCTCTCCAATCCCTCGACCTGCAAAACAATGTCAGAAATACCACAAATTGCTGTCGGTATTGTTTCTTTTAAAATACTGTAACAAAAAAAACAAAAAAAAACAATAGCATGTAACATTAAAAACATATAATAAAAAATGGAAACAAAACAAATGCACTACTACATACTGCTAGTGCAAAAGCATAAGCACACTCTTACCAACAAATGGCCACAGAAGCAGCATAAAAATGCCCAAATGTCCTCCTGGCATTGTATATATAATCCTGAGTTACAGGTGTTTTCTTATCCAGCCGAACCACATCGTTAACAAAAAACCTCACTAGTACCTCACTGAGACATGGTAATCACTACCAAGACTGTCAAATCTGCTGCATGTGTGAGCAGCAGAAAGAAGCTCTCACTGTAGGCACAGAGTGGCTTGAGCGGAAGATCGCAGCCTACAGATGTGTTCGAGGGCACATTATGAAAGTTAACTGCTCGTTCTATACCACGTGGTTTCTAAGAGGAGTCAAACACTGAAGGAAGCGCTGATGTCACTGCTACTGAGGAAATTAATCTTTATTTGTAGATGTAACGGACTGAGGAAACATCACCACTCAGCATATTGTCATATACCAGCCTAAATCAAATAAACACAGGGGGACAGGATATTTCACACACACACATACAAAAAAACACATATATTTTTTTTATACTGAAAGAAGCTGTAGAAAAATGAAAAATGCTGATGTGTTTTTAAAAACAAGTCTCTTGGAATAGTATAACAGGATGCTGATGCGTGAGAAGGAGAATCGGTTAAGTAAAATCTGTGCTCCATTTGTTCATGGGAGTGGTTGGGGTGGACCAGCATTAAACAGTTAAGGGCAGTTTTGAAAGGTCCTTGTAGGTGGGGAGTGATTGTGGGAATCACTCTAAAGTCAGTGTCTCTGCTTCTGCTGTAGCTGTGTGTTGAGCTGATGAAGCGTTGGACTTGTGACCCTCTGCCAACGCCTTGAAGTGCTAAAGACAGGAAGAGGAAAATACTTAGGAACACAATCTCACGAACGGCAATTGAAAATACACATTTCAAAATGTTCCAAAATTACTTTCAAAAGCTGTTGGAAATTTCAGAGTATGGTGAAAGCTTTCCATTTGTACTGGTAAAACATCAGATCATGATATGGAAAACTTCAAGTACTGCAGTCAGTTAACATTTAAACGCCCCCAGTCAAAATGCAAGCTTTGCTTTCTAAGTGAAAATAAGTGAACACCTTCTAGTGGGAACACATTACCATATGACATTTCTTCTGAAAATGTCAGTGCACAATTTATATTCATTTGCAAAATTAACAAATTAATAAAACATAGAAACAATGTGCCATAACTTTTGCACAGACCACATTTTGTTATATTTTCCCTCTTCATTATGCTAAATTGAGCAAAAAAACAGAAACTGTACACTAAATGTGCAGGAGAGGGTTCTCTCTAAAGGACTGTATTAATTTATTTTCATTTTAAACATCGAAAAAAATGGTATTCGGCAAGGGGTGCCCAAACTTTTGCATAAAATTGCATTTTTTTAAGAATAAACAAACCCAGTGTTTAAAGCCACAGGGATCACAGAGTGAAACACTATAATGCTTGTATGACACTAAACCTATATGTGTTATATTATGTTATATTTAACAACCATCAAACCTGAATGAAAATTATAAGAAATATGTATAAGACCATGGCTTTAAAAAACTTGTCTGACACCTCTGCAAACTGTGTGGGCGCAGAAAATAAGCATTGACAGACACTTGGGCTGACAGACAAATAAGCAGACATGCAGATGGATTCACGAACAGACAGACAGACGAAGCTATGCACAACTGACAGAACAGTGAACAATGTTTGTATGGGAATAACTTAACAGCTCTAGGCAGATGGACTAGCATGCTAGCTTATGTTTATGCAGGAATAACTTTAGCTCACTAATGTTCTCTGATGTTGACACTGTATCGTGTGGGTGGGGAAATGACATCAGCCTTGCCATTGGTTAGGAAAGCATTACCTCAAATAAAGACAGCTTACATTGAGAGAACAAAAATATGGTAAAAACCAAAACCAGCAGACATTTATTAGACTTTGGGGGGGCATTCATAAGACATACTCTGGATATATATGTATATATTATGACCCAGATTAACAAAATTAGGTTTAACTAGAAAATAAAAAGGTTTACGTTCCCTTTGTCTTTAAACTACAAACTTGAAAGCACAGTTATCTGTAAATCTGAAGATGTGACAAGTGCTTCAGATAAACTGATATGAGAAACTCTGGTATTTGAGAGACAGAACCAGTAAGTGTGCATAAGTTCATAGAAACTGCACTGAAAACATAGCAAATTAGCATTTGTTTTAGATACTGGGCCGTACTGAACTGCATCTAGTCTACTTCGCGGATGAACTTCAAATTATTTCAAATAAGGGTACTATCATGAACAGGTTTTTCAGCAAATAAGATGAAAAAAAGTGGTCCAGACAAATACAAACAGTTTGTGTGTAGATTATAAAATACATAACAACCCTTAGATGTTAGATGGATAATAGTAACTTAGTAATTCCTAAATACTAACAGAAGTAGACAAATTTTTTGAACATTTCTGTGGATTTGATTGCATACATCTTTTATTTAATTGTAGACACTATGCACGCATGATATTTCATGCTTTGTCTGGTCAACTTAATTTCATTTGTTAATATGCATCCATTCCTGAATTTCAGGCCTGCAACACATTCTAAAAAAGTTGGGACAGTAAAGCATATACCACTTCGAAATTTCTTCTCACAACACTTGTTTTGGTACTGAGGATATTGAGTGATACAGTGTTTCAGGTGTTTCTTCTCAAATTCCTCAGGTCATACATGTTTTAAGGTACCCCTACCATCTTCTAGCACAGCCATGCCTTTGTAATGTGTGCAGCAGGTGGTTTTGCATTGTGTTGTTGAAAAATGCTTTGACGTCCCTGGAAAACAGTCTTCTATAAGTCAACATATGTTACTCTAACATCTCACTGTACATCTTGCATTAATATTGCATCACAGATGCGTAAATGACTCTTGCGAAGGACTCTGACACACCGACAACCATACAACGACAGACCCTGGCTTTTGGACTTGTAGCTGATACCAGTCTGAATGGTCCTTTTTGTCTTTGGTGAAGAGCACATAGATACTACTTTAGTACTAAATCAGGATTACAATAACATGTTGATATTAACTGTTTAAAATGACACCATTATTTCGTTTTTATTATTTTCATTTTTTATTTATTATTAAGTTCATTAATTGCACTATTTGTTACCATCCCAACTTTTTGCAGGCTTGAAATGCAGGCATGGATGTATATTAACAAATTAAAAGTTGACAAGACAAAACATGAAATATCTTGGGTCACAGTAAGTCACAGTAAATTTAAGTTCTTCTGATTTGGGGTTGTGAGAGGTGCCCTCTACTGTTCTCAGCTATCAGTTATCTCAGTTATCAACCGTTTCTTCTTAATTTCTGCTCAAATTAGTATTTGGTAGCTATTTTTACATCGAGAGGATCGATTTCACCAGTAGCAATTGTAATGGCACACAATTGCCACCAGCTGGACAGGAAGATAAATCAGTTTTGTCCTAAAATTTAGTACATTCCTAAAATCTTTTGGTTAAAGCAAGTTTTGCTTCCTATGCCTTATCAGGAGGCCTGTCATAGATGCATGGGATAAGCATAAAGATCAGTTCCTTGTGGACTAACAACCACTGAAGTAGTTTACGTACAGCAGCACGTTGAGGAACCTCATAGCCATGTACAACAAAAAACTAATTTTAAAACTAATGTCATTAGTATCCATCCATCCATCATCTTCTGCTTTATCCCGCTAGTTGGAGTCACCGGGTTCAGGATATATAAAATATACAGGGAAAAAACAAAGAATACAAAAACTATTTTTGAAAACACTAACCTGGGAGTTTTTAAATTCAGAATAGAGTGTGAATAGGACATGGAGAGACTGGATTCGGTTCTTATACACAGGGATGTCCAAGATGCCTGTAGAAATTGATTTCATTAGATTCAGCCACAAAACAGCCACAAAATTTTTTGCTATGCAATGAAAAGAAAGTTTAGCTCACCACATATTATGTCAATATATTCTGCTAAGTCACAGTTAATATCTGCTGTAGGGAGGTTCATCTGAAGGGAAGAAGATGTGTAGAAAGGCAGATTTAGATCTACGCCAAACCATTGTACTGTCATGTTACTGAATAATGTACTGGAAGCAAATGTGACCATGTAGTTAGGCTTGTCAAGAACTGAAGCACATAACATTCCATAACTGTTACAACACAACCACCATATACACATTTAGAATATTGTATTCATATTAGCACACCTCAGATTTTCCAGCATCTCACCAGCCAATATTTCAACACTAACCTTCCCCAAAAGCTCCTCAAACTCAGAAGGCCACTCCTGCATCAGGGTATCGATGTCTGGCATGGGTCTGAGAGAGACAAACATAAACTTATTGTAATTTCTCTCCACTTGTGCTGCATTTAGAAAAGTGCGTTATCTTTAAAGAACAGGTGAGACCACAGTGTATTTACTTTTATGTTATAGTGTACAGCAGCGTTTGTGTGCCTGGTGAAATGAATATGGGTGTATTTGAGTGTTTACTTTAGCACACAAAGCATGCACTGCCAGGTGTAAGGTACTGAATGTAGGTGTCTGTGCTTGCCTGGTGTAGTGTACAGTGGCTGGAGGTTTTGAGCGGTGTAATTCACTTATGCTCTCTATCCAGTTATCTACGGCTTTGGGGTTCTTCTGTGGGTTCTCAATACTCTTCACTTTCACCTCCTACAAAAGCACAGAGATGGAGTGTTTGACACAGAATATTCCACTACAGTAGCCCATACCTGATGTACCTTCTTCAACACAATTCAACAAAACAGATGTTGGGATATTCAGTAGTTTCAGCAGCATACAGGACACAAGATAACAGACTAATGATAAGGTGAGACAGCCACAAAAATTAAACTAAAGTAGGTCTGATATGAGCTGTGAGTCTACTCCAGGTATGGGTTAATTGGCAATTAAGTTTGCTTAATAGTTCCAACAGTATTTTCCTCCTCTGCATCTCCTAAACATACTGAAAAACAGTGTTTGGACATGTATGTGTGAATACGTACAGCAACATTGTGCTGTTTGCTGTTCTCTGACAGCCACAGGGACAGCACTGTAGGGTCAGACTGCTTAGCACAAGGTTCATCCAGCACCAGAAGCCCCAGACCGTCTGCTTTCTCATCTGGCCTAGGAACCTGGTCATCATGGACAAATTCAGATCAGCACACCACATAAGCACTGGAGATAATAAGCGCATCAAATCTGAATAACAGGTCAAGGCATAGCTGATAACAGTTCAAAATGAGACCTAAGAAGCTCCCCTGATTACAAACATAGAGCAACTTCATATCTGATTTCAGGACTGATAGTTTCATGTATCAGCAATGGGTCCTGGACGATGGGACTAGTTTCATTTTAGAAAATTCTATACATTTAATGTTGACATGCTGCAGATCTTCGTAAAGAAACATATGGTGCATTTCATGTTTGAAAAGAAGCACGTGTTTTATCTCCTTGCACAAGTTTGCCTGTAATGTGAAAATTCCCAACTATTCAGAACTTGCCACTTATGTTCAGAGGAAACTGACCTTTGCATTTAACACCCCCCCCCCCACCCCCCCCCAACACACACACACACACACACACACACACACACACACACACACACACACACACACACACACACACACACACACACACACAGTAGGGGTGGTAAGCACACTTGCCCAGAACGATGGGCAGCCCTATTCTCAGTACCCAGGAAGCAGGCTTAGGTGACTTGCTCAAGGGCACTTCAGTCATGTCCAGTCAGCTCAGCGGACTGAACCGGCAACCTTCTGGTCACAGGAACAGTTCCTTAACCTCTAGGAATAATGTGAATGACATTCTTGGCATTCAAATCCAATCCGTGTCTATGCTGATATCAATCCACTGTATTGCATCTGAGAGCCACTAACTCTACACTGACTACACATCCGCATGACAGCACAAAGATAGTTAATGTAGGAAAAATGCCTGATACTAATGAATTAATTAACCTGTAATTACTACCGATTTCACACTTCATTCACATAATATGAAAAATACACCTACAAAAACATGGCATAGTTAATATGACTGAACTCACTTTAAGAAAAGCATCAATGTCCCCTACAGCTGGGATGAAGTCCGGAATAAAAGGCTTCAGTTTATGGTCCAATTCTATAGTCTGTGGCGTGTATCTGAAAGCAAAAGCGATACACATCCTGATCAGCACCCATGGATGCTTCGTGAGAAGCTTGGGGAAAATTGTTGCACATGTGTTTCCAGAGAGATATAAATCAGATGTGAGAAACGTCTGTGGTTTAGGTGGGTTGGTTTCTGAAAGTGCAAGCCGCTCACCGTGTGATGTACTGAAAAAGCTCTTTTATTTCTGCTGTAACACGGAGATGGTCATAATCCGCTGGGTCATATGCTCTGTGAATAAACAGACATATAGATAACTGCCAGGGCAAATGTCTATCAACAAAGTGCACCTCAGCCCTTCAACCTATTCACTGAAATCAGGGCTACTTAACAAGTATCAACAAATACTGCCTTTTTATATACAGTGCTACAAACTATTTGCCAAAGGGTAGTTTAATAACTTCTTTTTAATATTAAGAACATTAAATGAACAAGATGTTATTAAAGGCTTATTAAATAAATAATATACCACTACTATATTATTGTCTTACTGTCTTTAGATTTGAACAGCACTTTTTCAATATAATTTAAAATATTAATATTAATTACAAATAATACTCTTACACTAAGTCTAACTCTTTACTTCAACCCTTGTTCTTCTGACCTATTCCAAACTTCTGCACAACAATCAAAAAGTTCTGAAAGTATGAGTACTTGTATCTACTTAAACTTGAGATTTAGAGCAATGCTGTTTATCAGCCAGGCCTATGAATATGAACGGCTGCATGACTCTGCTTTCCGTCCATTACCCTTTCTTTTCGATGTCTGCTTATCATCTTTTATGTTTATGTGTAAAGCATAATGCAGCTTATTAATGGCAAATGTGTGAAACTGGAAACCCCAGCGGAAAGAGATAACATCTCACTTTTTTTGATAATATCTATTGGATTGTGTAGTTCAGCAAGTTAGAAAAGCTCTATATATGTAGATTCTTCAGTTTTCTGGAATAGTCGAAAAAAATATTTTTAAAAAGCCAGCAAATTGGTGACCATAAGGCTGATAAACCCCTCCCCCGTTGTGATTAAACCTACTCACTTCCGCATACAAAGCTTTTTCAACACTAACTGCTGATCTAAGTCATGTAAAGTTAGTAAACTAACTGTAAACTGAAACCAATGTGAGATAAACTTTAAAATCAAGATTCACCATCCTCCAACAATTTAACCCACATGTACTGATGTGCACACTAAAGTGTATTACTTATCGGTATTAGGAATCGGCCTTTTTAACTTTGCTCCTACCCTTCAGGAGCTGAACCTGCCTCCCCTTCCTCTTCATCTGACTCGGTTTCATCGGAATCTTCATCATCATCATCATCTTCCTCCTCATCCTCATTATTTTCACTAGCTCCTCGTGGGCTAGTTGGAGGCTCTTTCTTTTTCTGCTGTTAGAATTGATTAAAAAAAATCATTAATGCATTTTAAAAATATCACTGATACAAACAACAGAGTAATTCTGAGTGTTTCCATGTAAAATAATAATGTGATTATAAGTGATGAAGGAACCTGGGAGTTTTCATATGTAATTCTAATAATAGTGGTACATCTATCTTTTCTTTAGGGACTGTTTGATAAGACCCTACCCTACGTGTACCTCTCTGCTGCAAGAGGACTAAAAAAATGTTACGAAAATTTCTTAACTCAGAACTATCATAAAACAACATCATATATGAGAAAAGGCATGGAACTCTTCATACATCGGGTTCCTGTCACCACAAGTGTGAACAATTCTGACTCTATAGGCTCTTTTTATAATCTTTATTGTTCAGTTATACAGATTTATTTTAAACTGGTGGAATTCCCCTTTAAATCAGACTTCTGATTCTAAGTGAAGCATTTACCTTGGTGTCTTCCTCATATTCGTCGCTGCTGTTATTGGCCATGCTATGCAGTTGCTGTCTGCTCCTGTTCCCAAAGCCTGAAATCACAAGACCCTGTATTGTCAATTACACAGTCGAGTCACATTATTATGACTACTTGTTAATATCCAGAGTAAGCCTCGAGTAGGAGACTCAATAAGGTCCTGGTAGGATGTCACAGTTATCTGGAGCTGTGCTAACTGCAGTGCATCCTACAGATGCTGGAGGGTGCATGGGGGAGGATTCATAGAGAGAACTTCACTATTCAGGTTGTCCTACAGATGATCAATTGGGTTCACTAAGTCTGGGGAATTAGTGGTCCGGGGTAGTACTTGGAAGTCTTGGTCAGGTTTTCCAACCAATGTGGGACATTTCTAGCCGAGTGTTGTGTCACATAGTATTGCTGGAAGATCCCATTAGTCCCAGGGAAAGCGATCAGCATGTGTGGGTGTACGTGATCTGCAAAGATGGATTCATACCCAAATCGGTATTCCACATGGATGAGTGGGCCCAGAGTACAAACCTGTTTGACGTGGTGTTGGCGTGTACAAACTGGCGACCTCTTCTGAGTCGTTGATGTCCAGTGTCTCGTCGAATGGCTGGTTGGTTATGAGCTGGGTCTGAAAGCAAAGCGAGGTGCTTTGTTATTAGATGAAACTGGTAATCTATCTTCCTCAACACGAAACAAACTAGTCAGACAGATGTAATGTTAACAGTTTATTACGTGCATTGCGGTGCAGGTTTACTTCCCAACATCTACAACAACAGCTGTGAGTCACAGGGGCAGCATTACACATCCTGACCGCTCAGTTGCAGCAGGGGTGCCCTGGACCCAATTACGCGTTTCTGCTACCGAATTAAATATTTCAGGTATCAAGCAGATGAGTTTTCAGCGATCTGACTTCTTGCATTCACTGGAAATTACCGTTAATAACAATCGCTTAGCAAACGAGCTAACTATGCTAGCCTAGCCAGCTTGAAACATAAGGAAACGGACTAGTTAGTTAAAACTTGTTCTTTTAAAAGATAACTTATAAAACTCTGTACACCACAGCGCACCTAAACAAACGATTAATTTTAAGGAACTTATTTGCGCTAACGGTAGCCAAGAACTCACCTTGTGTCGCTCAAACCTCTCCATGGAGCAGACGGTGTGCCGTAACCCAGGGAAACCGATCTCGCGATGCTTCAGAAGAGACCAGGGCTGAAACCCAAACTGATGTTAAGTAGACTTCCATCTCTGAAGTAGACCACTAGAAAGGCAACAAGGAAGTATTTGGGATGCAGCCTCGGTGGGAGTGTCAGGGCCTGTAAGTAGGATCCCGTTGTAGATTGTATTATATAAATGATTTTTGAGCCAAATTAAACCACTAACGTTACAATTATGATGATGTACAGTCTCATTTAGAGAAGCTTGGTGCTCCATTCTTCAAAAAAAGTTCTCACAGTGGTGGTGGTGATGGGAACCAACCAGCTGGAGAGTTGACCACCTCTAAATGCTCATGCAGACACTTGCTACATGAAATGGTCATGAATATGCTGTTCATTGCCTGTGATGTAGGATTTAACAATGTTTTTGAGATGAGGTTTGCTTTTTTTAAAAATGCTTTTAAGGCAGAGAACTACATACAAGGCATTGTAATGCAATAACGTCCTCTAATAAAAGCCTACTTCTCTGGATGTATAACTATTTTAGCAAAATATTACATGTAAAAAAACAAATCCATGTTTAGAAGACATTTGAGAAAATTAAATAAAATTCCTCTGTTTGGCTTGCAGGACATTATGATTCCAGGTTCCCATCACCTACGCTGTAAAGAACTGTGGGAGATATTCTACTATATAGTTATTTTAAATCAAACCACTCTGAATTGATTTTGTTTACATCTCTACCACTGAATAATGCAAAAAATCAGAAGAATTGGGAGAGATATACTTGTACTGTAAGATGCACTTTTTTATTTATGTTGTTAGTGTGACAAAGACACATTTAACAGAGCAGGTACTGAACATAGTAGTGGGCTTAACATGCACAACATTTAACTTATCAATGATTTTTAATGTTAATGCTGTTCAAAAAACATGTTTCTATATATTTGATAGCTGGACTGTAGGCAGTGGCTATTGAATGTCCATTCATAGCTTAATTATAAGTCCACATAATCACAGGCAATTAAATGCCAGTATATTAGTCATTGCAAATTTGCAAAAGAAAGCATACAGAAAGCCACAATCATAGATTAGTTATATTCACATCTCATTTACAGACAACGCTGATCGGGAGCCACAAACCATTTGCCCCAAATCTCATGTTTCTAAGATGTAGATGATGTTTCTGCATCAGTTGGGCCCATTTTAGGATATGAAGGATGATTAGATTTAACCTTCTGTCTGAAGAATTAGCTCACTGACTTGTCAGGAACAGGACCGAATCTGGAACAAGCATCTCATAATCGGATGTAGCATCAGCTCCTTTTTGCAATATAATCAAAAGGACATGAATAACAACAACTGACCCTTGCTCAGATTTTAGCTCTGACTTTAAGACGGCTGATTTTAATGAGCTCCTGATTCTCAGACATTTCTCTTGGTGTGAATGAGCAGGTCTCTCTGTAGATCAGCTTCCAAACTGCCAGGGCCAGCCTTGCCACCTGGAGGGTCTGTTATTAGAGTCAGTTTATTGAACACGCCACGGCCGAAGTAATCCGCCACCACAGAGAAACCATCGTTAGAGCTCCTCAGCTGTAAAAAATAGATAAAAAACATATATTAATATTTACAGGCATATGCATTCAACAGTAGGTGGTACTTCATTTGCAATAAGTATAAACGACTTGTATTTGTTACATGCAGCAAATAAAATGTTTCTCTTTAATTTTAAAAGTTTAATATTAATATTTAAATAGTTGGTAAGGAACACATCTAGGCCCACTTTTTATTTCATTTTGTTGTTTTGGTTCAGCACATGGACCCATTTGCTGTTGCACATACCTCATATTTCAGCATTAGCTTTTTATTTTAGACCAAAATCTTTCCAAAACAGTCCGACAAACTTGAGTTCTGATGCTGATACATACTTGGTGCACTAAAAAGTTCCACTATAACCTTTTTTTTGCTAGGCTACTTTTATGTTTACTTGAGGTTTACGTACCTGCACTGCAGTAAAGGTTTCATTTTGAAAGCTATTAACAGTAAGGAGATGGCACATTTGTGGGAAGTGTGAATGTGCAACAGGGGAATGCCTGTCTGCGGTACCTGTCTGTTGAAATGATCGTGTAGGTCTCGTTTCTGGTCTTGTGCTCGCAGCATGTCCATCACCTTCCTGTTCTCGGGTGTGCAGGTGGGGCACTCTGCCTCACTCTCAGCATAACTCTCGAAACAGTGCTGATGGAAAGAGTGGCCACACAGGAAATGCACAGACGGCAATTCCAGAGGACTATTACACATGCTACACTTTGTCTTCTGGAAAATCTTCGCACTGTGGGGGATAAAAATAGAGAGGAGGGAAACTTTTGATAGTCATTTTTGTAAACAGGTTAAATAATCCTCATAAAAGACACACAAAGTCTATCCACACCTACAAGAAGAATGCAGGCTTTTCAGAACAACACTGCCTCCAGCAAGCTATTCTTGACATATGAAGTCAAAAGTTCACAAGAAAGAAAGCTGGTGATACATGGTTCCTCTGTCCCTTTTTAGATTATGGTGGCATTTCAACTTCATGCACATGTGTATTTTGGATCTGATAACCTCAACAAGCTATTATTAACATATGAAGTCAAGAGTTGTGAACAGAAGTACGGTTGTGTATTGGTAAGAACCTGGCAATACATAATGTATCTTGATAGAGATATATACACATATACACACATACATATATTACTGGTCACTAAAACGTTTGTCTGGTAGTGTTTCTAAAACGTTTGTCTGGTAGTGTATCTAAAACGTTTGACTGGTAGTGTTACTTAAACGTTTGACTGGCAGTGTTACTAAAACGTTTGACTGGTAGTGTATCTAAAACGTTTATATTATCCTATTGATAATGTGCATATAGTGGTTTGTTTTTATTGTTAAAAATCATATCATACGTTTGCCAATGCTTACAATAGCATTTCGCCCTTGTGCTGCTTTTTTGAATGGAACGTTGAAATGGAGCTGAAGGATTACAACACTGACATCTAGTGGTCAGAGGTTTAAACACAACACACTTTGAATGTAAACTGTTTATTAAAAATCAATACTGTCTTTTTGATAATTGATACAGTATCACCAAACATAATATCGCAATATTTTCTTAAACCCCAAAGCAGAAGTGCACGGGGAAGAAAGATGTGCATGTTCTAAAGCTGGCAGTGCAAGGTTTTTGTTCCTTTTTTAGATTGTTGTGCCATTTTAACTTCTTCACCCACAATGACTCTTTAAGTAATATTGTGGCCATGACAAACTATGACTTATAGAACAGTGCACGTAATTAGTTGGGCAATTAGTTGACAATAAACTTCAGGAAACTCAAACCAGAAAACTATATTATCAGAGCGATGCTCACAACAGTGAAAAGGCCCTTTCAGAGAAAAAGATACATCAGAAATCTTCTATACCAGAAGCAAAATGATCTATAAATGTAAACACACTAATACATAGAATAAAAGAAATCAAAGTTTCATTAGCAGATACCAAGAAAGATTACTTTGCATCTTTTTAAAACATTTCTTTCATTAGGCATGCTTACATGCAGCCTGATATGTATAGGCTAGTCCAATTGAGCCTTTCTGAACACAATTTCCTTCCAACTGAATGAGGTGGGTAGTTTTGTAAACAAAGCCTTAAATTGAAAAATAATACCCATGTAAACATTTCAACGTGGACACCAGACAAGATAGTAGCTATGCTAGGTGGTAGTCTATGCATGTGCAAATATTCTGGATCTGAGTATGTAAATGGAGCAGAATGTGTGTATAAACACCTCTGTCTTCATCCATTTATTGTAATAAACTCTATAAGGCTGGTAAATATCTTGACATATAAATACTATCGTTTTGGATGCTTATTCTACTCTACTGCATACTTTTATTATTTGAACTAGAACTTATTCTTATTTCATAAGATCCAGTTTATGAAAATTATGAATACAACATCCCAGTGGCTATTTGTAGAACAATCTGAAAGAAAATCTCTATTTTGAGCCATATATGAGCTCCGCTACTGAAAATAGGAAGCATCCAGCAGTGAGCTCAATGGTTTAATGTTTAACGCCATGTCTGCCCTTGGGGCATGTTCATGGCTGAAAAGGTTGTGATCCGTCCTTTATTTTCTCATTTCAGTAAACGGACTTGAAAAACTTATGTCTAATGACTATGTACATTCACTTATATGAGTTGTTTCAGTTTTGTTAAAAGGTTATATATGGTTCCTGGTTATAGATGATACAGTCTATTATTAAATGTTGTACTGTAATCTGTGTTTGGCATATTGCACAATATTTATCATGTGTTTTATTCTAGTATGTCCAATCTCATATAGACTGTTTGGTTCCAATAATGGGATTGGCTTCATATAATTTATTATTCGATTGTGAATTCCGGGTGTTCTGCCATTTGTCCCTCATATATGAATTTATTGTAGGTTTGATGTCCACTGGTGGGATCTGGTACATTGGACCTGGTATTCATGATAATCTGCTCTCTCGTTGCAGTGAGCTCAATAAGGGGCTATAATGAAACACTCTAAGAAATAGATTGAATGCTCTTGGTAGTATATGGTAGACAGTATTAAAGCATACAAGGAATTAAAGACATTACTGGCCTGTCCATTGTCCATGCACAGTTAGAAGATACAGTCAGAGATGTATTTTTAGCTGTTTCTATTATCTTTCTGTGCTCCATCTTTCTCATCTCATCATTTTTTCACCCAAATCATCTATCTGCTCTTACTATTCCAAGGTTGAAATCATTTCTATGTCCTTACTTTGTGCTTAATAATTACAGGTGACTAGGGAGGCTTTTTAATGACCAATGTTCTTCCTCCAAGACCCTTCAGAGGAATTACCTGGTGCGGAGCTCCTGGATCTCGGAGCGTAGGTGTGCTGTCTCCTCACGGTACTGCCTAATCTTCCGCTCATCCTCCTCAATCTGCTGGCTCTCCCTCTGCAGCTTATTAATCAGGTAATCTTTGATCACGGATAGCGTTGCTGTGGAGTTATGGGCCAGTGTCTGTACCACTGCAACAGGTGAAAGCCAAAATATTTACACCTGTTATTAGTCTGCTTAAATACATTAAGCATAATTTAGGAATAATACACGTTGTTGGAAACATGCTTCTCTTTTATACAGCTCTCGGCAATACACATGGACCTAGTAGTATGTAAAAGTCTGAATAACCTCAAGCTGCATGAAGACTAAATGGCTCAGTTAAGCATTTATGACAAACAGGGCACACACTGTTCAGTTTCAACGGCAACACAGTTGGGTTTTAGGGACAACAACATCTAGACGCGTGAGAACATGGCCAAGTTAAGAAAACTACAACCACAAGTCACCGGCAAGAAACATCTGTACTGTCCTCTTGTAAAACACTTGCAACATACCCAGAAGTGGTGGCATGAGGTTGTTCTGGTCAATGTGCTGCAGAACCTCACTAATATACGCTTTGCAGTCTTCTTCTTTTCGTGCAAAATAGCCCAGAGCCTGCTCCCACAGACAAACCTCCTTGTCACCGTAGGTCTTACATGCCTCCACCACCTTTGAGTACTCCTCATTCTGCATGTGGTAGTGCATGATCTGCTGATACCTGCACAAAAGGTCAGACTTCAGCTTCAGCAACACCAAGCCTGTACAATAACGTCAGTGTCTGTGAGCATGACTTTGGTCCTGAGCATTAAACTGCATGTACAGTGCTTAAAAGTAGTTTTTGAACACCTCCTTCCTCCCCTTTTATTAAAAAAACAGTGATGTATTACTGAAAATCCTGCTTTACTAATGTTCTAACCCCTCATTTAACTTAAGACTCTCTGGTTGAAGTGTGTAATCCAATAGAATTTTTCTCTAATGTTGAGTCTGCATTGGACCTGTTCACTGAGCAGTGTATGACTGAAAGAGTACTTAAAGAGAGCTCTTTATGAAACCTGTCTGAAGAATGTAAGGGAATTGTCTACTACTGTAATCATAACTCGTAACCTGTATAGTGTTGATTTGGCATTTAAGATCTAAACATCAACTTAAACTCCTTGTTTTGAGTCTGCATGTCTGATGCTTATTAGGGCTGTGTATTGGCAAGAACCTGGTGATACAATATATTGCGATATTAGGCGATATTGCAAGCAAAGTCATATATTGCGATTTTTTTAAAATCCTACAATTAAAACATAACACTATATGCTGATGTTTTTTACCAATGCAACAGCATTGCACCCTTGTGCTGCTTGTTAATGTTGGAGTGGAGCTGAAAATGAAATACAACACTGCCTTCTAGTGGTCAGAGATTTAAACACAACACACAAAGTTGTCTGCCAGGAATCTGTGTATTGATACTGTGTTTTTGAGAATCAATAAAGTATCACAAAACATAATATATATTATTATGTTATTCCATATTTCAATATTTTCTTACACTCCTAATGCTTAGCTGTAAAGATGTCAAATAATTTCTGTGAAATCCAACATGACTCTTCTGTTATAAACCAGGCTTTTCAAGCATTTAATTCTTTGAATTTTACCACATCTTACATAGTACATCTTTTTTTAAAAAACTGAGAAACTAAGGCTACATTTACATCACAGGTATCAACTAGAGATGGAAGGATCGATAGGCTATGTATCGGTATCGGTCGATTTTTAATCGAACTATGTGATCGGTGATCGCCCGATATTTCTCCAATTTAGAGCCGATCTGAAAGCTGAAAGTAAGCATGTCCGTCTGGCCGTTGTTTACCGCACGTGAC
This sequence comes from Megaleporinus macrocephalus, assembly GCA_021613375.1. Lineage (NCBI taxonomy): Eukaryota > Metazoa > Chordata > Actinopteri > Characiformes > Anostomidae > Megaleporinus > Megaleporinus macrocephalus. The sequence continues at coordinate 33,527,150 of CM038720.1, forward strand.
AGGCTCATCCAGGACGTTTTTCAAATGTGTAAAATCAGCGTGTCTCATTGGGGAACCAAGACTAAGACATTTATCACTACTAATCTGATCTGACACTGCACACGGCTGAATACAGTGAGTATCAGCAAACAGCAGACCTAGCATACACAGCTAACACAAAACAAATAACCCAGAACACCATACAGACCAGATCTGACCGGTACGAACAGAACAGCAGCAACAATTCAAGATCTGCATTTAATGATTACAGATTGTCGTTTAAAATAACAGAGTCTGCGTTTAATGACTGCAGTTTTTACTGCATGTATTTAATTAGCTTTTTTTGTTTTAAATTAAGATTCTAAATGTAATGATTGCAGTTTTGGGGATATTTGTTTGATGTACTTTGTTTATTTACTGTTAATTTTGTTCAAAATATTATGCTATTTCACATGAACTTGTTAAAAGTGGTAATAAACCAGTTTCAACCATGTGTCATTACTTGCTTGTGCTAATAACTACATCTCTAGTATCAACCCTCAAAAACATTTTTTGCCTGAATCAAATATCTCCAACAATTTGTGTTTCCATTTGTTTATGTAATGCCAAACTTTAGCCCTGATTTTCCTCTCACAGACAATTAGTGAGATCAGTAGGATAAGAAACGCCGCAGTTCAGAGGCAAATAAGCATTCGTTTGGGGCTCACAAACCTATTAATCAGTGTGTGTAAACGATTCAAAGACGCCACTCTAGACACTTGCTGATGCCTTGCAGTAGGCCAAATGATATGAAGCAGGCTAAATATCTAAACCTGTGGGGAAGTCCAAATACTGTACAGTAAAAAGTGATTTGCATGAGCGTGGCAACAAGCTACAGACAGAGTATGAAAGAGTTGTGATGTATCGCACCCTTCACTATGTCACTTCCTGCATGTGTTTTTGTAAGCATACATAGTCTGGAGACCACACACACTTGGAAATTCTTATAATGTGTGACCATCCTGTCGCTGATTAGTTGTTTAGTGTGCAAACCACAACGATCGCAACACTCATGTACTGTGTCCACAGCTTAAATACGTCATTTAACAATACCAGCGTCTTGAGGCAACCCACATTAGCACATCCTAACCAGTAACATTACATGAATAATCATGTGTGTCATAAACGGGAAGCAAACTAACCAGCACAGGAAGCCTTTCTGGTGAAGATAATTAGCTCTGAACAGTTCACAGTTATTCATTATTAGAAGATGACGAGAAAGAAAAGGTGTCAGCCGCGTTGCTCTTGTACTGTTTTCTAGCTACTATGTCAGGTTCGGCGCTGCTGCCACATTAACACTGAATAACAGCAAACGCGTGGTACAAAAAAAAACAAACAAATGTGAGATGTTCACATAATCGGATATGTATCCAATTGCATATCAGAGCCGCTCAGATTGGATTTTAGAAAATTTTAATTTGAAAAAGGGCATTTGTTCTACTGGTAGCCTGATAATGCAAACCTATCTGGGTCCAAATGTACGAATGCTCACCTGACTCCAAATGTCATGATCAGATCATGAAAGATACTGCGTTAGACATCTTTAATATGAATTTGAATTCATCTGTCAATAAAATAACGCTATAGAGAATACTTAATACTAGAGATGGATCGATCAGTGTTTTTGAGGCTGATTCCGATCGCCGACCATCTTTCAGCGCGATCGGCCAATAGCCGATACTGATCAAGGGCGGGGCTATATACCACAGCAGGGCTACATATTATTAGCGCAAGCAATTCATGAAACATGGTGGAAACTGGTTTATTACCATTTTTAACGAGCTCATGTGAAACAGTATAATATTTTTAACTAAATTAGAAGTTGGTCTATGTGGGTCTAAAGTATTACTACTAGGAACAGCAGAGCGTGGATCCAGGTGGAATGTTAAGCAGCAGAATGAACGTCTTCTACAGCCGAGAAGAGCTGCTTATCTAGAACTATAAACTCAATCACTCTGGCTGTGGTTCTTTAGCTCTCTGGCTGTTGCTGCTGCTGTACTGTTGGTACCGGTGAGATCTGGTCTGTATGGTGTTCTGGGTTGTTTGTTTTGTGCTAGCTGTGTGTGCTAGCTCTGCTGTTTGCTGATACTCACTGTGTTCAGCTGTGAGGTGTCTCTGAAGTGCTGTATCAGATTAGTAGTGTTAAATGTCTTTGTCTTGGTTCTCCCGCGAGAGACGCTGATATTGCTAATTTTACAGATGTTACAAACTGTCCTGGATGAGTCTGAGTCACAAACAGTAACAAACTGTCAGACAGACGATGTTTTCTTTCTGTACATGCGGTGAACGCTTTTAACTATTCTCGTGAAGCCGCTGCTTTAGTCAGTCTAGCGAAAACGAAAGTGTATGTGTTCAGATAAGAATTGCAGGGACCTGGGCGGAGGGGGTTTCACGCTTTTGTTGTATTGTGGTTTGTCAGCCCTCTACCTCTGGAGAGTTTGTTTTCCTAATGTTAAGGCAAACTTTGTTTTGTTACTGCTGCATTGTTTCTAAACAAAAATGTTGATTGTTATAATAAAGTATTTTTGTTGTCATATACAGTGTTTCGCAAAATTCTTTCCTAGGTCTTTTGGATCCTTTGGATCTGTGAAGCTTAAATACTAAAAAGTATCGGTAGCGGCATGACTGGCCCTGTGTTTACTTGGTATCGGATCAATACCAAAATTCCCGGTATCGCCCACCTCTATCAATTAGTAAACTGGGGTCTGCCTTTATAGGTGTTTCCACTATGCAAATGAACCAAACCAGTTTGATCCAGACTAGGACCACCTCTTCAGGTCAGATCAAATGTTGGGGCATCTTTTTCACCTGCTACTTTGTGTCAGGCTAAAGTGAAAAGTCTAAACATCTAAAGCATTTGATGAAGCTTCTGAGAGTACGACTGAGCTAGGATCGGTTTCATTCAACAAAGTCAGTAAAGAATCTACTTTTGAGCAACATAAATGGAACTGTTTCCCCAAAATAACAAGAAAGTCTATGTGGGACTTGTCTATGACCTCAAATAGATACACATTTCCTGAAATTTTTCTTTTCCTGGAGTTGATTAAAAACTCTTTAACAAACAGTGCCATATTTGCTTTCAACATACAGCAGGCAGTACAACTGAAAGAACGATTCGGACTTACAGCTTTCCCTTCTCATAGAGGTAGAGCACCCCCTCTTTAAAGTTGTGCATTTGGCAGAGCACCAGAGCCTTATCAAACACAGTGTTCTCTCTCCTCAGCAGTAACAATGCTGCCTCCTGCAGGCCCTTCTTCCTCTGGGTGAGAGAACAGAAGAAGAGATCCATACATACCAAACTAGAGTAAGACTAAAATATATAACATTGTCTTATTCATGCAGCAGCCACAGGATGATGGTAAAAGTCTTTAAACTGTGAACATTACAATTTAGTAAATATAAGAAACATGTGCCCATGTTTACCTCAGGATCCTGTTCATGGGCCCAGTCCTGCAATCGAAGCTCCAGCAATGTATCATACACTCCCTGAGGTGGTGACTGTTCCTCTTCAATCATGTGCTCAAGGAAAGCTCGTAGCTCTCGTGGGTTGTTGGCAAAAATGGGGATGAACTCTTCTGAATTGGCCTGAAAAACAGGGGTATGGTCCAGTGAGGAACACAAATTAATTATTTGGAAATGCAAAATGCTTTTGTTCAGGGTCTGTGAATGCTGGCATTTTTATCTTAAGTTAAACTGTTTAAAGCTGTGAATTCAGATTTTTACTAAATAAAGTACAAAAAATCAATTATTACAACTATTAGTTTTTCAATATATACTTTTTTCCTTAGACAGGATGTTTCTGCAAGTAACTATAGACTCCTAAAGGATAACACTTTGATATGTTAAGATCACAAGACCATATAATAAATAAAGTAAATATATATATAAATAAATATAAAATATAAAAGAAAATAATAATAATAATAATAATAATAATACTAATAATATTTTACTAAAAATAAATATAGTAAATAAAGATAAAAAATATAGCTATTAACATGCCACATTTTAGGCTTCATTAATTTACTCTAATATGTTAAATTCAGCAAATATGTAACTGACCAGGGGTATACATACATAGTGTATTCTTTTTTTAAGGTCATATTTTCTCCCTGATGTGCCATTATACATTACAAATATCCAAACAGCAACTCCGGTGTTTGAGCACCTCTAGAATCTAGAACATTTGGCAGGATGTTTGATGACTCATGTATATCAGCATCCTTCTGTGGCCAAGATCCCCATCTCTCATTCCCAGAGTGGAGCTCTGCTGTTCTCTAAACAGAAATGTACCTATTAATGATAATACATATGCCCCACCTTATTCGCTGCTACCCTGTCCAAACTGTCCCGGTCAGTGGAGTCCCGGCTGGGCTGGTAGTCAGTACAGAGCCTCTTCAGCAGCACTGTGGTGCTCTCAGGAACATGGTGCATCAGAGTTTTACCATAGCGCTTCATATTAGTCTCAGCCTGCTCAAACGGCAGCCGTCCAATATAGCGCAGAGCCTCCTGATAATTCTGATTACAGGAATCACAACAAATAAAAAAAAATAATAATAATACACTATGTGACCTGACTTCTTGTTATCTCATATACTGAAACCTTAAAATTAATGTCATAGTTGACTATTCCCTAATTAATTCTTAAACATAACTCAAAGATAGTTCCTGTTCTCCTTACCTTTAAATCCTCCAGCTGAATCTTCAGGTACCACTCATGATGCAAATGTTTCTCTGCCAAGAATACAGCATGGCTGTGGTAACCAGCCTGGCGCAGAACTTTTATGGCTATCTCTACATCGAAACGCACCTCGCTCTCGCTGCTCTGGAAACCACCGAGAAATGTATGCAATATATAATGAATACAATGAAATAGTCAGTTGGACTCTTGCTTACATATTGCATTTGCATTGGCATTCTTAATCTCCAGCATGTATAATTAGATTCTAAAGGTTTTAGTGTACCTTCAATGATGATACAAATATAAACATAGAAATTATTAAACTTTTAGTTAAAAGCAACCAAACAGTATAGCCAAGCAATGATTTCCTTAAGCTTTAAACAACCTTAATGAATTCCTCCAGCTTGGAGCTATCCTTCAGTTTGGTGTAGCAGTTGAGCAGTAGTGTCGTGTGATCTGCGTTGGCCAGGCATTGCCTGTGAAGAGCTTGCAGGTACGCAGTCAGGTTGTGTATTCTCTGAGCATCCAAGAACTTGCGGATGACGTACGAGGGTTCTAGTTTCCCAATGGTTCTGCAAGACAAAGCAGGTCAGCTTTGCATTTTCATTGCAACAGTTGCACTCTATTTATATTTGAGATGCCATGAGCCTCACTTACTAAACTAACTACAAATGATGCTGCAATAAACCAATAATAACATTAAACTGATAACCTGTTTTACAGACAACAGTTCCTGAAAAGGACGCTTCTTACCGAATATACTGTTGAATAGCTCCATCGTGGTCACCTTTAATATAAAGATGATCTCCATATTGTCTGAATATCTCAGACAGACCATCGTTATCCAGATGCTGGCTCTTTGCAAGATTAATTGCCATCACAAACAGGTTCTTCTTAAAAAGCATCTACAGAAAGAGGACACAATATTGTTCACGCAGTTTGATATGATTCATGTGGGTGATGAAGTAAACATGTACTCCAAAAGTTCTCAAAGCACTGTTTAAACAAAGTGATGGTTACAGACTGAGTGCTATCTAATTTTACAGACCAGCATTTAATACTAGTATGCGCTGACCAGTAGAGTAAGACAGTATAATCAATAAGTGAGCAGACCTCTAATTTAGTCTGGGTGTCCTTCTCTTGCAGCATATACATGTTTCCATCTCTCGTCAGGATGTAGAACGAGCCCCACTCTGCCAGGACATCTATGATGTCGTCAAATGCCGCACTATAGGCGATGAACTTATTGTCCAAGTCATAAATCGTCAAGATCTGCTTTTCTGTTGGAGAGGTCTCTCTGCTCCCAAAGTCAGGCCTGGGACAGTGAGATATACATTAAAATTTATAATAAATTACATTAATGCTAGAATGTCTAAATTCTTAATTAATTCTGCCAAATTAATTAAGAATTGTGATTATCCTGCTAATTCAAATAAAAAACAATGTTATACAAGTGTCCACATGATGCAAGTGATGGGCCAAGACTTGTTGGGTGTTCAAAATGTAGGTTTAAACTAGAGCTGCAAGGTTGGCAGATGTTTTGTGGATGTATTTACATCAACGACCAGAGCAATTAGTGACTTTTAGTGTTTGTTAGCAATGTTGTCTTCATAGCTTAACTAAACTAGAAAAATTTGGACATCAAACATGTCTTGACTGATCAGCTACATTCGGGGTAAGTGGAAAATGATGTACATTAGAGTTTGGCTTTGTTTTGTTGATGTAACTGTTAGGACTGTGTATTGGCAAGAACCTGGCACTACAATATGTATCGTGATACAGGTGTCATGATTTAATATATTGTCATATATTGCGTTTTTTTTTAATTCTACTATTAAAACATCACTATATGAACAGGTGCCTATGCTTACAATAGCATTGCGCCCTTGTGCTCCTTGTTAATGTTGGAGTGGAGCTGAAAATGAATTACAACACTGACATCTAGTGGTCAGAGGTTTAAACACAACACACAATGACTTACTGTCTGCCAGAAATCTGTGCATCGAAACTGTCTTTTTGATCCATAGAGTATCAAAAAAAAAAGGTAAGGCTTACACACACAGCACAGCGTTTTCACTTTGATGGACTCCTAAAAGTGTCTGGTTCAAAAATTTGCTCACGAAGATAAATGCATGAAGAATCTGTCACATCAAACTGGAGCCGGAGTATCTTGCTGTATCTGTTATTTATGCACTAATTTTTACAGAAACTAGAAAGAAAAAATAAAAAAATTATTTTATAATAATTACTTTTTCTTTCTGTGACAGACAAAACCTGAGTAGGGAGCATTCACCAGGGCTTAACTGTTTCGAAGCAGTAGGCGCACATGATTAATGTACATGGTGGAGATGTCATTATCCTATTTTCTCCCAAAAATATGCTTTTTATAACATAAAATGCAGATAAGCTAAAAGTAGCATGCTGCATCACTTGGCATGTACTCACTTTCATCAACATCATGTTTACCACTCAAATGCATCCACTACTGCTGTGACTGCTGTGTCATCCTTCAAAAGAGCTCAGTAACGCTGAACTTAACCAAAGTCTTCAGACAAAATATTAACTATTCATACAGTAGATGTTGTTTATTTAGTTTTGGGAAACTCATATGAGATCCTGATTACCACATGTGTGGTTCTAAGATCCAATATTATGGAGACAATGGAATTCAAAAAGAGCCACATGTCAAGGCGATTTTTCCTGTGACCACCCCCGTCCCATCAACAACCTTCAGGATCCATCGCTACTTGGCCTTTTATGAGATCATCATTTACAAATTAAGTCCTGGCATTCATCATGAACTGAAGAGAATGTCAAGTGTTATGTGAGTGACTCCTACTTGTTAGGCGACTTGGTATCTCGGGTAAGCAGCAGTAAGTAGCCTCGGTGCCAGTGGGCCAGGATCTTATGTCCATCAAAAGCAAAGCAGGGTCCCCTTTCATCAGGCTGGTAAAGATAGACACAGTCATCTCCTGCTACAATGAACTGCGAGTCCTGAGAGGGGTCAGTGAGGGCAGAACAGCGCAGAGCGCAGCCGTGTGTGTCCAGCTCCAAGCGAGGATACTCCTTCACTGATAACGTGTAGCACTGTAACAACAATGTAGAGCGAGATACTCAGCGCTGAGCATATCAACACCACCTCTCTGCTTTTCAATCATCCTTGTACAGATAAAAAATAAAGAAATAAAAAAAACAATAAATATTACCAACATAGCACTCGCTACATCAGACAGTTAAAACATACCTGTACTTTTTCAAGGGTGGCTACAAAAAGGTGTGTGACTTTTCCTGCCTGGCGGAAAGCCAGGCCAGTGACTGGGCTGTTTCCCTCGTGAAGGGTCAGTGTTTTACTGTGTCTGTCCCTGGTGATGTCACCTTTGGTCAAAACTACACTGCCATCTGTAAAGCCTGACAAATCATCATAAACAATTAGATCAAACTGTTTAGCATATCCTGATTTTAATTACAGTTTTTAAATGCTTACTAATATTAAACAGACATTTAGCATTTAAGCTTACATAAAACAACGAGACAGACAACAAGGGAAGGTGTACCTATCGCCATGAAGTTCAGGTTCTCATGTACGCTAAGACAGGACACCTCTGTGGGTTTATTCCCAGGAATGGCTGGGAATATGCGGGTGCACAGAGGACTGCCACTGTCCCGCTTATCTGTGTTCCACACCTTCACCTAGTGTACACAAATACACACAAATGAAGTTGAGCACTGTACACATCAAGTACTATAGCTACACTTGCCTGACTGAGCACACTTTTGGTAGGATAGCACTCGATAACTACTTTTTTGAGTTTAAGTTTTAGCGATGCAATATAAGACCATTTGCAGCACATAATTAAAAGAGAAAGAGAAATTCCAGTGATATTTCAAAATGTATGCAAAATTAAATAATGATGGTATGAACCAAATCATTCAAAGGGGTCTGAGGAAAATAGCTGCATCAGAATTGTTTACAACAGTGGTGAAAAGAACAACACATCTGCAGTGTTTCATGCTTTCTCGCTAAAAGGAATTATACACAAAGACTACAAATACTTTGCCTGAGATATTGTTTTACAATAGTTAAGAGTGTAACAATGCATCTTGAAATTGTGGCATCCCAGTGTAAAACTGTGACAGTGTCATTAATAAACAGTGCAACAACTTCCTTAAAGTTATCAATTGATTTTAATTTTGTTCCAAATAAATACTGAATCATTTACTGAGTTTCACAAATAAAAAAATCAAATGGAATTATGGGGCAAGTGTATCATAACACTTCTAACAGTAGTCTTGCTATAAATGCTGTTACATATTAAAGCTAAAATACCACATTTTATTTTATATATATATATATATATATGTACACACTCAAATGTTCAATGAGATCTGTGCAGCAGTAGTGTTGAATAGTAAGTTCCTCACCAGTGGGTTGATGCCATGCTCGTCCTGCCCGACTGAAACCAGAATGCTGTGCTGCTTCAGCTGGTACAGGTGTGTCACCCGCAGTTTGTAGGCTTGAAAGGAGGTCAGCTGCAGAGAGCGCGTTAAAAACCAAATCTGACCGTCCATATGTACACAACACGAGTTAAGGACCCTTCAACATTAACCTGTACACAGTACCTGACAGGCCTCACAGAGGGAGCAGTCTGAGGGATGTAAGGTTGCACAACAGGCTTATTACGAACTAGAACAGTTTCCACAAATCAGCTGGCGGGTTATCACATTATATAAACTGGATGCAAATTATTCTGAAAAGTGTGGATATCTCAAATTAAACTACTGCTTCCTGACCAGTATCCACTGACACATATAGTAAACTGCTACTGCTAGCTCGCCACAAGTCCCAGTTAGTCTGCATTGTAAGGATATCTCCCAGAACAATGTGTCCTCGTCCTGAGTCACAGGCCGATATGCGGCTGGGTAGAACGAAGTTTTTCCCATTCTCACTCGGATCCTTCACCGTTTCTTTATCAAAAAACACAAACCGTCTCCACTGCAAGAACGCAGCCATTTTCTCACCGAGTCCTCCTCAACAAAATCATGTGACTCATATTAGTGTCATGTGATCAAAGTCGGCCTGTCTTTTTCTTTATTTCTCCATTTAATTTTTATTTCACTCCAGAACAACAATTAATAATAATAATAATGATAATAATAACAATAATAATAAGAATAATCGTCTAAATATATAGTTTAGAATATTTCTTATTTCATATAAATATTTCATATTTCCACAACTATGTTTACTCTTCATTAATGTTAAAGATTGCACAAAAAGGCCGAGTTCTTTCTTATGTTCTACATTTGTGTGTAAAAATATATAGCTATAATAATAAGAGCATTAACCAAAAAATCCTTACAGCAACCAGATTACATCATTCCAGAAGGTACTGGTGTAACAGCTAAGTAACATATGCTCTGGTCTTATATTAGTCTGTTTTTATATGATTTCCTACAAGAAAATTAAAAGTCAATTTCTAAACTTAACTAGAATTTGTAAAATATTACAATATTATCGTTTTTTGCTTGAATTTTGTCCACATGGCAATATTTTAACATACAGCATACAGTAAACTAAAAGAAAATAACTTGAATGTAACAAATATGTGTGTGTTTTGGTGTATATGTTGTTGAAACTTTGTAAACTTCATAAAAACGTCCGAAAAATACTTGCTTTTCCTTTTACTTTACTTGTGAACTACAATAAAATAGCGCACGAAACTACAAACAATCGCACAAATATACCGTAAGGACTTCTCTACGTCATCTTCTGCACGTCCATGTTATTGTACGTGGACCAATCAGATACGCGCGTGTGTGCAAGTCCAAGTTCTTCTATTCTGCTTGGCACGTGGACCAATCGGAGCGCGCCTTTTGTCCAGAAGGGGCGGGGCAAACGGTCTACCGGATTCAGCGCTCAGCTCGCGGAGCGGTTCATCGTGTGGATCCAATGAGATCACGCCGCGTTCAGGGCCCGATGGCTAGAACAAGCCGGTGACTGCAAGACGGAGAGCAAGAAGCCCGCTGGAGTGTAAGCAGAGAGCGCTGTCTGCTCATGGGTTCGCTTCAAAGACCACTGAACTGAAGATTACTGAGAAATAGTTCACCAGTTTGAGCTGAGCGCGAGAATATAGTTATTTTTATTGTTCACCTGTCAGTCAACGGTAACTTGTACCGGTCGTTTAGCTCCCGTACAAAACTTCTACTACTGCAGGTAAGTTCTATTCCGTATACAGTTAACGTATAACTTTAACTTTTGCGTGTAGGTAGTTATGTTTCCTCGCTGTTCATCTCTGCATCTTTACAGGATGTAAGCAGTTAGCATGGGCTTTTTTTCAGGCTGCTAGCTAGCTGAGCTGAGCGCATACAGCTAGCCAGGTTACCTTAGCTGCTCAGCAGTAACAGCAGTTAAAGTCTGAATTCAGAACTATCTGGCCTAGAAAACAAGTGATACTCTGACAAACTGAACACCTCCAGTCATCTTAAAGCATAGTGTTAGGCGTGTGGGTTGCTCAGCTAGTGTTTAGAGGGGCTGTAAACCCTCCCAACTGTTAGGAGCAGGCTGCCCCAGCGTTGTGTACGTCACTATTAGACAAAGACAATACGTCCAGAAGTTTCCACACCTGATTAATTGCAAACGTGTGGGTCTACTGTTATAGAAGGCTGTTAAATCTGGCAGTGAAATGTACAAGTTAAAAAGTAGCACGTCTGGTCGTAATGAATGCATTTCACTCACTAGATCAGCACATCTGGGTTGAATGTGGATGCATGTTCATGAATCTACTAGGTGTTCCTTATTGTAACGAGGCCCACGTGTTTTCTAGCCCTATCCCATGTCTGTGGACGAGAACGGGCCAATAGGATGTAGCCTGCATTGCAACACTTTTCTTGTTCAAAGAGCAGGACAGTGGACGTTGCCATCTTGCACTGAAATCCCACCAGCTGTACTCTTTATCTCCTATGAGTGATAATAGAATTCACCTGACTGCGCATGTAGCAGGTTCTCGCCTTCCAGTTCTGAAACACCTGGGCAGTGTCCATCATCATCATACACTCAGATGATGCAATACCAGCCCTGATCAGTAGCTGTCACTGTCTGTTCTGACCAAGTGGTGTTATGAGACTGGGTGGTCCACTCATTAAAGTTTGTTTTTGTAGATTATTTTGATTTGTTTATTCATGTGAGTGAAACAGCCACTGTGAATCCTGATCAATAATTATATGTTTTTATTATTATTATTCTTTCTTGTAGGTTACCATGAGGGAAAAGCTGACGTTATGGGTGCTGTTCTGCTTTGCTTTAGTGCTCCTGCCTTCTCCAACAGGTGAAGCACTCACAACAGGCACTGGCTCTCAAACTCAACTGACCCCCTTTTTGCCAAGAATATAGACTAATACTATATTTCACAATAATAAATGTACAATGTTTTGACTAATCTCCATATTTTTAATATGGTTAGAACATAATCTTGGACATTTACATTTTTTAATATATTAAGTTCTAGCATGAGGTCCTTCCAGGATCTTTGTTCCTAATCTTAGATTTAGTTAGTTTAAACAGCTGCTATCTTGTAGGTGTCTAAATGTAACTGTTACATTTACGTCTCACAGATTCGGTTGCTGTGATGTCTGTCGACTTGGGGAGCGAATGGATGAAAATCGCTATAGTTAAACCCGGAGTGCCAATGGAAATAGTTCTAAACAAGTAAGAAACATGAATGTGGTGTTTCTAATTCATGAATCGTTTCTTTTTTCAGTTTAACACACTGTATCTGGTCTCTTCTCTGCCAAGGCCAAGCAGAGCAATCTATATCTTTTTTGTTTGTTTGTTTTTTTGCTTCAGGGAGTCCAGAAGGAAAACTCCAGTAGCTGTGTGCTTAAAAGAAAATGAAAGACTTTTTGGAGACAGTGCTCTGGGAGTGGTGAGTGGTTTGGTTGTTTGTGTTTGGTTTTAATGAGATCAATAAATCCCAGTTCTATACACATTTGAATGAATAAAATGACCCCTGTTTTTCTGTTGCAGTCTGTGAAGAACCCCAAAGTGGTGTACAGGTATCTCCAGAACCTTCTGGGGAAGACTGCTGAGAACCCACAGGTTGCACAGTATAAGAAACACTTTCCTGAACACCAGATACAGAGTGATGAAAAGAGAGGAACAGTGCATTTCAAAAATTCAGAGTGAGTATTCTTGTATGTGTATTTAATGCAAAATTCATTTGATTTAGTTTTATATTTAAAAAATGTATTGTTGTTGTAATGGCGACAAAAAAAATCCCCAAAAATAACTTTAAGCTATTAACTAGTAATACTGGCTGCGTCCATCAAAATATTTTAACACAGTAAAGGGCAGCTGGAATAAAAATAAGTGTGTGTGTGTGTGTTTAAACCACTGGATCACAACTAATTAGCTTAAAAAATGAAATAATAAAAAATAAAAATATATATATTGTTGTTGTAATGATGACAAAAAAAAAATCAGACCTGAGTCCAATCGAGAATCTGTGGAAAGAGCTGAAAACTGCTGTCCACAAACGCTCTCCATCCAACCTCACTGAGCTCCAGACGTTTTGCAAGGAAGAATGGGCAAAAATTTCAGTCTCTCGATGGGCAAAACTTATAGAGACATACCCCAAACGACTTGCAGCTGTAATCGCGGCAAATGGTGGTGCTGCAAAGTATTTACGCAAGGGGGCCAGATAATATTGCACGCCCCACTTTTCATTTTTTTATTTCTAAAAAAAGTTTGTTAATGTTAAAGTTCAAGGGGGCCGAATACTTTTGCAAGGCATTGTATTTTAACACAGTAAAGGGCAGCTGGAATAAAAATAAGTGTGTGTTTGTGTGTTTAAACCACTGGATCATTAATAACCGGCTTATTTATAGAAATTAAATTTGTTTTTGACAGTGTTTTACACATTAGCTGTTATTCTTTTCATATGCTTTTGTATCCAGAACCGTAACAAATTGTTAATAGTTTAAGGAATCACAATCACAAAAATAATATTTTTCTGTACAAGCTCAGTTTAAACAGCCAGCTGATGTTTATGTTCTCCTGTGTCCCAGAGAGATGCAGTTTGCTCCAGAGGAAATTCTAGGCATGGTTCTAAACTACTCTCGTGGCCTGGCTCAGGACTTTGCAGGTTTGCCTATTCAAATCTGTCTTCTTTGTCTGATAGCTAAAGTACTGCTGGGACCAGTCTGGGAAAGGTGTCGATGACCCTGTTTTGAGAAGTGTTTTAATTTTCTTCTCCACAGAACAGCCCGTCAAAGACGCAGTAATAACCGTCCCAGCCTTTTTTAACCAGGCAGAACGTAGGGCAGTCCTACAGGCTGCTCAAATGGCAGGGGTGAAGGTCCTTCAGCTGATCAATGATAATACAGCGGTGGCTTTGAATTATGGAGTCTTCAGAAGGAAAGACATCAACTCGACTGCCCAGGTACTTTTATTTAAAGCAATGGTTCAGCCCAAAAACAGTTTGTATCACTATCACTGTATTTCAAATGCAGTCTATTAATCACTACATGTTTGGTTACAAAGCTTATGTTTTATTTATATATATATATATATATATATATGTATATAACTAATTTATACTGGCAGTTTCCAGCCACCAGGTTAGTACTTTAGATGCCAAACGTCTCTTGGATTGTTTGGCCCAAAACATTTCAGCCAAGTAAATACAAATAAATAAAATTAATTTGTTGATTTATTTACTTTTAATTGTCTCCTTATGCTTCTCCTTGCAGAATGTGATGTTTTATGATATGGGCTCAGGAAGTACGACAGCCACTATCGTCACATACCAGACTGTGAAGACCAAAGAGACGGGCACCCAGCCCCAGCTGCAGATCCGTGGAGTTGGGTGAGTGTGTGATGCAGGGTTCATATACTCTGCTGCAGGGCATGCCTTGTGAATGAGTGCTGGGAAAGAGAAGGATTTTATGTTTGGTGGATGCATCTGGTCACTGCAATGCATCTGACTGTCATTGTCTTCGGTGTTCAGCTTTGATAGGACACTTGGAGGCTTTGAGATGGAGCTGAGACTGAGGGACCACCTGGCCAAAATCTTTAACGAGCAAAAGAAATCAAAGAAGGATGTGAGGGAGAACTTGCGTGCCATGGCCAAGCTGCTAAAGGAGGCTCAGAGACTGAAGACTGTTCTGAGTGCCAACGCTGAACACACGGCTCAGGTAGGAAGGAGCTAGGGAGGTCAGCACACACGTCACAATCATATTTAATTAATTTGTCTGGTTACGTATAAGAGGCCCTTAGGAAAGGATACTGAAGATGCTTTTCTATTTTAACAGTTCTTTTATACTCTAAATCCTTTAGAAAGACTTTTATTTGAAGATTAAAAGGAGAATTACACTTATTATTGTCATATATATAATTTTTTTTAATTATTATTATTTTTTGTGTGTGTGTGTGTGCATTAAAAAATCATTGAGATGTAAACGGAGTGGTTTGATGATGAACATACGGCTGATTTTGCTGTTTTTTTTTTTTTTCTAACAGCATGCAAGTCCTTTTTTTTTTGTTTTTTTGTTTTTTTTTTAATGATGAGAAAGTAACCACAGCAACATATTTGTAATAATTTAATATAAAAGCTTTATGTGGTTTAGCATTCAGAGGTATAAGATTTAGATGTCAAATAGTATTAATAGAGTAAGTAGTGCTTTTACATACGTCAGTGTGTTTATTTAACCCTTTCCAAGCTTCTCCTTGTAGAAACAACCCAGTATTATTTACAGTTCTCATCTAATACCTGCTTTCACTGCTGCTCATTACTTCACTGATTGATTACTTCAAGCTAAATTAAAGATTGCTGCAAAATAATTAAATACATTCATACAATGTCTGGGACATCTAGGAGAAATCTGGAACTAAACTTTGTTCTTCCAGCTGGAGCTCCAGATATTATCTACTTCTAATAATAAGACATTCATGTCACTTTAGATTGTATTTATCCTTATTCATATCTCTTCTAATGCTCTATGGTGTTCATACTTGTCAAAATACATGTATTGCTTAGATAATAATAAGATATTATTATTTTTCCTGTTTACTATTGCACATTATTTCTTGAAGAATCCGAGTCATGTGTTAAGAACAAGTGTATGCTGACCTGTGTTCTGCTCTTTGCTAGATTGAGGGGCTGATGGACGACATTGATTTCAAGGCGAAGGTGACACGTGCTGAGTTTGAGTCTCTGTGTACTGATCTGTTTGACAGAGTGCCCGGCCCAGTGGAGCAGGCACTCGCTGCTTCCGAGATGACTTTGGTGAGGAGCTTTATGTGACAGTTCAGTTCTGTATTGTCAAGAACCTTCTGTTAGAACAATTTTTCCATTTAACGCTGGGTTTTTTCTGCAGGATGAGATTGAGCAGGTCATTCTGGTTGGAGGAGCTACTCGAGTACCCAGGGTTCAGGAAGTCCTCCTCAAAGCAGTGGGAAAGTAGGTTTCACTCATTCACTCATTGCATTCATGTAAAACATCTCATGCAGTATAGGGCTTAATTGAGACAGTTTTAGAATATCACTTAGTCCTACTCCTCGTGCTTAATGAATAAAAATAATGATTAAATCAATTTAAAATAGATTCAGCATTGAGAGTGTAAATAGTTCCCTCACACTTTATTTTAGAATCCCATATAGCTTATATACAAACGCTCATTTTTGGTATTCAGTTGTATTTAGAAGATGTTTAGTTAATATCGTTTGAAGACTAGATGATAAAGCATCTACAGTGAACATCGAGTTTTAAGTGCAAGCCTTTTAATGTTAACAAAAAGTTGTTACAGATATTAATTACAGGTTATGGCCAGCAGGTGGCAGTAGCGAACAAGTTATTTTTAGAGCACAAAAGTAACAAAACTCCACTTTTGGCCACATTGTAAAAGCATATAAGTGTTCTAACCTGTTCTTTTCTATCTAGAGAAGAGCTGGCGAAGAATATAAATGCGGATGAGGCGGCGGCTATGGGTGCAGTGTACCAGGCTGCAGCACTCAGCAAAGCATTTAAAGTCAAACCCTTCTTGGTCCGAGATGCAGCTGTTTTCCCGATACAGGTGAGAGAAGAATAATTGTTTTTAAATGTTCTGCTGCCACATTGATGTTAGAATAGAAACACATTATTTCAGCACCAAAAATGGTGTTACGATAATTTGTACACCATTTTAACACCATATGCTTCTGTTCAGGTGGAGTTCAGCAGAGAGACCGAGGAAGATGATGGTGTGAAGGGAATTAAGCACAACAAGCGCATTCTGTTCCAGAGGATGGCGCCGTACCCCCAGCGCAAAGTCATCACCTTCAACCGCTACACCGATGACTTTGTTTTCTATATCAACTATGGAGACCTCAGCTTTCTCAGCCAGGATGACCTGAAGTAAGTTCACTGTAGGACAGCATAGGAAAGACATGTTACAGTGTAAATACATGTGCATGTGAGATTTGCTTAAGCAAGCTGCTCTGAAGAGCTTGTGTTTTTGTAAAATTAGCTCTTGTTGTTTCCTATTTTGGAGCCTGCTTGACCAAACCTGTTGTAGTTTAAGGGTCGACTCTAAGACAGTAAAGAATGCAACTGGAAACTGATGTGATTGAGAAACGGAGCTGCAGAGCTATTGACTTACAAGCACCGACTGTTAACTTCTCTCTCAGGATGTTTGGCTCTCAAAATCTGACCACAGTTAAGCTGTCGGGGGTGGGCGACAGCTTCAAGAAGAACGCTGATGCTGAGTCCAAAGGAATCAAGGCTCATTTCAACATGGACGAGAGCGGTGTCCTCCTTCTAGACAGGGTCAGTTAAATAGGCTAGTTTCAGAGTCAGAATGCTGATATTGGGTGCGTCCAAAATCGCCTACTTGCCTACTACTCAGTAGGCAAGCGCGGCTAATATGTCCGAATACTCAGTAGTCATAGAGTAGTAGGTGAACGGTACCCGGATGTACGCCGGCTGTGTGTACGTATCTACGGCTGGTGAACTGCTGCTACAGAAGTTGCTGTTAACTCTAAGGTTAAAAAAAGGATTAAATTCCTCCTCACTCGTCTTCTCTGAGCTACAGCTTGACACCGTGTGAGTATATATTCAGACAAAAACGCAGAACATTATAACAAAAAGTATCTAAATCTGTCAGTAAATGGGCTTTTAAATGAATAGCGGGACTTTTACAGTGGAGGTCTGACGTCTTGTGTCACAGGACGTTGGTGAACGTAGTACGTCCAAGGTTGTGTGGCGACTAAAACTCGCCTACTGAAATTGCCTACTAGTTCGCCGCTCAAGCAGTACGTACTGGCTCTGATGTAGTACCTACTGACTAGTAGGCGATTTTGGATGCACCCCTAAACTTAGTGTCTATTAATTATCAATAAAAAAAAGAGAAAAAACAAGATTTTAGATCAGCTTATTCCTTGCGAGAGGTTTTGTAAATAAAAAACACATTTTTTACTTTGAAATATAACAATTGAAGAGATGACATTTATTAGGACCAACTGATTATTAAATAACCATGAAATATGTTGCAGGTGGAGTCAGTGTTTGAGACTGTTGTAGAGGAGAAAGAGGAAGAATCAACTCTCACTAGTAGGTTGAATGTCTGGGTTGTGTGGTTTTCTTGTTCAGCTGCTCAACTTCCTATGAAAGTGTACCACTTTTTCTGTCGTTGTGTGCAATGTTTTCTATATTTATGGTGCACAGAATAAAGGCTATGTAATGCATGCAATATTTAAAATGTATGTTTTTAGCACATTTAAGTGTTTGTGTCTTTACAAATACATTTTCTCTCCTTAAAGAACTGGGAAACACAATTTCCAGTCTGTTTGGGGGTGGGAGCTCAGAGCCCAGTGCCAATGTGACTGAACCAGTGCAGGTAAACTAACTTATGCCCCTTTCATGTCTGCAAAGATCTAAGTAGATGACAACAATATGACTAAAGGTCATGTTTTGTTACAGGATGAGGAGGAGGTGCCTCCTGAAGCTGGCAAGAACCAGGACGAAGCAGGGGAAAAGCCAGAGGAGTCTGACCAGGAGAAACTTGATACTGAGGAGAAAAGCAAAGGAGAGAAAAGCGAAGGAGAGTCTCAGACAGAAGAGAAGAAACCAGATAAAGAAGGCTCGGACAAAGATGAGCCTCAGGTCAGAAGACTGTGAATGAACCTGTATTGACTCTTTTCTTTCTATGTAGTTCACTGTATAGTGTTCTGACTGTTGGTGTGTCACACATGATGGATTTTTAATCATTTACATTTGGGTTTACATTCTAAAATTTCGTTTAGAGATTTGAGTGTGACATCTGGAACTGGATATCACAGAACAGAGCAATAAGGCACATGACGCCACAGTAATTGTATTATGGAGTGTAATTGTTATATAGAATGCAGAAGCAAAGCAGCAAAATACAGTATAGACTTTATGTATAAATGAGTTTGTTAATTGAAAAAAGTTGTAATTTGTTAAAAAAAAAACTGATGCCTTAATATGTACATATATATGTCTCTTCACGCTGGCTTTAATCAGATTTTAGAACAGGATATATATATATAGTACATAGAAATGGAAGGATCTATCGGCTATGTATCGGTATCGGCCGATTTTTAATCAAAATATGTGATCGGTGATCAGACAATATTTCTCCAATTTAGAGCCAATCCCGAGAGCCGTTCGATGGCGTTAAACAAATGAGCCTAATTTCTGTATTTCCAGCTAGTGTTTGATCCAGAAAGAGGAGAACTCCCTCCCTGCAATTTCTATCTGAACCGCTAGGTGGAAATACACACCCTTTCACTTTCCACAGACTGACTAAAGCAGCAGCCTCGCAAAAAAGGAAGCGCTGATAGAAAGCCGTCCGTCTGGCAGTGTTTTACCGTATGTGACTCATCCAGGGCGTTTTTAAAATGTGTAAAATTAGTTTGTCTCGTGGGGGAACCAAGACAAAGACATTTAACCGGTACGAACAGAACAGCAGCAGCAATTCAAGATCTACATTTAATGACTGCAATTTTTACTGCATGTATTTAATTAGCTTTTTTTCGTTTTAAATTAAGGGTCTAAATTGAATGATTGCAGTATTGGGGATATTTGTTTGATTTACTTTGTTTATTTACTGGTAATTTAGTTTAAAATATTATGCTGTTTCACATGAGCTTGTTAAAAATGGTAATAAACCAGTTTAGACCATGTTTTATGACTTGCTTGCGCTAATAACTACATGTTGCCCTGCCGTGGCATAAAGCCCCGCCCTCTATCATATCGGCTATCAGCCAATCTTGCTGAAAGGTGATCGGCGATCAGAATTGGCCTCAAAACGCTGATCGGTCCATCTCTAATATTACATATTGCAGAACAGTTTCATTGAGGTTTGTTGAAACTGTCCACACATAATGCAACCATCAAAGATTAAATCCCAGTTTCTTTGGCATTGTCCTTATCAAACAGGCAGAGAAGTCAGACGAGGGGAAAAAGAATGGAGCAAAAGAGGACGAGAACGAGGCAGACAAGAAACCCAAACCCCAGAAAAAGAGCAAAATATCTGTTGATATTGGAGTAGAGCTGGAGGTTAATGATGTGCTTGATCCAAGCTTGGAGGACATTGAGGCTTCCACAAAGAAGTAAGTGTTTGGGGTCCTAAATGCACTATAAGTGCAACAGTACAGAGAGACCAGGATAAAATATAAAGTATGATTATGAAAATATTAAGAAAAATATTTTCTTGTCAGGCTGCAGGATCTGACTGACAGGGATCTGGAGAAGCAGGAGAGGGAGAAGACCCTGAACAGCCTGGAGGCATTTATCTTTGAGACTCAGGTATAGCTCATTCTACTTACCTTTGTGTTTTTGTTCCACCCACCCAGCACAGTGAGCGATACAGATAATGTAGCGTATTGACGTCACGTTCTACCCCTTTTCTTCTCCTCCACTTACAGGATAAGCTGTACCAAGATGAGTACCTAGCTGTGGTAACCGAAGAGGAGAAGGAGGGAATTTCAGGAAAGCTGAGTGCAGCATCTTCATGGATGGATGATGAGGGGTACAGCGCAGGTACCAAAGAACTGAAGGAGAAGCTGTCTGAGTTGAAGAAGTTGTGCAAGGCCATGTTCTTTCGAGTGGAAGAAAGGAAGAAGTGGCCAGACAGGCTAGCAGCGCTCGACAGCATGCTCAACCACTCCAACATCTTTCTCAAGTGAGTGATGGCTCACAGAATGGGTTGAATTATTTTTTTTTTTTTCTGGAGCTGGATGAAGTGCAAAGCAGTATCTTTTAGTCTGGGCTGACTGGGTTTTTGATTCCTATTAAATGGTTACAGGAACATACACAGCATTCTCAAACTGAAGACTTGTTATAGCCTTCCTCCACCAATTAACTGCTGAATGTGAGGTTATTTAATTAGTTTTCCTTGTCAGCCACCAAATCATTAATAATTTACTTAGAAATGTATTAACTTATTAATTGATTAAGTTGATTTGCCAGTAGTTGCTGGTTCCTACATGTATTTCCTACTCAACGTCCAATAAAGAACAATATTTATATCATTTCAACTCAGAGATTCCTGCATTTGTTTCCTCCATTGGATTTGAGTTGGCCAGTACTTGGGATTTATTTTCTTCCCCTCATACCATTTTAGAATTAGGGCAGATTTTCTAACACTACCCCTTTCTACCCCCATCTGGCCTAAGCCAAAATCACATTAGTTGTAACTCTGCCATTATTGAAAAACACTTGAATGTTTTTAAAGCTATGTAATTTTTTTGTTCAGTTAATTTAATTATTAGCCACATTTTTATTTTTTTTGGTATAACAGGAATCATGTGGTGTCCCTAAAAGTTAGTGCTGCTTGAATATCTTGATTTCACTCAGCACTGTAATTTGGCCAATGCTGTTAGAGAGTTCTTACTTTCCTCAACACTGGCAACTTCAATCAAACATAGCTTTACCTCTGTAACCTTGATTCATTGGAGTTCATTGCACATGTAGCTGTGTTATAATTTTTATGTTAAGCAAGTGTTGCCATGGTTATGCCACTGTCAAACTCAGTCATGATCAGGCAGCACAGCTGAGGTTTTATTGGCACTTCTAGAAGTATGATTAAGGACCATTTCAAATATATAACTTTGTTTAATGATTGTTTCTTATCTTTAGTATAACTGATATTTTAGACGTAGAGTAGATAGCTGCTCTAAAATGTATAACACTGCTGTGAATCAGGCAAAACTGCTTTATCGAGGAATGTTTTTCTATATAGGAGTGCCAAAATGCTTACAGCAGATGACCAGATTTTTACTGAAGTTGAGCTGAAGACCTTGGAGAAAGTCATCAACGAGACTATGGTATGTAAAAACTGATATTGATATTTAAAGTATTCATATTGGTTGTGTCACAAGCTTTCAACTTGTCCAAATGCGATCTGGTGCTTATTTAGCAGACCACATGCAACTATCATTTTTGTCAATGCTGTATAGTCCCTATTATTGTTATTGTGGTTATTATATTTAATAATTATATATATTTAATGGTTTTATTTATTTATTTATTTATTTTTAATTCATGTTTTTTCTTTTTGGCAGGACTGGAAGAATGAGACTGTGGCTGAACAGGAGAAACGCTCTCCTACAGAGAAACCAGTCCTGCTGTCTAAAGACATTGAGGCCAAGCTCTCCCTTCTGGACCGGGAGGTCAACTACCTGCTGAACAAGGCAAAGATCACCAAACTAAAGCCCAAACCAAAACCTAAAGACAAGAACTCCACCAGCACGGAGAGCAACAAAACCAGCAGCACAGACGGCGAGAAAATTATTCCTCCCAAGGAAGAGACAGGTTAGAAAAGCTGTTTGGATGGTGTTGCAATCGAGTTTTACCACTTTGTGTATGCTTTGTTTGCTGCTTTGGTTTTGCTGTCTACTTTGAGATTGGTGTAGTCTGAAGACGCTTTGTGATCTTGCAGAGGGAGTTGAGGAGGCAAAGCCAGCAGAAGAGCCCCCCACTGTAGAGAGTAAAAAAGAAGAGACCGAGACTGAGCAAAAAGTAGAAGAGGAAACGGAAGGCACAGGTAACACACAAGTTAGGCATCTAGATACACACAAAATTCTGGACCAGCCTTTCAGAGAGGAAATCTGGTTCCTGTCTTAGTTCCTGATTTATTCATTTAGATGTTAAACAAGTAACTTAATCATGCTTTCAACTTCACACCAGTGTGTATTTTCATGTGGCAACAACAAGGATGACGGATTAGCCATGTATTAGCAGCAGTAAGTTTTAACAGGTGTCAAATATATTATTTGTCCTCTGCTTTGTTATGAATTGTGCACCTCAAAAATCAGCTCAAACCTTTGAGCTACAGACATTTAAGCTATACACAAAAGGGCTCATGAAGGACCAGCTTCCCATTCCCGTTCCTTGCCAAATTTGTTAGTCTTTCGTTTCGTTTCTCCAGGAACAACACGGTGCAACATGGAACAAAGAGTACAAAAAATGTAAAAGTGCATATATAAGTTTTAACTAGAAACAATAAATACGATAAATGCATATACATTAGACACAGTTAACAGACAGGACAGTAAACAGACAGGACAGTGCAGCACTGACACAGCACTCACTTCTGAATGAGGTAGTGAATAAAGTGCTGAGATATTTAACATACTGTGATCTGTGAGTTATGCAGTCAGATAACATACATACACACAGCAGTTACTGAAGTAGTACTGGGTAGAGGTAGAAGTAAACATTGTAAACACAGTTAGATAACATACACACAGCAGTTACTGAAGTAGTACTGGGTAGAGGTAGAAGTAAACAGTGTAAATACAGTTAGGTAATACTCATACACACAGCAGTTACTGAAGTAGTACTGGGTAGAGGTAGAAGTAAACAGTGTAAATACAGTTAGATAAGCCATGTATTAGCAGCAGTAAGTTTTAACAGGTGTAAAATATATTATTTGTCCTCTGCTTTGTTATGAATTGTGCACCTCAAAAATCAGCTCAAACCTTTGAGCTACAGACATTTAAGCTATACACAAAAGGGCTCATGAAGGACCAGCTTCCCATTCCCGTTCCTTGCCAAATTTGTTAGTCTTTCGTTTCATTTCTCCAGGAACAACACGGTGCAACATGGAACAAAGAGTACAAAAAATGTAAAAGTGCATATATAAGTTTTAACTAGCAACAATAAATACGATAAATGAATATACATTAGACACAGTTAACAGACAGGACAGTAAACAGACAGGACAGTGCAGCACTGACACAGTACTCACTTCTGAATGAGGTAGTGAATAAAGTGCTGAGATATTTAACATACTGTGATCTGTGAGTTATGCAGTCAGATAACATACATACACACAGCAGTTACTGAAGTAGTACTGGGTAGAGGTAGAAGTAAACAGTGTAAACACAGTTAGATAACATACATACACACAGCAGTTACTGAGTTAGTACTGGGTATAGATAGAAGTAAACAGTGTAAACACAGTTAGATAACATACACACAGCAGTTACTGAAGTAGTACTGGGTAGAGGTAGAAGTAAACAGTGTAAATACAGTTAGATAACATACATACACACAGCAGTTACTGAAGTAGTACTGGGTAGAGGTAGAAGTAAACAGTGTATACACAGAGACAGCAGCAGGGTTTCAGACAGTGCAAGTAGAGCATCAAAAGAAGTGTATGTGTAAGTATAGAGTATGTGTGTTAGGGGGTATTCAAATCAATCCCTGTGAGTTTAAAAACCTGACAGCTTGAGGAACAAAGCTGTTGCAGAGCCTGGCAGTGGCGGCAGGGATGCTCCGGTACCTTCTGCTGGAGAACAATAAATCACACTGCATCTGGTCTGTGTAGTTGTGTGTGTGAATATTTCTCATTCTTTTGTTCATCAGCATCACATTCTGTGTGTAACAACTCCTAATCTGAGAATCCTTATGGCCATAAGCCCAAATCTAAACCAGATGCTCCCGAGTGCTTGAGATTTTGCCCAAACCTAAGACGACGCTAATGAAACAAAAAGAGACCTGACAAGTTTGGATCTGACTAACGTCTGAACTTCTTTTGTCTTTTACAGAAACATCGGAGAACAGTAATTCAGAAAGCCACAAATCAGATGAATTATAACAACTGGAACTCCATTAGTTGTTGTCTATTTATTGACTGTGCAAAAGGTTCAAATCTGCTTTTGTTTCTGTTCCCCTGCATCACAACCAAATATCATTGAATCAGCTTAGATACTGTCAACATTTTCAGTTGTAAATTATGTTCTCCATTTAAGCGCAAGCTACTCGAATTGTCTAGAGGCAGTTCAAGGAGAGCCCAACAATTCTGGAATTCTAGCTGGAGTCTAGATCCATCCACCCTAGCTGTGAAATGTGCAGACTGGCTAGTTAGCTTCTCTTTCTCTGTGTACAAATACTCATGTTTGGCTTTTACAGCAACCACAGAGGACCGAGCCCACTCCATGGAATGTTTTTCACTATTTTGGCAAATATTTAGTCCTGTTTTCTGGCGTCTGGAGTTTAAAACCTTCAGTGAAATATTTGATGGCTTTCGTTAAAGAAACAAGATGATTTTGAATTGGCAAGCCATCTAAGAACTGGTGTTCAGTTTGGCACTTATTCAGTCCTCCAGTAAACATCACCGTTCTTTTGTGGGAAAACATTCAGGCAAACACACAAAGTCTCAAAAGTTTTATGTTACGACTCCCGGGCTTTCAGCACACTCTGTTTAAATGTCTGTAAATACATACAAGGTTATCGGCAGAACTCGCGGAAGAAAAAAAAAAAATACCAGCCATTTTTGCCCTTTTTTAATTTCAGTTTCTGTGCATGGAGACTACATGGCCTGGTTTGTTTCAGTATTCAGTCTTATCATGTGACTGCACTCCCTCCACTAACACCCCCTCACACACGTGCTGAGTATTGTTACAATATGCAACGGTTACATGCACCGCCTGAGGATTCCTAGGGACTTTTTGACTGCACTGATGTTTACTTTGTTGTTTTTTGTTTTGTTTTTTAAGCCCCCCCCTCTTTTCATGACACCATTTGCTGTATGGAGAAGATAAAATACAAACCCCTGTTTATGAGTTCCTGGGCTTTTTACCTTTTCATTGTCTTCATGTTGCCAGTCTGTTCGGAGAAGAGTATCTAATGTCTGGGAAAGGGATATTTTGTTTCTAAACTGTTAATAAAATCTTTTTTAAAACTTCTTCATGTGGTGTAATTTTACACGTTGTTCTCTATAGATCATATACAGACCTAAAATACAACATTATGTTCCATTATTTTTAGGACACTTTCAGTATTTTTTTTTATATATATAGACATTTCTTGAGTTTGGTCACGTCTCAGGCTCCACGTAATCCCAAATACATGCAGAGATGCTGAGTTCTGTACTCTGGGGTGGTTCAGTCTATTGTTTGCAGGTTTGATTATGCAGGTTTGTTTTTTTCTGAACAGAAACACCTGTGAGCTTTATGTACAGTTTTTCTGATTGTGGCAGTTTTGGTGGTCTACCAAGTTCCTCTGTCATTCTTTTATAATATCTTTTTAGGTCAGAAAGCTTCAGAAAGAGTGAATGTTTTGTATGTAACAGCTGTTTTCACTGGAAATTAAATAAAGGAAAGTATGAACTACATAAGGAGGCACGGTGGTGTAGTGGTTAGCACTGTCGCCTCACAGCAAGATGATCTGGGTTGGGTTCCCAGTTCGGGCAGTTCTGTGTGGAGTGTGCATGTTCTCCCTGTGCTTGAGTGGGTTTCCTCTCACAGTCCAAACACATGCATGTTAGGTTGTTCACTCACTCTAAATTGCCTGTAGGTGTGAGTGTGTGTATATGATGTGATGGGACTGGCGACCTATCAATGGTATACCTCACCTTTGTCTAATGATGCTGGGGTTGGCTCCAGCCCCCCGCCCATGACCCAGACTAGTTGGGAAAAAGTGAAAGATGATGGATGGAAGGATGATCTATATAAATTTATTTTTATTGGTAGTGCCTTTTATACTGAACACTGAACACATTCTGCGATGGCAGATAACCTATGAATAAATGTACTGTGCAAAAAAAACCTACATTGTACAGCCCTTATTTACCTTAAACCATTTAAAAGAAAATCTTGCATGCAAACAATAACCAGAAAAAATACGTATCTATGATATGTATATATGCATATAGTTAATGCTGGTCACAATGCAGATGAATGAATATGCTTGTATTAAGTGCTTGTTATTGCTTTTCTACTATGAAATTATCATCCCACACACTCAGTCGGTGGCCCACTGTGCTCTTTAGCCAGCATTCAAAAGTGTCCCATATCCAGGCTGGATTAGATCGACACTTAAGTTACAGGAAGTTAAGTTTTATGTTGTCTACAGTACACTTTCAGGGGAATTCCATATTATACTTTTTTCCATAAGTTTCTAAAGTCACTGAGATGCAAACAGAATCACTCAGTGTGGTTTAATGTGAATGGTTAATTGAAGAGAAATTTATAGACATTTTAATTAATTATCAAAAACCACCAGTGAACCTACACAAGTCTTCTAAATTTGTTTGCTGATAGAAAAAAAAAGAAAAATATATATATATATATATATATATATATATATATATATATATATATATATATATATATATATTTGTTGTCCTTCACCATTAGTGAAGTCAAATAAATGGATTAAAAAACATTTTAAGTCAAAAACTAATCACAAAACTATTGTCAGACATCAGTCTGCATATATCTAGCCATTTAAAGTAATAACTTTTAATGTAATAGCTTTTTAGAGACATTAAACTCTTCAGATGTCTGGTTCCAATCACTATCACTGTGGGGGGCTTGGACCTCAATACCCTTTCTCACATTTTGCTATGCATGGACTCTTTTCTTATCATCCTTCTCTTTGATTCCTCTCTCATAAACTGCTTTTCTGTAAAGCTTCTTTAAGACAACACTGGTTGTTTTTTTTTTAGAATGGAGCATTTCACATCAAACTACTCTGAATGGCTTTGTTTGCATCTTAACCATTTAATTATGTAAAATTACATAAAATTCCCCTTTAAATTTGGCTGTGTGTACGGTTTACATTCATAGTTCCCTTAGATTTCAGGTAAGAAACTTGAATATTTAACCACTATAATTCACTTGTAATTACTTATATGCAAAATACTGTTGTTCCCAAGAAGAACTGAGGAGTTTAACAGAATAATGTAATGTTTTTCAACCTAATCTTTATCTGCTGTATCTTTAGAATATGATCGAATACCATGGATAGTTATTTCGAGACGTTTCCCAGTACGCAGGAAAGAAGGCAGATAGATATTAGGCTGAAGCACTGGAGTTACTTAAATTCTTTTAACTTGGAATTAGATATAAACTTGTTCAGAACCCTAGTCCGTGAATGACATACAATCTTTCTTCATTATATCAATTAATTTATAAGCATACCCACATCTGAAACAACATTAATACACTTTCTTCACCGAAGCATTTCAACAAAACAAGTACGTACATGGTGAGTCAATATTGTGTCCGTTTAATCATTTTCATTCTAATGTAAAGGTAAAGGCTAAAAGCTGAGCCCAGATCAGTGGAAGAAGCTGCTCTTCTCAGAATTAGAGGACTTGCCCTTCTTCATCCGAAATAGGATAACAGCCAGGAGGGTGATGCAGAGTGTTCCTAACATCCCAACAGCTATTGATACGCCAAACACAGTGTCGTTCCTTTGGGACTGGTCACTCACTGCACACAGGAGCCAAACAAAGAAAAGAAGCAGTACTTATGAATACCCATAACCATAATAACATCTGGCTATTATATTCTAACACTTGGTGTGTGATTTGGTCTTTGTGCTGTAAGTTTTGTGCATTAAAATTATGCATTAAAAGAAAGGACTTCAAAAAGTGAGCATACATTTAAGCAAATAGATAAAATACATCACTTATTAATCACATTATTATGCATGAATCAAAGCCTTACAAAATTGCCATAGACTAAACAATAGAGTAGTCAACATTTTATTTATTACTAATGCTTCTTCATTTTAACCCATGGATGCCCAATGTTCTCCAGAAAGTGCATGTGTGGCTACAGGTTTTCAACCCAACAATACAGGAGCACACACGATCAGTTGACTGGCACTAACCAATTCAAAATAGGATGCTATCGACCCCTGTTCTAACCCAATACTTCATTATACATATATAAATGAAGCAGTAGAAACCTACCTGAAACAGACTGTGCATCTGCACCTGTGAAAACAAAGCATATAAACCTCATTTGTGCACTCCTGTGTTATAAAAGGTGTTTACATGTTTAATGGGCAAATACAGTGAACAGTAAAGGTGACAGAATGTCTCACTGTTGTCCAGTCGGGTGATGATGGGTCCAGAGCTGACCGTGGCCACGTCACTCACTGTAGTGCCTCGATCCGACTCTACCTGCCTTCTTCTTCTTGCAGCCCTGGTACAATTCTGGAAAAAAAGACCATTCAGGACTTTCTTTTACAAGTGAGATGGACATCATTTAGCTGATTACTTACACAAACCTGGATATTAGTTTCATCCACTCTTTTTTCAAATGTCCAAACAACAACATTACAGGACAAAAACCCCTATTATTTTTCATGTAAGTTTATGGAAGGGCATTTTTGGAGCATTTTTAAATATAAATATAAACAATATAAACTTTGAAACATTTAAAAAATGGTTTTCATTGGACAGCGATGATATACTAATTGTACTTTTACATTTGGGAAGAGAATAGTCTACTTTTTATTCGGTTCCACCTTAGCCATTACCATTTACTAACCAATATTTCAGCACTGTCTGGTCATCACAATTATTGTTTAACCAGCTTAACTGGAAACTGTAATAAAAATAATAAATAAATACAATTTTGTTTCAACAGCAACAAAAAACAATACTGATGAGATCAAAATCAGGCCGGTGTCTGCAGGAAAACCTTCTAAGATAAATGTACTAAAACAGTCAGAACTCATTTCATATGAGTATTCCTTTAGAATTACACAAGTGGTTAGTTACTTCACCCTCTAAGACTGGACTTGTAATAATCTGATCATAATCAGATTTCTGCAGTCATCTGATTATTATTGTTAATGTAAAAACATTTTGATGTTTTAGATCAAAGTAAGGTCTAAAAATTCAATTATGAACTTTGATAATGGGAGCTAGATTTTATCTTAGCAATTGGGTTTTTATGCATGGGTAAACTCAAAAATCCTTTTGTCACATTGTGCAATTGCGAAAACAGACCACGGTACCAGAAATAAACAGATAGCATTTAACACAACAACCGTTAGATGGCAACAAAACACTTTTGTGGGTATTGAGGGGCTTTGGGGTCAAAACACGTTAAAATATACATGTTAACACATAAAATTCATTCTATTCTTTCTTCTTTTCTTTATTTCATTCTCACAACAGACATTCACACATTACAACAGACAACTAAACCTAAAGCCTGTGGGAACACTGTCCATTTGTTTCATTCAAATTATTGATGATACAGCAAGACTAGTCCTACCTCTGTCTACACTGAGTTTAATTTATCAGACGTTTGTGTCCTGCAGCACTCTGAGACACACCTTCTCTGGTTATTCACCTTCTGTTTTAGCATGGTGCAGTGCTATTGATATCTGTGTGGTTAATAGTTGTGGGAACCTGTGGGGTTCCCAGTGGAATATAACGTGAAAATTTAAGAAAAAGTGAAGTTCTAGTGAAGTTTTAGTATAAGTTAGTGTTAGGCTAGTTAAAAATGGGAGATCAGGAATTTGGAAGCCCGTTGTGACTACAGGTTTCTAATCAAGCACATCTGATTCTGCTTGTTTATTCAGCTAGTCTCGGTCTTAACACTACTAATTAGTTTTAGAAATTAGTTTGTTGTGGAACAACACAAAATGAGGAGAGTCTAACTTACTGAGCAGCACTTTCATGATCAGATATATTTGATGTTGTTTGGGTTAGTAACCTAACCAATTAACCAATTCACTGACAAGTTAACATCGTTCAGTTTTACTTGACCTGCTGTCACCTTTTAGTGTTATCGTCATAAATGTTTAAGTTTAGTTTAAGTGTAGAATTTTTCTGTCACTTGTGTTTGAACACAGTGAAATTTGACCTCCGCATTTAACCCATCCATGCAGTGAAACACTCATATATATACACACACACTAGTGAACATACACACTAGGGGGCAGTAAGCACACCTGCCCGGAGAAGTGGACAGCGCTATCCACGACGCCTGGGGAACTGTTAGAGGTTAGGTGCCTTGATCAAGGGCACTTCAGTCATATCCTGCTGGTCCTGGGGATCAAACTGGTGACCTTCCGGTCACACGACCGGATCCCTAACCTTCAGGCTGCCCCAATGTTTCCTAATGTGTTAGGAAAATGCTGATGTTTGAGTAGGCAACGTTTGGTATCAGTATTTGTGTTTATATTAAATTAGTGTTATGTTTTAGCTGAGAATGTAAACACTTTGTTTACGTTACTGTTTTCCCTGAAGGGAAAGGATGCAAGTCAATTTATGTCATTCAAACATCAACGAGTGACTGAATCTCAATTGGAATCAGAATAACTTTGTTCTGATACTGATTCTTATTCAGATTCTGTGAAGCTGTCATGCTGGTAGGCAGATGTAGTCCAACAATGTCAAAATTTAGCTTTAAACATTACTGATACTGATATCCCCTGAAAATGGATTGTGGTATATCTGTGCTATGATAATGGCAGCAAAAATATTTTAAAATGTTTGCATACAAACATGACTGTACTATACAATAATGACCTATACAAATACCTTACAATGTTTTTTTTTCAGTTTTCAGAAGTCTGAAGGCCTAGGAAGACCTGAAGATTCCCAACTGCCTTATATTTTATTAAATGCATTTTTTATTGAAAAGTATATAATATATAAGTGTATCATTGAACACATGCTCTTTTCACCAACTACAATGCCCAGTTACAATATTTGCTACGTAATTGTATTTAAACAATTATTTAGGCCTAAAATAATTACTTTATATTGTTTCAAAGCTGCTATTTTAAAACTACTTCATTTAAACTGTTCAACAATACTATACATGTATACTTATAAAGATCCTAGTGTTTTAAAACAGCTGACTTGCACATACACAAATATATATATATTATTTGTATTGTTGGGTGCATATTGTTTTCACCAACAAACCCCAGTCACAATATCTGCTACGTAATTGTATTTAAACAATTATTTAGGCCCAAAATAATTACTTTATGTTATTTCAATGCTGCTATTTTAACTGTTTTAACTTTTAAACTGTTTAACAATACTATACATGTATTCTTACAAAAGATCCTAGTGTTTTAAAACAGTTGACTTGCACATACACAAATAAATTTTGATAGAAATACACTGTTCAACAGTACTGTACATGTATGCGTATAAAGAATTTCTCTCAAATTGTAATTTAATTGTAATTCAGTACAGACTTAACATTACCACTTAGCCCTGATATGGGATATCAAAATATAAAGCTATATAATGCTAAAGGCTACAAAGTGATATTGTACCATCTCTGAAAAGAGAAGTATGATTTGTTTCTCTTATTCCTATGATGCATCACGTCAATACAACAATGTGTCATATTCTTCTAATAAACAGATAATGTCTCATCTAGAGACTGAAATCCATTCGCTGACCTGGCGGAGAGTGCTGCAGATGGCTCTGTCGCAGAGTTTGGTGGCACAGTGCAGATAGAAGGTGGAGATGGACTGGTTCCTTTGCTCTACAAAACGAAAGGCTTCAAAAGAGAAGCGAGCTTCTTGACCTTCGCCATTGACACCCATCACGGTCTGACCATCACGGTTACACCTGAGGCAGAGTGGGACGAACATCAACTGGACTGAAATCTGTTAACTCAGTCTTTTTTTTTCAATTTAGTTTTGAACCCATGACAATCAAAAGTAAAGAGAAGTTCATTCATTTGAATTGGGACATTAAGTTTAGTTGGGGACATTTACCCCACGAAGAGATCATAGTATGTGCTGTTCATGAGGAGCGGGCTGGTGGTGGCATAACATCGATCCAGCAAAACGTTGAACCTAACGATAGGAATGAACATGTCATAATTATTTGGGGTACAGTAATGGTTTTATTTATTTATTTATTTTGGGTTTTACTAACTGAATGTAATTTCTATGAAGATCGTAAAACACTGTATTTTGAGATTTGAGGATTTGGATACCCTCTCAGGTGGAAATGTACTCAATGAGCAAGAAAACATAGACTGTGCTGTACAGGCTTTACGAGGTGAGCACATACCAGCAGCACACACACAAACACACACACACACACACACACACACACACACACACACACACACACACACACACACACACACTATTTTAGTAATGCTGCTTATTCAATTTTATCCCCCCAAAAACTTACATAATCCATAAACTGTTATATTGTTAATTACCATGTTACCACCATTCTGTCAGTGTTGTAAGTATCCTACTCAGTGTAGCCCACCTTGTTGTGAGGTTGGTGGCCTGAACTGCCACGAAAATCCTGGTTTTCAGCTGCAGTCCTGCTGAGGGCATCTGGAGCTGAGTTGTGTATTTGTTGTCCTTCATGTCAGAAATAAACACATTCACTAATTTCTTCCACATCCTGCCTATAGTTTCTCGCTTAGTGACTTTGCTTATGCCCAGAAATTGCATGCAACAGTTAAGTAAGCACCTGATAGAGCCGCATGTTCAGAGTACTAATAAAGCTGCCGTTATTGTCCTTAATGGCCAGGCTCACTCCTGATCTGCTTAAACAAACACAGACAGAATTTGCATTTGCACCACAGTCGTTTTTTATTTCTGATTGATGTGAATAGTGACAATGGCTGTTTGAATGTGTTTGGCTTTTTGTTAATATAATATTTAAAAAGCAGTTATTTTAATTCTGACCAGGAAGGAGTGACTCACACGCTGGTCTCTGTGTTGTTGACCAGGTACTGCAGTGGGTAGCGGCAGGAGAACAGGTACAGCATCTCTGAGTGATATGTGATGATTCCAGAAAAGGGGTCTAAGGAGTTGACCATTCCTGAGATGTTCACATACTGAACGCTGGAATAGTCCGAAAAGAGCCCCGTGCCAACCTCCTGGGTAATCTGTTGAGGCAGAAAAGCTGGAAGTGTTTGTACACAGCACATCTTTACTTGATGACAAATGGCAAATACAATCAATGCAATATGTAGAATTTTTGACATTAGATGCACAATTTTTGCATCACTTACTTTAAAATTCATCCAACAGAAAGTTTTCTGACCTCCCAGCAAATATTTTTGTTTCTCTCAAGTGCCCTCCTTATCACGTGATTACACTGCATTTATCCCTAAACCTGTTTTTTACAGTTACAATGAAGCTCCTACTTCTTCTTACTTCTAAACTCTTACTGCTGTATACAGTATATCTGTATTTATTATTATTGCCACAGTCACTTTATATTTTATTCTTCTATTGTATTATAAGACTTATATATGTGCCACAGTCACTTTATATTTTATTCTTCTACTGTATTATAAGACTTTATATATGTGCCACAGTCACTTTACATTTTATTCTTCTATTGTATTATAAGACTTTATATGTGCCACAGTCACTTTACATTTTATTCTTCTACTGTATTATAAGACTTTATATATGTGCCACAGTCACTTTATATTTTATTCTTCTATTGTATTATAAGACTTTACATATGTGCCACAGTCACTTTATATTTTATTCTTCTATTGTATTATAAGACTTTATATATGTGCCACAGTCACTTTATATTTTATTCTTCTACTGTATTATAAGACTTTATATATGTGCCACAGTCACTTTATATTTTATTCTTCTACTGTATTATAAGACTTTATATATGTGCCACAGTCACTTTACATTTTATTCTTCTACTGTATTATAAGACTTTATATATGTGCCACAGTCACTTTATATTTTATTCTTCTACTGTATTATAAGACTTTATATATGTGCCACAGTCACTTTATATTTTATTCTTCTATTGTATTATAAGACTTTACATATGTGCCACAGTCACTTTATATTTTATTCTTCTATTGTATTATAAGACTTTATATATGTGCCACAGTCACTTTATATTTTATTCTTCTATTGTATTATAAGACTTTACATATGTGCCACAGTCACTTTATATTTTATTCTTCTATTGTATTATAAGACTTTATATATGTGTACATATTGCAAATTTCTTTTTTCTTGTAAATTATTATTAGAGTGTTTATTCTTCTACATAACCGGCTGCTACTGTAATAACTGCAATTTCCCCCTGGGATCAATAAAGTATTTCTGATTCTGATTCTTAGATAAACTAGAAATTCTTAAATGCTCAGTCAGATATAGAGCTTGAGAGCA
Source organism: Megaleporinus macrocephalus (assembly GCA_021613375.1). Classification (NCBI taxonomy): domain Eukaryota; kingdom Metazoa; phylum Chordata; class Actinopteri; order Characiformes; family Anostomidae; genus Megaleporinus; species Megaleporinus macrocephalus. The sequence goes on from CM038720.1 coordinate 33,562,259, forward strand.
AGATTCAGACCTTCTGTCTGATTAATTCTGTTCTAGACTTCTCCTCCAGATTTACAACTTCTATCCAAATACTTATTTTCTAAGATTCTCAACCAGCGCAGTCCAGTTTATTATTTAGACTTTCTGAATCAGATTCAGAACTCCCATATGAAGAATTCTACATTGGAGTTCTCTACCAGATTCAGAACTTACGAACCAGATTCAAAACATCTCTTCAAAGGGTTTTATTGTAAAATTCTTAAACAGGTTCAGAACCTCTATGTAAAGCATTACCTTCTAGAATTCTCAAGCAGGTTAAGAACTTGTATTAATTTTATTTTCTAGAGTTCCTAGACTAAGTCAGAAGTTGGACTCAGAAGCTCTTCTGATCTGATGAAGCTCTGAAAGTGATCACCTGTATTTTGGTTGCGCAGGTGGTGAGAGCCTCCTCGGTGATGGGGAAGGTAAATCGGAGTATGGGGGGGTTTACTGTCCAAATAGCCGTGCCCATGCATTCTGGTCTGAAGACATCATTCAAAGCCATCAGCGATTCGTTGTACCCGCCAAAGTACATGGGGCACAGCAGAATGCGCAGCTCCACCCTGAGTGGGCCGCAAATGACCGTGATGTCAGAGTTGGCTGTGAATTACAAAAAGGAGACATAACAACAGAATTAATTTTGCTATTGTGATGTTACACAACAACAGTCACCAGAAGATGCACACCATAATTAAAGCCTGTGTTAAAAAGGACACATAGGACAACACTTAAATACAGTCTTCAGGTTGCTGGGTGGTCCTGGGTCGGTCATTAGCTGGGAAATGAGTGAAAGGTGAGCTGGAAGGGATTAGGTGGATGAAGAATTGTAAGAAATGGACAAGGGGGAAAAGGGTATGTGGTTGCTTTGACTGACCTGGCTCTCTGAATGTAGGGTGTGTGCTGCAGGGATTCTGAGCACGGCTGTGGAGAATCAGGCCAAGCTGATACAGAAGGAGAAGCAGCCACATTGTATTCTGGCTGCAGGGGAAATCCCACGCGTCACACAATATCTCCTTCAGCTCCTTGGACCTCCTTGTTTAAATATAAGCAAAATAATAAATAATGCTTTTTAAAATGTGTGTTCTTTATAGTTTTTCAATCATACAAATATTACATTCATTCAATAATATATATATATATATATATATATATATATATATATATATATATATATATATATATATATATATATATATATATATATATATATAATTGAATGAATGTAATATTAGTTTGTATATATCTATATATATACTATGTCATAGTCACAATTTAAATAACATCAAAATAAGACCATTACTGTACACGTCTAAACCAAATTATTTAAATAAGCATCTGCAACATTTCTATAATATTAACCACCTCTACACTACTTTGTATCAAAAAATTTAGAGAAGTATGTTTGCTCTAAAAACAAACATTTTGCACCATAAATTCATCAGAAGTAACCGGTGGTTCTAGCTCAGAAATCAATCATAACTGTTTTACCTTGTAGGAACGTCTTTGCTCTCCTCCTCTATGAGTTCCTCTGTCACTTTCTCCTCATATGACGCTCACTATATATACTGCCCTCCTTTTGGATGAGCAGGTGGGAAAGAGTATAAGAGGTCACCATGAACAAAACGGGAGGTTATGAGAGAAAAGAAGAAAGCCAGGAGAGCAAAACGAGCAGAAGAAGGAGCTAGCGTAACCCCTCTGGCACACTGGCACGTTTGTCTCTTCTTATTTGGCCCCAGAGCTGGCATTGTACCCTCTGTCCACCCATAGACCTCTGTTTGATGGTTTTGTTTGACTAGTGACTTAATGGGAGACTGAAATATCACATGATAAGTTGCATTTTGACGACTTCTTGCATCACTCTATTGTTTCACTCTTTAGTACAGAAATGAATGTACTCTGGAGGTGATTCCAGTATTAATAATAAACAAACTGCAATAAAGAAATAAGCACATTTTCATTATGGTTTATGATTTGATGTTATTGGATATACAGCAAATATAGGTTTTGTTTTAGTATTGGTTATCTATAACTCAAATTATACTTTGAGTCGGTAAATAACATATTACCCTGTAAACTACAGTAATACATGGACAACAATGCCAAAAGACTGATGTTATGAGGAATCATGAGTTATTACTAAGGAATAAAGGTCTGGACCTTCCAACAAATCTCTGTTCTTAAAGTTAGCTAGTTTAGTTTAGCTAGTTATGTTTACTGGCATTTAATGTTTGGCTATTACATCGTTATGCAAAAGTTTGAACACTCTCAGTCAAATAACAGGGTTTGTTCATTTTCTAACTCAAAATATGTACAAAAGACAAACTTAAATATGGCATTTTCTGCTATTTTACTGCACACTTAAATTTTTTTTACTGACTTTAGCATATTTTAAAAAGAAAACACAAAATATTACATGTCTCTTAACTTTTGCACAGGCCACATTTATGCCTAGTGCTCAAATAAGTTAAACTCAGCAAATAAAAGCAATTGTGTATTAAATATGTATTGTGTATTTGTACTTAGAAAAGCAATGAAACATGTAATTTGACCAAAGGCACCCAAACTTTTGCATATGACGGCATGCACTGGTGTTCTTTCCAACTGGCATTTGGAAATTTCAGATGTTTCCCATTCACTTTCTCTTCACACGTGTGTTGAGATGCAAGCGTCTGCACACTCAAAGCTCAGTCTCGATGTTATCAGTGTCCTTTTATGTGTAATTATCTCCAGTTACTTTTTGCTGGCCTGCAGAGTCCCCTGTGAGGCCAATTAATATCACTGTTATTATAATACAGTCTGAGAGCCAACGTCTGTCCTCAAGGGTCAAATAACAAATTCAGGTAAAGGCGGAAATATCTGGGGAAATTTATACTCTATATCTAATAACTATGTACCGATTACGAGATGGGCTATAGTTTTATGTTGTTTCAGTTGATCTACTTGAAAGAACAAATATCATCTACATTCAAACAATAGGATCCATCTTTAGAAGGTTGGATGAACAATGACGTTTTCTTGAAATCCCATAGGACAGGAACAATACGATCCCTTCAAAGCCAAGGAATGTCTACCAAGGTGTAGTTCTTCAGCAGTATCAATTGCATTTAATACATTTTAAGCTCCTTGAACAAAGAGTAAAAGGTAGTATGTACTTACACATATTAATGTTGGATAACCTTAGCTGGCTATTATGTATCTTTTATGTACTATTGTGAACAAAAGACATTGTAAGCTTCAGACATAAATCATAAATGTATTAATCAGTAATTATATTATAGTAACATTTTTATTCATCTTTATTTAAAAACTGGAAAAAAAATTTTTCAACATTTTAAAGTTTCATGATGAGCAGATACAAGACACAAAAGAAAGGGGGTCCCGGGAGGGTCTGGGACTCTAGTTAACATTCTGGACCCCATGAATGTCTCCAAATCAGGGAAAATAATTTTTTTAATAAGGCAAAATAGATTTAGGTTAAGGTCATTGTTTAGTTTTCTTCACCCACAAAACAGCAACCTTTGTTGTTCTTAATTAACTAGAGATGCAGCACTGGGCTGACCAGGGTGGAGCTTTAGTAAATTGGTTAACCCAGTGGGCCCTTCATGGCCTAGCAATTGTAACTATGCCTATAGGTGCATGAAGCGGGAGTGAAGAAGCAGCGCTACTCTCTTTATTCATATGTTGGCACAGTTATCAGCCGATATCAGCAAATCATGAAGCATTACATTCTAAACTTCATAGTGAATAAAAGATACTAGAAGACAAGGCTCATGTTTAGAGCATACATTTATTGTTTCCAACAGACAACCATTCGCATATATATATATATATATATATATATATATATATATATATATATATATATATATATGTGTGTGTGTGTGTGTGTGTGTGTGTGTGTGTGTGTGTGTGTGTGTGTGTGTGTGTGTGTGTATACTATTTTATACTACTAGTTATTGCTAGCCTGCAACTCTTAAACAGGCTAAGAATTTAATTGTGTGGCCTCTGCATATACAATATACTGTTGTCTTGTGTTATTCAATAAAGCAATGTGTAATTATGAAAGTAGTCATTCTAAATCATGCTTGTTTATTTATTAGTGTGTTTTTATTTGATTGTTTATTAACAATTAATGTTTATACAATGTTTATAAACAAGGTTTTTTTTTTGTAACAGTGAACTGTCATGTTGATGCTGCTGATGCTGCTGATACTGCTGTTCAGCGCTGATATGGTATATACTTGTGACCGTATATCCTTTTCCAGTGTTGGTTGCACTGTTGTTGAACATGAACTGAATCACATGCAACAATAGCAGCTCATAAGAAGTGCCAGTAGGTCAAAGAATAAAATATAGTAGTATCAGTACTGCGCACCTTTAAGTACTGGCCCACTTCAATCGCTGCACAAATCTACTCCGAATGCCATAAGAAAATTTGTAAAGAGTGAATTTATACTAATGTGTAAAACTAAAGACACAAGAAAAAAGGTTCGCAATAAATGTGTGAAAGACAGCATTACCAAACTAAAAAAAGAGCTCTCCCAGAAGATTAACTAAACCAAACATTATGTTGCAATTGAAGGTACCATCAGCATCACTCTCCTATTTAGCCTATATATATATGTATATATATATATATATATATATATATATATATATATATATATATATATATATATATATATATATATATTCACCAGACAGACACTTCACTAGGTACTTCACGAGCACTTTGTAGTTCTACAATTACAACTCTTTCTCTGTACACTTTGTCACCCTGTCCTCTAGTAATCAGGACCCCCACAGGACCACCACAGGTATTATCAGTGACACTGATGTGGACATGGTGTGCTGGTGTCTACTCACTGTCAAGTTTATTATATGATGAGGAGAGCTGATAAAATGGGCAGTGCTACAAGGATGTGTACTTAATGAAATGATATGTTTGTGCATTTGTCTTGAAGGAGCAATGTGTAACCTGCTAAATTCATACTTCAAACAGTAGTGGGCAACATATTCCCCGAAAATTGTAATATCCACCCCATGAACTGTCTCTCCTCCTCGAAGTTAGTATGATCAGCTGTTGCCTACCAGTTTAGAAAAAGCTCAGACTTTATTCTTTTACTCACCAAGATCTGTGTCCAGTGATGAAAAGCAGCTTCTATTTATATTACTTCTGTTTGTGAATGTAGTGTTAGAACATTTTAGGCTACAGCATGTACATATTGTTTCTATAAAGGCACAGTAATAAAACAGTCTTTGTAAAAAATGATAAAGATAAATAGGGGTTAGAAAACAGTGACATAAAAAAATGAATGTTTTTGGTTTGCAAACCCATAAATAGACCTCAGGGTAAACTAAATACCATATGAGAAAAATGTCTGATTTGGTCCCTTAAAAATTAGAATTAAGATAGCAATCATAATTATATAATTATATAGAATACTTCAAATAGTCTCACTATCTATCTGCTGGTCAATTCACTTCTTTTATTAGTTAATTAACAAAATGTTAAACCATATAACTAAACTAAGGTCAAAGCTATTGACACTAACCAAATTCCAGAGTGCTTAGTCTTATCACAGAGAGCCTACTTTGTTATGCAGAGCTGGTCTACCGGTCAGAGCATGAACCTGCAATATTACCCTATCAATCTGACCGGCTTGCCAGTTTCCACCTCCCGAGGGCAGAGGCCTTAATATTTTACCAAGATCCAATCTTCTCCCACTTATTGTCCTTCAGTAATACAATCTGTGGAAAAGAACACCTCACAACCCTCGCTTTATTACAATCGCCCTGATTTCTTTGACACCCTAGAACACAAGCATCCAAGCGCTTTCTTCTTCCAACGTGTTCATATTACACAAGGTATTATTACATTATAACACAATAATGACAGACGTCACGAAGGTGCTGGTGTTAACATGACCCAACGTGTTTATTTCTTAGACTGGACAAGATCATCGTGAATGTTCATGAATAAGACATTGGTTTATTCATTACAGCAACCAATCAGTTGTCTCACAGCTGTTTCTGAAGCTTTAAGCTTGGAACCACGTCGTGTTATCTTGCGCCCCCGCGCATCCCTCCTCCCACCCCTTCACCTGGCGAGGGTGAACCAAATACATGGTGATCAAATGAGAACCAAGCCTTCACACATGCAAAACAACGTTCTGGATTAAGACAGGAACACTCAGACAGAATTTTGGCCATAACAATGAAATGGAAAGCAACTCCAAATGCTTAAAAAAAACAGTAAAACAGGCGAATGACTGATACAGTGTTGTTTATAACGTCCCTTCAGGCTGACGAACAAGAATCCCCCGGACCAACATGCGATACCGAACCACAGTCCATCACTCCCCTCAGAGGCAGTTCTTCCGTTCACGTCCATGTCTCGTGCTCGCACTTTCACTTCGAGCTCGTGTACTTCGTCACAGCCTTGGTGCCCTCGGAGACGGCGTGTTTCGCCAGCTCCCCCGGCAAAAGCAGGCGCACGGCCGTCTGAATCTCTCGGGACGTGATGGTGGAGCGCTTGTTGTAGTGGGCAAGGCGAGACGCTTCGCCAGCAATGCGCTCGAAGATGTCATTCACAAACGAATTCATAATGCCCATTGCCTTAGAGGAAATGCCAGTGTCCGGGTGGACTTGTTTCAACACTTTGTACACATAAATGGCGTAACTTTCTTTCCTGGTCTTGCGCCTTTTCTTATCCCCCTTCTTCTGCGTCTTGGTTACAGCCTTTTTGGAGCCCTTCTTTGGGGCAGGGGCCGATTTCGCAGGCTCAGGCATCGTTAGTGTTTATATCTGTCAGTCCAGCAGACGTCGGGTCTCCCAGCCTCAGCTCTGTGTACTTTTTATGAGATGCAGCGCGACCTGTATTTATAGAGTTCGTATGCAAACGAGCGCAAGCTCGAGCTGCGCTCGTACTGGCTGGCCCGCTCGTGTCGTGCCACACACGGAGTGCCGCGATTGGCCGCAGCCGAGAGACACCGGTCGCCCAATCGGAGGCGCCGTCGGGGTATAAATACCAAACCCTGCTTACATCATAAGCGTAAACGTCTTTGGTCGCTGTTGAAATACTAAACAAAAGCAGTTCTCCACGCCTGTACGTTCGCTGGTGATTTAGACATGTCCGGAAGGGGGAAAACCGGAGGAAAGGCTCGGGCCAAAGCCAAGTCCCGTTCTTCCAGAGCCGGACTCCAGTTTCCAGTCGGTCGTGTCCACAGACTGTTACGCAAAGGGAATTACGCGGAGCGCGTAGGCGCAGGGGCTCCTGTGTATCTGGCCGCCGTGCTGGAGTACCTGACTGCTGAGATCCTCGAGTTGGCTGGAAACGCGGCGCGAGACAACAAGAAGACCAGGATCATCCCCCGCCACCTGCAACTCGCCGTCCGCAACGACGAGGAGCTGAATAAACTTTTAGGCGGCGTTACTATCGCCCAGGGTGGAGTGTTGCCAAACATCCAGGCTGTCCTCCTGCCCAAGAAAACCGAGAAGCCGGCGAAGAGCAAGTAATCGGCTTTTGTGAGCGAGGACATTGACATAACGGTTCTGTACGGAGCCACCATTTTGAGTCTGAGAAGTGTTTCTTGTTCTTACTCTTGCGTTGCATTGTGTTTGTTCTACCAAAACTAAAAAGATGCTTCGTGTAAACTCTGAATTTCTTTGCTGTTGATGTTTCTTGGACGATTCCGGAGCGAAGCGCGGCGAGGCTGACTACAAGGAGACGAGCACTAGAAACCACCGCCGGCTAAAAATGGCCGAGGGACACGTTAAAGTTGCCGTTAGAAAACAAAAGAGAGGCTCTCTCCTCGGCTGGACGAACATCTAGCAGCCTGCACTCTAAATAGTTCATGGACCAATGCTGGTTACATCGTCTTTGTCACGAGCTGTTAATGACATATGAACCACCATGTTGTTTTTTTTCTTCTCAGCTGTTTTAACGTTTTGTTTCAATAAATGTTGAGCGCCTGACTAAGGGCACAAAGACACGCAGTGGATCGGTCTCTTTTTCTGAGCTGTAGAATAGCTGGCACGCGGAACCTACTCGAATTTTCCGTTCCACCTTAAATAGTGCAGCAGTGGCATTCAGCATGGAACAACTGCACCATTTTAAGGTGGAACTGACCAATAGGAAGCCGACTCCAGGCTCGTAAAACAGCAGCTGTGAAACATTGTGGAGGACTGTTTATAGTCTGGCTAGAGCTCAGTTTTACTACAGTGTAATTACACAAGACTGTGCAGCTCCTGTGAGCAGGCCTAGTCACTGTCCACACTTAGGAGAGCCTGCTCCCCCACTCTGCTAAACAAAATCAGGGCTGCATGCATTCATACTTCTGTTCATACAATTTTTATTGTACAACTTGTTTATTGACTTGTTTTAAAGAAAATCAATGCATGTAGCGTTCATATATATCATTCTGCCAACCTTACCACATGGTATTAATTAAATAACATGCCTGTAAATTACAAGCCCTTTACAGTTTGATAACAACTTAGTTGTTATAATGTATTTACCATCACAGGGCATTTAAAAAAAACCTTAATATAAAGTCCTGCTGTACATTTTTTAAAGAAACCAGACCACATTACCATAACTCAAATAGATCATAGAAGTTAACTGGTCACACTGGCATGGTGTGTTCTAAACATTTTTTGGTAAAACAATATGTAATGACTAAAGAGTGAACAAATACAGGACTGCATGGTCTTCTAATTCTGGACCTCGCCGTAACCCTCTGTTTTCATGTCGTTCAATCCCAAATCCTCATTCTGCTCAAATGTTCTTGTGTACTTCTCAGTCTTCATCTCAGGGTCAGGGTCTGGAGCATACACGTTCTAAAAAGAGTAAACAGGCCTCATTTTTAGAAGAAGTCATAAACTAGAAATAAGAAAATCTAAATAATATAATTAGACTTTATAGTTATTTTCTATAAATATTTGATAAACATGAAAAAAAAAACAATTTACCTGCAGATAACTATTCCCTGCTGGATCATCCAGGATAATGTGGACGTCCATTTCTCCTGCCATAATCTTTATACATATTCACACAGACCAGACAAAACACATGAACATTCTGAACAGATAATAAACCATCAGAAAAAAATAAAACCCACAGGATACCCTTGACCAAGATGCTAAACTTTGGTTGGTACCCAATATGATCTCGAGGACAGCCTCTAATAACAAACCATTTAGTGTATGGAAATGGATTTCAGTGAGACAGTTCCATGATTCATGACTAAAGTACTTGCTGTTACTGAGACTGCACATCCTAAAAGTATAAAAACAAAGGAAGTTCTGATACCTTGTCAATCTTCTTTCCAAAGAGCTCCAGTTTCTCAGTTGTGTCTGTGGTGGAGCTGTCTCCACAGATGAAGGGATTTTTCATAACCACCTGAAATAAACATGCACAAACAAGAATAAGAGAGGATTGTGAACTGTAACAAATAACAACTCTGTTTGTAGATTTTATATAAAAATAAATATACACACTTATCCACATCATAATTAATTAATTATAATAAATTAACTCTGTGACTAATTACCGTTTGTTTGCTAAATTTAACATATCGGGCAAACGTCATGGCACATTTAATATTTCAGCTTTTGTTAAACTCAACACAAATTCTGCACTAGACTTAGCAGAAGACTATGCCATATTTAAGTGTGCTCCCTGTAGAAGGCATGTGAACCTATTTTCACTAAAGAAACCCTAGAAACATGAACAGGAATATTCAAACTTCTTTACTCTACTATGAGTGAGAACACAACTGCTAGCGACACTCACCAGTTCTTTGATGTCTTTCAGAAGGCCTTCAAGTGTGGTGAACTTTCCTCCTAATGCGGCCATACCCAATTCAAACTCAAGCTCTGGAATCAGGACACTACACGTCTCCGACTGTCTCGCACACGCAAAAGCACACCACATCAGTTAAGAAGAACAGATAGACTAATTCACACAACATGAAATTCACAGGGCTTACCCCATAACCTTCAGGGTTAGTACTCAGTTGTTAAAACTAATTATATAGTAACCACTGTGAAACTTAAATATATGCTGGACCCAAAAATGGGTCCCTTTTAAGTGATCCTTAAATGTTCTGGTGAAACTTCTTTTTTAGTTGAACCAGCATTTTAACATTACATATTAGAAACAAGAATGTTTCGTGATTATATCAGATAGCAAATACAATGGTTATCTTCATAAATGCTGTTATTATGATCCCTGATTCATGTCATCACTACTATAAATAAATATCTATGAGCTATATAACATACAAACACTCTAAAATAATTTGTTTACATCTGAATAATAAAATTACACAGACATTTGGAAAAATCAAGGAATTTTCTTCTTTACCATATACAAAGAAAAGTGTCTAATGCTCTTGCTGGTGGAAGTAGTATGCATACAGTGGAAAATGATGACACATCAGGTGTAAACTATTAAATTAGTACCCAGAGTTATATGTTTACATAGATTAAGTTCTTTATAAGGTCTTACTATGAAATTATAAAATATTAGAGAGTTTTACAAAAGAGTTTTATAGAAAATTGTATTTTATTTTCTGTAAAATGACTACAATAAAAAATCTGAGAAGCTTGTACACACAGTACCTTCAGCAGATCCCGGGACATGTCTGAGACATCTGTGAGGTGAAGAGTAATTTTGGTCCCCATCTCTTCTGTGGCGCCCCCAGATTTTACCTGTTCATTTAAAGACAGGTTTGGATCATTACATGACACATAGCATAGCCAGAACTCTTTTGTAATAAATACAAACAGTGCTTATTATACCACACACCATCCACCAGTTCATTTTCTAATAGAAGGAACTAGCTACAAGAGAAGGAGATAAAAACTGAAGAAAAAAAAAAATCAAGGTAAAGGGTAGAGTTTACTTTATTAACCTAAAGAGGTGTACTGTAAATTGCTGTTTATTACTATGTGTTCAATAACCCACATACTCTTATATACTTATAATATAATGACTATTCGTTATCTATTTTTTACACTGACTTCAAAAATTGATTTTTAGTTCTGTCAATATTGCTGCTGCCACTGAAATGTACCAAATTCTGCTAGGCTGCATCTCCGCAATGATTTATTGGTATTTTAATTGTTGACTAGTTATTATAATTGACAGGATGCACAGCCTGTGAAATATTTTGATGGCAAACTTGGTGATAGAAAATTGGTGTTTACAGTTCACCTGAAATAAACATGTACAAACAAGAATAACAGATGATTGTGAACTGTTTCATGCCACCGTTTCTGTACCAGGTCAAATAACAGCTCTGGTTGTTGAGTTTATATAAAAATAAATATACACACTTATCCACATTATAATTAATTAAAATAAATTAACTGTGTGACTAATTACTGTTTGTTTGCTAAATTTAATATAATGGACAAACGTTATGGCACATTAATATATTTCAGGTTTTGTAAAACTCAACACAAATTCTGCACTAGACTTAGCAGAAGACTATGCCATATTTAAGTGTGCTCCCTGTAGAAGGCATGTGAACCTATTTTCACTAAAGAAACCCTAGAAACATAAACAGGAGTATTCAAACTTCAGTATTGGACTATGAGTGAGAACACAACTGCTAGCAACACTCACCAGTTCTGTTTATGCAACATTATTGTATATACACATACGAGCTAAAACATTATAACCACCCACAGAGGAAGCATGTGCATGTAGACAGTACACAAACAGTCGGTTCACACTGTCAAAACATTGGACGCAGGATACACTAGCAGGCACGAAGACCTGAGTGACTCTGACAAGCTAAATCTTTCTAGCTAGATGATCTATTTGGAACACCTCAGAAACGGTCAAGCTTGTAGGGGGCTGCTTGGTACCAGTGGTACATATCTACAGACTATGGCCTGAGGAGGGACAAACCAGCCAGATGGTCAAACACCTAAGACTCGTTAATGCACAAGAACTACAAAGGCTATACCATTTGCTCTGAAACAACAGAAGGGCTAGTTTTAATGATGTCTACAGAAGAATGTGCCACACAATGCACTGCACCCTGCTGCAAATGGGTTGCTGTCAAAAAAGCCTACCTGGCTACCTGGGGGAGGGATGGCAACAGGATGCACTGCGGGAAGAAGACAAGCTGGTGGAGGGAGTGTGGTGCTCTAAGCTAAGTTCTGCTGCGAAACCATGGGTCCAAGCATTTTTTTGATTGACACTTTGAAATGTGCCACCTACATCAACATCTTTGTAGACCAGATACATCCATGGTATTCTTCAAAACCACGTACCATTCCTCAACAGGATGATGTGCCTGGTCACGTTGCACACATTGTTCAGGAGCAGTTTGATTAACCAGTTAAAGACCTCACGCTGTTGCCCTGGCACTCAGTTTTCCCAGATCTCAGTATGATCAAGTATCTGTGGGATGTGCTGGAACAAACTGCAGTGGATTTGTTGCTAATGTCTTGGTGCCAGGTACATGCCTGAGCTTTTTTGGCAGCACGTGGAGGACCAACAGCATATTGGACAGCTGATCAATGTTTTGGCTCAATGATGTTTAATCAAATACAAACAGGTTGCAATTTACAGGAGCATCTCGAGGCTGGGTAGCTGGGAGGTTAGGAGTTCTAAATAATTTTAGTATCACATTCTTGTGTAGACAGTATGATGGGTAGTTCACAGCTGTACAAGTCACTCCCTGAATATCGTCCCTGTCCAAAGAAAACATGCATCTCCAAACTAATAACTTAAGAGCAGAGGACAAAAACACTCTTTACTTTCAATGGAAACTAATGAAAGTAAGGTTTAAATAAGGTTTTTGGATTTTGGAGCCTTGCGGATTTCACCTCATGCAGAAAACGAAAAATCACAAAATTGGTTTTCTCTGGACAGTGATGATATAATGACCAGCGAACAACAAACTTTTTTTCTGTTTATTAAAATTAAACGTTAATTAATTACTTAATGTTGATGAAACATGTATTTATGCACTGAAATAATATGTATTGTTTCCAGTAGGTGAATGAGATCAGTTGCAGGTTCTACGATATGCACTGAAGGGGGGGGGTGATGGGGTGATGATGGAAAAACTTAGTGAAATCTGACCTCATTAGTTCGATGTCCACAGCTGTCACAGTTGGTGGCCATGATAATGACTTCTTTGAAATGTGGGATTTCTGATTAACAGTAAAGGAGAAAATCTCAAAAATAACAACACATAGTTTACATACATACACATTATATATTGTTTTATAAACAACATTTTACAGTTCATATTAGACAGTGACATGTAGAAGCTGTGCGTTTACAGTAAAGAAAATAAAGTTGTGTCTCCAGATTAGAAAGGATACGGACAAGTTTCATGTTGGTTGAGGCTGGAGCATTGCACTCTGGGCAGTTGGTATTAAACACAAGCACTTCATTCCTCATGGTCTCCAGATCATTGGCAGGTTTTTCTTCTGGCTCTTGCTCAGTATTCTGAACAGGATGACAGGATGATCAGATCCACACAAGATCATCAGATCCACTTAACATCTAAGAGCACCTCGCAGTTCTACAATTAGTCCATCTCTGGATACTTTGTTAGCCTCTTTTACCCTGTTCCTCAACATCAGGTCCCCCTCAGGATCACCACAGAGTGGATATTATTTGGGTAGTGGAGCATTCTCAGCACTTCAGTGACTCTGACAGGATGGTGGTGTGTTAGTGTGTGTTGCACTGGTATGAGTGGTGCTGCTGAAATGTTTAAACACCTCAGTATCACTGCTGGACTGATAATAGTCCACAAAGCAGCAACTTCCAGCCAACAGAGTCCTATGGGCAGTGTCCTGTGACCACTGATGAAGTACCAACGGATGACCAACAAAAACTGCTCAGCAGCTGAGAAGCTATAATCTCTAACTTTACATCTACAAGGTGGATCAACAAGGTAGGCGTGTCTAATAGAGTAGACAGTGTTCAAAACCTTGTCTGATCCACTCACACCACCACCACATCAGTGTCACTGAGAATGATTCACCACCCAAAAAATGCCTGCCCTGTGGTGGTCCTGCAGGGGTAAAACAGGGCAAAAGGAGAATAATAAACTATAGAGATAAACACACTGACTACAGTGTAATATAATATAATATTTTGGTCATATCGCCCACCCCAACGATGGCAGTGACTGAATTATGCAGAATCATTTTAATTCCTCTCTGGCGGAGACTCTCACCTGTATTCCGAGGGCAGCATCTTGTTCAGGTGTTCGTTTGTAATGAGTCACAGAGAGTGCTTGGTCCTTCTGTGGTGCAAATGGGTTCTCAACAAAACTGTTCCCTGAAGGATCGTCAATTATCTAGAATGAAGGGAAACGTAAAAGCAAAACTTTATATATATATATATATATATATATATATATATATATATATATATATATATATAATATAAAACACCTGCCTGAGTTTAACATTTTTATTGAGTTTTAATAGACATACCAGGGTGAATTGGTCCTCCAGGTCTTTTAACTTTTTCAGTCTCTGAATAAATTGGTCTATTTTGTCTGCTACATCTGGATCAGTCGCCTGTGGAAAAAGGTGATGAGTGAAGGTATTAGGACTTACAGGTAGGGTACACACACACACACGCACAATATATATATATATACATAAAGAGAGAGAGAGAGTAGGGGCTACTGAACACTCATGAACAGTATTTACACACAGACACTGTGTTAAGCAGGCTGTTGCTGGCCCTTTAAGTTCAGTCTGAGGAAAGAACTCTGTTTATGTTCACTCATAGTGACGAGTTGACTCTCGGTCGGCTCAAATGGGGAGTTGGTTTAATGATTATGTTTATATCTTCTATTCTGTTTATATCTTTGCCTCAGCGCTCTCAATCAAAATCCTACTCGCGTGCGTGCATCTAAAGTTGTTAGAGTGTTTCACACAGAAACACAACAGTTTGGTGCTCTGTCAGCTCTGCGGAGATGATCACAACAGTACAACTGCTATACACGAGACCTTTAAGCTCAAACAACCCGTAGAGCTTCAACACAGCAGCAGGACAGCACCTGTTTACCTGTTTATCTTATCTTAGCAGATTATTTTAAGATTATTAACACGTGTAACATGTTTCTTTCAGTAGTGTCTCTTGAAAAGTCTCATTGCTAACCGTTTCTTAATCGTCCAGTGTAGAACCTAAAACTGTTCTTGATACTGCGGGAGCTTTAAAACACACGTAGCTGCCTCTCAAATGACTCTCTGTTAAAATATATAGTCCACAAACTGCCTGATTTCTTGTGTGTGAGGCTTAGTGTCATTTGTGCCTCTAAATGTCGAGTCAGAACGTAGATCACGTGCGTTTAAGGTAGCCTTTAATACATTAAATCTAAGATGGCCATGTGTTTTCCTCGTGCTTCAGCTTTCAGACTGTATCCGTTGAGGTGTGTTCTTCGGGAATGGTGTCGAAATGGCTGGAACTCTAGTTCAACCACGTAATTGGTTTGGGGCGGTGCTATTCTCATTCTCATTGGCTGTTCATGTTGTCTCTCAAAACAAGGACGGAACTTACTTCTATAGACTTTCTATCGACTACGTCTTCTAGTTCTATGGAGGAAACGTTATCTCGTGATAATTATCGTTATCATTTTATCGCCCAGCACTCCTGCCAGGCAATAATAAACAGCTAGAACTGAGACATGGATTTCTGCAATGCAGTGTTAACTTTCTAATATACTTTCTACAAATAGTAATTAAATCCCTATGTAATAAACAAAAAATGGACCAAAGTGCTGATTTAAATTAAACAGCTGAAACTACTGCAATATTTGCACGTATGTGTATGTAGTATGAATTTGATTCATTTGTTGGTTTGTTTATATTTAGAAAGCAACGTCAAACAGAACAAATTGCTAATAGCAGGTATTATCCCAAACTGAGATCAGGTGTACAAAACTAGTATTAATCTGCTACCATTTCCAGTATTTTCATTACAGTTATTTAGAAAATACCCATAAAATCTGAGCTCAATAACAAAAAAGAAGTAAATACACACCCGTCTTAATGGCTGATCTTGTTCTAATCCTGCTACTGCTCTATCAAGGAGTCCCTCAATAGTGGAGAGTGCTGGAAAAAGAGCATAAAATACTTTAATTACACCTGCTAATAAAGTCAGGGCTACTCTAAATAAAGACATACATTTCAAATAAAACCAGGCATTCAGATTTCCTGTGCAGATATTAATACTGTATCACTCACAGCCTTTCTGTGTGAACGCAGGGATCTCAAAGTCCAGTTCTGGGATTCTGGTAGTGGCACTGTCTGTCTTCACAACCTCACGGTTCATATCCTAGAAAAAAAAAATCAAGAAAATAAAATACAAACTGAAATCGACAGGGATTTTTGTTTGTAGTGCTGCAGTGATTTCTCTAAACTCACTGATTTATCACTGATTTATGTTTTAAGTAGTTTGGTGTAAAAGTGGTTTGAGTGGTTTCACTGTAGAGAATCTTCCCAGCTTGTATGTCTTTACATTGGCGGTAATAAGATGCATTTTCTAAAACGACCAATGAATCTACGCAATCTTACTAATCCAATCAATATCATATTTTGCAGATCTCTGATTATTCAATTGGCCACATGAACAGCATACTACAAAGTCTTAAATAATCCAGATCTATTAATGTGACAGTCACATAGAGCTTGATTATAACTCAATAATCAGGTTATATGTACACTTACACTAGGGCTGTGTATTGGCAAGAACCTGGTGATACAATATGTATTGTGATACAGCGGTCATGATTCAATATATTGCAATTTTTTAAATCCTACTATTAAGATACACCACTATATGAACAGGTTTGCCAATGCTTACAATAGCACTACGTCCTTGTGCTGCTTGTTAATGTTGGAGTGGAGCTGAAAATGGATTACAACACCGCCATCTAATGGTCAGAGGTTTAAACACAACACACAATGATTCACTGTCTGCCAGGAGTCTGTGTATCGATACTGTGTTTGAGAATCGATACAGTATCACTAAACATAATATCCCAATATTCTATATTTCGATATTTTCTTACACCCCTATCTTACACATGTGCATGTATTTTCAGGTCTTGAAAACAACTGTTTTTTAAAAAAAAACCATAACGTTTGAATTTTATGTTACATTTACATCATGTCTCACACTGTGAATGTGTTGCCTGATTGAAAAGTTGAAACTTAATTACTGTCTGACTCACACAGACCCAGAGTTTCCTTGTATCTGATTAACCAACTACAAGTGAACGCACTGATTGATGATAAGATCCTATTTTCTATAGTTATTGGGTTAATAAGTGTATGTGAACACAATCAGTGTCTCAGGTCACAGGTCATATATGTTTGTAACAGTTTCGTATAATCAATTTTTGTCATAAAACTAGCATTTACATGCACTAAACATATTAAATATTCGGTTCCCGACAGCACTGTTTTGAACAATTCTAATTCGACAAACTTTGCTGCAACTCTTAAATTCAACATATCATATTCAACTGCTCTGAATGACACTGTTCACACACTATGGATTTATTCATTCAGATCTTTTGAACAAATTGCACAGTCCTCTTTAAATCTTAACCATCGTTTAAGGGATGATGTAGCCTTTATAGACCATTAGAAGTTCTGAAGCAGTGCTAAAGGAGTGAGCTGTAATGCAGTCTTGCTGTCACTGAGGTCCTGATCCAGTTCTACATCCATGATATTTCAACAAATTACAACATTCTGTTTTGGTGCCCACAACACTGAAATGTGTTGGGACAATGTTATCTGACAATATTATCTGACAACATTGTGACAACATAGTGGCAACATTGCCAATACATTGTCACAACCTCCTACAATCCTTCATACGCTATATTATATCTGCATGGAGCTCCATGGAAGTAGACATAATAGCATAAAACAACATTATTTTAATAGTGCATCACTTTTTTAACAAAGTTGTATCAACATGGCATGAAAGTAGACAACGTTGTGACAACAGCATGTGTCTGCTGTGTAGTACTACTTTATAAGAGTCGTTAAGAAACTCCTCCAATCACCTGTTTGGACTTAATGTTGAGAGTGTAGGAGACGCCCTGATCCTGAATACGACCCGCAGACTGTATCTCTGTATTGGTCCAGTGGCAGTGAGGACAGGTGAAGGAACTGATGATGATTTCCTTGAAGAAGGGGATTTTGGTTAACAGAAGACGCGTCGTTCCCTGAAGAAGGAAAGAAACAAGTCTCTTAATTCACCCTGTGCACCCAAAGATTCGGCTATTAACACATACACAAGCATCTGTTGTCACTCACGTTCTCGTAACAGCTCATGCACAGGCTCTCGATCTCAGTGGGCTGAGTCTCTTCATCTTCTGCGCTGATGTCCTTAAACACGCCGCCTCGCACGCCTTCCTCCCCGATCACTGACATTGTTCTCCGAAGCTTACAGAAAGGTGAAGTGTTTAAACTAACAGCTCCGAGCGGCACTGAGAGACAAGCGTGAACCGCAGCGCTGCTAGAAACTTCTGGCTAATCACATGTGCGTAACACCGCACGGTCACTACCGGAGCGAGGGTTAAACTCACTGTCAAAATAAAAGTCCTCTGCATCTGCGGCTTAATTAAAGCAAATTGTGATGTATAAACATGGCACCTGTTTCTTTTTTCACATTTTTAAGTACTCTCATATATATATATATATATATATATATATATATATATATATATATATATATATATATATATATATATATATATATATATATATATATATATTAAACCGTTAAGGTACCACACTGCGGTGTGGTTTTTCAGGAGGCCGACCGTCTAATGACGTCCTTTTAGTGCGCTGTAGCAATATTTCAGAATCAGAATCAGAATCAGACTTTATTTGTTAAGTATGCTCCCACATACAAGGAATTTGTTTTTGGTTACAGTAGCTCACAGTGCACGATAACTCACATTACAGAATTAACAAACACACCCAACCTAACCCTCCTACTACACACACACACACTCACACACACACACACACACACACACACACACACCTGTAAATTTAACATGTGCATATTTACATATATATGATACTTATGAAAGTTTTTGACCTAACCATAAGATGGCGTTATATTTTTCGTTTATAAATATCAGCATAGGACACATTTACAGATCTTATTTATGGAATAAATGGATTTTATCTAAACGCCATCTTCTGGTTGGGTTAAAAACTACAGTGTTGTTGGGTGTACTGGGTGAATTAAGTGGCTTTCGTGTGTTTATGTTTTCTGTTCGACAACTGGAGATTGCCTTACAAATGTAGTTTTCGAAAATGAAATGGTCACAACCTGTGGTAATCAAAAGTCTTCCATTTTGTTCTGTGAACATTTTTCTCTATAAAGTCACTACATCCTCTGAATTATGAGGTCATTAAAAGGTCAAAATATGAATATTGCTACAGCACACTGAATGGATGTCATTAGACTGTCAGCCTCCTGAAAAACACGGCATTATGGGAAGCCTTGTGACCGGAAGGTTGTCGGTTCCATCCCATGAGCTGACAGAACTTGACTGAAGTGCCCTTGAGCAAGGCACCTAACCCCCGACTGCTCCCGGGCCCTGTGGTAGGGCTGCCCACCGCTCAGGGCAAGTGTGTCTGTTCACTAGTGTGTATATACTGTATGTGAGTGTTTCACTGCACAGATGAATTAAATGCAGAGATCTTGAAATTCTCTCTGGGATCAATAAAGTATCTCTAAACTAAACAGCACACTTGGCCAGTGTGGTAGTTTAATGTTAATCCCATGTACAGAATGAGGGCACAAAAGTAAGAAAAAGAAACTGGTGTCCTTTTAACTAATGCCAATTACAACCTCCTGCACTTAGACTAACTGTGGACAGCCTCAGCTTAACATCATGAAGGATACACAAATATATTATTACACACTCCCACTCACTAAAACAACATAGGTTTAAAGTCTTTGTTGTGTGTTCCCTAATCATATGGGACATTGACTGTTAAGTATGACTGAATATGAACATGAAACTACATGCTGTATAACCTATAACCTGTATCACCTACAAATCAAATGGTAATCTGACAGGTGGCAATGTAATGACTTAATTTCCCAGTTACTGCCCAGTTACAGCCCAGGACACAGGTTGACTGTATGTCTTTTTTTATTTATTTTCTCTTGGTGAGCGTGTGCATATTATAACTAGCTAATGAATTATAAAACCAGAAATCCATTAAATGTATGTCTAATATGTGATGGGAAAAGCTTTATATCTCGTCACTGTTTAAAGATAACCATGTATTTCCACACTGGCAGCTTTACAGGAGAGGCCTCCTTTACTTTGAATGGAACCAGAAAATTTTCAGAGCTAGTTTGGGGCATTTTTCCTGGTCCTTTCATCATTAATATTTCACACAATGTAAAGAGCAGCTGCTGTTTTCAAATAATGTAGAAACATAAAAACATATCATTTTTTGGACAGTGATGATCTGTATGTAAAACAACAGCAGCAGTTTAAAGCTTTGAATTCAACAAATGCAATTTGTTTTCACTGTAATACCAATTGACAGAAAGAACTGAAATACTGCAGAAGAAACAAAAGCAGATTTGTCAGTTAGGGATGTTTTATTTTTGTTCACCATGACAAGAGTGTAGAGCCTTCATAAATATACTGTTATACTTTATGTTTTGTAGTGTATTTTTGGTGTTCACAAAATCTTATAATAGTCATAAGTCATTGCATACAGATCAGGCCTACTGGGATTAACACAATATATCTAATATATCTATATCTCTTTAATCAACTTCTTCAATGGTTGGTCCAGAAGATCCACCACCAGAGGGTGCTCCACCAGCTCCTGGGAATCCACCCGGCATTCCACCAGGCATCCCACCTGGCATGCCCCCAGCGCTTTGGTACAGCTTTGTGATGATTGGGTTGCAGACCTTCTCAAGCTCCTGCTGCTGATGCTCGTATTCTTCTTTTTCTGCAGTCTGTGAAAAAAAAAGTTACATTTGTTTTGGAACACACACACATACATTTATATATATATACACAATAAAGGTAACATAAAAGTAGTTACCTGATTCTTGTCAAGCCAGCTAATGATCTCATTGCATTTGTCCAGGATCTTCTGCTTGTCCTCGTCGCTGATCTTGCCTTGTAGTTTCTCATCCTCAACAGTGGACTTCATGTTGAAAGCATAGGATTCTAGGCCATTCTTAGCAGAAACCTTATCACGCTGCACATCATCCTCAGCCTTGTACTTCTCTGCCTCCTGCACCATACGCTCAATATCCTCCTTACTGAGGCGACCTGTTTGAAAAAGAAAGATGATGAGCAAACGGGACTCAGAAGCATCCAGTTAAATTCAGATTTTATTAACATACCCTTGTCATTGGTGATGGTGATCTTGTTCTCCTTGCCAGTACTCTTGTCAACAGCAGAGACATTTAGGATGCCATTAGCATCAATGTCGAAGGTGACCTCGATCTGGGGAACACCACGTGGCGCAGGGGGGATTCCAGTCAGCTCAAACTTGCCTAGCAAGTTGTTGTCCTTTGTCATAGCACGCTCACCCTCGTAGACCTAGTTGAAACATATTTTGATGGACTCATGAACTCAAAAATAGTAAGTTTTGGAATATATGGATTATGGAAATAGCTTCAGACCCAAAATCAAGTTCTCACCTGAATCAGCACACCAGGCTGGTTGTCTGAGTAGGTTGTGAAAGTCTGGGTCTGCTTGGTTGGAATAGTGGTGTTGCGCTTGATCAGAGCTGTCATGACTCCACCAGCTGTCTCAATACCAAGAGACAGAGGAGTGACGTCTAGCAGCAGCAGGTCCTGAACATTTTCGGACTTGTCACCAGAGAGGATCGCAGCCTGGACAGCTGTGAAATGAAGGATGGAAATGTCTTCAAGCTGGACAAGACATGTTTTGGTACTACGACCTACTGACAAGATTATATAACTTCTAGAACAAACCTGCTCCGTAAGCCACAGCCTCATCAGGGTTGATGCTCTTGTTTAGTTCTTTACCATTGAAGAAGTCTTGGAGAAGCTTTTGGATTTTGGGGATACGAGTAGAACCACCAACCAAGACAATGTCATGGATCTGAGATTTGTCTAATTTTGCATCTCTGAGAGATTTCTCAACTGGGTCCAAAGTGCCGCGGAAGAGATCAGCGTTGAGCTCCTCAAAGCGAGCCCTGGTGATTGAGGTATAGAAGTCAACACCCTCATAAAGAGAGTCAATCTCAATGCTGGCCTGAGTGCTGGAGGACAGGGTGCGCTTGGCCCGCTCACAGGCAGTGCGGAGACGGCGAACAGCTCTCTTGTTGTCGCTGATGTCCTTCTTGTACTTGCGCTTAAACTCAGCAATGAAGTGGTTCACCATACGGTTGTCGAAGTCTTCACCACCCAAGTGAGTGTCTCCAGCAGTGGACTTGACTTCAAAAATACCATCTTCAATGGTCAGGATGGACACATCGAAGGTGCCACCACCAAGATCAAAGATGAGAACGTTTCTCTCAGAACCAACCTAAATTATTATGAAACAGATTCATGTTAGAGCAGCTTCTGAGTGTAGGGTAAATTAAAGTGGGGTAAATGGATTTTATTGATACAAGATGCCACAGTAAATACCTTCTTGTCCAAACCATATGCAATAGCAGCAGCAGTCGGCTCATTAATGATTCGCAGCACATTTAGACCAGAGATTGTGCCAGCATCTTTAGTGGCTTGGCGCTGAGAGTCGTTAAAGTAAGCTGGCACTGTTATCACAGCATTACTAACAGACTGAAACAGAAAAACAAAACAATATTTAGAGAGCCCTGCCATGAGTTAATAACACAATGTGTTAGAGAGAAAATGCAGAACTTGCACACTTGGAAGATGAACACTCACTTTTCCTAGGTAGGCCTCAGCAATCTCCTTCATCTTGACTAGGACCATGGAAGAGATTTCCTCTGGGTAGAAGTTTTTTGTCTCTCCTTTATATTCTACCTCCACTTTGGGTCGTCCACCATCGCTGATCACCTTAAAAGGCCAGTGTTTCATGTCCGACTGCACCACGGTGTCCTCAAACCTTCTGCCAATTAGACGCTTGGCGTCTGGAATGAGACCACAGGATTATGTAGTCATTCAAGGTTACTTAAATTATGATAGTTTACCTAGAAATGGTAGGGATATTTGGTGTCTGTGTATATTTTATATAAATAGTGTATATATGTGTACCAACACAGAATAGAAAGAGGAGAAAGCATATGGTGAAGGCATACTAACCAAAGATTGTGTTGGTGGGATTCATGGCCACCTGATTTTTGGCAGCATCACCAATCAGCCGCTCGGTGTCTGTAAAGGCCACATAGCTTGGTGTGGTCCTGTTTCCTTGGTCATTAGCAATAATTTCAACCTTGCCATGCTGGAAGATTCCCACACAAGAGTATGTGGTTCCGAGATCAATTCCTACTGCAGTTCCCTTTGACATGGTTCCTGTGAAAGGAAAAAAAACCCAAAGAGGAGTCACATGGTTGAATTGTCGAATAAACATAAATCCACTTTGTACTTTGGAGCATTAAAGTACGAAGTCACAACACCATATAAATAGGTTATGCCAGGTGAGTTGCACATATAAAGATAAAAGACGTCTCATTTGCTGGAAAGGCCAGAGTACAGCAGCGAGCTTGAAGTTTCAGGCAAACGAGTCTGATCATCTGTGTCATTGCAATAAATGACATCATGTGATGTCATTGTATTCAAAGTTCTGTTACAAAGTACCACATGTTGGTATTAGAGAGTTTGCATCTTCCATGAAGGTAATATAATTATAATTGAATTACCAATTGGTACATCTTATGATTATATAAAGGTAAACAACAGATATCAAAAGAATTTGGCTCATATTGGCACTCATATATAACAATGTTATACTCCGAACCCCTATATCAGTCATCAGTTATCAAACTGTACCATATTATATACTTATTTCACAGATGCATCTGTATAACTGTATGTTATATATAACTATAACGTTAACTATATATAATAATGACTATATTATGTATACAGCCATGTATACAGTCTATACATATAAATAGTACTGCTGTATATCTTATGTATATATCTTGTGTATATTTTGTATATTGCCTTATATATTTCAGTTATTACTAAATGTATATATTCTAGCTTATTTTTTTACTTAATTATTATCTATTTATTGTTTACTACTATAGATAATGCTCCCCTGCTGTAGAGTTATTATCTGAACCACACCCCAAGCATTTCAATGCATGTTATGTCCTGACATGATGTGCAAAGGACAAACAGACTTAAAACTTGCTGCTTTTTTTGTACATTTGCACTGCCGACCAGAGTCTACACTGTTAATAATGGTTAACTGCACTACTGACATCACTCTCACATACACACTGTGAGACTTTTTCTATTTTTATTTTGTATATTCTATTTATTTTTTTTTATCTTTATTTGTTTTTGTTGTAATTGTCCTGTTTTGCCTTACCTTGTGCACTTGTGTGGAATAGCTACAGGATGCCTTGAATTTCCCTTAATAAATTAGCTATCTATCTATCTATCTATCTATCTATCTATCTATCTATCTATCTATCTATCTATCCAATGCAGCTAGCAATACAGATAATGATTATGATATATATATATATATATATATATATATATATATATATATATATATATATATATATATATATATATATATATATATATAAACATGCCAACCCTCTGATAAACCAAATCAGCATGAAGAAGAAGGAACATTCTGGTCTCTCTCCTGAGATAATTAGGATCAGTGTTTCTGTTTGTTTGTGATGACCTGTCTGGTGCACTCTGGCACTGAGAAGGCTCGTCTGTTTGGGGAGCAATAATCTAATATAATAATATAGTGTTTCACTCAGGACATGAGAAGCCATTCAATGCCTCGGTGTGGCAGGCTTCTCTGGTGACTCTGCATTCAGGAAGGAGGAGGGCACGGCCTGGCTGTGAAATATTAATCAGTGCTAGACTTTCCTGAACCTTCTGAACACTTAAAAAATCGAGTATGGCGCGCACGGGCGATTACATTCTCACATACATGTTACCAGTCGAGGAGCACGTCTAAAACACACAGCAAGCATATAAAATAAAACAAACCGGGTAACCCTTAAGCGAGAAGTGACGTCTGCGCATGTGCGTAAGGCGATTTGGTGAGGCTGATCTGAGGCCATCTGGAGCGGAACATGACCCCATCCCCCTCCCCCACCCGCACATCTGAAGGACAAACGCCGGGCTGCGGCAGCCTCCGTGCTGGACCCCAACTAGCCGCCTCACTACCAGCAGTTCACTGAGGCATCACTTATTGCTGCACCCGCATCCTTATTTTAGCTTCTCATTCGCCAGGTTCTTGTTCGAATAGGCCTCGGGCGTTTATAACGCTGCACCTTTTAAGGTGGACCGAGAAGAAGTTGACACCCTCAGCCATATATATATATATTTATATATCAAATATAGGAAATCCACAATCCGATTAGCGTGCATTGTAGGTATGAGGGCAAATATATATTATACATATTATATATAATACCTATTTGTCCTCATACCTGCAAGGTAGTCGAAGTCTGGAACTTTCTACATCCCTGTTTGCGCCTAAATCCCAGCCGCACCTAAAGGCTGCTAATATATTAACATGGTGATCATACAGCTTCATCATAAACATGCCAGCAAAACCAGCAGCAGACAGAGAAGAGGTACCTGATGCTTCCTTGCAGGATGCGCCTTGATGTCTGCTGCACCGCGTCTCTCAAGTGCACGCACTGCGGGGAGCACGCGGTTAAGCGTTCCGTGCGCAGCTACGAACCAATCAAATTCCAGGAAAACGCCCCCAGCTCACGCAAGGCTCGAACCGATCGATCTTTCTAGTATTTTCCAGACGTTCATGAAAAAGACAGCAAAGAAAACCACGATGCTTTAATACGTTTATTACACTCCTGACAATGTTTACTGCTATAATACTCAATGATATAGAACAATATCATATAACACTATAGCATTCAGTCATCTAACGTATGCTGCATGAGGGAAAAAGCAAGGTCGTGACGAGATTATGGACTAAAATAGCCTGAAGAATGTTCCAGTTCTCAGCCCGGCTGATGTGATTAGACTGTTTCGCTGCTTAACCACCACTCTTGGTCGCTGTGAAGCCAATATTAGGGATAAAGCCAAGAGACCTAATAGGCTATAATGGAGGAAGGTTTCCTGTTTTATAGTCCACAGCAGATCTGTTGTCGTTGTCCAGAGATGAGCTACTTTACACCAGCCACCAGATGGCAGCAAACTCGCTGCACACCACACTATGAGGTTGTTGGAAGTAGAGCAGTTGTGGTCAAGCTGATCCTTTAAAAATCTGTATCTAATGTGAAAAATGTGAGGACTGGCTTTTTTCTTTCACCTTTGGCCTGATTTTTCCATGTTTTGCTCTAAGAAAGCAGTGCAAATCCTTTTACTGAGCTAAAGGCCTATTGTATTCATCCAACACAAATGAAAATTTCTGCAGTTGACATGTAAAGAAAGCCACATCGAAAGCTTTTGGTGTGAAATGAGTTAAATGCTTCCAAAAGCTAACAACATATTACAAGAAATGGTTATGAATACTCAGTCTGACATCTGAGACTTTGTTTAACTGTTGCTTTGGGATGAAGTTTTGGTCTAAAATATATTTTAGTTAAGCTTTTCATAGTGGGGGAGGGATGTCCCAACCAATATCAGAAACAAGTATGAAAGCAAAATGGCTTTAGTATAATGTGTTGTTATGGTAATATACTAGGACAGTTTGGGTTAGCTAATGTTTATATTAACCTTTGTCAGAAAGTACTCTTAAACATTAAGTTATATTACTCTCTGGCCACGTCCCAAACTGCAGACTGCTACTACACTAAACTAATGCATACAAAAAATAAAATTTAATAAATAAAATAAATAAATGAATGAATAAACAAAAGGACACCATTGTTAGAAGTGCTGTCAGTAGTGCAGTATGTAATGTTCCAAAGGGTGCTGTTTGGGACACAGCCTTACTGTCTAACATTAATGTTAGTCTTATCTAGTCAGGAAACCATTAATTTCAGCATTATGTCATCAAAGAACAAAAAGTGTTTTGGTTATATTTGTATATAAACACAGATAATGTTGTATTTTGTTTATTTATTTGCTATTTACCTACATTACCATCACTGTAAAGAAATCCAAGTCTGTAAGTGTCTCTACAATCAACCATTTCACATCAAACCACTCCAAATAACTTTGTTTACATCGGCTCAATGTCTGCATAATGCTTCCTATAAAATATCAACAAACGTGAATAAAATTGTGCTTGTATGCACAAGAAACAGCTGCTGTCTTCACAGATGAATTATGTGCAAAACCTCTGTTCTGAGATTATAAGCATGCTGTAGCCTAATGACAAGTTAAATCACTTCAACCATGCTGGTCATAATCTTCATATGAACATAATCTTTATCTGTGATTAATCCTTGCCTGTTTATGTGACAGAATCTTGGATAATGTACTGCAGCTGAGTCTGCATTATTGCAGTCCTCGCCACAGGAAGGGTGCATGGAGGGTGTTAGTGAGCATCTGTTTAATTGTGCACTTGCCCCGGCTGATATGGTTTGGGGGCGAGCAGTGAGCTAAACTGCTGTTAGCTGAAAAGGAAATAAGCAGTGTTGGGCAGCTGCCTCAAAATGTAGTAAATCTAACAAGTTATTCTACAAAGAACTAACTGAGCCACTTGAACATTGCCTTTCAGAAAAAAGCTGAGAGCTTCATGAGTAGCTAAGTGGCAAAAATAGCTAGCGATGTTTGAGCTACTTTATGACTGATGTTGAAATGATAAAAATCAGTTTAGCAATAGCAGCTCGACATGAATCACACTGGCTAATATTTATTTATAACTCGCTCTCCAGCCATATGACATCTTGTATCGCTTCCTTAATTTCTTTAAACAGCTGTAATTATCAGACTCGCTCTGCTGGTTGGATTACATTTCAGGTTTCTAGAGTTTCTACTGAGCTGGGAAAATATGCTTTTAGCGACAGTGCACCAGTGAGCCAAATTCACTCTAAAACTTAGCTTACTGGTGTCACTAAATCATTTTAAACTTTTTGGTTTTAATAAAAACCTGAGTTTTTTAATTGCCTTTTATTTATTTTGTCCTTTTATTTATCTAATTTTCTGTTTTACCTTTAGCCATTTTATATATTTTTAAATTCACCCATATATTAATTTTATTTCCTGTTTCTATTTTTTATTTTATTCATTCTGTCCTATTATTTATCCAATCTCGGTTTTACATTTACTTTCTTCATAATCTTGGTGTTATTTAATTTATTATGTCTTTATTTCATTGCTTTATATTTTTAGCTTGTCCATTTTGTTCTACATTATTAATTTCTTCTTAATTATATCATTTGCCTATTTACTAATATTTTCATCATTTAATTCTTATTGTTTGGCTCATGACGTTCCTAATTTTAGCTTCCTTGATTAAATACTTGATTCTAATTTATTCTAATAGGGTTACCCTCAATGTATTACCGAGGTTGATTTATTGATTAGCAATTTTTTAAATAAACATTAGACTTAAAATAGCTGTAATTATATATTTATCTACACTCACTGAGTGCTTTATTGGTAACATCTCATTGTATCTGCACTTTAGTACTTTTAGTACTTTTACTCACAATATTTCAAATGAATTATCTGTATTTTCTTCAAATGAAAAACAGGCTTTACTTTAGTTTTAATGTCCATTTTAAAAATCTCTCTATTTAAATATACGAAGTGAAGTGAACCTGTGATTGGCTACTTTCATGGCTTACAGGACCTCCAGATGGAAAAATAAACACATAAGAAAGTCCTAGGCCATAATTTAGTGATACCTGCCTCAATAAGGTTAAGGTTTATTTATTTATTTAGTGCCCTTTACAACAGATGAAAATACAACCCCCTATTTAGCAAGTCAGGGGCAACAGTGGCAAGGTTAAAGTCTCTCAAATCAAGAGGAAGAAACCTTGAGAGGAACCAAAAAGGGGAAACCTCAAGCCTTAAATAAGGGAAGCTATCGTCCTCTGATTGACACCCGATAGCAAAAACAAGTACAAATACAATAATAATAAAATGTACCACTTTATGCATCAATGAATATGGACAACTGTCTAGACGGAGTCACAGCAAGTACCAGCTCAGTGTTTTGAAAAGTAGAAGAAAGAAATCTTTGGAGATGCTAGTGGATCATGCCGATGAGTTTTCATGAGGGACCATACAGCAGGACCTCCATGGTGGGAAAACTGGTCCAGAATGCAGGCAAACAGGGGCACCTGGTCACGGCACCAGGTTGCAGGATGAGCAGCCGTTCAGCATCACAAAGCATAGGATGGGCAGTTGTTGAGCTCAACAAAGAAACACAGAGATAGTTGGTTCTGCTAGAGGTAACTGAGAACAGTATATGGCAGAGGTCACTATAAGGCAGACCGCCGTCCAGGTCCGAACCCAGAGGGAGCTTTTCTTGTCTTTACTGTATACGGGCTTTGCGTCACAATAAACTCACAGACTAATTGCAAGCGTTGTAAGGTCACCAAAGGCGTTCCTCAGCCAATCAGATCTGTGCAGATTCGGGAGCACGGAGTGCACACAGGTGAGGTACGATGCAAGAAGCAGCAGTCTGAGAATAAAGCGAGTCGGAGAATAAAGCGAGTCAGAGAATAAAGCGAGTTAGAGAATAAAGCGAGTTAGAGAATAAAGCGAGTCAGAGAATAAAGTGAGTCTGAGAATAAAGCGAGTTAGAGAATAAAGCGAGTCAGAGAATAAAGCGAGTCCAGAGAAATGCTCGTTCAGATGGCGTGCTTAAAAAAAGTTTTATTTACTGTTTTTATAAATAAACACTTTAAGATGCACTTTTCTTCAAAAGCATTAAATTTTTTTGATATAGCCCTTGTTTTTACTTCAAGTGAGGAAGAAAGCATTTATTTGAAGTTTTATAAATAATTCATTCATTTCAGCATTTAAACAGTAAATGTACTGAAATATACTGAACGGTATGTGTGATGTGTTGGTTCTTTCAGTTGCTGGTGGTATAAGATGCTAATACTAGGCTTCTTCAGTAAACAGGATGAGGCACAAGTTAGAAAAGATGACGGTTCGGACTGAGCTGAGGAAATTTCCTAACTGAGTCTGACTGAATTCTAATTGAGTAGCTCTGGTATAGGGTGTAATAAGGTGCAGCAGTGACTCTGGAAGGCCTCACTAATATAGCCCCCCAGGGATGCAGCAGATGTGAGAAGCTGCAGAGTACAGTGTACGTTCAGTGTTCAGTGAATTCATTCAATCTACAGGTTAATGAGGGGAAACGTTATCTTGTTCCTCTTTTTAAGAGGCAAAAGTTGTCTTTGCATCCGCCAGACTGTCATTCAACTTTTTTGGTTCACCTCACTTTGCTCAGCAGTTATCTGATGCTTCGGCGCCAGAATGAAACTGCAGCGCCATTTAAAGTGGAATGAATATTTGAATGAGAAGCTGCTACAAGGAGGCAAATCATAGCTTAATTCAGTTTTCCATAAATGTCAGTGAAATACATTGTTTGTTTTCCACTTAAAAGTGTTTATTACAGCCCAGATTAAGATAATAAATTTGCCTTTCAGGATGTATAGAATACATTTCTGTGAGCAGACCCTGTTAGCCTCTTTTCTGCTTTATACTTAAACTTAAAAAGTCAACCTCAACCTTTTTACTCTTTCAGTCATTGGCCAAGGTTTGACCACAAGGTGTTGAAGTAAAAAATGTATTATTTTGGAATGACTCCCCATCACTACCTCACTTAAATGGATTATTTGGTGTCACAGGGTCAACAGACATGGCGGTGGTGTTTGGCACTGGATAAGTGCCAGTCATGCTGGAGTTTTTAGAAACCTCAGTGTTACCGCAGAACTGAAAATAGTCCAGCAACCCAAAACACTGAGCCAACAGTGTCCTGTAGGCAGCATCCTGTGACCACTAATGAAGGACAAGAGAATACCCAACACTCACTGTGCAGGAACAGACAAGCTATCTGACCTTATATCTACAAGTTGGACCAACAAGGTATAAGTGTCCAATAGAGTGGACAGTAACCGGACACAGACATTCACAGTGGTGCCAATAATGCACAAATAATGTTCTGTGTGGTCCTGTGGGGGTCCTGAAATATAAATTAACAGGGTGAAGTGTTACAAAGTGCCCAAATGGTAAATGGAGCTGATAAAATGGAGTGGTGTAGACACATGGATGTGTTACCAAAACAAGTGCTCTGTGTGTAGATAAATGTATAATTACAAGTATACAAATATGATTACAAGAATAAAACAAATTTAAAACAAATGACTGAACTGGCCAATGAACAGTGACTGTGTCTTGCAGTACATGAACAATTTAGCACTGTAAAACAATTGTCAACTATATGGATGGCTGAAGCACCTCAGTTTCTGATACATAGAATTTACCAAAAATTATTTTAGTGGTATTACGCTGCTGAGAAATTTTAGTGTCATGTAATCTTCAAATGCATATGGAAATTTTTTTGTTTACTTTATTCTAAAATTTTGCATGCATTGCAACAGAAACAGAATTTCAACGGATAAATCGTCTTTGTTATTAAAATATATTCTAAAATATAATATTTAAGACCTGGACTCAAAACCTAAATAGACATAGACAATGGTAATCTGGGGAGTTGCGTGTCTCAGTGAACTATACACACCGTGGGAAAAAGAAATGCTGCTCACCTACATGAATCATAAAATAGCTTTAGTGCTAAATAAGAAACTTGATTTGGAAACAGTGACACAGAATGTGTAGTAAAGAAAATTGGCACGCAGTAATGTTTTCCAAATTTCAGAACACCAGAGGGCTCTCCTGAGCGAGTCAAAAAAAAAAATGAATGGGTTCCTATAGAGCTTCTGTGAAAACCAGAGTTTGTGAATGTTTAAACATGTTCATGTTGGAATGTATGTATGTATGACATCAGTGAACGCAAAGCACTTTACTTAGCCACTAAGCTGATCAGCTCTTCATCCCCTTGCTAGCAGCAGGTATCAGTGCTAGGATCCTATGGCCCAAATCCTTTTTGCTATAGAAAAAATAGAAAGACACTGATAAGTTTTCTTTTTTAGTGCAATACAAATACAGGCGACAGGGTGATTATGTTTTAATAAGGCACGGCCACGAATTAATACACTGAGGTTACATGAACTTAACACGTGGCCTTGATACATTAACTCATAACCTCAATATATAAGTTTGTGGCTACCCCTTATTCAAAAATAATGACAGTGTCACATTAGGGGCTCATTAAAACATGTCATTCTAGTTTACAAGATTAAAGAAGTTCACAAATAAATGGCTAGATTTGGAATTTTTATATTTTTTATATAAGTTGTGAGGTGTTACATTTTAAAGATGTTCCAATAAAGATGGTCTGTGGTCTAAAATTACGTCAAATGTTTGGTTGAAAGTTAAAGGTCACCTAAAAGGTAACCATATTAGAGATGCAAGGTTTAATTAGTTGGGTTTGTGACATCACAAATACAGTGAATTCAAAACAAGACTTGTTGCCAGACTGGTTTCCATATACGGACTGGGGAGTGAATGGCATATCTTAACCTTAAACAATATTTACATGGGAAGTTATTTTCTAACACACCACCGACACTAAGAATGTGGGCAGCTTATTTTAATAAACATCTCTAACTGACACTAAGAAGAAAGTGCAACAATGCTTGTACATTGCAACACAACTGTGGAAAGTTTAATAATAAACAGGCTTGAATTCAAAGACTGACCCTAAACTACGTCATAGTGCGTCATGTAAGAAGCAACTGGTCAGTAGGCTAAAAAAAAAAAAAGGGAACCGGCGACAGTCCGAAATGCCCACGAAAGTTCAAAAATACAGTGCTGAGAGGGAAAGACCATGACATTCTAGTGATGTCATGGAAGTGTCTCTGCATAAGAGTAGTGAGAGAGAGGAAGTCAGCTTCAGACTTCAAGCCTTGCAGAATGGAGAATAAGCAAACCTTACGTGCTCTGTTGTTGATAATAGGAGGTATGTAAGAGAACTCAATATATCTTTATATGACTATATATATTATTTTGTACTACTTTGATTTAGTTATTTAAAAGTAACTTTTGTTGATGTGTTGACAAACTGAGAACAGTCAAATGGAAGAACCAATATGATGCAGTTAGCAAAACAATGCAGTATGAGTTACATATCTGGTCATCTTACTGTTGCTATTTAATGGTTCCGAACTTAATTTTCACATCTTACTTAATTTTACTTATCAAGTCACTTTATACTCAACACTTTATCCTTGTTTTAATGGCACTGTGTGTTGTTGTGCATCTATTTTGGCACAGTGTGGAGAATTGTACTCTAACTAGTCTCCATATATGTCAGTAATAGGCCACCTTTTCTCGACCCTTGCATTGTATTGTACTTTATTGTTTTGTGTACCTGTGCTGTGTATAAGCTACTAGTGTATAAGCTATCAATCTAATTCTACACTTTGGCATTGCCTTCTTTCAAAGATCAAGTCATCTGTGATAGTTATCTGTCTTCTGTGACTGAATGGCTTTTAAGCAGTAGGCATGTTCCCTGTGCTGGGACTGGGTCATGTATGAATATATTAAAAAAGTGCATAGTATTGTAGTTTGCTACAGATCAGAGCAAAAAAATGCTCCCACATTGTCATTTTGTTTCTTGGTGATGGTTATTTAGTAGCGTGATCTATGTTTTACTACACTGCAACACTGAACGGAAACCACAAAAATGAAGCTGGAGATGTTCATGAAAAGATGAGAAAGATTTACGAACTGATATGTGTCAAGCTGATATGCTCTTTATATATTAAGTGTTTCCTTCTGTACGGACAGCTCCATTTTAGGCATGTTTAGCGGAGGCGTCTTGCCGCCCACTCTTTTGTTATGAGCGTATGACTACAAAAATGACACCTACAGTAGGTTGGAGGGTACAGACATTTTAATGTGTTTCCTTCAAGTTCTTGCGGCTGAACGAATGACTCCTACAGTAGCCTGGAGGTGCAAAAGACCCTTGCATGTTCTCACGTAGCTGTACTCTTGCAAAAGTCCAAGTGCTCTCTTTATATTAATGTGTTTATACTTGCTTGTAAATGTACATAAGTATCAGGTCTATGGTGGACTACTTAATAGAATATAAGTTATATATATTTGCCTTTTGGTTCATTCACAAGCAAATACCTTTTATTGAAGTTTTAACACAAATACATTTACTTTTGATACACTGTCGCCCTAAAAGCTGTAAATGCAACCTTAAGGGTACATTATGGTCCTTAAAGTCCAATAGTGTACATTAGAAGGTACACTACATTCACTTTAAAAGCCTTGAGTCACGGCAGGTATTATGGAATGCATGCATCCTTGAGGTAATCGCCCCAGGGACAGCATCTGTACTCTAAAATTCAGAAATACTCTATTTTAACCCATTCTCACAAACATAATGACACCTACAGTAGCTTGTGGGGTACACACAAGATCTTATTGTGTTCTTACAGGTTTTCATGACCATGATAAACCACCCCAATGGTAGGTTGTGAGCTATGTAGACTTTACTGTGTTTGTCACCATGAAAAATGACCCCCATAGTAGGTCATAGGGTACATAGACATTATTTTAAAAATCTCACATACAGTAGGTTAGAGGTTACAGGGGCCTAATTCATTTCTTATATGTTCTCATGGCCATGAACAATGACACCTACAGTGGGTAGGAGGATACAGAGGCTTCAATGCATTCATACATGTTCTCATGAGCATATAATGAGTGAATCTCCGCGCCACCGTTTCCTGTTTGAAAGTCTTTGTATGTCACAGTGGCAAGTTCCTCCCTACCTGCGTCTAACCACAGACAAATATATCGACCCCTCTCAGTTTACTCTCACACTTGCTTGTACAGGCGCCTTCTCTTTCCTGTCTGCAGCCCCCCTAGCAATGAGAGTAACTTTATGAGTCACTCTTTAGTGAGTGGGGACCATGGCCTTACCTGCCCCCCTATGTTCCATTTACCAGTGGGAGCTTTACACCTTTTAGCCCACTCAGTGGCTAAACTCATAAAGTCCGATAAAGGAAGTGTCGTCATTTTGGGGCCATTCTGTTTACTCTAAAGTTACTTCTTAAACGTGGGTGTCTTATACTCTGGCATTGAAGATCTTAAGGGAAAGCCAGTCTATTGTCCTACACTGTTCTCACACGCAGAAATTGTGTTTGTGTTGGTACAGGTATAACCCAATGTTTGGCAATAAAGCAGTTGATAGTGATGAAGGGACAAACACTGACTCTGACCTGTCGCATCAAAAACAATAATGAAAGTGACCACTTCGAATGGAGAAACCCAAATGGCTTTCTCATGTTTTTCAACAAGAACAGAGGTAAGACGGCACCAAATACAAAAGATTTTACAGAGCAAGGGTTCTTAATAAGGGCAATGGTTCTGCATAACCATCTCTATACTTAAAGAGTTCATTATATGGTGAAATGTCCCTTCAGGTTAATTAAAATGTGGTATATATGATTTTATAAAGCTCAAAACAAGACTCTACTTTTTCAATGTAATACTCTAGCCTTTTCAATGTAACTGTTATCTGCTGTTTGCCCTATGATCAGTTTCGTTGAGCAGTAATTTCCCTGAACAAAGAACAGAGTCATGTCCAAAAGTTTGGGCACCCCTGGTCAAATTATATGAACTTATATATTAAAATATGACCATTTCTGCTGAAATTAACATATTGGGAAAAGATAAAAAGCAAAATACTGAATTCGCCATAACCTTTATACATTATTTTTTTAATCCTCATGTTCAGCATCATAGATTATGCATTGAAATAAGCAGAAGTGTGTTCTCTGTAAGGAGTGTGTTAATTAATTTTTTTCAATTAGACAATCTTTTGACATGTGATACATTAAAGGCTCCAGAATTGAATAATTTTAGCCTTGGACTAGGCTTGACCTGTGTTGTAAACCACATAATTGCTGCTAACAATCTATTTCAATTTGTAATACATTGGATTTTAACCTGTGTATTGTTTCTCATGTTGATCTGCAGCCTTGAAAGACACGAGGAACGAGTTTGTTGCCTTAACCCAGTCACAGTATTCAATAAGCATTTCTGACATCAAATTTAAAGACGGAGGGGTTTACAAATGCCTTCATTACGGTGAACAAGTTATGACTAAGAGATACAAAGTCATAGTTCTAAGTAAGTAAATGTTGATGCTTGAATTTATTAATGAGAATGTCTACATGATATCCAAATTAATGACATTTCATCACTGTCCAAAGAAATACAAGTATCTCCATTTTTGTTGATTTAAACACAGCTGCCCTTTAAATCCTGTGAAAGTTTCACAGTCAATGGACCAATAGAAACATTCCAAATTCACTTGGAATCAAATGTTGTTAAATAAACTTACACTAGAAGTTAAAAAAATGCAACTTCATGTGAAGTCACTATGTTTTTAGATACTTGTTTCTCTTTAAACAATGATGATATGTTTTAATTTTTGATAATGATAATTGTGATGAGGTAATACATTTCATTTTCATTTGGACATTATTTTGAAGTAAATTCAACATATCATGTCTTTCACCAGGCCTAATAAGTCATTTTGCTAAAAAAAACTGTGTAACATTCCAGGTGGTCCAGTGCTGGAGCAGACAGAACATGAAGATAAAACAATAATCAAATGCTCAGCTTCAGCCAACAGTCAACCTCCCAGACTCTCATGGCTTCTGGAGAACAACATAGAAATTGATGGTAAGCATAAAATCACTTGGAAACTTCCAGGCATAGTTGGTTAAAAATGACAACCAAACAAATGAAAAGGGTTTTAAACTATTAAAGGGTTTTGTTTTTTTTTTTACCTAGAACTACATGGCTAAAAACTATTTAAGAGGTTTTTATTTTTGAGTGTCCACTCAAACAAAAAATACCTGACCTTTTAACATAAATAGATTTGAGAATTTACCCTGTGAGTCCCCCCCCTGGCTACCCACCCACTCTACAACAGTCACAAAGTACAGGAAAAGAGATACGATCAGCTGAGGACAGTCAGAAAGTGAAAGAAACTAATAGTGAGCAAAAGGTGGAGGGGCCGCCATAAATAATTTAGACCTAATAAATAAGAATCAGCTTTTAAACTATTCGTTTTGATAATATTAAAAGGCAAATAGTATATTGGTATATGTTTTGAAGGGTTTCAAGGAACCTTTACAAGTCCAGTAAAAGCTGAAATATAAATGAACTGAATCTGAGA
Organism: Megaleporinus macrocephalus; assembly: GCA_021613375.1. Lineage (NCBI taxonomy): Eukaryota > Metazoa > Chordata > Actinopteri > Characiformes > Anostomidae > Megaleporinus > Megaleporinus macrocephalus. The sequence goes on from CM038720.1 coordinate 33,599,689, forward strand.
TATACAACATCTTTGTGATTTGTCTGCCATCATCACACATAACTAGATAAATCCAGACATTCAGATTTTTCCTCTTCTTTTTTTACAGCTATCCCACACTATATATTGGAAAATACAGCCAACAAACACTCTACGGTTAGTGTCCTACATGTGAAGACTCATAAGAGAAGAGCTACAGTGAAATGCCTGGCCCACTATCAGGCTCTACCTGGCTCACCCCTGACAGACTTCGTCCACATAGGAAATCAAGGTGAGAATGTCTGCTACATCTCTGAAAACGACAGAGGAGAGTCCACTCTGGATGGCACCATACGTAACTGGACAGTTTCATAAGCAGGAAATGAAATTTACTAAGGGGATTTTGTTGGTTTGGGATTGAAGAGAAAGCAAACAGTTCACAGAATGGACTCTCTGGTAGTTTCCTCTTTATCTTTCACCATAAATCACATGATTAAATCAACTTCTTCAAAACAGCAATGTGTGTTTTTTTCCAAATGCTGAAGAAAGTTTAACTAAAGAGCAAATACTCACTTTATTACATTAGACTGCAACTGAAGGAACATCTCTCTATTTAAGTCACATATTGGATCATAATGAGTTGTGACCAATGTATCGACTCTGTTTTGGCAGATGAAGATGACAAAACTTCTCCCGCACCAGAATATGTCTCTACAACCGAGACAGTTGTCACTCCAACATTCGTCCCAAGTTTCAGCAGAACAAGTAAGGAGAAGATTTAATAACACACTTAAGACTTTTGAATTCACTTAACAGCAATGTATGTTTTCCAAATGCTGAAGAAAGTTTAACTAAAGAGCAAATACTGAATGTATTTGACTGAATGTAGTACGGAAGGAGAAGCTCTCTATTTAAGTCACATATTGTTGATGGATCATAATGAGTCATGACCAATGTATCGACTCTGTTTTGGCAGATGAAGATGACAAAACATCTCCCGTACCAGAATATGTCTCTACAACCAAGACAGCTGTCTCCCCAACATTGGTCCCACATTTCAGCAGTACAAGTAAGTTCAACTCTTTAAGAACGCACTTAAGACTTTTGGATTCACTTAATGTCTGTGTTAATTATAGTCAGTCAAAAGATTCATTCCAGAGCATGAGAATGACAAGTAGGCCTACTCATAACTGAAGGGGAACCACAGCTCAAGACGCATTCAGTTTATCTGCCTTTTTGTGCCACCTACTGGTGGCTCTTCATATTGTATGTCTTCTGTCTTCCTTCCTCATGCAAACACCTAAAATAGGGGGATTAACTAAACATTTAGGGGGCCCAAGGCAATATCCTATTTGCATACCACCACCCTATTAACATTATTTAGTATGGAGAAGGAATAAAATATATTTACTGCTTCTATTTGTATTTAAAAATAAGTATTACTTTATTCATTTTGATAAGCAAATACGCTGAACAAGCTGTAACCACATATTTACACATACTTACACAGCTAAGCTGTCTTTACAAATAAAATAAATCTAATATAATGCAATTATAATCTGTATTTAAGTGCTGTTGCGTCATTACAGTTGGTTCTGGTTGGGTTTCAAAGGCAAAGCCATCAGTGATAGTGCTCATAACAAGTAGCATTTGAGATTTACAAATAGGTTTTTACTCTTCAACAGTATTTTTTACAAATGAGTCTTCTTTATTTCAGCATACAGTGGCAGCCCTTCAGCATCAGAAACCACAGAATCAAGAAAAATGAATACCAGCACAATTTCATACAATAGCACAGAAGGTAAGAGCCAAACTAGAAAACTTCTAATACAAAACAGGATTACTTTCTTTTTAAAGAAATTACCAAAAGATTTAATTTGCTATCTTTTTTTTTACATTTCTGATCACTGTGTTAAACTCATCACACATTTCTTATCTAATCTCATCTTATAGCAGTGAACGAAACCACAGATTCAATATCTGGAACAACAGAAGGCACGCCACTGAATACTACCACAGACTCAACCAACAGCACAACAGGTGAGAAAGCACGCCAACTCAAACTAACTATAAGTCTCAGTTAAATGGAAATATACATATAATCTATATTACATAACTCCAGTCCTAGCTCATTTGTTTCTTCATGTTAAACTAAGCATTAATTAGTAACTAAAGCAGTTAAACTGCATATTCTGTTTGCGACATTTTTCAAAAGACAGTAACCGATGTATGTGTTTTTTAGAAGTTGGAAATGAGGTGAAGGACCCAAGCAAACGTATGCCAAATAAAAAGGGGAATTCAGCCCTGCTGGTGCTGCTAGTCACATGCCTCATCATCTGTCTGATCGTGGTGCTCTCTTTCTTCCTGATCCGTCTCAGGAGGGCACACCTTACCTGGAAACAAGGTAACAACTCTACAACAACTAACCCAAAGCTAAATAATGCATCACACACCAGCTGCTCCAAAGGCCCAAGTCTGTCACGATTTGGTGGACTTCCTGCTCAAACGTGTCAATAAGGCCTACTAATTAATTAGTGAATTGATTCGGGTGGGTTTGAGCATGAAGATCACCAACTGCGGTGGACTTCAGCCCCCTAACAAATAAGAACAAATGACTGTTTGCTGAGGAACTAAATCTTTTTTTTCTATCCACAGAGAATGAAGAAAATGATCAGTCAGTGGAGAGCAGCAGATCAAAATCCAGCAATGACGAGAAGCAGAAACAGAACCAGCAACAGAGAGGACGAGGTACAACCTTCAGGCTACTGAAACCAGTCACATGACAGATGATATTATTTCCTGTAAACAGTTCTAAATAAACTCCTCTCTGTGTGTCTGGTCAGGTATTTGGAACACCAGCTTCACAAAGTACAAAGTGGAGGAAGCAGCGGAGAGTGGGACCAGCACAACCCCTAGTGTGGTGGAAGTGCCTGATGAAAATCCACATAATGCGAATCACACCGTATTAAAATCCTGCATCAGAGAGACTGAACTTTAAAAGATCTGGGACTTTTATTAACACTTGACTAAGCCAGTGATGTCATTGGCCTATAGGTGCTTGAATGTTAAAATATATGTTGAAAATGGTTTTGTGTTGCACATTTTTATACATTTGTATGTTTCTTTGTATGTTTGTTTTTACAAAACATAGACTCAAATATTTTTATATTAAATGTATATTTTTATATGGTTGTTAATAAATATTTTGCTTTTGTTCAAAATATTAAGTTGCCTGTTTACTTGGAATTAAATGGAAACTTTACTGATTTTGCAAATGTACAAAATTCAGTTGTTGAGGCATTAAAAAGATCATTTGCCATGTGGTAGAGAAATAATGGTGGTAATAGAAATCAGGGGTTCTACTGGGTTCTAATGCTGCTAGCAGTAACTTTCTTTCTGTTATCTTGTCTTACAAGGTCCTGCGTGTATTTCTGCTACATGTGTATGTTTAATATTATATTTTAGACCCAAACCTTCTCAAAAATGTTAATGAATATGGTCTTCCAGGCATCAGACATTGTATTCACAACCCTTTCTTTGAGACAATAGAGATTTGGACATCTAGTTCCTTTTACCACTGAATAATGACTCAGACTTTGTGAGTTTCTTTAGAAGGGTGTGTGTCATTTTTATCGACTTTATAAACAACTGAGCTTTGCAGAACGTTGGTATTGTCCTTTAACTTTGGATGTATGAGCTGTCTATAATGTCTAGATCTGTCACAATTACTCAATTACATTCTTTATTAAATAGGTTAGTAAATAGTTTGCACTGTTTTTTTCTTTAAAGGCTTGCTTTGATGCCTCGATTATTTTTTTTGTAAGATATAGATTAATCAGTATAGAGTATTTACTATAGATTAGCCTGCTCGACTGACTCAAGGACTAGTAACGTTATAACAGACAGCGGCAGTCCTAAGAGAGATATAACTGGTTATAAGGGGATTAAAAGACAGGCATACACACAATACGATCCAGATCATTACCACGTAAAATTAGACCTCAGCCCGTAAACAAGCATAAATATTTGAACTGCAATCCTTAATCACGATCTTGCTCAACCTGCTTATACTCCACACAGACCAACTGCCTCGTGTTGAAACTGCCGGCAGAGTTTCTAGACGTTTCTGTCTTGCCGCTTTTCAGAACTCTTTCTGCTGATCACAGATCAGTTTCACTTTTTCTTAGTGCGCATACTGGAGAGTGCGTACACGGACAAACTGATGCAGGATCAGCCGTTCCAGGGTGCTGCAAGGGGCGGTCACCAACTGTGTACCAATCAGCTCTGTGCTTCTTTCTTCAGCGGGTGGGGCTTAAAAAAGTACTTGAATCTTATTGGTGCTGACGGCGTGATGCCGAGTGTTCTCGAATGTGATTGGTTTGATTACCGGCAATATATACATGTTCTGGAACATTCGTCCGTTCTCTCTGCAGCAGCGAGGTACGGCAGGCACCGCCTCAGAACAACTCCAGTTTTCATCGGCCTCTGTTAAAAATAATCTAGGTGAGTATACAGCAAAGAAACACTACACGGTTACCTTCTTATGATTATATAAAGCTTATTTTTTAAGGTAATGTATCTATATTTTAGCGAAAGCCGTTTGCTCGACGGTTAACGGGATAATTCATTTTCATTGTTGCGGCCGAGTAACGTTAAGATGGCATATTTCTGTTAGGAAAAGGTCATTCTGCTACTAAATAGTATTCTTTATAATCAGTAAACTTGATTTTGATATTTTTTTGCTTTCGCGATCTGTTTCTTGAATAAGTGCTTAAATAGGTTCGGCGTCTCGATTGTGTTTAACAAAGGTGGAGACGGGCGGTTATCTTTGTAGCTAGCTAGCGAGTTAATGCTACTCTTCTCTGGCTTGCGAGTAAAACGCACCTTTTTGATCATTTTTTATTTTGTTTGATCTTTTCTAATACCTGACCTTCTTTTATTTTCGTGGTTAAATGTTTCTTGGATGAGGAAGTGGGGTAATCTACATGATTAGTCGTACTGGGAAGCGTTAATTTTAAATAAGGGAATTACGTCTATCTTTAGTTTCTCTCACGCCACTGTATTTAACTTGGTTGCGAATGTCTTATAATTCCCAGTTCAGGTTAATGCGAGTAATTCGGTAAACTTAAACTGCCTACCGGTGTCCTTGCTAGCTAGCGTGGTAGCTAGCTATGTAGCATCTGCCTTAGAATCTTCTCGAAGGCCTGACCACGTGGTCGTGACTCACTTCCGTTGCGATTTGGTTGGGCCGGTAGAATAGTATTAGGGTTCATGTGATTCAACGCAAGACACTATACTAGACTTTCATTTGAGTGCCATATTTAACAAACTTGTTTGTTATTTTGTTTTTAAATAACTCTTTGTACTTTACAGGAACCATGTCTAAAGGACCAGCTGTTGGTATTGATCTGGGGACCACCTACTCCTGTGTTGGAGTTTTCCAGCATGGAAAAGTTGAAATTATTGCCAATGACCAAGGAAACAGGACCACACCAAGCTATGTGGCTTTCACTGACACCGAAAGACTGATTGGTGATGCAGCCAAAAACCAGGTGGCCATGAACCCAACCAACACAATCTTTGGTAAGTGGGTTATTTATTGCCTTTTTTTATTGTTTGGTTTTAAATTTGCTTTGAATACTGTTAATTCAAGTAAGGAGTAGTGACAAATGCAGTGATTTTATGCAAGCTCAGTGACAGTTTCGCTATGATGAAGTTGATTCCTGCCATTCGTAGTTTCCACCAGAGGTTGAAAGACCAGAGATGGCCCAAGTTCCTTCCTTGGATGTCTGAGCGAACAAAGGACAAAAACCTAAATGTGAGACATGTGAATTATTTGTTTCTAAATGCAATTGTTTTTGTTTTTCGTATACAGATGCCAAAAGATTGATTGGTCGGAGGTTTGATGATGGAGTTGTGCAGTCTGACATGAAGCACTGGCCTTTCACAGTAATTAATGACAACACCCGTCCCAAAGTTCAGGTTGAATACAAGGGAGAGACAAAGTCTTTCTACCCTGAAGAAATTTCATCCATGGTTCTTGTCAAAATGAAGGAAATTGCTGAGGCCTATCTTGGCAAGGTAATGTAGCCTTCTTGTGGTGTTGGCTGGCATGTTTTATATATGCATGTCCCTCGAGTGTCTAATAATGACGATTTCTCTTGCAGACCGTCACAAATGCTGTGATCACAGTGCCTGCCTACTTCAATGACTCTCAGCGTCAGGCCACAAAGGATGCAGGGACCATCTCTGGCCTGAATGTTCTGCGTATCATCAATGAGCCAACTGCTGCTGCCATCGCCTATGGTTTGGACAAGAAGGTTTGTTTTAATGTTTGTAGAAAATAAAAGGACAAACTGTTAATTGGCAGATTCCCTCACTTGAGGAGTAACTGCTTAACTTGTTCGCTATGATGAAGTTGATTCCTGCCATTCGTAGTTTCCACCAGAGGTTGAAAAACCAAAGATGGCCCAAGTACCTTCCTTGGATGTCTGAGCGAAATTTCTATTTTTCCTATAATCTTTTTTTTTTTTTTTTTTTTACTTGGATTTACATCAGTATTTCTCTTTGTATAGGTTGGGTCTGAGAGAAACGTCCTCATCTTTGATCTTGGTGGTGGCACCTTCGATGTGTCCATCCTGACCATTGAAGATGGTATTTTTGAAGTCAAGTCCACTGCTGGAGACACTCACTTGGGTGGTGAAGACTTCGACAACCGTATGGTGAACCACTTCATTACAGAATTCAAGCGCAAGCACAAGAAGGACATCAGCGACAACAAGAGAGCTGTTCGCCGTCTTCGCACTGCCTGTGAGCGAGCCAAGCGCACCCTGTCCTCCAGCACTCAGGCCAGCATCGAGATTGACTCTCTTTATGAGGGCGTTGACTTCTATACCTCAATCACCAGGGCTCGCTTTGAGGAGCTCAATGCTGATCTCTTCCGTGGCACCTTGGACCCAGTTGAGAAAGCACTCCGTGATGCCAAAATGGACAAAGCTCAGATCCATGACATTGTCCTGGTTGGTGGCTCTACTCGTATTCCCAAGATTCAGAAGCTTCTCCAAGACTTCTTCAATGGTAAAGAACTGAACAAGAGCATCAACCCTGATGAGGCTGTGGCTTATGGAGCAGGTAAGTTACAGCAGGCATAAATATCTTAAAATAAGTTTCGCTATGATGAAGTTGATTCCTGCCATTCGTAGTTTCCACCAGAGGTTGAAAGACCAAAGATGGCCCAAGTACCTTCCTTGGATGTCTGAGCGACTGAAAATCAAGGGGTTTTTTTTCCCTGTTTACCTTGGAATGACTTACTGAGTTATTGTTTTTTTTTTTTTTTATTTCAGCTGTCCAGGCTGCCATCCTCTCTGGTGACAAGTCTGAAAACGTTCAGGACCTGCTGCTGCTGGACGTCACTCCTCTGTCTCTTGGAATTGAGACAGCCGGTGGAGTCATGACTGTTCTCATCAAGCGCAACACCACTATTCCAACCAAGCAGACACAGACTTTCACGACCTACTCAGACAACCAGCCTGGTGTGCTGATTCAGGTAAAAACATAGTCATTTTGGTAGATGTTTAGTCCTTCGCTATGATGAAGTTGATTCCTGCCATTCGTAGTTTCCACCAGAGGTTGAAAGACCTAAGACGGCCCAAGTACCTTCCTTGGATGTCTGAGCGAATTGAACTTGTAATAAAATGAAACCCTATTGCATACAGGTATGTAAACATTTCATTTTTACTAGGTCTATGAGGGTGAGCGTGCCATGACCAAGGATAACAACCTGCTGGGCAAGTTTGAGCTGACTGGAATTCCTCCGGCTCCTCGTGGAGTTCCCCAGATTGAAGTTACCTTTGACATTGATGCTAATGGCATCATGAATGTGTCTGCTGTTGACAAGAGCACTGGCAAGGAGAACAAGATCACAATCACAAATGACAAGGGTAGGTGTTAAGTCTTGCTGTGCTATTTATTTGTCCTTATTGAGTTTGTACATCTATTCTCCTTGGGTACTGTTGTCATGAGACTTTTGAATTCTCCACAGGTCGCCTCAGTAAGGAGGATATTGAGCGTATGGTGCAGGAGGCAGAGAAGTACAAGGCAGAAGATGATGTGCAGCGTGACAAGGTTTCTGCTAAGAATGGTCTGGAGTCGTATGCCTTCAACATGAAGTCCACTGTTGAGGATGAGAAGCTGAAGGGCAAGATCAGTGATGAGGACAAGCAGAAGATTCTGGACAAATGCAATGAAGTCATCAGCTGGCTTGACAAGAATCAGGTAATAGTTTTGAAAACTTGCTTACTGATTTTGACTAGGGGAAAAATAAATGGATAAACAGAAATGTAATATCCGCCCCTATGTTCCCCCCCCAGACTGCTGAGAGAGATGAGTTTGAGCACCAACAGAAGGAGCTGGAGAAGGTCTGCAACCCAATCATCACCAAACTGTACCAGAGTGCTGGAGGCATGCCAGGTGGAATGCCTGATGGAATGCCCGGTGGCTTCCCAGGAGCTGGTGCTGCACCTGGTGGTGGATCTTCTGGACCAACCATCGAGGAGGTTGATTAAGCCTTTCCGAACCCACTCTACCTCCACAGCAATGTTTACTGTTACCCTCTGTAACAGAATTTCTCTAAAACTTTAGGCTATAATTGAGGTTTTAGTTGGGGTTCTGCTGCAGAGTGACTGCAGAGAAAAAAATGGGATTAAGATCACTTCCACACCAGGGAACAGATTTTTCTACTTGAATGTTGCATAGTTTTATTTATCAACTGTTATGGAACAAGTTTCATAAGCCTTTTGCAACTGCCTTGTTTCTTGCCTTGAAGAAAACATGAATAAAGTGGTGACTTCTTCCTATCATTTCCTGTTGTCGTTTCATTTTCTACATGCCATTGTTATCAGAGCAGGTTTAGGTACAATGTCAAGTGCCAACTGCATTTAACAAATGTAGGCGTTTTCTCTTGGTCAGCTCAAAACAAATCAATCTTGAGCTAGCAAGATCACTTGCAATTTTGCCAAACCAATGTTTGTAGTGAGCTGTTAAACATGAATACAGTTCAATAGCAACCAGGTATGTCATGTTGCTTTAAGATGCATTAGGTTTTGAAGCCCTTTTGCTGGAAATCTTAGTTTCTTGCCCACACCACTCATTTAACCCATTGTAATATGAAATGGGTATGTTCTTTAGCTAGTGTGGATGGAACTATGGGGTTGGGCTTTATGATCACAGTGTGGTCCATGTGGTAAAGTGGCTATAGTTTCTGTAAATGGGCTGTATGGGCTTCTACAAAAATTAAAAGTTAACACATTTTAAATATTACTTCAGACTCCTTTACTCAACTGCAAGGGTTTTTTTTTTAATCTGATGATAGCGGTCAGGTAAACCATTAACACATTGCAGCGTTGTTTTCAGTTTTGGATCATCAGTTACCCTAAGTTATGAGGGTCCTTCTGAGGAGTCTGGCATGTTTTGGACATGAATGGGTTAATGGGTTTGCTGCTTCTTGAGGGAGTTGCGGTGGTCGCAATTCTAAGATCTTATTTCAGAACCTACGGAATGTTATTAGAATGTGCCAACCCAAATAGGAATTCTCGGTTTCATTAGTTAAAATGATTCTGTTGGCTTAATTATATAAGTGTGTATTTCAGCCTCTCTTTTTACTGACATATTAATCGCCCCAGTCTACTGCGCATGTGTCAGCACGGGTCCGCGTCCGTGTTTCTAAGGCAACGTTTAAGCGCCAGCCACCACAACAGGTCAAGTGGGTGAGAAGTCTTCTTACACCGAGCTTTAACTACATTAACTGTAAATATAATGTTGACGACTGCGTGTTTAGTCGAGATACGTATGGCTTGAATCATTTTAAACGATAGTATAATCCGCGGAGCTTTTCGTGGTTATTATCTAGTTTATTTGAAAGCCAAGCTAACCAACCTAGCTAGCCAACCGAGCTAGGCAATGTTGACTTACTAAGTTAACTTAATTTAGATTGTGTGAGATATAGAATTAGCTACAGCATCAGTCTATCGCTAATAAACGTCATCAGATATAATGCCAGAATGTAGATTGTAAGCTAAAATTAACATTAGGCGATACTAATCCATGACATCTAACTTAACGCCATGGACAGCAGCGTCACTGAACGAGGAGATAACGATACAGACAGGAGTGAAAAAATACAATTAGCCGTTATCACTGATAGTAGTCCAAGACGTGATAATGTGTCTTCTAACCTGTGGGACTCCTTAGAGTCTGATACTGATAGTTTAGTTCAGGAGAAAGAATACCAACGGGAGCTTCAACAGCGTATTTTGGATCATGACAATGACAAAACCCTGTATGCTGCAAACTCCAGCAAACGCTGTGAGAATGAGGACGAGAAGAGATCATTGAATGAAGACGACAGCCAGGAATCGGAACAGACTGTTACAGAAACACAGCTGACTGGCACCAGGGGACATGGACCTCCTGACAAAAGCACAGCAATAACAAGGTAGTCAAACTGCTTACATTCATGTTTATAAAATGTAAGTATATTGTATGCAGTGTTGTTTATTCCAGGTTGAAGTACAGAGAAGGGACTTCAAACATTATTAATTTTTGTTTTCACTGAACAGAAAATAAAGATATTGATTATCAATATAGAAAATATTACTAGATCTCAGGCCAATTTGGTTGATCATGTTGGGAGAAAGAAGCATTGTACATATGATTCCAAGGTCACCCAAGGTGCCGCTTCTTTGCAAATGGTACTGGGGCATTATACATCATCAACAGAAAACAGGAATTCAGCAGTGTACCAGGGCATATGTACCAGGACTAGAATTTGATCTTATCAGCCCAAAAACAATCTGGGAAAAAAGATGGACATGTCAACAAGACATTGACCCCAAACGTACGGGCAAGGTTCTTATCAATGAAAGTAAAGATGCTTTCATGGCCAAGCCCAGAGGTGTCCAATCTTATCTGCAAAGGGCCAGGGTGGCTGCAGATTTTTAATCAAATAAAAAGCCGGAAATCACCTGATCAGCTGTTTGAGCACTGAAACAAAGTAATGGCTGGAGCGCTTGTTATTCATGAAAACCTGCAGCCACGCCGGCCCTCTGTGAATTTTCCCTAATGTGACTAATAAAGGATTACCTTATCGTATCTTTTCTAATAAGACTGGACTTTTTGAAATTTGTTTCAGAGGGATTCTCATAACTTGAGCCACAATGCTGCAAGGAGTAACAACCTTTTTTCAGTTTAATTGTTAGTTGTTTATGTGTTCAGCACTTGTTTCTGCTCACTGTCCCTTACAAAAAAAAGTATACTTTATGCAGTTACTATACTCATGTCATTGTACTAGTAGTACACTTGTATATGTACTATTTTAATACTTCTTGGGACTAAATTGGCCCACTTTCTAGTTTTTAAAAATATACTTTTAAGTACACTTTAATTGTAAGAGTAGTAAACCAAGTATACAACTAGTTTACATCTTTTGTACTGCAACTAAACTAAAAGTAAACTTAAGGGTTTACTGTTAGTTTACTAGCTTGTAAGTTTTCTTTAAGTGAACTTAACCTAATTTATTTATTTACTTATAATTTACTGCTTATATTATTGTTGTACTTTAAAGTATATGACTAGGTTAAAGTTTTTTTTTCTACTTAAAATAGAACTTAACAACGTTTACTTACTCACCAGTGGACACACGTAAAATAAACAAGACACACTCAGATTAAGAAACATATTTGTATCTTTATAAATCAAATTTAAAATAAATATTGTATTGGATGTGTTTTTGTGCAGAGCAAGAAAACTTACTTCTACTATCTCAATCAAAAGATTAAGTACAAGTAAAGGCCAAATATACTTAGACTGTTCTATACTTGTCAGTATAACCCAAGCATACTTAAGTGTAACTGTGTTTACTATATCACTGAGAGGTCCATAAAAAGTAAACTGAAAGCATACTCACTTTCTTTTAGCTTAAAAGAAGTAAACTAATGGTACACTTGAATAAACTTCTTTTTTTGTAAGGGGTATGGCACCTACCATCTTCAGTTAAAGGGTCCATATCATGGAATATTGTAGATTTCTTACTTTTTAAGGGGCTCACATCATGACACATCAAGTAGCATGTAAGTATTGTTGAGCACTAAACATTTGTCCCAGTCCATTAGAGTCCATATATGGAAACTATTCCACCACATGGTACCTTTTCGACTCACCTCCATTCTAATCGAATTCAGGTAAATACACTGCGGACTACTGACAGGTTGGAGAGAATCTTTGAGAGCGTGAGCCCACTTTTTCTCTTTAAAATGATATGCTAATGCTAGCTACTAAGATGCATACACTTGTAGAATTTCCCAAACTCTCATGTTCTTTCACGTCACGGCAGTTTTATGCAATGGCGACCAGCTTCACTGAAAGAGAAATATTTGTGAATGTATAAGGAAAAAGCTGGCTGTTTAAATTAATTATTACTGTGATGTAACAGAAGCCTAGTTATTTACATATATACATTCTAAGGAATGTTTAGCTATGAGTGCTTTTCTGAGTAAGGCTCAGTAAGGACAGCCAATCAGAACAGAGCTCATTTATCCTGGATTATTCTCAAAGGTGCTAGGCTTGGGCTTTATTAACTTTTCAAAGTATATTGATATGTTTGCTGACAGGATATTGTTCATATCAATATGGTTTGATATTGTGTTTAAACATCATAAGCTGTTTCTTCAGTAAGGCCATGGCAAGTGTATTTATTCTCTCCCAGGAAGCTTTCAAATGATATATGCTTTGTGCTTGGGCGCACACTGCTGCTGTGCTCAGCCCTGGGCTTGAGTGGTATGGTGAAACGTCATCAAAACATGCTCACTCTAGATTAGTGGCATATTTGATAATCAACCATCAGAAATGTAGGGTAACCTATTTATCCACTTATCAATAATATGTTAAAAAAAATCTCTCCTGTGGCTTTGACTTAAAACTGAACATTTAGCCCACTTCATAGAAGGTAACAATATAAAGAAGATAATGATAATGATATAAATGAAGAAAAGATATATATTGTGTACTAGTATATAATTATTGGTCAATATGGCCTAGCCTTACAAAGCACAGTAACAAAACAGAAAGGTTGGAAAATGTTAAATCAATTGAGGTAATGTTTAGTACACAAAACCACACAAAGGTAAAATAAATACAAACAAATGTAGGAAATGAGACCTTAAAAGAAAGGATCTTGATGTAGTATGTCGTATTCCTGCTCCATATATTGAAATTGATCTGCAAAAATTCCCTATTTTGAGGTTGTTTGTTTTGGTGATGTTAGGAAAATCAACACTTGCACGTATTTAGCCTGCAGCACTTAAAACCACTCTTATACATTAAAAGTTGTGTCTCAGCTGGAAGTTGCTTTTGGAGTGATGCCACCAATCATAACAGAGCTCCTTTACATATACCTCTAAAAGGCACAGTAACAAAAACAGCATGTTTAATTGTAAAGCATAACAAGAGGTGATGGTGATGTAAAATTAATTACAACAGTTTTTGGTGCATAAACCCACACAAACATCATAAGTGCAAGACAAATGCAGGGTATGATCCATTTAGTCTGCATTCAACACTAGACAATTATAAAGAAGCTTTTCTGAAATTCCTAACACTTCAGGTCATTTGCCCTCAGTGTTATTTGCTGTTGTGACACTCAACGAGGGTTAGGGCCAATAAAGGATAGCCTAAATCCTAAATATTCATGTCATTATCTGAGATCGACTTGAATGCCCCATTGAGGGCAAAACAGTATATTGTGCCATCTGTAATGGATGTGAGTAATTAGGCTCTCTGAAATAGACCCAGTAAACAATGGCAATACCTGACATAGAATAGATCGCTCCCAACATGATAAGACCTTTTTATTGTAGAGCAGCCCAGGAAACATAATTGAAATGATTAACAGCTTGTATTCGCTCGCCTAATAGATAATGGCAGTCTTTGAAAGTGATGTTAGAGTACGTGCATTTTAATTTAGTTGAAAGACCTCTAATTTTGGCACTTTCCATATAACTACCCTCATTTAAAGGAAATTAGATTTTTATTCTGCGGGAGGTTATCACAATACGGCCTCATCCTGAAGCCTATTAAAAAAAAGCTGAAGCTTTGTTGTGTGTTAAATAGGAGGCCATTCTGCAGTGTGGAAACACAGATGCTGGAATCTGAAGTGTGCATCACAGTGTCTGTCTAAACTCATCCACCTTCACCCTAGTCTCAATCCTCAAACAGGACTGCTACGCTGGAGACTACCTCCACCCCGACTGCGTGTGACCCCACTTGTTTTCTCCCCTCAGTAGACTGAAGGAGGCATTTTGTGTGTTTGTGTGTTTTTTGTTCACATTTGTCTGTGAAGAGCCACTTAACAGCACATAGCTTGAATTAAAGGGGCCACATTCTGCATTTTTCTTGTATTTTACCCACCCTCTGAATGAGGCTCACTTATAATGTTTGCATGTTTTTATCTACCAGAAACATATTTGTTATGATAGTTGTCCAACCTTTCTTTGTCTGATACAATTCCTTTGGCTGTTTTTGTTTCTGCATCTTTATAAATAACATATGTTCTAATTGGCTGCCTTAAATTGGAAGATGCCATGTATTATTGTATTTACTGAGTTCGTTATTAAAACTGAAGCAAGCCACATCACAATAAACCACATCCAGACAACAAGTTATACGGGTCATTGTACCGAATGGAAAACCCATTTTAGACTTTTATTTGACATTGACTGTAAAAGTAATTTGCTTTAAGTGACATTACACCTTAATTATGTTTATTTAACAATCATAACGCTTTCAAAACTTTACCTTATGACAGTATTACCTAATTTTAGGAAACATAATTTCAAACATAACACTAATTAGTACATGACTAGCAAAAAGACAGATAGACACACAAAAAAAAACAGTTACTACAGAAATGATGTGCTTTGGAACTGATAATTCTAAATGTAACACACCAGTTTTCAGACTTTGGGACACATTTACTTCAACACAATAGGATCTAATTGCTCACCTATGGTCTAAAGGAACAGGGATGCAGTCTCACTTTCTGCCCTAAAATGCAGGGGTGTGGCCAAAATAAACCTATGTACTCCTTGTGTTTCAGTAGTGACATGAAAAACATGGAACAGCATTTGAAGTTTTATTATTAAAAATTAACTTTCATAGATCTAAATAAGTAAAGTGCGCCTATCATGCTTTTATATTTTTTGCTTTTCCTTTTGTGGGTTTGTTTTTTGTGCTCACCTGACCAAACAGAACAAAATAGAAGAGCTGATCAATCAGAGCACACTGGGCTCATCAGGAGGTGGACGTATGACACAGGCAGAGAGTGAATACAGATAAACAATGTGAGAAAAATGTTTTTGGAAACATGTAAATCTACTACAGTAGACCACAAATACAATTATGAGCAGTGAAAATGAGTATTTTCACAAATTGAAATATAGGGTTTAAAACAGCAATCTTCCACTTGAAAGTCTCATATAAACTATGTTTTTTTATCTGTTTAGCTTACTTTCTCCTTTTAATACATTGGGTTAAATAGATCATTACAGGAGCCTTGTAAATATCATAGATCATAATACTGAATTGTTTATGTGTATTCGGCATAAGTGTCCACATATATGCCTATATGTATGCCTATTCTCACTGAAATTAGGTTACTGTAATAAGGCAGGTTTCCTGGACGCAATTAAGGTCAAGTCTAACAAATATTAAATCACAATTGGCGGTGCAGTTTTAGTTCTAGACTAATCTGGTCCAAGTCTGGAAAACTGGACCTGAATGTATTACATTGTCTATAGTAGGCTATTACTGTTAAATCATGTGTATATGAGGGAGAAGTCCTATTCACTGTTTAAAAAAAAAGAAGAGCAGTGTTCGTGGTGGGATTGGCTTTCATTTTGGAGCAGTTTAAAAAAAAGCTTTGAGAGGGTTTTCGTATGTTAAGGAGCTTCCACAGCTGTGAGCCCACACTGCATTCTCCAGCTCATTTCAACCGAGTCATTACTGAGTCGTTCCCTGCCCTCTTGCCCTCGTTGGCTGAAGAGCCATACGCCTCGCCTGCGCCATATTTGGCATCATGAGATGTGAAGTGCATCTTGTAGCATTCAGAGCTGTGCAACAAAGAGGCACTCTTCTAATTATTTTAATGAGATCTTTTCATCCAGTGATGCAAGGAGCACATTAGGTAGTAATTTCAACCTATTTCATACCCTTGAATCAGCCATTTCCAAAACTATGCCTCAATTGTGGTCTCAAGACCCTTCGTCATTAGGGGATATGGCGGGGGAACACAAGAATTAAACTACATCAGGCAAAAGAAATGAGAAGTATAAGCTATGTGATCCACTAGACCTTTCCTGTTCAGTTTAAAAGCTTATTCCACACGGATTTAAGGACTGGGCAGCTTTTCCTGTGTAGAAACATACATAAGTGAAAAAAAGGTTTAGAGGTAGGGATGTACAATAACATACTGTGACAGCCATTGCAATATTGGTATCACTGCTGTGTTAAGATTGGTCCACCACTCAAATACTATCTGCTCAGCAGAAATGCTATGGTGGTCTCTTTCCCTCTTACTGTGAATGAGGTAGAGGGTAACTGTCAAGTTGTACATGACAAATCAGTAATTATATACCTTCAAAGTGCCCCTGTAGTACAGTTCAGAGGTCCTCTAACTAACTATCATATCAAATTTCACTTTATAAATTGTTTGCTGTCTTTACAGCTTCCATTGAGTTGTCGTCTCACAGCAGAGGAATGGATAGAAACACCTCTGAATTAATTCAAATCTAAAGCCAAAATGAAGATGAATTTTCTCCTGTATCTCAAAGAAGAGGGCTTGAATTGCTATTTATGCAATGTTGACGGTTATGGTGGTCTTCCAAGTCTTGCACAGTCTTCTCTTCTGTTAGAAGCATTGGTTTTCACCCATTATCCCTTGACTTTTCTCTTTCTTATGTCTAATCTTCTCAGAAATATCTCCCACCCATATGCTTTCTGCTTTTTGCTCAGTGCTGTATATGCATATCTGAAGCCAATGAGCACAGGTACAAGGTATTCCTGATGAATAAACCAGTTTGCGTAACATACTTCTGATTTCAGACAGAGCCCTCTTGGGGACGAATATGCTGACTTGCGCTACGATCCAGACTGGAGAAGGAATCTGGCCGGGGCTGAGTTTCTCCGCAAAGTCCACACCAGTCTGTCCCTGGAGTCCTCTGATGAGCCCAAAGATCTTGATGGGCATGCAGAAGATTTGACTTTAACAGCGAGGCATGACTATGTAGTAGTGAGTAATCCTGCTTCAGTAGAAATGGACACTGTTCAGCCTGGACTTTCTTCATCTTCCTTTCACCTTCACCCTCAACAGAACCAGTTGAGTCATGAAGACACAGCACCATCTGTTCCACAAAGTTCCTATACATCTTCTGAGAACACGCCACGTTTGAATTCAGGCAGGGCCTTAAAGGCCAGAGACCGATTTATCAACCACCCAAGCTCTGCTGAAGTCTTACCCTCTTCTTCTTTATGGTATGGGCAACAGAAAGTCAGTAAGCAATACAGAGAGGATGAAAGCAGATCTACTGCTCGGGAAGAAAGTGAAGACAAGCTGAACTTGGCACTCCCACAGAGAAGACGTTCTCAAAAAGTTACACAGCCAAGAAAGGACATAGTAGAACGCAATAAAGCAACTTTAGGCATGAACACTCACAAACACGGGTCCTATCTGAAGGCATATGGGCAGAGAGGAAGGCAACCAGAAGAGGAAAATGAGGTATGTTTGTATTTGCTGGGTTCTTGTAGTTTTCATTTTGGTCAATACTGTAATGAAATTTAATAAAAAGGTTGTGTAGCTAGTTGTTGATTTAGGTAATAACAGACTTTCTGGTTACTTCATGTTTTTTATAGTTATACTAAGAAAGTGTTTCTTAACCCTAGTCCAGGTGGCCCACTACCAAAACACCTGATCCAACTGAACTCATTAGCAGCCTCAGTAGTGAGTTACAGTGGGTGTGCTAAAGCAGGAAACAGTGACTAAAGTTGACTGACAGAGGTGGCCTCATCTTGGGCAGCTATATGGTTGTGTAGTTTGTAGCAGGCTGCATTCTCTCAGTGGGCCACCAGGTGTTGCAATAACACAGCGCACAATCTGGAGCTCTGAGTCAACTGTGCATGCTCTCTTTCTGTTTTCTTTTTCCACATTATTTTTTTGTCATTTTATCCCCAGGATCATACAGAGATTGTACTACATTTTCAAAGATTGAATTAAACGATTGTGTGCAAATTAACAAAACACATAATTAATCTAATGATCTGCCTTTGGTCAGGAGAATTAGGCCGAATGATCGTTCGTTTAGATTTTATTTTAGATTTAGCAGAATACTGCTGTTTAAATTGGTATGGCAAGTATGTATATATATATATATATATATATATATATATATATATATATATATATATATATATATATATATATATATATATATATATATATATATATATGTTTTACAATGTCTCTGTATTTTAATTATTCCTTTAACATTATTATTTTGAACATTTATGTTGACCTGTACAGATGTTCTGAAGCATTTGTGTTTCTGGCTCAGAGCAGCCTGTTTTCTTTAGACTATTGTACACAGACATCCACATTGTTTCTGTTCAACAAGTATACCGTATTTGATATGACCTGACCTGTATCATTGCTCTTTAAAAAAAAAAAGAATCTGAATGTGTAAGTGACCTTGCTATTATAGTGGGTCCCTACTGAAAGAGAACAGGCAGCCTAATCTAACTGTGGCTCGGAAATTAATTTGGCAGACACTGGGAGCAGAAAAGGGGAAAGGAAGCATGTCTGGCTATGTAGTGCCTATTATGAGTTGATCTGCACAACAGTAGCTATTAAGAACATCAGAGAGGCATGGTTACCAATAGGCTCTTAGCTATCAGTGCACCTGGCCCTGCCGTGTAATTGGCAGGCTCGGCCTGTCTGCGCACTGCACCATATGAGGATTTGCTACATTTCAGGCCTTTGCTGGCCCATCTGAGCCCATACCCACCTTAATGTCTCATGTCAGATGCATTAGCATAGTGAAGAGCTGTTAGCATTGTGACACGGTAAACAGAGCGAGGGCTTCCCCATCCCTAAATGCCACTCTGATTGTACCAACACAGACCAGAGTCTGTCAGGTAGGACTCTGTAGATAGAGGTTGTTAAGGTCTAAAACCCCTTTATGCATCTTATTTTATCATCCAAACCCCATAATAAAGATTGACTCGTGTGATTAGAATTTTAGCATTGTACATTTTCCCTTTCTTTCTGGAAATGAGACTTGGATTGCTTTCCGTTTGTTTGTTTCTATTAGGTTTTATATGATGTAAAAGGAAAGATCACAAGGCTTCATGCTGCATGTGCCCATCTATCTGATCTTATATTCTGATGTTTGCCCTTCGCTGTGCCTTTTTATTTATTTTTTATTCCTCCTTCAAAGGAGGAAAAAGGGGATGCTATCAAATCGCATCAGTTGCGCATCATTACCTGGCCTCGTGTGAGCATGCTCCTGGTTCGTTTTAAAAGCCACTATTTGCTCTTTGACGGGCTCTTTACTCCCGATAATTAGCTATGTTATTAAATGTACACAATCTCATAATGCGCCAACTTTGTGGCTGCGAGTGGGGGAGTGATGCCGAGCCCCTGCAGAGGCTCCTTTGATAAAGACAGAAGTAGCAGAGCAATCTTCTGCCATTGCACTCAGCCAGAGTCCCTCGTCATCTCCCAGACCCTCACTTCAAAGCCAGGAACATAATGTACAATCTCTTAATAGCTCTAGACCGAGGCTCCGCAGCTCTCTGCCACTGTACACCCTGCCTCAGTGTAAACACCTAATCAAGATTGCCTGGGCGGCCACAATAGCAACCAAATGCAATTCAAGAACTGCAAGCCTTTGAAGTCCTCATTGCAAAAGCTGTGTTTCTCAGTCTTGAGGAAAATGGCAAGCTCAGATCGCCTGACTTTGTTGTGCCTCATCTCGCCCCAAGAGGCAATTATGGGCCCCAATTTAACAGAATAGATATTACACAGCTTATGAAGCTCAAAATGCAATTTTGTTTGATCATTTTCTCAATTTGATTGAGATTATTAAAATGGTGGACAAAAGGCAGTGGCAGTGGCTTGGGCAGAGGTTGTGGCCTGCTGCCATGGAGAGGCCGTGAAGGGCACGTCTGTGATGTCCGCCGCACACACACACCTGTTACCGCACAATGGCAGCACGCCACAAAACACGCTAGACTTGTCAAATGCAGAGGAGCAAATGGTCAACTCTGCTCGTTCCATGGCTCTGTAAGACCATGGCAGTGTCATTGACTATTTTATTATGAAGATCAACATGAGGGCTGCAACTATATGGACTGTATGAACAATAAAATAGCTGATAATTGGTAATGTCATCCAATGTAACTGAATGTTTTCAAAAATAATACAAACTATAATAGTGTCTGTTCAGCAGGACCTTGCTGGCTGATGTGACTATCATTTCTTGGCTGTGGATACGTACATGATTGTCAGTTATTTTGATTGTTGACTCTTAATATTCATCTAAAGTTGTGTGTTGTGACAATATTATAGTAACTCTGGGTCTAAGCAGATTTTTTCATGAGAATAATGAATGGCATGTTTGAAAATCGCTGCTGCCTCGTACTGTTCTAAACCCCAGTGTGCAAAATATGCCCCGGTATTTGGTGGGTTCCCATGTTTGCTGGCTTCATTGTGGACAGGCTGCTAACTCACCTGCTAAAGTGACATTGATTGATTTAGAACTAGAATTATTTTTTTAGTTTAATAATGTGGGCTTCTGAAAATTCTTGGGAAACTAGGCAAGTTTTCAAATGTACTGCAGTATATTGTAATGTTTTAGAGGCATCTTGGGCATAGTTACAGTTCCTAGGCTATAACCTGTTTGAACCTGTATACAATATTCATACCGGTGCTGCATCGCTAGTTAGTTAAGAATGCAAAAAGGCAGAAGTTCACAGTTTTTGTGGGTTAAGCAGTCAAACAATGACCTTATCCTAAATTGGCATTTGAGTGTCTATCTTTCTCCAACAGACAGCATAATGTTTAGTTTATTTTAAAGGACCTCTAGAATTTAGATTTTGAGACATTCAGGGGGTCCAGGAATTTAATTAGTATATTTGTATCTTGCTGAACCCAAGACATTTTGGTTGCGTCTCAAAACCTAGTGAGCTGTCTAAGTAGGCTGTCTAGGTAGGCAGCCGTTTAAGTAGCAGCGTTCTGTCTGACATCTCTCCTCATAAGAAAGATTATTGAGATGCTCTAGTTAAAGAGCAACTGTGTCACGGCTTGTTCCCGCCCACCGGGTAGACAGCATGTTTAAGGTATCCAAGAATTGGGACAGTCTACATGTCGGGAGCGCATACTTTGATGTAAAATTCTGCCTATGTAGACACTGTCTATATTTTGAGACACACCCATTATCTAATCTTAGTACATTTTTTTTGCCATTTCTCACCTTTGACTTACCAGTTTTTAGACATCCAAAAATAAAACTTGCTGCCCCTTATTAGCTAGCTAGCGCTGCACATTAAAATTATGTCACACGAAACTAAGCCTACTGGTGAACAATGCTGTTATACCAACACCAACACCTACTCAAACTGCTACTGGAAAAACATCTACCATACTTATGTGATGATGTCAGTACAATGTGGATTACAGTGTGGCATTGCACATATCTCAGCTTTTTAATGACACCATCTACAGAATTATGACTTCTGAAGTGGCCACATCTCTTACGCTCAAATGAACAGCAGAACATTTGTTGTCATGTTCTTTTAACCAATGAATAGTGAATTGTGCTCAGATTTACCAAATTTACCACCAAAGCTTGTATGATAGTGATAGTGTAAACATAACAGTGTATAAACAGCCTATAGCATTTTTTACTACAGTCTGGCACATGAAGCCTGTACATTTTTAGAAGTAAAGGAATTTCCTCTTTTTGATATATATATATATATATATATATATATATATATATATATATATATATATATATATATATATATATATATATATATATATATATATATATGCCTGATAGGCTGATGTCAAAATATCAAAGAGGACTTCCTTTTGTATATGTGCTGCTGTGAGTTTCAGATTGTAAATGTATCAGATTAACAGTGTGCTGCCTCATTTCTTTACTCTCATTATGATGGTACCTGATTGTCAGCTGCTGTTTTAATTTCCCTGAATAAACACTCCTTAAACCCCCTGCGTCCAGCCGGTGGAAGAAGCAGCAGTGGCGGTGAGCAGATCAGCTCCCTGCATTTCTGGCCTTTCAGCGGATAGATAGGCCAGCGTGGCTGCCTGTTTATTGATGGATATGTTACAACTCAATCCACTCACTGCAGCATGCTTCTTTTCGACCTTCCTCTTTTCGCGCTTTCAGAATTAGCCACGTTCGTTCAGGGACTCCTCAAGCCGTCAATAGCATCGATCAGGTCGGATTGTCCTCAGCAGCCAAAGTGACTTCAAGTTTACTAAATGATTTTCATTACAGTATTAGCGGCAGATATGCTCTCCCAGAATGAGTGCATTAAGAAAAATGGAGAGAGTGAATTGATGTAATGCGGGTATATACAGACACTTATCCTCAAACCGCTCTGAAAGGACTGTTGTAAAGGAAATCAATAGACTTCCAAAACGTGTGTCCGAGACACCTGTATTCAGGGGGGGGATTCAATGTTTAATATTCAGTAGACTATAATATGTCAGATTAAGTCAAAACAGTTTTGCTAGCTACATCTGATTGTCAAATAAGATTTTGGTTGTATTCAAATGGGTTATATATATATATATATATATATATATATATATATATATATATATATATATATATATATATATATATATATATATATATATTTAAAACAGTGAACAGGTTCACTGAAATACCTACAAGCAGTTAAGCAGTTCCAAATATTTGTTATGAGTATATTTATTGTCAGTTCTCCTCTTTACTTTTTACTCTTCTACTTTTTGCTCTTTCTCTCTCTCTATCTCTCTCTCTCTCTCTCTCGCTATCTTTTTTTCCCTGCTCTCTCCTTTCTCCAGCCCCCACAGCCTTCTCTGGACACTTCCAGCATTGACAGCCCTGGAAGCCCAGACAATGCCCTAGACCCAGAGCTGATGTGGGTACAAAAAACTCAAAAACTAAAGGTAGGACCCTTCACTCCTGTTCAGTTTATTGATTTCGTCCATCTCTCCGTCTTTCTCTCTCTCTGCGGATGTAGGTGGGGCTGCTTGGCACAATCCATTGCCCTAATGCATAACTGTCAGCAAGGGCTTCCTCTCAAGATGAAAATGTCTGCACAGTGGGCGCACTGTCACCCGGGATTTCATTTCCACTGTGATGGACGCAATTTCTGATAGAGTTGTTCAGGCACAATGGAGCCTCTGAAACGTCTTGAAAAGGAGCCCGTGCAGCAGAGAGAGGGGGAACGGAGAAGCATCATTATTTTGAGCACTTGAGCGGTCACCCTAATGCTGGCAGGCAGAGGAGAGTAAATATTTTCCCATTACAATGGTGAAAGCTGGTGTTGGCTAAATCAGAGGCATTACATGCTGCGACAGCCCCAGACCTCACAGAATAATGCGTGGCAGAACACCGTGCATGCCAGGTCTGCAGCAAAATGCATTATCTATACATCCCCGCTCCTCCTTGCTCTAAGACGAGGGACATAAACTGGCTGCTGTATAAGAAAATATTTCTGCACAATTGGATGGAATCTTCCGGCTCCTGTTCTGAAAATGTTTTACATTAGGGTTCATATTGTTCTCAAAGCTCTTCCTGTGGCATGAATTTCTAATTTGATTAATTTAGGCATGCATTCTTTATTTTCTTTTTGGAAAGAAATATATTTAGGATCCTCATCATGTCTTGGGAAAATTATTTTATTGAGTCTTTTGTGTCATCAAGCACAGGTCTTTTGAAAACCCCTGTCCAATTAGGGTTTGGCTAGTTAACGGACATTTTAAGTGCACCGTATCAAGCTTGGTGCTGACCTAACTTAAGCGAACTAATAACTAGTGGAACGTTTTACTTGGAGTTTGACTGTAAAGTGCTTTTTTTTTTATCTGTGCCCAATTATAATAGATCCATAAAGAGAATAAGCGCTCAGATGGACCCAGGCATCAGCTCCAGAGACCCAGAGCCCACTTGAATCCTCCTGTAGTGGGACATGCAGGTCACCAACCACAGGTTCCCTCTGAAAACCAGATGCGCACTCCATCTGACTCTGGCAGTGTCTCCCATCCACCTAGTCAACAGGCTTTCCCTTCAGCGCCGACTGTCAACCTCAACATTAACCTAAACACTCCAGAAAAACCTACAGAGATGTTTCTTGGTCCTGAGCTACAGCAACCTGTTTACACGCTCACCCCACCTCCTCCACCACAATGGAGGATCAGGCCTAATGTTTATAGCCCACCTTTTATGCACCCTGGGTATGCCATCCACCAGGTGGGCTCTGCCCCTCAGGTGCCCATGTCTGTCCTGACACCAGGGCAGCTCCATCAGGGCAGAAACCATCTCCAGGGCACTGGTGGACGGATTAGTGGTGAACCCATGCTCAGAGCACATGAGAGCAACAGCGCCAGGTATGTTAACCTCTTTTCAACCCTTTAAGTCTTGCTTGTAGCATGTTAAATTGTCTTTAGGTTGTCTATGTTCTGTGTAAAATTATGTAACAGGAGTCTAGGGAGTAGGGCGCTACTTGAAACATACAAAGACATCAGAAGGTTTTATAAACAAGTTCTGGATAAAATTATTTTCCTTTATAATTTAAAGACAGAACACACCAAACCAACAACTCTCTGAGTTGTCACAGACACATAAGGCACACAAAACAAATTCCCAAAAAATGCCCAAAATCCCCCAAACCATGGAAAAATTATATAGTAACACATGGCCTGTTGTGGCATATTGCTTTAAAAGGTTGACAAAATACAGCATTGCTATACAACAAAAACAAAACTGGACACTTCACAGGAGAACTGAATATTTTTTAAATAGCTTTCATTTCTATTGCTCTATTTATTGCTCTATTGATCATGAAATTGTAACATACTATAAAGACAATAGAATATATAGTCGCTAAACAATGTAGTTTGTTAACAGCATGATATGGTTGCAAACCGAATAACACTCAAAGTCTATATTAGCATGTAAATTTTTGATATTGTGGCACGCTAATACAGAAATGATGTGAGTGGTCATATGTTTGTATATACAGCAGTTAATTCCAGTGACATAATCAGATGGGAATTTACTTCAGAAGCAATCTGTTTGTGCTGTTATTTATGATAACAGTATGTATTTTTTGCAGTAATATCGTTCACACTGTATATGATTGCTGAATGAAGACTTACTTTACACTGCAGTTAACCATTACCAATTTTTAACATCAGTTAATATTAGTAAAAAAATGAATACATTTGAAAATGTTTGTTAAATTATATTGGAGGCTGTGATGGTGGAACAACTACACACACACACACACACACATACACACACGTATATATATATATGCATAACTAAAATACAGAATCAATTTATTTGCAATGCAATGCACATTTAAAAAAGATTCAAGAAGCTATTTGTAGAATTTTTGGTGTAAAAAATGACATTTCATTAACAGTGGAATGTGAAGAAATAACCATTTTGATGGTACATCAAAGAAGTGTTGATGAGATCTACGTAAGTTAGCATGTTAAATAGCTAGCCCTGGCCTTTCCTGTTTCATAATACCACTGTGTACCTCAAGAGGCAATAGTGAGTCAAGTTGAATCATGAAAAGAAGTACCACTGCTTTAATAGCCATGTCTTATCTCTTGCCATTCATGTTGAAGGTGCTGCTCCCAGTAAGATCATTTAGGGACAGGTAGCCAATGACAGAAATAGTAAACGCAATGATGGCTAAAGCTCTTGGCACGTTTGTCAGCAAACAAAAAAACTAATACAAATAGAAATAAAGCAAGCGTTAGCATTGGCTTGGCTTTCCACTTCTGGAGACCATCTTAGCAAGTGAAGGGAAGAAGTTTGCAGCTGAACTTGTAACATTTTTACTAGACTGGAAGTGAAGTGAATGGGGAGAAGGAGGGACTGTGCATTTTCTGGTGATATGTTGTCCCTTATTATTTGGAGTATGAATTTTGCCCTACAGAATGCTGGTTATTGCTGTTCTAGGTAAAACTGCCAAAATGATGGAGGCACCAAACTGAATAATTTAATGTGACAATTTAAAATGGGCATTGAAAATGTTTTTTTTTTTCTGAACTGATACTAAAAAGCTAAATTGGTTATAGTGTAGGCTCTGTAGCCACTACTGCTGCAAGTACTGTGGACACAATTCCTAGAAACACTATCTTCAAGGCAGAATCTTTTGTTGTTTTGATGACTGTGGAGGAAAACGTGGTCACAGTGACTGGTGCACATTCTCGGCTGAGTCACGATTCAGAGAATGGTTCATTCTGGATATTGTCATTGTGAATAAGATGCCACTTTTGGCCCAAAATGTATTTTAATAATAATAATAATAATAATAATAATAATAATAATAATAATAATAATATAACTTTTGGGCTTTGGGTGATACAGATTCTGTATATCTAACTTTTTCCCTAACTAGCCTATAGTGATAGCTCTACAATTGTTACAAAAGGGTGAATTTAAAAAAGAGGCCCTTTGGAACCACAAAGAATCTTTTATATTTTCTTTTGCCACCCAACGAACAGAAATTAATCCTCGTGCACTGACCAAGCATCCAAAGGAAGGCGCTATTAACTATAGATAGCAGCCCTGCGTACACGTACCCCAGATGTAGTCAGTCAGCTAAGACATGTCCAGTATCCTATTTTTTGTTATTTAGTTTAATGCTGGATCTGCTAATTAACACTAGATGTCAATAGTCACCCAAATCTTCTCCATAAACACATTTCCCAAAATGTCTCTCAACCTGCTCTAGCCACATTCAGGTTTTCTTTAAGGTTGTACTGATGTGGTTTAGGACACAGTATGACAAAAATGAACAAAACTGTAGTTAAACATGGCAGGTGACCAATCTTACGCCGAATTCCATCTCTTACATATACAAACATGAACAATGGACCTTTAAATTTTTCACAGTAAGCTATGATGTGCCTTAAAACACAGCTGTACGACTGCTGGATGCGTTTGAGTAGATTAGGTGAAGCTTTAGGAATGTTTTTGTAGTTTTTATTTGTGTGACTATTAGCTCTGTTGTTCTTTTTTAGGCTTGTAGCTCCAGTGCTAAACTTAAGAAGCAAAATCTGTAGAAATTTTGTCTGACTGCCTACATCGGGAGTGAACTACTGTGTAGTTAAAATTTTTCACTGAACTCCTCCTTTAAACTGACTTTTTTGAATGTTTTGAATGACAGGATTGGTGTGTTTTTTAGGATTGCTCCAAACTGGCCACCTTTTGAAGAAGACCCCACCTTAAAGGTTCCTGAGGTCGTGCTGCTTGATGAGGACGGTGTAGATTCTGCCCATACACGCCAGACATACAGCGGAGGCTACGCAGTACTGCCCCCTATAGGCAGAGCCAATGCCAGTGACACAGAGCTGAGAAGAGACAGAACAGAGCAAACCCCAAATGCTATGCAGAGGAGCAACTCAGAGGGGTATCTCGCACAACTGGAGAAACATAGACAACTCAAGGCTAAAGCAGCGTATAAGGTGTGTGGGTGTCAGTCGGATGGTACAATGAAAGGTTAATGCTGTTAAACTGGGTTGGATATTGTTTCTGATGTAATCTGGTCACCTACATAAACATGAATCTAGCAATTATTAAATTTAGCTTGGTGATATTATTTAACAGGAGTGTTTTATATTTTCACAACTCATATAGCATTAAAGACATGAGGATCTAAGGTACTATGCAAAAGTCAGAGACCACCTATATGAGATATTATAAGATATACAGCACTGTTTTAGGCACTTAACATGCATTATTATTTTTAAAAAGCTATTTTTCTAAATAGGAAGATTTTGTTTGATCTGCAAAACTCATTACTTTAAATATTCAAATAGTATTAATACAGTAAGTAGTGCTTTTACACATGTTAGTGCTTTTTTTATCATGTGTGATACTTGATAATTGAATATCATTTCCACAATACACAGTCACAATATTTGTTTTCAGATGTCTGATCAGTTCAAGCAGAGAAAATATAATCAATAGCGCTACTCTTTAAAAACACTGGCAACAATATAAAGACAATAATTTTCTTAAAATATTACGCATTCTGTGTTGTGTGCAATTCAGGCAAACTGGACTCATTTTGCAATGAAACGTGCAGTTGGTCTGACGATATACACAGTACATTCACAAACAGATATTGCATTATATTGTGACACAATCAATCATGATAACAGTATATATTGTCCTACTCCTGACAACCAGATCTGAAAAAAATCGCAGGTTTCTGTCCAACCTTCTGCTGTAAAAAAAAAAGATGAGTCTGAAAAGAATCTGTAGCTGTTAAAAAACTAACTGAGAAAAGGAAATCCAATCAAACGAACACAGAAACACTCATGACTTAATGTGTTTGTGTTTTCTCGAAATGTGAAAAGCAGGAAAAGTAACAAACCTACAAGACTAAACTTTTTATGTGTAGAAAAATATCCATGAATATTTCTTTAAATAATGGAAACTTGGGCAGAATGGCAGGTGTAATAAAAGTAGAGTGTAGATACATCAAATACAGACAAATGTTATGTTTAATTGTTGAGGCTTCTGTGGAAATCTTTAAATATTAGCGATACATGATAATATTGGAATTGTATCAGTCTCAACAGATATTTGCTATAAAAAAAAGCATTGTATTTATTGTACATTGTACTTTTTCAGAGTACTTATTGTACTCTGAAAAAGTAGACACTGTGCCTTTATAGGAATGAATGTTATATTTCTCTGTAACTCTAGTCTATGTAGATGTAGTCCAAAAATGTTTTCTATGTTCTTGAAAAATATTGGATATGGGCGTTTACTGGGATTTTCTGTTTCCCATTTTGGTGTTTCTCTTTTTCCGTGTTTCCAACTTTTTCTTACACTAAAACTGATACCTTGTGCATAATGGTTGTTATAAGGGTATTCTATGACTTCTGCGCAATTCATGGATGTGATGAAATGAACAAATTAACTAGCTAGTAATGAATCTCTACAGCAATTTCACATTTCTAAAAATTCTTCTCTAATGATTATTGTAGCAGTTTGTAGTTCTGCAGGTTAATTGTATAAGTAAATGAAGCTGCTGTTAATTGCTCTGACATGATGATATAAGGGACGGTCACCGTAATGATGGTGAAGTGAATTAAGGGACGGGGTGATTAAGCACCGTGTGCCAGGCACGGCTGCTGAGATGCTCATTTGCATTTAACGACGGCCACTTTGTCCTGTGCCAGCATGAGGTCTGCAGGTGGGGCCCACTGAGAAACCGACTCAGTTACCAATGAGCATACATGGTAGCTGGAAGAGCCATACACATACACTTAGAGAAACCCCAGGCATCTAGAGCTTTCATTTCCTCCCAGGAAAAACACCAAATAGCTAGAGTTCCCATTTACGCCGAGGGAGAGCATCAGGTAACTAGAACAGCCATTTTCACCCAGAGCAAACAGTAGATAACTACTGTAGAGCAGCCATTTACACCAAGAGAAAACATCAGGCGACTACAGCAGAGCTTTCAATTACACCCGCATAGATCCTCATGTGGACAGAGTTGCTGTTTCCATTTATAGCCACAAAAAATAATAGGCAGCCACAGTCACCATTTACGTGCAGAGAACACTTAATTATATTGCAGTCAGACACGTAAACAAATTAAGAAACTCCACACCGCACCACTGAGGGGTCATTATGTCATGGAACACATTCACTTGACACCATGTCAGGATTAAGTCGTCCTTACACCATAAAGCAGATTGCTTCTTCTTTTCGCCTCACCGTGTCCGCCGTCATGTCTCATAGGATTAGAGGATAAATTTGTAAAACAGCTAGTGTTGCGGCCCAGGGGGAACAGATCAGTGAAGGAAACAGGCGTCCTGTAGCGTCCATGACCAATGGTTGATCCAGAGCTGGCCTTAGAGCCTGAAGGAGCCGGCCCGATCTGGCCTGATTAGCCTCTTTTGTTTGGGAGGGCTTGTGGATTGCTGCTCGAGTGCACCTTAGACGTCCGTAACGGATTAACTGCTTTCTACGTCAATATGTCATAGCTTCCCTCATTCGGTTTCTTTTTTTCTTTAGCTCCCACTGGAAATGCTTAGGACAAATATTTATGATTAACTGAGTACTGCACAATGAGTATATCAATATGGAGATTACTGGGAGGTCAGTTATTACTGATGCAGCGCATCTTTTGGTTCTGTGTTCGATTTTAAAGTTCTCATGTTTCTGCATCTGAGCGCTTCTTTAAGGATTAATAAATATAAAAATTCACATTTTTAACTGCTCTGTTTCAGGCTTACACGCTAAAGGACTACAAAGGCCTGGATCAAGAGGTGAAACTGGGAGGTCTTGGTCCATCTAATGATGTCGCTGAGGACGTGGTAAGATCTGTAATACTATAATGTCTGGGAAACGCAATGCAGGAGGGTCTACCATTACATGCACCTAATTGAGACATGCATTCCCCTTTTCTTCGTGTTGGTGTAACTAATCCTTAACAGCTATTTTCAACAAGCAAGTGGTTTTTAGGTTCTCTGTCCTTCTACTCATGAATGTAAAAGACTTTCATCCCTCTAAACGGAACTGAAAGGAATTTACAAACCTAATGAGCGTAAGCCTTGGAGAGGGGTATTTTTCTGTTTTCCTTTTGTCGCCAATGGTAAAACCTTCAATGAATCTGATTTTCAGCCGGGTTTCGGAGAGGCAGCAACTGATTTGTGTTTTCGACACTGGTTCCAGGGAGATGATGAGTTTTATTTGGTTTTGTTTGCTGCTGTGGAGAGGCCTCCGAGAGAGACGCACAATGAGGGCGAGAGGCCTTAAGGGAGAAACGGCTTAGGTAATTAAACCTCCCTTTTGTAATCTGCCGCCCTCTCTCTCACCACTGTCAGGCCGAGAAAATTAGACGACAGAAGCTGTATTCAAATGTGATCCGCGAGCAGAACAAGAAGATAAGTAGGATTCCCTTTCTGCCGGCCAGGAACCCGGTGGGCAGCGGCAACAAGGATGCCATTCCCAGAAACAAGGTGAGAGAGGCCTGCAAAAACAGCACCCTAAGCTTTACAATACGGTGTTCCCACAAGTGTGGGCCTGTCTATACTGCAGGAGATTGATCTGTTGGTAATTTGCCTGCTTGAGTACTCAGTTTTACTCACATAAATAAGTTTGTGCCTCAAGTATCATTTGTGCCTACAAAACCATAGATGTCAAGCAGCCCAGCTTTAAAATACCAAGATGTAACTGTATGTATTTTGCTTTATTCAGAGTTAGTTACTAATATTGAATTCAACATTGCTTTAACCTTATCAGTCTGACCGGGAGATTTCCACATAGTCTACTGATGCTGAGCTAACCAGCCGGTTCCTTTGTTGGTCTGTCGGGTTTTCACATCCTTAAAAGTCTGCTTAAAATGAAGGCATTAAAAAGACAATACATTATAGACGTGTTTATCAAGTACCATTTCTCATTACAGGCATTTACCTGTAATGTGTGGTGATACTGTTGAAAATGCTAACCTCATCTAATCACAAAAGCCTGTAGGCCAGCTTTATTTTGAATCTTTGGATTTAATTCATTCATTTTAAAACTTTTTACAGGCTTTGGAATATGCTAAAACCATCACAAAGCCCAAAGCACCTCAGCAGTGGAGGGAGAAGCCCAAAGAGAGGAGTGAGGTTGAGAGTGTGTTTGAGCACTCTGCGTATCTCCAGTTAGGAGTGGATCTCTCCCAGCTGGCTACCCTGGAGATGCTGAGGAAACGACATGAGCAGGAGAAACAGGCGGTGGCACGCTTCACCGGCCTCCACCCCGCTTCATCCACACCATCTGTTAACACTCACTAAACAGGTAGCCATTGCTTTGAACCGTGGAGTCCATAAGCTAATAAGCAGCTTCTGGAGAAAACATGATCTCGTCCAATAAATTGAAAGTATCGTGCACTTTTAGAGTAATGACAGGTTTCTTAGCCTGTCCACTTCATAGTGTAGTTGCTAACAGAATGCACTGTTTGTAAATCAGTTTTCTAGTGTGTATTTTCATATTATTTCCTGTCAGCATGTAGATAGGGTATAGTATTCAAGAGGTAAATGGACTGATTATGTATGGTTAAATATTTGTAATATTTCTACGTTGTATGTTTAAATCAGTGCTGTACTGTGCAAAAATCAGAGACCCTTCATTTATTCTATTTTCAACCAAACTGCCATTTTGTAGAATTGTCCATGCTTCAGGAGATGTTTCTAAAAGGAATACGAAAATGAATAAGAAAAATTAAGAAGAAAATTACTGAAAAATCAAGCTTTACACTTCAAATAGAAAATCCTTAAAAATGTATGTCCATCCTCCCACTGTGAGAAGACTGCTCAACATCATGGGCCTGAAAGGATGTGCATTTGTCAAAAGGTTCTGAGAACAGCGGACTGGCCACCCCAGAGTCCAAATCTCAGCGTCACTGAATGTGCTTGGATCGTGAGCAGAAAAAAAAGACTGAACTTTGGAGGTGTGGAAAAATCTCAATATATCTCAATACATATTGTTTTGTTATATTTGGTTGTAATTTTCTGTTAACTGTATGTTTTCTGCTATTTACTTAAGAGGCATTTTGGCTGAGAATCAAGTAAATAAAGTATGGTCTCTGACTTTTGCACAGTGCTGTGTGTGATGTGTTTTTCATATTTTTGTAATAAATGTATAGAGCTGAAAACTTTGTTCGCAATCTGCAGTTTTTCTCTAGGCACAGTATCATGCAGTCATTTTCCATGTTTCAATAGATCTCTTAACCCGAGCGGCGATCTCATAAACACACCTGGCTGCACTGATAATGGGGAGCACTGTGCTATTTTTCAGCCAGTTCCTGCCCATTACTCTGATTATTTCCACTTTCCTCTGCCCTTTTCTTTAACTGGGAGAAAGAGAGAGAGAAAAAAAACAGGTTAAATAAGGATGGCACTTTGAAGCCAGCCTGATTAGAGCAGGCAAACTTGCTTTCTGTATTTTTTAAAGTGATAATTTTCCCCCCCATAAAACAATCTCAAGCACCTATTTCTTTAATGGAAGCTTTAGATCGTTATCAAAGAGCTATTTACTCGTATGTAATATTTTAATTAGATTATAGCCTCTATTTAACCCATCATGTGTGCTTTGATGCTCTGTGTTTTTCAGCGTTAAGCCTCAGAAGCGAGCCTAATCAATGCCGGACCTTTTTGAATTAATGAGGCACGCTGCCCTCTCTTTACATCTTTTTTATTTATTTATTTTTTCCCCCCCTCAGTGCTGCCATAGAAATCGGTTCATTGAAGGAGGCTGTGAATTAGCATCCCCTTTCTGAGGCTGCGCTTTGATGTGGGCGCTGCTGAAGGACTTGGCAGAGCCCCGCCAATGAGCTGATGGAGCCACGCGCCGCAAACCGCTTAATCTTTTAATTGATCACCTTCCACACAACCTATTCTCATCATTTTTTCTCTCCCCCTCTAAACCAGAGTCCCGTTCTACAAACACTGCATGAATCGCTTCCCAAAAAGGCCGTAAATGTGGCGCACGTCCCCATCCCCATTAGTCTCAACACTTCAGATGAATGTTAGCTGCACATGTTTAGACTGTAAAAGCAGGAAGGGTGGTGGCTGATCTACGCTGTATGCCCAAAAGTATCCGGACACACATTCTAGTTAGTGAAATCTGGTGGTTGCAGGTGTGCAGGTGTTTAGCTTTTGCAATCATGGCCGACGAAGGGATGCTCTGGAGGTGACCTCCAATCCTAAAGTGACCATGCCAAGCGTTGGCTAGTGGACACAGTACTGATGGAGCTCCATCCAATACCTTTGGGAGCAGTCGGTGTGACCTTTACGATCCAGTACTAATCATCCAACATTAGTAGCTGGCCTCACTAATGCTCTTGTGTCTGACTGCAATCAAATTCTCACAGCCATGTTCCATCATCTATTGATCTTCCAAGAACAGTACAATAACTGCAGTAGTAGAGTTAGGAGCAAACTTGGAATTCAGAAAAGTTGGATGAGCAGGTGTCTACAACTGTTTGAGAAACATTAGCTTTTAAATAAGGTTCTCTGTGCTGACATGCTTACATAGATGTTCCACTGCATACATCTCTGGAGCTGAAAATGCTTTTATGTACCGCTCTCTGATTAGAAAAATAAGCCCAAGAATGATTTTCATAATTGAGATCACTGCAATAGTGGCATGTCTCTATGTGGGCTACAGCGCAACCCTAATGACATCATTAGTCTGCTTAAAAATGGAGTTTAATGTTAATGTCATTCAGCTCTGCTGGTCATGTAGGCTTTGTGTGGCAGTAACAGCTTATGTGTTTATAAGGGCTGGCCTGTTCTGTGCTAACCCTTGTGTAGTCTTCGCATTCTGTAACTCTCCTGGTCCTAAGAGTCCAGGAGAATTACCTGCCTTCACAAAACTCCTAATATAAAGCAGCTTTATTGAGTTTTAAACACCAAATCTATTTTTCTTCAAGGAACAACCTGCCACTCATCACTAATTGTGAACTTGTGTAAGTTGTTTCTATTATAACACACCAGTTATAATAGTTTTTTTTGTTTACCAAAGTAGAGATTTATTATTTTTATTATCATAAGTAGTAATAGTAGTAGTAATAACAGTATAAAAAATACTGTTAAAAAGTATTGCCCAGCTTTCATGCACATATGAATATAGGCAGTGTTTCAATTTTTCTAATGTTGGGGTCACTCTACTAAAATCTATCAAGTCGTATTTATGGGTTATTCTCTAGTGTTAATATAGTAGAAGGTCATTTTTGACTCATAAATTTAAATGTATAAATATATTTTATTCAGCCACAAGTATTTTCTATGTACAGCTCTATATACATTTCTATATTTGCGTTGTTTTAATTGTATTTAATAAGAAAGTAAATAATTGTTCAATACATTATTATTATTATTATTATTATTATTATTATTATTATTATTATTATTAGAGTGGAAAGTGTGGGGTTGGACATGCTGGATGCATTCATTGGATACAACATTGGATACAAGATCCCAAGATTTAAAACCACTGGTTTAGTTTCAACCTCCACAAATAACCCAACAAGGGATTCCTCTCACTGCCAAACACGGAGCTAAAATCCTCAAGTGATATTTTATTGAATAACATGTTTAGTATATATTATAATACATTTACATTCGGACTATGCTCAAATAATGACAAATGATAAACAACATTAAACGTAAACTACAGCTTAAGTCTGGATCTGGAAGGAAAGCACTGTGATAAGTAAAAAACGCTGAAGTCTTATTGCTCAGCTGCGTGAAATAGTTAAATTTTATAAAAAATATTGTAAGTCATTGCTCAACGTAGAACCCAGCATGTTTGCTGTTATTGCTAAAAACAAAGTAGTAGTAGTAGTAATAATAATAATAATAATAATAATAATAATAATAATAATAATAATAATAACAGAGTAAATATTTGTAGCAGTAATAGCAATACTATTACTTTTCACCTGTAGGTAATATTATCATTCCCAATAGCAATAATAAAAGTGTTGGAAATAATAATAATAATAATAATAATAATAATAATAATAATAATAATAATAATAATAATAATAATAATAATAATAGCTGATACTGTTCGTTGCAGTAAGTATTCATGTTTTTGTTCCCTAAGAACGATTACTGTAAAACAGCACAGAGTGAACATAGAATTGAAAGAACACATCGCTTATGTTTCCAGCAAGTCTCTCTTGTTTTGGATAATTCATTTACTGTACATTATTTTAACATTAGTGAGTGAGAGTTCTGAACAGGATGCATTAATGAAAATGGAAAAAGTACAGAATGTAGGAGAAACTCAGCTGATCCACTCATCCAGTCTTCAATAAACAAGTGCTAAATATCACGCTTCTATTTACAGATTGTCCATAAAATATTTACTACCCCTCCCATATTCACAAAAAGAGTCATTATAGTCATCATTCACCGGGTGATCAAGGGCGCCAATAATAAAATAATAATAATAATAATAATAAAAATAATAATAATAATAATAATAATAATAATAATAATAATAATAATAATAATAATAATAATTTATTATAAACATGCATTATTTTTAGAATCGGGTTGCGCCTAAATCCACTCAGTTTATAATGCATAATCTTCAAAGCGCTTCAATAATACAGCTTTACATGGCTGTTGATTTTATAAAAAAGAAAAGAAAAGAAAAGAAAAGAAAAGAAAAAAAGAAAGAAAGAAAATATAATTTCCTATCTAAACTGGCGGTAATCCGTGTGCACGTGTACAGAGAGTGAGTGAGGTCTATAGTAGATGGTCAGGAGAGCAGATGTCCTCCTCGATGTCCACTTCGTCCTCGTTCTCCTCCAGCGTGTACGTGTCCGGACTCCTCCTGCCCTCCGCTGAGCCTCTCCTCTCCTGCTCGCTCTCGCTCGACGTGTCCGCGCACCTGTCCAGCTGTTCTCCGGGAGCTTTCTGCTCCTCCTGCGTCTTGCGCAGCTGCTTCTTGTGCTTCATCCTGCGGTTCTGAAACCACGTCTTCACCTGCGCACAGACAAAAACGCGGACCTTCTAAACTCATCCGCTCACACTGACAGACCGCCCCGCAGCCT
Source organism: Megaleporinus macrocephalus (assembly GCA_021613375.1). Taxonomy (NCBI): domain Eukaryota; kingdom Metazoa; phylum Chordata; class Actinopteri; order Characiformes; family Anostomidae; genus Megaleporinus; species Megaleporinus macrocephalus. Next base: position 33,636,580 of record CM038720.1, read on the forward strand.
GACCCGTACAGTATAAATAAATACTAAATAAGGTTTAAACATTAGTTTTAATTCAGGCGCAAATGCTGTGTTGTCGAAACTCAATTACAAAATTACTGTTAGGCTTAAACTGAGCTACTTCGTGTCAACAAAAATAAACGCTGAACACTAAAAAGTAGTTCCTGAAAAAATAGCGCATTAATAAAAACCCAGGAAACCAAAACGACCGCAATTGCAAGTACTTCTTCTTATTTTTGTCCAGACGCGTGTTTTAATATTGCGCCTAAACTGAAACCACAGTGATTCTAAACACAGGCGCCTGTTCAGGTGCGTGTTCGGGTCGTACCTGTGTCTCGGACAGGCTGAGCGCCGTGGCCAGCTCCACGCGCTCCGGGGTGGACAGGTACCTCTGCAGCTCGAAGCGCTTCTCCAGTCCAGATAACTGCGAGTCTGAGAAGACAGTGCGCGCCTTCCTGCGTCTGCAGTGCTTCCCGGGCAACTCAGGATGAGGAGGAAATAACGAGGGCATCTGCATCCCTACAGCAGCGAGAAGACACGATCAGTTTATTATTAATATTAAGCAGAGGAGGGGAAAAAAGGAGGAGTAGAGGGAGTAGGTGTTGTACAGTACTATAGAAATAATACAAAATAATTTAAAAAAGAAAATAAAAACATGTGAATTAAAAATACAATAATTAATAATAATTGTATATATTTATAGCAATAATACATATAATGCAAACAATTTAAAATACGTTTAAAAGTAATTAGATTTCAGTTTTGCACAGTACTGTAGAACCACAGCTGGTTTTTCTGCGGCTTTAAAAACATGGATCCTAACAGTGGAACTATGATTTACTACACCAGTAGACAAATACACAATTTTTAAAAAACGAAAAAATATCTTTTTCTTATTTGTTAATTATTTTTATTTTTAATTAATTGATTTTGTTGTTAAAGACATGAATTGGCTTTGAATTGGCCTGTTTGCGCAAGCGCACAGTTTAAAATACTCTAAAATATCCATGCTGAGTATATTCTCCAGCTTGACCTTGTTCTAATGGCGAGCCTACAAATACATAGCTAAACGCACGTGAGCAACTCCGCATTCTCTACTTTCTTGCCCGGTCACAGCCCACAGGCCCCGCGCGCGCACACTCCTTACCCGAGGTGAAGAAGTAGGGATGATGCTCGGCTTTGTGGAGCGGGTGATGCGGATGTGGGGCGAGGATGGGAGTGGGCATAAGAGGGTATCCGTACTCCAGCAGGGGCATCCTGGAGGCCAGCGAGCCCGAGAAGGGCGACGGGAAGGCTTCCCGCAGGGGCTTGGGCTTGTGCAGAAGGATGTCCTCGATGAAGAAGGACGTTGCCCTGTGGGCTGGCATGTGGGCACCGGCCGCCGTGTAGTTCCCGCTCATCCCTGCAAAAAGGCCCGCGCGACTCTCCCCGCAGCTCACAGCGCCCGCACCCGGCCACTCCACCTCCGTCGCTCCGCAGCTTCCCCCAAAAAGCAGAATGGTTGGACGGGTCTCGGCGAAAAGCTATCCGCCCTCAGGTACATTACTATTTATCCAGGCTGAGGGGTAGCAGCGGAGCGCCGTGAAGATCCGCGCTCAGCCAATAGCGCCGCGGCGGGGCGGGGAACCGAATTAGTGCTTTATGGATTAATTATAGGGGCTGGGGTGGAGAAGGAGGGCAGCTCCCCATGGGGAGCACAAAGCTCCTCCACACCGAGCTCATTCACACACACTCGTCCTGTCCGTTTTTTTTTTTAGTTGGGGGCGGGGGTGGGGGCATTTTGGACTTCAGAGCGCAGACCACTGCTTAATTTTGTACCCAAAACACCAGCACAGGGTGACTTGAGGTACTGAAGATACACTGATTTATGGAATAGATTATGCATGGTATTCAGTCCTACACCCTGAATTACAAAACAGTTTTACTCAATTTCCAATCCTATTCGCAGTGTCTCCCTTTACTTATCGAGAAGCTTAAGGATATTTTGTGGACATCAGCTGCAGATGGAAGAGTTTCCTACAGTCCACTATTACCTGATGGTCCAGAACACCTGAATTCAGGCTTTTCATCAGCTGGAACACAATGTGGGCCATTTTTGCCATTTTATCCTGTTAGAGTCCTGGCTAGTTCACTACACAGCGCATCATGCATTCTGCTCCTGCTCACATTCTGGTGGTTCAGTTTCGTTTCAGTGATGAAGTAGCATGCAGGCTGCATTGATGGAGAGAGATATGCAGGAGATGGCGTGGCGCCATTACTGCGTTGAACTGGGTTTCTAATTAGCGTTTCACACATGTTTTCCTGTGTCTTGATTAGCTAATCTATTATCTGTCACTCTGAAGTTTGTGCTAGGGAGAAGGCTTCAGCTGAGACACCATAATATGCACAGATCACTGCCTACAAGTGCCCTCATTATAGAAGGGGCGTCCAAACTCCTATTTCTTTAGAGTGCCAAAATAGCAGGGTAGGAATAATACATAGGTTTCTAGAGAGTGTCAAAATAGTAGGGTAGGTATACTCTATAGACATATATAAAGTGTCAAAATAATAGGGTAGGTATAATACATAGGTTTCTAGAGAGTGTCAAAATAATAGGGTAGGTATACTCCATAGACATATATAGAGTGTCAAAATAATAGGGTAGGTATAATACATAGGTTTCTAGAGAGTGTCAAAATAATAGGGTAGGTATACTCCATAGACATATATAAAGTGTCAAAATAGTAGGGTAGGAATAATACATAGGTTTCTAGAGAGTGTCAAAATAATAGGGTAGGTATACTCCATAGACATATATAAAGTGTCAAAATAGTAGGGTAGGAATAATACATAGGTTTCTAGAGAGTGTCAAAATAGTAGGGTAGGTATACTCCATAGACATATATAAAGTGTCAAAATAATAGGGTAGGTATAATACATAGGTTTCTAGAGAGTGTCAAAATAATAGGGTAGGTATACTCCATAGACATATATAGAGTGTCAAAATAATAGGGTAGGTATAATACATAGGTTTCTAGAGAGTGTCAAAATAATAGGGTAGGTATACTCCATAGACATATATAAAGTGTCAAAATAGTAGGGTAGGAATAATACATAGGTTTCTAGAGAGTGTCAAAATAATAGGGTAGGTATACTCCATAGACATATATAGAGTGTCAAAATAGCAGGGTAGGAATAATACATGGGTTTCTAGAGAGTGTCAAAATAATAGGGTAGGTATACTCCATAGACATATATAGAGTGTCAAAATAATAGGGTAGGTATAATACATAGGTTTCTAGAGAGTGTCAAAATAATAGGGTAGGTATACTCCATAGACATATATAAAGTGTCAAAATAGTAGGGTAGGAATAATACATAGGTTTCTAGAGAGTGTCAAAATAATAGGGTAGGTATACTCCATAGACATATATAGAGTGTCAAAATAGCAGGGTAGGAATAATACATGGGTTTCTAGAGAGTGTCAAAATAATAGGGTAGGTATACTCCAACGACATATATAGAGTGTCAAAATAGTAGGGTAGGAATAATACATAGGTTTCTAGAGAGTTTCAAAATAGTAGGGTAATACTCATAGACATATATGAAGTACCAAAATAGCAGGGTAGGAATAATATATATGCTTCTATAGAGTGTTAAAATAGTAGGGTAGGTATACTCCATAGACCTATATGAAGGGTAAAAATAGCAGGGTAGGAATAATACAAAGGTTTCTAGAATGTCAAAATAGTATGGTAGGAATACTCCATAGACCTATATGGAGAGAAAATAGTGTGGTAGGAAAACTCCAAAGACATATATGGAGAGGAAATAGTATAGTAGGAAAATTCGATAGATCTATATGAAGGGAAAAATAGTAGGGTGGGAGTGCTTCGTAGACCTCATTGAAGTGCCAAAATAGCAGGGTAGGAAAACTGAATGGGTGTCTATGAACTGCCAAATAGCAGGGTAGGAATAATACATAGGCTTCTATAGAGTGTCAAAATAGTAGGGTAGAAATACTCCATATACCTAAATGAATGGGAAAATAGCATGGTAGGAATAGTCCATAGACCTATATGAAGTACCAAAAAAGGGTAGTGATATTCCATAGGCTTGCACAGAATGCCAAAATAGTAGAATAGGAAAACTCTATAGGTATCTATACAATGCCAAGAAAGTATGTTAGGAATACTTCACAGAACTCAACGAAGAGCCAAAATACTAGGGTATGGATATTTCATAGGTCTCTGTTTTAAAATAAAGTTTTAAAATAGTAAGTAAATAGCAGACATACTTCTTATTGCGTATTTTTCTATCAAGTCCCAAAAGGCACAGTGGAAATACTCTTCATTTTACTGGCTTCTTTAGAGTGGCAAATTGTAGAGTGGGAATATTCTTTATTTCTTGGGCTTCCAGTGTAGTGTTCATCTTATAGTAGACAATAAAGAACCCAGCTGCCTTATTACATCGGAAACTGGAAGCGTGCAAACACTGGACTATCCAATCTCATAAATGGATATGGGATATGCCAACATGGTGCATGATAGCAAAATACAAGCTGCTTACATTACACCAGTCATTAAAAGTTCATGATGTAGTCTTTTCTGCAATGTCCATATTCATTTTGAACGCCGTGAGTTGGAGAATAGCGAGTGAGTGAGTATGTAGATAGTCAAATTCTGGCAAATTGAGAAAGACATCTGAAACGGAAATTGGAGCCTTGAGACGCGCCAATACATTTTCCAGCCAGGTGGCCAGAATTTAAACTCATTATGGTCCACAGATTGTAACTATTAATATAAAATCTGGACTCCGTGTGAGTTACAGAGGTGGACGCGATCATTCAAATGGCCAAACAATTGTACCGCTGAAGAGCCGCTAAACGTTAGAGCATAACATTCTTTATTGAATAGCAACCATTACTGCTTCATTTAGTAATCAAGAGAGGAGAAATTACATTTATAAAAAAAACAATAATTGGATTATGTCTTCAGATTGAATCTAGCTGTAATTGGCCCACACATTTTTAAAATCTCCATCCTGAAACGTGTTTGTTGCTTTCCCCATAGTGATCTCGTGATCGGGATCTGGCACTGGGAACGAAACCAAGCCTGCTTACGTCGAGAATGGAGCTAACTTGTTGCTTTTAAGGCAAAATGAGAAAGTAAACGAAGTAATGGTGATGAGATGGTCTTTACTGGCATGGTGGATGGAGTCCGCGCACTTAAGCCGCTTTAAATAGCCATTTAATCAAAGTGAAATGGGGAGTGTGCGTTGCCTTTCTCTAAGAGGATTGCAGTGTTACTTGCCGGTGCGTCTCATGCTTAGCAGACCACTACAGTCCACCTGACGCGCCGCGTTTTATCTCCAAGTGGAAAAAAGTTGTTTAGTCTGTAAGGCAGAAATGCGCTTCTGTTCTCTGGAGTTCTCAGAACCCTGCGTTAAGGGACTGTGGGAGGTGTTCCAGGCATGCAGACGAGTTGTAGCATCAGTTCTATTGTATGTGGTTTAATGAGAGAGAGTTGTGGATACTCAGCCATCTGTTGGTGGTTAGCGCCAAAAATCATCTTGCATACTGGATGATGAACCCGTATGTATTTAAAGCGTTCTGTCTGAAGATTGCGTCCGTACTAAATAAGTGTTTTTAAAATACTACAAAAACAATACTAGGGTATGTGGAGTGTGGCAGCATGCAGATCACCTGATAGACATATAAAGAATAAAACACACACATGAAGTCGACTCGCACTTAAGCAGCCTAAGATTCTTTATTTCAATCACAGTTTTCTTTCCTCCACGCTTGAATCGTCTCCTTCCTCATCTTGACTTCTAGTGAGGAGCGGGGTTTCTGGGGCATTCATGCATCCGGTAGGCGCACATATAGAAGATACCTACAGTAAAGGAGGAACATGAGAAGATCTTTCAGGTTAAAACAATAGACAAAAAGAGACAGACGCGGAGACACGGAGCACGCGCCTCTCCACTCCGCGCGAGCGGTGGCTGTGCGCGGAGATACCTGAAAAAAAGGTGAGCACCACCGCCACCCAGCCGATGATGTAGGACCAGGAGAAGCGCCAGCTGCCGTAGCGTTTACCGTAATAATTCATGGTCACTCCCGTGTACACAGCCATGGCCAGGAACACGAAGAAGCCTGGAGAGAGAGAGAGAGAAGCAGTGCACAGCTCACCATGGCGCTCCTGTTCTCCTCGCTTTAGTCACAGATTACAGATTTATGTTCTATTGTTCTATTAAAAATAGTTTTTATTTATTTAAGTGCATATATATATATATATATATATATATATATATATATATATATATATATATATATATATATATATATAGAGAGAGAGAGAGAGAGAGAGAGAGAGAGAGAGAGAGAGAGAGAGACAGAGAGAGAGAGAGAGAGAGAGAGAGAGAGAGAGTCTGTGTGTAGTACAAAATTTAATTATTATAATAATAACCTTATTCTTCTTCTGCTTGATTTTATATATATTTATATATATATATATATATATGATGATATGATTTTTATACTCTTTTTCTCCTATTTTTATATTGTTACTATTGCTATAATTTCGATTGTATAATATTTAATAATAATTACATTACTTTTTTTTTCTCCATCATGTTCATGTTAAACCCCGGCTTACAACATTATATCTATCCGTGGCAGCTAGTGCGCCTGCTACAGGCAGGACTCCACATTCAAAGCCGACCGTGTGTCGAGATGAAGCTACTCACATGAGATGAAGAAGAGTGTGCCTGCAGCGAAGGTCTTATCAAACCTTTCGAAGGTGGAGTAATGGATGAAGGCCATGATACCGATGATGATGCCGAAGAAGCACGCGAGCAGAGACAGGATCATGAAGGCACGCGTGGCGTCCCAGTAGGCTGAGGACACACAGAGGTCAGCAAAGGTCAGTGGCCTCCACGGCAGCCGCGCTGTAGCTCTGTTGTGCTTAGTTTTACATGTATCCTGGGGCGGACTGCCGTCCGTAGGCTGTTTACTGAAGAGTTCATCAACTGACTAAACATAGCAACAATCACATCCATCAGTCTTCTCCGTCACGCTTCGTTTATGGAATGCATGGCGATCGCTTTGAAGAAAGTGTCTGCATACATTTGCCTCATTGCTTCAGCTATTATGATAATCAGCCTTGTAATGAGTCAATTAACAAGACCTCAAATGAATATTGTTCTCAGGGGGTGTCTCCTAATAACACAGGGTGGGTTTACAGAGCACTGCGCCTAGTTACAGTCTAGCAGAAGATTAACTAATGATGAAGAATTTAATCTGGAATGTGTCTGTTGCTTAAATTGTGAAGCCCTGTTGCCACTTGTCTTGTCAATCATTCAGAATCATGGGGCTGCTGTAGGGCAAACTCTTAACCCTATCACTGCAACATGTCTATTATTGTTAAGAAAGATCAGAATATTTCAGGTTTAAGGGCCCATACAGTAGAAACCTGAGTTGCTTTTATAAAACTAAGAGTGTTTGATGTTGCATGTAAACATTATAGTATATGTGTCCCTGGTCTATATAGTCTATATAGACATTGAAGCTAAGTTACAGTATTGCATTCATTGTTTCTGTGGTGTCACACCTTTACATCTAGGTAAGCTTGTAAACACTCAGCGGTCTGCAGGTGGTCAGCTCCAGAAATCATCTTCCTGGTTATCCTGGATGAACTGGTATGTATTTAAAGGTTGTGTCCATGCTAAATAGTAGCCTATGCCTAACACCACCAATAATAGTCCATTCAGCAACATATGCTGATATCACAGAACCAACCCCATTTACATCTGTACATCTGTTCGGCAGTTTAGCTCCGCCCATTCCTTTTGAGGTTATATGGAGTGCTTCAGCCTGGACAGCTTACTGAATGAGGCACATTACAGGGAAGCCAGTCAGAAGAGAGGTCATTTACATATATCAGTAATGAAGACATCAGTTTAATTCCAAAGTACAACAAGAAGCTGGTTCGTGTAAAAATTATGATTGTTTTTAAAACATATTAATAGTGTACATGGACCCCCGTGATGTGGACCATCTTATGTCGATGTGTAAATGTGTAGGTTCTAGCACCCATACTGTGCTCATTCAAAAATAAAGCAGTGTGAGGAGGCGGCGTGTTGGCCTCACCGATGCTGTCCGTGTGTGTGAAGCATTTCCCAGGCGTGCAGTATCTCCACAGGCCCTGGTGCATGAAGTTGTTTGAGTGACGGTACTGCATCCAATAATCTGTTGCTGTGGAAACGATCAGGAGTATATTCCCCACTCCCGCGCAGAACAGCCCTCCTCCCATAAAACTGTACATCCTGCGACTGCACACAGACTACACCTACACACACAAACACCCCCCCCCCCCCACACACACATCAGGGTTGTGTTAGCATCAAGGGCCAGCGCTGGCCCCTCTCAGCAGCCCGGCTCTTCACTCTGAGGGGCCTAAGTGTCTGTAATTGCATTGTAATGAACACATTATTTCCACTGAGTGAACTGAGAGGTCACAATCATGAAGCTACTACTATGGTCTCTCTCGCTGTCTGCCTGTTTGTATATTTGTTCTTCTACCTGCCTCTCTTTCTCTCTCTCTCTCTCTCTTTATATATATATATATATATATATATATATATATATATATATATATATATATATATATTTACACCTATCTGTTTATCTATATCTCTCTCTCTATCTATCTCTCTTGCTCTCTATATATTTTACATTCAAAATATGTATTTAAAATAACCATTATTATTATTATTATTATTATTATTATTATTATTATTATTATTATTATTATTATTATTATTATTATTATTATTATTATTATTATAAATGCCTTATTACATTTAAATAGCCCTGTTCTACTTCTACTACATCTACTACACTTATAGCCCCCCACATCTGTCCCCTCTGTCCCCATATTTCATAAAACCTTATACCTCATTACCAGTAGAGGGCATCACAGCTCTCTCCTGATTCACTAAAATGTTATTGAGATTCTACTCATTTAAAGTCTATAGTTACTGTTGCTATCATGTAGTTCCACTATTAGTACATCCTTTTATTATTGCCCCATGTCCCCTACTTGCCTAATTTAGAAATGTGTTAAAAGGTTATAGCCAGGAAATGAAATTAAATCAAATCTCGGCCCGGTATTTCACAAAGTGTTCAGTGATGTAGACAGCACAGCTGATTATCTAGAAGAAGACAAGAAACATCCCACAGTGATTTTGTGTTTATCTTTGAACTACATTGGTTCTAGGTTCATATGTATAACTAACTAAATAACAGTTTTATTTTTTGGGATTAGGCTTATAAATTGATGACAGGCTTTCTTTAAAGACTCAATACTGAAGTGCCTTCACATGCACACTTTTAAAACTAATCTAATATGTTCCTGTTGTATAAAAGCCTTATTATGTTTTCAGAATATGCTAATGTAATAATCTTTATTCCCTCAGATCACAATGAACATAGTGTGTACATGTGAATGCAATCTGTTTATGTAGCTCAGTGAACATATGAAGGCCTCTAACATGAGACAAGCCCTATAGTTCATTCATTCTGCAGTACAAAACAAAGGAAATCAGTTCTGAGTTGTATAGAACACACATACAGGTATTACCAAAATGCTCAAACTTACCTTAATCTATAGGACTTTCTAACTCCGTGTTGAAAAACTGTGGGGTTCGTTTGACAAAATACACCAAGGCACCGTAATGGCAGTGCCGGCAGCGATCCAGCAACTCTTAGCACCAGCGTTTAGCAGCTGAATAGGAAGAACGAGAGAAAGAACAAACAGGGTGCAGAGACAAAGGCGTACGCAGAGACGCAGCCAATCAGCTGGGGCTAGTTTTGTGATTTTGGAATCTGCTGAAAAAACAGAAATAAGGGCAGTGTGCAGGCTGAACTGATCCTGATGACTGCATGTTTTCCATTGAGCGGCCACAGCTAACCTCCCTATAGTTGAAAAGAGGCCAGGCGGAAAATGCGGACTGCTGCTGGACAAGGCAACCTGCAATTATATTATCACAACAAATCTTGATTCGTTTTTAAAGTGTTATGTTGGTTGTAATACTTAAAATATGATGTGACATGGACTGGTCATTATGTGTCATGTGAAATTGTTTAACTTAGATATTATTCAGGCTACATTTGAAAGAGAAGAGCATTTACAAATAACTAACTAACTAAACAAATAAATAAATAAATTCAATGGTGATTGAAATACTGATTGAAAACATTGTCATACACCTAAAAATATAAAGGTCCTCAGTGCTTCTTGGTAAAATAAAACATGTAATTGATGTAGAGCCTTTATATCAAGTGGAGGGTCAATAAATTAGTAAGTTGATTAGTCGTAGGTACTGCATAATAAGTCATAAGATTAAATACCTATAATAATAAAGCTTTAATTTAAGGGTTTGAATAAATCTACACTCTTTAAAATAAATTAAATGGTACTACTTAAAGTACTTAAATTGCTGTAGATGGCTGTAGAATCTTTACATCACCTAGAGGTTCTTAAAGGAAGCAAAAGTGTTTTTTTCCACTGTCTTGTTGACACTTTTACTTCAAGAGTGCAGATATCTATACATTTGTCATTTGAGTCTTTTGATCCATGAATAAAGACTGCACTTACGGAGTCCATGCTTTATACTCATCAGCGACGTCTCCTGCATGAAAGATGGTACATATGCATAGCCGACAGCAAATTTGCCAAATAAGCCACTGCATAACAAACATTGTAGTAGCTAATGTGCAATACTCTAAAATGCCTCCCATATATTAGATACTGGATAATAATTCAGCCTACGTTTCAACTGGCCTCTTAAAGTGAGCTCAGGTTTGCTTTCCTGGGCTCTTATGTGCGTTAGAGGCTGTTTTCCCCTGCAGGAGGGGGTCCATCCTCTCTGCTGCTCACAAGGCCTGAAGATGAAAGCACCTCAGTGGCTCCATTACCTGCATTAGAGCAAGTTGCTCAGACCAATTGACGACTACAAAATGCAACAGGAAAGGCTTTTTTTCCAGAGATGTGAGTGGCGTACTTGCGTCTAACTTCATTTTTATAGACCACCGCCTATTTTGTTCCATTTCAACTGAGCTGGCAGAGGGGCATTTGATATCATCCCGAACTATCAAAGTGGCCAATATGTCTCGGCAAGAGAGAGGGAGCAATTCTTCCTCCAATCCAGCTGGCTTTTCAAAGATGAATTTGTTATGGCGCATGTGTATTAAAGCACATCAATGGAGAAAAAAAAAGATCTGCACATGGGCTGAAAGATCAGGTCTGGGGTGGGTTTAGGGAAGGATTTTCAGTTTCTTCGTTTTGCATTTATGCTTCACAATGCAGGTTATACAAGTCTAACTCTCTTGTCAACAGCAATCAGCTTTACCTCCATTAGCTATTAGTTATGCATTAAGGACCACTACAAACATATCCATTGTTTGTAATTATCCATTCTAACCTGTAATTTACCGGCTACGACTTTTATATGAATACACTGTGTATGTAATGTGTTTTTATTTAAATGTGGTGATTTTATAAGTGGATATATTTTATTATTAGCCTGTTGTTGATAAAAGTCCAGTTTTTGCTAATTAAATTTTTTTTTGCAAATCAGTTAAAAACATCAAGCTACTTTTTTTCTGTTCTTTGTTTATTACAAACATTATTATTTATCAGTAAAATCATAAATCTTAAATCTGGTCTATATACTTAATTCTTGTCATGACAGGATTGCTGTAAGCATATAATAAGATTATTAGTATATTTTTAAATCTTGCTCTGTTGCTGGTTTTAACCAGTTCTATCATTATCAGTTATAATGATGATACATGAATATCATCGCTGCCTGAGAAAACATGTATCTCTAAAATAGTAACTTTACAAGAGAGCACAAAACATTCTTTACTTTCAGTGCTAATGTAAAGAGGTGATTTTGAAGCATTTCCATTGGTCCTTTCATCTTGAAACTTTTACAGGATGTAAAGAGCAGCTGCCATGTTCAGATAATATAGAGAAAATAAAAATAGTGAAAATATATTTCTTATTTATTTTACTCCTGAAGTACACTTAGTGTTTTGTGTACTAAAAACCTTTTTTTGTTGAAAATGTGTTGGTGTGATCATGTTACATTGTCGCTGTTAATCAGGTTTTGTTATTCACAGTTTAAACTAAAATTAACTAAAATTATCAACAGAATTCAATAAATTCTGATAAATTAATAGCAATGTTGTTGGTATGTCAAAGTCATCTATATATATCATGTTGTAGAGATGTTTACTGTAGTTAACCACTTGACTCTGTTCTGCCTTGTAATACCTCTTTGTACCAAAAGAGGCAATAGTGAGTCACTGTAGCATTGTATCTACCATCAGTCCAACATAAGAGAGTGAAGAAGTAGCACTGATACCCTGATAACATATTCTAACCTCTTGCCCATCATGTTGAAGGTGTTGCTCCTGGTTTGATCATTCAAAGAAACAGTTAATGCAACAGTGGCTGAACCCCACCTCTGGCAGCAAATAAAAAAGTGATAGAAATAGAAGCAAAACAAAAGTCAACACTGACGTTGCTTTGCACTACTGGAGACTCTCTTGGTGACTAAAAGGAAGATGTTTGATGCAGAACTTGCAATGATTCTTCTAGACTGGTAAGTAGTGAAGATTTAATAAGTAGAAGCTACATTTTATGGGTAGAAACCATAACTAGTGGTGATAGGATGCCCTCTATTGTTTGGAATATGAATTTGACAGCTCATTTAACACTTATATATGTAAATGTGCTCTGTTTGCTCCCTTATATCGTGTCTTATTCAAAAACCAGTTCAGGCTGAAACACTCCTTGGAACCTTCATGTGCAACGTCCAATGGGCAGACCTGAAGAGTTGTAGGTTGAAAAGTAGGCTATATGTAAATTTGTTTACCTTCTTAAAATTGCAAAAACAACAAATTTAAAACAGGATGTTTTTACAACTTAGTTTGCACTATTAAACTAATTGGACAGTTCTGAAACCAACAAATGCGTCAAAATATTTTTTTTTCCAAACAACTGACTCTAACATATGTATATAACTGTATAACACTGAGTAAATTATATTGATTCAGTGAAATACAGTGATTTTATTTAATAATTGTTTGTTTGTTTTGAATGAAACTCATCCTTCTAATTGGCTCCTGGAACAATTTATTTGCATATTGTTTTACTTACCTTTTGTCCACAATTCTTCCTAGTATACTCTCTTCTTGTGTGTCTTTTTGAACTTGTTGGTGTCTCTCTTAGCTTGTTGTTAGCTGTAAGAGTGAGTTACTGTGTACCCTGCTGCTTTCTGCGACTGCTGGGTAGCACAGCTACAAATTCACTGAAGTACCAAGAGCTACACACCCAGGCCCAAAAAGGTTCAAGCCAAAGGTACAGTTTTTTTTAAATAAATGTTATATTGATCTTCAGATTTACACCCCACAGAAAATATTAAACAGAAACTTAGTTAACCCACAAAACCTCACTATTTAAATAAATTGAAAAAAAGCTTCCCATACTTTGTACTTTAAACACATCATGAGCCAATTGGTAGAAACGTATTCAAACCCAGTCAAGTATGCAATGAAGTCAGGTGAAGTGTCTTTATTGTCATACTTCAATGTGACTACACTCAAATGAAATGTCAATCTTCAGGCTTCATGATGCAACACACAACAGAAACACAAACTACTGGACTACATAGAATACAGATACATGACAGAGTAAAAGAGTGAAAAATACAATAAACAATAAATAAACCTAACTGTAAAAACTAGACAGGACAAAACAATATATATATATATATATATATATATATATATATATATATATATATATATATATATATATATATATATATATATATATATATATATATATATATATATATGAGGCGACATCATGACGGCATTCATCCATGCAGTGAAACATCTACATGTACACACACTAGTGAACACGCACACTAGGGGGCAGTGGGCAGCCCTATCCACAGCACCCTGGAAGCAACTGGGGCTTAGATGCCTTGCGTCATGTTCTGTTGGTTCAGGGCATCTGACCGATGACCTTTCGATCACAGGGCTAGATAACTAACCTCCAGCTTACAACTGACCCACATGTATATTGTTGCTGGCTAAAGAAGACATGTCTCCAAATTGGTAACTTCACAGGTGAGGGCAACAGCATACTCTACTTTTAATGTACATCAATGGAACCAGTTTTACATCATCAGAACCAGTTTTTACATCAATGGAACCAGTTTTACGTCAACGGAACCAGTTTTGCTCTAAGCTATTTTGGAGCATTTCTATTGGTCCATTCGTGATGTAATTCTCACACAATGTAAACAGCAGCAGCCGTGTTTAAATGATGTAGAAATAAAAATCAATAGGAATGCAGGTATATGTTTTTCTTTAGACAGTGATGATATATCCGCATGGATTCCATAAAAGTCACATGTCAGTGAAGGAACTAGTGCAAACAATGTCAACTGTGAACTGTACAGAAAGAAATTGAGGTCTTTTAGCAGCATTTAAGGATTTAAAGTGCAGCTGTGCAGTGATGGTAGAGAAGTGTGTGAACAGTCTATGGTGGATATTGGAAAGGATGTTTGGAACAATTTGACATAATGCAAACATTTCATTTTGTCAACATACGAGGTGAAACAATGCTAAGGATGGCTTTCCATGCAATTCTTTGCTGACCAAATGACTTTTTAGGCGAATTTCCAATATCAGATCCCAACTGCGCTTTAAAATGATAGATTACACCTGATAAATGGACAAGACAATACAACAGAAGATGCTCTACCATTACAACAAACAAGATTTCTTTAACGTTAAGCTTTCTGTAACCAGCTGCATACCAGCCAACTAACACTAACTGTCATTTGGATGTGAGCTTTTGTCACTGTTTATTCTTGTTTATCCTTTATTGTAATAGCCAGGCTCGTTTTCTCTTCTTTTGATGCTCCATACCTTTCCTTTAGGATCCAAATGCTGAAAATTATTACAGAAGAGGATTTTACTTCTCACTGAACAAAAATCATTATTCAATGGTTCTTTAAGACAATAGTTCTGTATAGATCCATGAACATTCATATTATATGTATGCATAAATGTTTTTTGGTGGTAAAACCATGTACAACACATTCTCCATAAATCTATTTCATGAAGCACCTCTTTATAATAGATAGATAGAATACAGAAAAAAGAACATGCCTGGAACAAATATACAAAGATGATAACATGTTGTGGGTAATAACAATTTGGGAATGACTTTATAGGGAAAATGATATGGTGTATCAAAAAACTTTGATTGTTTTGAATTTCTTCAAGTAATTGCACTGAAATTTTGTAGCAGGCAACTCACAGGTTCACAGCCAACCTTAAAACCAATTAAATATTCACTTACTTCAAGCATAACATGAACAAACTGATCCAAATATCTAGAAATAATCTTACAATATTCTCAGATCAGTCTCATAATGACAAGTATTAAATTGCCTATACATTATTTGCCAACATAACATTTTTATAAAGTACAGGCTTACTAAGTGTTTAAAACGATTAAATGATCTTATAATATTCTTCCAGAAATATTGTAGTGACAGGCATTACATACATCAACTAGATTCAAGAAGATTTTACTTGCCAATATTTTTGGCTTTGTAGGTGTCAGTGAATGATGATCTCAGACTTAAATAAACAATTTAATAAAAATAAACATAGTCCTCTGTATTTGATTGATTTGTGGGATATTTTCAACAAGAGAAATGTGGACTGGCCTTGTTTTGACATCAGCGGGTTAGTAGTAAAATTTATGCACATGTGAAATCATCACATTTACTGAAACACCCACTCACTTAAAGTACAGCAGGCCCCAGTTTTACCTGTTACAATCATACAGTCATGCTTAGCCTTTCAGTATCTTGCTTGTTTGGATACTAAATAAAAAATCATTACAAAAAAAATTAAATTATATATATATATATATATATATATATATATATATATATATATATATATATATATATATATATTTATATATATATATATATATATATATATATATATATATATATATATATATATATATATATATATATATATATATATTGTAATGATTTTTTATTTAGTATCCAAACAAGCATCTATCTTAAAGAAAGGGCATACAAAAATTAACCGGTATATTTGTGAACTGGCATTCCTTTGAAGTAGATTAAACATGATTTCACTTGCCAATATATTTTTTCCTCATGTAGATTTATAGATTTCCTTACTATCCCTAGATAGCATGTCCAATGACATACTGAAAGGTCAGAACACATATCAGACTGATTTGTTCCACCCTATGTTTGTGTGCTCCTTTCACTACCTCTCTCATTATACCACACAATACGAACCTGTTTCCAGGCCCTGACCTCTTAAACATAATGCATGCAGCCCGAGAAATGTCTTTGCGGCCTTTAAGTTGCCAGCCGCATCCCCCCCTAAATGCTTAAATCAACTCTTTAGAATTTCATTTTGCAGCCTTCGGTTGCCTAATTTGTACAGCAAGTGCTTTCAGCGTTTTTCCCAGCATTTAAGCAGCGGCCTTAATCAAAAGAGCATGCAGCCGATTCCCCCTCTCGTCCCTGGCAGACAGCACCGTGGATGTGGAATAAAACCCTTCCACTTAACCACTTAGATGAATATATCAAGAAACTAATTTGCCATTTTAATTGCATGATTTGAGGAGGCGCTGCCTCGCTTTGCCTCTTCCATTTTGGTTGATTTCCAATGTGAGCGCACATTAGATTGATCTATGAAAGACTGCAGAAATCACAACACTTAAGTCTTTTCATTTCGCCGTAATTAGATAATTGAAATTCCTGTCACTGTCTCTACTCTACACTTTAGCAAAACACAAACATTACCCACACCAGAGATGGAACGGGATTGCTTTTTACTCTCTCCACTTTCTACTTTCTTTCTTTCCTTCTTTCTTTCCTTTTTTTCAAAGTTCCTTTTACCTCTCGTGTTGATTTTTTTTTCTCCTTTTGCTCTTACCGAAGCCAAAGCTTCATTCCATCTCCCAAAGCCAGAAATAGTGCAGTGCATGTCCATTTTGTTGAGATTTAGCGGGCCCATTAAGTGATTGCTAGCTGAAATGACAGGGCACATTTCTCCTGATACACTCCGAGAAATACGGCTGCCGCACATTAAGGACGCATTACTGGAGCCCATTCTTCTCCAGCTGCAAGGATATCCATTAAGGTGGCTCACAGGCCTAAATTTTTCCATTTTCTCTCTCACTAAACTTGACTTCGTGCATTATTCCCTCCTCTGTTTTGTAATTTGCAGCAACAAATTATATCAGAGGGGAAGCTATCTCTCGCCGTGTGTTCCCTCTCGCTGCCGCTATTTTCTCTGACTGATTCTGAAGTGTCAAAATGGACACATCATTAGCGGATAACTAGGCCTGATGGACAGATGCTTAAGAGTTCTCTGCTGTCGGGCAACTTTTCTCCTGCAGCCTTTCGAAAAGCCTCTGGGAGGAGAGTCGCTCGGAAAATGTGAATCGTGTGATGACATCATTTGATTTAGTTGAAGAACTGCGGGGAAGTGTCATCGTAGTGCAGTCTTGGAGAGCCGCCATGCTGCATGGTGTGGTATTGGTTCTGGCTTTAACACGTCTGCTTCCACGTATTAGCTATCTGTTAAACCTTTGTGAGTCACGTTTCTTAGGTTCTAGTGGTGCAGAGACAACCTTGTGAGCTCATAAAGTCAGAGCATTGTCAAATCACCATCAACTGGAGCTACAGGTTTGTGTTAAAGGGTTAACTGTCGACTGGGACATGTGGGAGATGGACCAAGGACATCACAACTGATAGGCTTAATATTTTTACATCAATGATACATTGCCATTGAGGTATTTACAATACTGGTAGACCACATTCTTTGCCAACAGGAGTTTGGCCCTGGTGTTTATGTCTGCATTGGCCAACCATGTGTAGCCCTCTTGCAGTAAACTCTGAAATTCACTAGTACACAAATATTGAAGACTAAACAAAATGATTTTAAAAGAAATTATTTAACTTATTTTACTTAATGTGCATTTCATGAGCACACTCATTTATATATCTACTTGAGGAAAACTTGTACTTGTACTTATCTCTTTCTTTACTAGATTACTAGTACTTTTACTTAAGTAAGGAACTTGTGTTTTTCTGCCACTTCTGCCCAGGACCCCATGTATTTCACACCTTGCATTGGAGTCAAACAACAACTGAGGGCAGCATATTTTGTTAATATATGCTATTGTTAAAGTCAGAGCATTGTCAAATCACCAAACTGGAGCTACAGGTTTGTGTTAAAGGGTTAACTGTTGACTGGGACATGTGGGAGATGGACCAGTGACATCACAACTGATAGGCTTAATATTTTTGTCAATATTTTAAGCATGCCTTTACATTAATTGCTATTGAGGTATTTACCATACTGGTAGACCACATTCTTTGCCAACTTGTTTGACTCAATTGATGTTGTATCAGATAACATACTGGCTGAACTGGTGGTGTTACAATTGCCAAAGTACAACAGGAGTTTGGCCCTGTTGTTTATGTCTGCATTGTCCATCCATGTGTAGCCCTCTTGCAGTAAACTCTGAAATTCACTAGTACACAAATATTGAGGACAACCTTTAATCTTGGCTAATCATGCAACTAGAGAACATAATAAAGAAACAGAGTCCTACTGGATGTGACAGGGGTTGCAGAATGAAGCTGTGGTTGGCTACTCTAACGTCTTACAGGCCCCAAATGACAGAAAGAATTAGAAAGAAACAACTATGTTGAGCCAACTCTTAATTCTGAGACTGTGTCCAAAACCTGCATCCATCCTTAATTTCGTGGTACACTAAAGTTTTTCTGACTTAACTGTATTTTAACCAATCCAGGCCCCAGAGCCTGTTACAGATTACATTACAGTTATATTAGGGATGTTCAGTTGATTTGACCCGTATAGGCGAATGGTGGACCATTGAGGAAAACTCTCAGTAAGGTACTGAGGAAATCATCACTGCAGTCAGAACTTCTTGAAAATTAAAAAAGGTGGAAATTTGCTTCGTATTCGCAGGTTCTTATTAAAGCTTCCTATTCGACTTAAGTGCTAATGCAAATATGTTAACGGTAACAGATTAAGAGCCAGAATATAAATGCAGTGCCATTCAAGATGGAACAGAAGTTTGAATAAGATGCTAAAATCTCAGCTGCATCAGTGCATGTGGTTCTAAATAGAAATTTGAATACGGTGCTAAAATCTCAGCTGCATCGGTTCTTGCACAACATTCTACTACATCGTTTTTTGTCTGTTTGCAACTGTTTGTTCTTTAAATTGTCAGTTGTGAATCATGAAGATAGGCAACAACACTGAGAGCCGTCCCCTACGTGCTGAAGTCAAAGAATCTATTTTTTTAATTTGACTCTCCATTAGTGCCTTACTCAAACGATTAGCTCTGTCTGGGTTAACAGACATAAAACTGCACTTAAATCAAAAGTTAGAGTTTTAAAGAAGGATGATTTGCAATTTCACTATAATCCAATGTACACACTCTTTAACAGTTCAAATAAAAATGATTTTAAAAGAAATTCTTTTACTTTTTTTCAGAGCACACTCTTTTATACGTCTACTTGAGGAAAACATGTAAGTTGTACTTTTCGCTTGAGCGATATCTTTATTATATTACGAGCACTTTTACTACTTTGGGTAAGGAACTTGTGTTTTTCTGCCACCTCTGCCCATGACCCCATGTATTTCACACCTTGCATTGGAACCAAACAACAACTGAGGGCAGCATATATTGTTAAATCAAATACTCCGCCAGTCCCACGGAACTGGATGAACTCTATTTTGGGAGCTCTTGGGAACTCGAAGCTGAGAGAGATACATTGGTGCATCTTCACAATTCATCCAGAAGTAGGCTGTATTTCTCCACCGCATTTCAATGATCCCCTGCATTCTTTTGAACTAGGACAATGCTTATGCTGTATTCACTGGGAAATGCAACAGTCGCAGCCCTTTAGACTAAATCCAGTTTTCCAAAGTTTTTTCAATCTCAAATGCAGCAGAAAGGGGTATCTTAGTCTCAGTCTAGAGACTACTGCGATAGTTTTTTGGGAGGATGTAAATATAGGCATGTTGTAGTAGTGGGAACAAAAATATAATTAAAAGATATAAAGGCTAAAATAAGATGAATGCATGAAAGTTTTTGTAGGGTATGTGTGGAGACATATAAACCAGTTTTATTTACAATATACATCAATGTGAACATCTGTACATTGATAGAACAATATAGTTTTATACACACAGTCCATTTATCACAGACTAATGCTCTTAAACAGTGCAGTTATGGTTCACAGGGGTATTTTATAATAAATCGTAGTTCTAATTAGTGGAAAAAAGCATAAAATGTTGTTTTGATATTGTCATTATTCCTGCTTTATCATGCCTTAATATACCCACTGGCGCAGCAAAGGAAAGACTGCTTAAGCGATTCTCTGCCTTAATGACTAAAAGCTTGCACGTGTTTTCTCATGTTACTAAGAAACAGTTTTGAGGAAAAAAACAAAAACAAAAGCAAAAAAACACACTCGACGTGCCATCAAGGCAACAAACAGAGTCGCTCGAATGCACAAACAAACAGACAAGGCCTTGTTCGAGCGCTGAGAAAACACAAGCCACCTCAGGAACAGCCTCTGTTCAGCGTTGGCCCCCCTGCCGTGGTGACATTCTGATTGCGCTTTACCCATTAATGCTGCTATTGTTGGTCCTGGGGACTCATGGGGGCCTACAAGAGACTCAATAAGCACTTTTAAAGGGCCCATATCATCAAAAAGCTAATTTCTCCCACTTTCTGTAATGGAAGAGTTTGTTGTAGAACCCAAACATCGCTGTTTCAGAACATATCATTCACTCCTCAATTCAGATGGAGCATATTTGGAAACTAAGCTGGAAAACAGCCCATTTTGAATGAAATGTTTTTGTGTTGGTCTGTGTGTGTGTAATTGTTTATGTCTGTGTGTCTACTCTGTGTTGGACTGGTGGCCTGTCCAGGGTATTTTCTGAATTCTGTCCAATAAGCCCTGGGGTAGCTTCTAGCATCCCACGGTGACCCAGGAGGATAAGTGGCTTAGATAATGAATGAATTAATGAATGTTTTTGTGATGCATTTACATATGTCAGTGTAGCCCAATTATTTGTAAGAAATAATAAAGACTGCTTTTCAATTGAGGCCCAAAAGGAACAGGCGGCACAAGTTATGAATAAAAAATAATATAATATATAATAGCGAAATGTTTTTATTTGCTGGTGACTCTCTGAAGCTCATCACTTTTTGGAGTCAACTTTTGGAGTTGCACAGTCATTAGGATGGAGCTGTGGTGCCCTGCTTCCTCTCTAAGTAGTCTTTATCTGGCTGGAACTCTGAGAATCAAAAGCATTTAAGCGAATCTGGTCCAGATGCAGCTCCGACTCACTCCAATTTTGCATCACAAAACTAGGGAGGCAGACTTAACGCCCTGACATGGACTCCTGGAGAGGGAAACATGTCGCTAATTGAGTTCTCACTGGCCATTTGATCCCTTTAAGTAAGCGAGAAGAAAAAGAGGCCACAGCCTCATCTGCCAAGAAGGACTTTCCCAGGCTGGTCGAGAGGAGCAGGTAATCCAGGCAGGATGGGGAGAGAAAACAGGGCTTAGAATCGCACCGGTGGGCCTTTCAGCAGGCACCACGCCAGGCTGGATGACCTTTCTTTCAGCTAACGCCCCACGCCACGCCGAGTTATTGCTTTAAAAGCACTCTGTCGCCAAAGCAGAGAAGAAACGCAATGGCGCAGGTTCTCACACGGGCAGGTGGCTGATAAAACATTCAAACATTTATGGAGAGAATTGCAGCGTGGCAGACATCAATAGTTTCATTCAGCGCATCGATTTTTTATTTTGTCTAAATGAATTGCTGCTTGATGAGAAACACTCACCTCCATGGTTGTATAACTAATGGCATATGTTGCGAAGTAGCCTAAAAATGTAAACTTGATATTAAAACAAGCAATCCCACTCAGCCTCATTCCAGGTGTGACAGATTTAAGGAAAAACTCATGTTAACATGCTAATGTTAATAAAACCGTAAGCACCTCTTCATATGATTACATTAACGCCATGCTAATTGGTGGCCACTTGCTGTATTTCAATATCACATTATTATGTATTGTCAAGCCACGCCTACAGTATTAAAGAAAAAAATGTTCTAATATTAATATATAATAATATAAATAAGAAATAAGTATTTTTTAACATTGGATTCTAAACGTTCAGCTGAGCTCAAGGTCCATTTATGTTAGCTAGTATAAAAGCAGTACTATTCTTGTGTACATAATCTTCTCATATATATATATATATATATATATATATATATATATATATAGACATAGAGTTCACTGGGTAGTATAATGAACCCTTGAAATGTGAGAGTTTTTGAACAATCAGTGCAAACTTTGCTATTGAGATTAACTTTATTTCAAATTAAACTTTATTCTAAATGTTTTGCATGTATCAATAAATAGCTACTGTTTCATTTTTACCTTTTATGGTTCTAGAAGAACACACATCTCACATGTTTGGCATGTTTATTAATATCCAGATTTAAAAAATAATTTAACTAATAGACCACTTCAGTTACAGTGTTTCTGTAGAAGTCAGTACATAGAAGTGAGTGTTGTGATGTACCTGCTTCTACAGAGCTACACCACCTACTAAACTATACCATACTATACTGGGCGTTCGGAATGAGGAGGTTACATTTGAATATCATTAGACAGCTAAAGCACTGCTAATGCTTAAAGAGTATTCTATTACTAACAATCTGCACAAGTAACTAATGTAGATGCAGCGGAAGTCACTCAGGCTGATTTGATGTCAAATCTTTTATTCTAGAGCATCCAGTTAAAATTGATCACAGTGGTGGTGATTGGAACAAGATGTCTGAAGAGTTTAATGCCTTTAACAGCTCTTTTATGTAAAGTTATTACATGAAAATGTTATGTATACTTTACCTGCTGTCTACCTGCTGCATTTGTTGTAATTTGAGAAGATCTTGATTGAAAATGAATGATAATTTTCTAATAAATATTTATATTTTAAGCAGTTAATGATGGTATGTGTAGGACACTGTAAGGTAAAATAGTGGCCAATGAAAAACCATTTTCCAGATTTACCATCAATATTACATTTGAAATCGCAAGACATGTGTAGAGTCCCTGGTTGATGTGACATGCAGCCTCTCTGAAACACTTTGTTTACATCCTATTCAGTGAACTGAGAAGGTCTTGAAAAACATTGGAATTCCTTGTTTAGCTGCAAATCTGTCCCACACCGGCTCCAATTTCATATCTGCCCATCAATTCTGTCTGCTATGTCGCATATATATATTTTGGTATTACTTCTACAGCAGACCTTTTCCCAAAGTGAGCACACTCCTGGCTCATTCAGATCGGTGTGGTCTAACTTGTCCTTTGCTCCCACTTTTATCTCCGTCAGAAAAGAAAGGTCTGCACGGGTCAGTGGCCGCGTCTGCCTGAAAGACTGTGGTTTGTGTGAGCCCGCAGCAGTCTGTCTAGCACTGAAGCCTGAAGCTCAACCCTCTCTCTCCCCCTCTCTCTCTCTCTCTCTCTCTCCCCCTTTACCAGCATGTGCTCTCACAGCCGGACCCCCTGCACCATAGCCCTGCACACTGAGCTCCAGTGCTGCTCTGGCCCGGGTCTCACAGCAGGGGATTACACTCAGACCATCTCTACAGCAGAGAAACAGACCAGTCACTGTTACTTCTTCCTGTTTCCTACCAGCCCTTTAGTGTCCCTTAAAGCCCTCTCTCAATCGCTCACCACGTCCTCTTTTGTTGCTGCGTTTATTCAGTTTCTCACAAAGCCGCTTAAACTTGTCGGACAGGACAAATCCAGTTGGTTCTTTTCGGCGTTTCGTGGCGAGAGCTGCAAAAGCTTTGACGGCAGCTTGTGCCGCAGCAGGTCTGTTCGCCCTGCAACAAAAGTCAATTCTCTTATGAAGGCACATTCAGTTTAGTCTGAGAGACTGAAAAAAAGTCGTGCTTTTAATTTACTTGATTCAAAGGGGTGCCAAGTATTTTATTTCAGACTCAGTTTTGCCGCTGGGAGTACTTTCTTTTGGCCATGTTTGTGTTAATGTGACAGGCCTAAATGTTAAGTGCAAATGTTTTGAATTAAATAGATTCAGTGCCAGACATTTTTCAGCATAGCTCGAGTCTAGATTTCATTCAAATAGGCTTTATGTTATCTGGTTTATGTTTATTATTTGTACATCTCAGTAGGAAACGTTCTGGTTGACTTTTAGGCCATTGAAGAACCTTGCAAAGCAACATTATGTAATCATTTACCTTAAAATACTTGCTTCACAATCATTCTGAGGGTACGCTGACTTATAATAGGCAGGGAAGGATGAAATGCTTTACGACATCACACGCCAAGAGCTGTAGATCTTTTACCAGCTATAAGAAGAAGCTAGCTGAGTATATTCACCGTATTTTGCCACGCCCACTTTCAAGCGTGTGTTTCTTCCGCCTTTGTGTTAGAACTTCTGGTCAGCAAACTAAAATGAAAACAGTTACATGGGAGGGGAGGAGAGAGACCGAAACTATTTTGAATGATACAACACTGTCTCATCCAAGGTTAATGACACAGTTGGTATATTATATGAAAAGGTGGTCTGAGGTTACCTACGGCGACGTTTTTAATTATTTTGTACTCTCGGAAGGTGTAGACGGTTTGTTAATGAAAAACTATAAAAGTACTGAAGCGTATCAGTACCTGCACAGTGTGAAGGTGGGCGTGTACTCCTACACACAGACGGTGAGTTTATATTTCTGAAAGCCGGTTAAACCCAAGTCAAGCCAGCTGCCCGAGCCACTCTGCGTGGGTGTTAGTTACAGTCCAGATAGCCTAGCGCGGTGGACACTGATCAGAAAACAGTTACTTAACTCGCAAACACCCAACTTGTCAGCTTCCTCTGAGCTTCATAAGCGAGACATTTCTCTGGATAAGGATGCTCTGGTGCTGGTTCTCCTCCACAGAATGGTAAGAGCAGACATACGGAGGTCTGTGTGGATGTTTTAAATTTAGCGCCTTTCGTGCTGTGTTCGTAACTCTGTGGTTCAAGCCAAGTTTTCCTCTTCTTCCAATTACGGACTCCCTCTAACTGAACATATTATACTAATCATTTTATATGTTTATTGTCGTTTTGCTTGTAATTAGTATCAATGTATTCGCGGGCGCCCCGGAAGTTCTAACACAAAGTTAACAAAGACGGCCCCCCCCAGTGTTGTCATGGAAAAAAGCGTGAATAGCTCTGTATGGACATCATGGCCGAGGTTGCGAAGAACAAGAAGAAGACGTTGGCAGAGGAAGAGAAAAGGGGAGGGTGCCTGAGCAAGAGAATAGATAAGAGTACATTTCTCACTGGCTTTCACTCGTTGGTGGAGTGAAAGGACATTAAATGACAGTCTTATGGCTAAACAGTAACATGCACCAGTGTTGTCTATGAATGACTGTAACATAGCGTGTCTCAAGGAGTTTTGTAGTTGCTCCCAAAGCCAAAGGCCCCATTTCAATTTTGTATGCAGAGCAATGTCTTCATCCCACAAGAGTTTGGTCAGTCTTCGTCAATCTCACACCACATAAGCCTCAAAGGTTTGCAATCTCCTGTAATACAATCCTTTTATATCTCTGCCTTGGTTCTGTTGTCTTTGCTGGTGTTGTGGTGAATTCTGACTTCCCCTTCGCATGCACCTGCGTCACATAGACATACGGATGCTATAGGTTACACTCCCAAAATCAGTTGTTTATCAGGAAATAAACAAAATAATTGCAAGTGTAATACATAGTGTCCTTAAGCGGGAGTTGTATTCTACATCCTTCAGCTCATCAATGAGGTGTATTTATAACAGTGGTGCAAATTAAATTCTGCAACTGTAAGGAGATCTCAAAGGCTAAATACCAATTCTCCTGTAATGCTGCCTTAAAGAACCATATTTGTGTATTTAATATATAAGCATACATGTAAAGAACCTCTTTGAAGTTTCATGAAGCTCCTGATAATGTTATAGAACCATAGAAATGCTCTACACCAGCTAATGTTTCCTTCTTAGCCGCCTGTTATTATTTAGAAACCTATATTTCTAGGGGGTGTATAATGTATTTAACTCCTTAAATTGCTGGCTTTAGTAATTCAGTTATTGAGCTTATGGTTCAGTACCTATTAATAGTAGTGCAGAATTGAAATATGGACCTGTTGACCATTTGTGAATCATATGTATAAAAAAAAATTACTACATAGATGGTGAGTATCTAGTTCTTGCTCAAAGGTAAATGCATCTCATCTCTAGCAAGTGCTGTTTCTGCCATGGCAACAAATTAGGGTTTAACAGTCACTAACTGATGCCCAAGTTGTTCCTCATTTGTAAGCGTTACCTGCAGTTAGCACCTACTTGAGAGTACATTTCCCCTCTGATCTGTAGTTCATTCCTCTGTCAATCACGAAATGATGGCGACTGGAGCACAAAAGCACCACTTTAGCAGCAGTCAGGGCCAGCGGCGGTTAATTAGCCTGTTCGTAAAGCAATCTGCCCTATTAGTCGCCCCTCGCTGCTCATTGCATGGACTGCACTTCCTTATCACATGCCTATTGATTCTGACTGTGGTGAAAAAAATAAGAGAATGCATCGCGCTTGACTCCTTAATGCACTCTAAAAGAGGAGTCATTTACAGGCGTGGACTGCATTATTAAAGCAGAGTGCCTGCACGCGGGGTTAAACGTAAGTGAAAGTGCATTTTAACCCGTCATTTAGGGCTGCTATTCATGCTGCTTGCGGAGGGTCATACTGGCTTTAACACTAATAAAGCTTTTGCTTCAACACTAATGTTTCAAAGCATGATGTGCATTAGTCTGGCTGGTACACACTTGTCATATGTGTATAAAGCCTTTATAACAGAGGTTCAAGAGGTTCATTGACGTTAATATGTTAAAAGTTTATTCATTTCCAGGACAGATGTTACATTTAATGCGTGTTGTATGGCGACACTGGGGTGCTTCAATCAAAACATCATTGACAAATTATCCAGAGGCACTGTCTGAAGCAAGTGACAGAGAAATAACTGTATTATTGAAGATAATGAGGTTGTAACAATAACGTTTTGTCTGCTGGTGCTCCAAAGAATTGATTTATTTGACAAGCGCCTTAGCTTAACTGATTAGTCCAAATTTTTAGAACATGTATTAGAAGTCCTACCATGTCATTAGTTCGAAAAAAGCAAAATTGGTTTTCCGACTTAATGATAATGCTTCCCAAATACCTACAGATAATCTATGCTATTGGCCAGCATAGACAATGGCAATTAAATATAATGCAAGTGAGTAGAACTGTATTGACATATGTCAAAAATCATTGGGATTGGTCTCATGTGTACTGATGTTAGTAAATGTTATAAGAAATATTACAGTGCTACAGTCTAGGCTAATTCGAGCTTCATAAACACATAAGTTAATTTCTCAAAATCCATCACTGCACCCATTCAGGCCTAATCTTAATTTAATAATTAAAACGTTTAATAATCTGCATCAAAGCAATGCTTGGCAGTAGTAAATGCGTGAGGGTTGAAGTTCCTTGCAGGCCTATTGAGCCACACAGCATGGCTCTAAAGGCAGATAATGAAGAAATGGAAAATGGAGCACAAATTGACCCTTTCACAGCGTGCTCTGAGCGTTTGTATGGGTACCTGCAGAGGCCATCCCACTTCCTATCAATAAAATAATTTAAGAACACATTATACTCCTTTAAAAGGTCCCATTTGTCTGACCAGGTGATTTTTAAAAGAGCCCTCGGATTAAAGACACCCTGCCTCAGGTACTTTTAAATCAGCCCAATCAATAGGACTTTGCCAAGCGCTTTGTTTAAGGGAATATTAAAAAGGAAATACAGGTGATTTTGTAAGATTTTTTGTCCCTTTTTTTCCTTTGAATCGCAAGTTAAGTCAATAAATGTGCTGAATGGATTTTTTTCAAAATATATTTATCAGTGCGTTAGGGGGCGCCGCCTTGCACAAGGCGTTTGCAAGGTGGTATGCGTTCTATTCTTTCAGACGCAGATGTACGCAGTGGGATAGGATGGCAGAGAAGGAGTGAACGCTTTCTTTTACAGAATATCCAAAACCCCAACCTGGAATTTGTAAAGGCGCCTTTGTTCCGCTCACATTTATGCTATGTTTGTGTCGACTCTACAAGATTAAATACCTCATTTACCAAATGCAGCCATTGTACTCCACTGAGGCCCAAACAAATTAGGCTTAAATGAAGCACCGGCTTTGATTCAATTGTTTGTAAATGTAAATGTAAAGGAGCTCTTAATGGAGACAGTATGCCCCAGCCTGAGCTTTGGCTATGAATAACACCAACATTCACACTTTCAAAAAAAGGTTCTTTGGAGTGATGCCATATAAGAGCCACTTTTGTTTTAAAGAATCGGTTCATCATTTTTTGTGGATGTGCAAATTTGATGAAGCCTTTTAAAGTTTAACCCCTTAAACTGCAGGCTTATTATTCAATGGATAATCTTATACTCTCAGAAAACTGAGGTGCTCACCCCTCTTATTACTGCTATGGTACCTTCATTACCTTTAGTCAAGGAACATTATTATATCATATTTTTATTGCAATTATAGTTTCACTGTACTGACTCCACATATTAGGTCCTGTACTATTCTGTTTTAAAATCTCATGGAAAGTTTCCCAGGAAAAATAAAAAATTAAGGTTTTTCTCCCATAAATGTGAATATTATAGTTAATTTACCTTGGATTCTGAGTCAATCTGTGCTATTATTAACATATTAAGTAAGTTATTATTGTTACTAAAACATTCTAATTCTGAAATCTGACATTGTAGGTTTAGTCACAACAACAACTTCAGTTAGATCCTAATTTAGGACAGTTTAGGCATTTGTAACAGGCAGAGTAGTTCACTACAACCATAACTGACATTACAGTTATCTATACTGCAAAATCCTGGTGTCACTTACATTATTACATTATTAGGAAGAATAACACAGATTTTTCAGTTTTGTTTAGATTTGTTTTAATATCTGGCCAAATACCCAGCCAACTAACACATTTTTAACATTATTATATATATTATCTACACTACCACTCAAAAGTTTGGGTTAGGGTTAAGGTTAGGGTTAGGGTTAGGGTTAGGGTTAAGGTTAGGGTTAGGGTTAGGGTTAGGTTAGGGTTAGGGTTAGGGTTAGGTGAAATCACAGTGAAATTTTCTTGTTTTCAATGGAGTATCTTCTTCCTTAACACAACAATGGACTGACGGGTCTCTAAAGAAAGTTGTTTCTTTCTGGTCATTTTGAGTCGGTCAGCAAGCCATCAACTGCTGATCTTCAGATACTAAACTAACCTAGAATGTTGTTCTCCCTTTTATACTCACTTATTAGTAGAATGTTTTTCAGCTGTGCATCACAATTGAGCAAGAGTGTCCTAACAACCAATTAGCCCAATAACATCCTTAACTTGGATTGGTGGCCGTACCAGGAGATTTAGACAGAGGACTGAGAATTACTGATAATAGAACTATAAGCAAAATAAGCCTCTATACAAAAATAGGCTTTAATACAAACATTTTTATTCTTTAAAAATCATCTGATACACTTACATTAATTGTGAAATGGACAATATTGTTTGTGAATTGCATGAAAATTGCATGAAATGAAATTCTAAAGTGATCCTAAACTTTTGAGCAGTAGTGTATAAAGGAAGTTAATATGACTAATAACTAATGATACATTACTAATTATTAATCCTAACTTGAGATAAGGTGCTGTCAGAAAATGTATATTTCCCTAAAGTAGGATAAGATTTGCTTCTGTAATATGAATTTGTGAAAAATTGTCAGAACATAACTTAGAACAAAATATAAGAAGGTTTTGTAATATGACTTCAGCCATTCAGTAACTACAATGAAACTGACAGTGTAGGCCCCCTTACGGGCCGTTGGCAGTTTAATAGGTTGAGGAACATTGTTGTCACCTAAAGTTTCTATTACAGTTAAAGGTTTTGTCATTGGTCAAGCCATAGGTCTGGCTATTTAGGAGCTTTTAATTTTAATCTTAGAATGAATAAATGCAGTCAAACTGCTTCAATAAGTTGTAGTTTTGAATAAAAGCATTTAATTCTCTAATATTCATAATTTTATTTGCAGGTCTATCTTTTCCACATTTTTTAAAAATGTTTTTTGGAGTTTATCACTTCCCCAAGTCTTTGTAATGAGTGTCTAAATGCCCCCATCTGGTATTTTGATTCATTTTCAATCCATTAACTAATCAAAAATGGATTACGTTAATTTCAAAAGATATTTTGTTACGACTACTGTTTGTAAAAAAGGCTATTCATTTTCTACTGTTCTAAACTGATGTACTGTTTGTTTATGTACTTTTGTCCAAAATTTATGTTTCACACAGATTGGAAATTCAGAACTTGTTTGAGAATCTGTTGAGAATTTGCCATCAGTTGTCATAGACTATAAATCTACAGTGAGGTAAGTTTTGTTTACAAATGCTGCCTATTTAACAAAAATGTATGATAGATTTTGAAACATACAGACATAGAAATATTCAAAATAAACTAGCTAGCCTACTGTACTAGAGTTAATACTTGGATAGCTAGCAAATACTGGTGGCTTGGCTAGCTAACACTAGTGTTGCTTTCATTTCCCTTATAGAGAAACGTATAAATAAATAAATAAATAAATAAATAAATAAATATTCTGAAGTAAAAAGGCTTGTTTTCCAAATATAATGCATTTAAATAGTACTGTACATTATTTTTTTCTTTACTGTTCATGTACATAATCTACAATATTTATGTACACTTAAATACTTTAATGAGCGAAGGAAATTATTGTGCTTTTTTTGGGTGGGGCAGTGGGGGGCAGTGTGGTAGTGGTGGGAGGTGCCATGCATTTGAGAGTTAAGACTGTAACATGGTTACAAATCTTTCCTTCTTTTTCAAATGTAGTTTAGGGCCTACGATGCTTGCATATTTGTGAAATGCCTTATTGTAACATTTTACTAAGCAGTGATATTTAATATTCCACACGTAAAACTGGAGTTTCAGTACAACCAGCCAGAAAACTGTCCCTCAATTCAAATCATCTGCCTTCTGCTCTCCAAAAAGCTTGCGTTCCTGTTGATTTTTTGGGAATGCCCAGTCTGGTAGAAGAGACCTAATGCTCAAATCAGAGATCAGTAAATGGAATGAAAGGACAGTGATAGCTTGCTTTCTATTCAGGTCGGCATGTTAGCGTGGATGTGTGATACTGCAAGTGTATGAGACTGTGATGTTAAGCTGTGTGTGTGTTTGTTTGTTTTCATACATTTTCAGAGCAGAAGTGTCCTCGTCTGTGTGAAAGCCAGAGAGAAACAGTTGAGCTACCCTGCTGAGTTAAGGTAGGCTTGGAATGTTACATATAGTTGTATAATACATATCATCATATCATATCAAAAACATACATTTTGTATGACATTTGGCTCAAATTTCTTAAAGCCTTTAACATTGACTTACATTTAATTATAATATTTATTTTACATTTTTTTATTTAAATATTTTTAAATAACAACAACAATGTCATATTACTATGTAACATACTCATCATTTAATGTGTAATAAAAGAAAGACTAGTGCTCTTTACAAATACACAACAGCCATACTCTCCACACTCTTAGTAAAAAGCTTCTGAACAGTACCACCAGAAGGTTGACTTATAACAAAATTAGACCCTGATATCAATATATTGATAATATCAAGGACAATTTTTAAAAGGTTGTTTGCAGAACACTATATAGCAGGAGTTCAGTCATAAAGAAAACAATATACCCATGCAAAGATGTCTAATGATGTAGCTGCATATCCTGGTAAGTTATCAACATATAAACATAATTCCTAGTTTATTTATTTATTTAGTTGGTTATTAAAGAAGATCAAAGGGTTAAAACAGCATATTGCATATCAGTAACTATGTTTAGGGGGCAGCATATTGTTAGGTTATATGTTAATAACTATACAAACATTTACATGTGTAAATGTAAAACAGCTATACTTGCAAATCTGTGTATAAATCATAAAACATGCTTTATTTCATTTATTTCAGGTATAAACTATTAATTTTTTAGAGTCAGCATTCATTGTTCCTGTCCTTTGTTCTTATTACAGTTTCCATATTTTACCAGCAACTGGCTTTCAGTTTTTCAAAGACATATGGAGAGATCTTGTTTTTTACTTAGTCTTAGAAGCTGTTGCATTTTCTGCCTGTAATGATCCAAATAATTCCAAATACATGAAGATGAGGTCTGATCTTATTAGCTCATCGTTTTGAGAACACTAGCAGCTTTTTGTTCTTTTCTTTCCACATTTCTGTTTGTCATCTGTTTTTTTTTACAGTAACAACTTCTGGAATGTCTACACATCCTTTCAGACCCATAGTATTGAGGCGCCTTCTCCCAGGGGATGGATGGACAGAAACACCTGTGGATGTTTGCAGATCTGAAGCAAGATTGGAGCTTGATTTTTCACTATCTCTCAAAAATGAAGGGTTTGATCTTGTTTATCTGACAGTGGCAATGTTCTTAGGAGTCCCATTTTCTCTATAGCTTTTGATATGCTTTCGAAATCCACTTGTTTTACGTTGATTAGTTGTTTTCTTATGATGCAAATGCTAGATTTTGTCTAATCTTTAAAAAAAACATGAAAAATAAATCACTTGTGCTTAATTGAGGAGAATAGGTGAACGAAGGGTGGCCTCTGATACATGCACAGTACTGAACCTTTCTATTGTATATATATTATTATGTATATTATATTGTATTGTATATATATAATATATGCTCCGAGATATTTTTATGAATGTAATTACACACTCATATATATATATATATAGGGAATAACATGACACATGTAATACCCCATACAAAATAATATAACACCCCACATTTTTCTAGCCAGATCTAAGACCCAGCCCGTGCGCTCGCTCCGGGCCAGCGTGCTGCGCTGGTGCGGCAGTGATTTGGCATGTTAGTGAGCGTGTCATGCTTAATCAGAGAGAGGGGCCTGGGTAATGGAGAGAATGTGCGCGGAATCACACGGAGGCCGCGTGCAGCAGGGCCGCCGTAATGCAGCTAATTCCTGCTCCAGCTCCGCCGCCGCGCAGCCCAAACTGGGGTCAAGAAAAGGTGCAGGCAGCTTCAAATGAACAGCTGTTTCCTGCTAACCGCGCGCGCTCGGCAGACACGCGCATGCCAGAGCACACACAAAACAAGCAGCGGCAGCAGCAACACCCCCCACCCCACAAACATACCTCCCTCCCTCCCTCCCTCTCTCCCTCCCTCCAACATCAATGCAAAAGTATGTATTTTCGAATAGGGGGCGAGACCTCTATAGCATAGCCCCCCTTTCCATTCGATATCCTCCAATCAGCAGCTTTGTATTTAAACGCACTCAATATAGGAGAGACAATGAGCTATATGCCTTTTATTCCTGCGCTCGTGTTGGTTGTTTGTTTGGCGGGCTTCATAAGCAATTGGCTATTATGCGCGTGGCCCTCGTAGGCAAATAAGGAACCTGCGCGTGCATCAGGGATTCTTAGGACAGGGCTCGCGCTTCCTAAGGCCTGGCAAATCATAAGGTAGACATAGTTTAATGCAGTAATGAAAGTGCATTTTGCGAGATTCCTGACATCTCCCTTGTTCATCTCCTCGCCTGATTGAAGCTCATCACCCGGAATACTCAGCTGGAGATTCTATATCTGCGTTTGGTATTGTGGCCTCAGTGGCCGCTGCACTTTCTTATTGATACTTTATATTCACACCGTATTTATGGAAATATTGAAGTAGCGTTTGAAGATGGAACAGACTAAATTGGTGTCTCTCGTGAATGTGAACATGACAATACATTTCAACAAAGCATTTTGTTTTTTTTTTGTTTTGTTTTTTTTGCCCTGCCTATTTATTTATTATTTTATTTTATTTATTTATTTTTTGCTTTGCATCCCAATTGCACGAGACAGTAACTCCAAAAATGGGATTTTGACATTTAATTCTCCCACCAGACTGATTCGTAATGACTACATTTGATAGCTATCTGTTGTCATGTCTGGGTGCATCTCGCGTGCGTTTATTTGCATGCAGAAATCACCCACCCCACCCAAAAAAAAAAAAAAATAATAAAAATCCATACTCCCTCCACAGCCTATACAGCCAACTTTGACCCTTTCTACTGGCGAATCAATTAGGCGCAGAGTCAGTCACTTAGCGCCGCGGCTCTGCCTCTGCACTCCGGTTCTGCGCGACAGAGCAAGGGAGAGCGCGGCGCTCCATGTAAATGCAGTCAGCGCAAGACTGGGGATGCATTAAGCCCTCCCCATCAGGCGCAATAATGGATTAAAGTCCGCAGTCGCTCCACAGTTTGCCAGTCAATGTTCTTTATTTTCAGCATCACTCCAATTTCATCTCCTTCTCCCGGCTCTGGAAACAGTCGATTTGCCGTCAATTGCCATCTCAGGCAGCGGCATTAATGCGCACCCACAAAAGGATGACACACCGCATTATCACCTCACTAGCTTTCAAATTAGAGTGGACCGCTGCCTCTGCTCAGCTTGTGACTGGTTAACACTATCAGCTATTTGTTGTGATTGGCCCTAATTCGCGGTGTCTAAAGATTTCATCAGGCATTTGATGAGCGAAATAAACCACTGCCCACGGGGAAATTGCTCTGATTAATAGAATTAGGCATTGGAGGGGAATCAATACGAGAGAGCCGGTCACGTGGGGACTGGCCGCGCTGCCCGTCATTACGGTGGCGTTCGCGGCGGCCCGAGGAGCTGCGAACCGCCCGGCACAAGGCGCAATCCTGTTAATAGGGTCTGGACTCCGTGTGAGACTCAAAAAGCCAGGGATTAGCGCTCGGTCTGCGCTTCAGGAAGAAAAATAACGCGTCAATCTGTTCGCTTAAATGGCCGAACCATATGGGTCCTGGCGATGTGGATTATTTCACTACAATGGCGTCCATCTCCGGAGAAAGTAGGCCTCTACTGTAAAGCTCTCAAAGTAGGGGACAGCAAAAACACATGCCTATTACTAGTCTTTGTACTTGTTGCCTTTCTTTGTCGGTGCCCCCCTCCCTCCCCTCAGCCGCCCCCACCTTTCTTTCCTCCTCTGTGCATTCTTAGCCAGTTAAGTGCTCTCTCAGAAAGCAACCCTCCCTCTAATGCACCTCTGCCCTGACCTGGTCGCCCACCGACCCCCCCCCCCCCCCCCCCCCCAACCCACCGCCTTTGTGTGCACTTCCACTCCTTTGCATTAACTGCCACTGTGGACCGGTTGACTGGCGTGAGCCGGGCTGGGGTGGGGCCCTCCACGGTCCCTCTCTGCGTCCATATGATTCAGCCATTAGCGGGGGGCTATCAGCAACATCTAGTGTCCTTCTGAGAGCGGGGCAGAAATGAACCCAGGCTCCATCTCTTTGAACACTCATAATGTGGCTATTCACTCTTTAATTCCTGTCCCATCTGTTTTCCCCAGATGCCTGTTGCCGGAATGGAACAGCTCATCAAAATGTAAATGAATTCAATTAGACTTAAGTGCTTGTTTGTAAATATAAGTCTATTTAGCGCCAGGCTCCATTGGTGTCAGTCAGGTTGTGTGGTATATTGTTCCGCAGCAGTTGGTTTAAACTCACCCACACAATGGACACAATGACAGTGTGTTCGTTTCCCGTATTCATTGCGATGGGCAATGGAGTCTTCAGGCACAGCGGATTTTACACTGGTCTGCTGACACACATCATTCAGCTCGGTACACATGATGGACAGAGACAGAGATCAGAATATGCCATGAATGAATCCGAATAGACTCCAGTAATATTTGGCTCTTAAGTTTAAGATTGAATTATTGTTCTCCGAATGGACAGAAGCAAGGCACTGCCTATGGGTTCAAAAGATTTTTTGTTTATTTTTTCTTGTCTAAATCAAGATGACTCCCATGTTTCTTAAATGCAAAGACTTTTAAACCTCCCCACATTTTCTAAGAGCTAAAAGGATAAAAAAATTGAACTGCAAAAGGGAACTCCTTGTGAACTCAGTACTGCCAGAAGGCTTTTAATTCAACATTCAGGTAGTAGCATTTAGGTCCATAGCATACAAGCCACTGCATATCAAATGTTAAAGAAGAGGTCCAGTAGACGAGTGAGAGCATGGAAACAAACAAGTTAGACACACAGAAAAGACACACTCTATAGGAGCAATTTACTTTCTTCACCTGCCTTCAGAGTGTTTGTAAGAGGTTTTTGAAAGTATCTAATTTAGATAGCAACAGAAAGCAGCCCTACATTTCTCATGATTTTTGCTCTTGTTCCATTCCAGTATGATATTTCTAGAGATGAACTGCTCCCTGGCTCATTACCGTAGATTAGACACTATAAAAATAATCAACCATTTACATCAGTTTGCTTTCAGTTGAGCTTAACATTCAGTGCATCTGCTCCCAAGAACACCTGAAAGGTAGGCCCATCCATCTCCAAGATATCTCATTCACACTGACACAAATGTCATAACACTGCCCTCTGCTGTCAGAAAGAGGCAGTGCATCAAGATCAGCTGTTGCAAGCTCTTGCTTCTTCAATGCATGGCTCTTACTAATTCTGATGCATGTGATTTACATGGTACAGAACTGTCCTTCAATTCCATCTCAGACCCCTGGCCCCCTGTAACTTACTATCAGAGATATGGGCACAAGGGAAGAATCCCAGAATATAGTTTGCATAACTAATACCCCTTTAATGTTTTAGAAGTAGTAATGTAAGTAAGGACTATGACCACATACTTAAAAAAACATTCAGGAATCTGTAAATAAATAGAAGGCTTGCAAGCTGATTGAATGTTAGAAACACACTGCCCTCTAGTGGTCTCAAGAAAAAAAACAACAGTTTTAAACTACAGCAATACAGTATCATCAGAAGACTTTCTATTAATATTAAAAGAGAGGGAGACATACAGAAAGAGATAGAGGGGATAGAAAGGAGAGAGAGAATGAGTAAATGAGAAAGAAAAAGGAGAGAACCAGAGTGCAGAGGAAAAAGACAAACATTGAAAGAGAGACTATAAAAAAGAGAGTGACATAAAAAGAGAAAAAGTGATAGAGGGAAGAGAAAACGATAGAGAGAATGAGGAGGAAAAAAAGATAAATAGGAAGAAAGTGACAAGCAGAGAGAGAAAAAAGAAGAGAGAGATTCAGAGAGGGAAAACAAAAAAAGACAGGTGGAAGAAAAAGAGAATATAAAAAACAAGAGAGTGAAGCAAATAAATACATTCAAAGAGAAAGACAAAAAAGATAAAAAAGAGAGAAACTGAAACAGAAAGAGGAAGAAAGATGGAGAGGAAAGAGAGAGAATGAGAAAGAAAGGGAAAACAGAAAGAGAAAGAGAGAGAGAGAGAGAGCAGAGAACAATAGTATAGGATTTGAGACAGTAAGCTAGAGATGGTTTGAAAGGTTTGGGGTTTTTTTTGGTTTTTGGGGAGCAGTGGCTTCCTTCATAATGAAAACCATTCTTGTTAAGGGTTTTTCTAATAGTGGACACATAGAACAACAGTAGAGGATTTGTTTCAGGTGGACCTTTTTGCCCTCTGACTGTTCCTTTAATCTTCTCTCAGCCTAATTCTAATTCAGCTTCACTCTATCTCCATAAAGACCTCAAAACTCTTTCTCTCAGCCGTTCCTGAAGCACAAACGTTGGTGATTTGTAATTTCATAGGAGCACATAGTAAATAACAATCGTGGTTTTCAGGGCAAACATTATTAAACATTATTTTTGAATAAAAGAAGCTACAAAGCAAAGACCTGAAGCACCTACAACTGGGTCCATAATATGCAAGTGTAGAGTTCATTGAGCCAGAGCACATCATCTCTGGACAGGTACGTTATACAGCAGTTTACAATGTGCTAATTACAGACACAGACTACTAATAAAAAAAAGATCAGAGAGAAGCCAGTCACTCAGAAACACTTGCAGGAACAACAGGTAGAGCAGTAAGCAGTGGACTCCATTACAATCACCTACATTTTAGACCACATGCAAAACTCCTCTGCCTACAATAAACATAGAACGATCAGAACTTTGGTCAGATTAAATAAAAAATAAA
Source organism: Megaleporinus macrocephalus (assembly GCA_021613375.1). NCBI lineage: Eukaryota > Metazoa > Chordata > Actinopteri > Characiformes > Anostomidae > Megaleporinus > Megaleporinus macrocephalus. The sequence continues at coordinate 33,674,897 of CM038720.1, forward strand.
GCTTAGCTGGCTATTTATGGAGAAAGAAGGGTTACATGTCTGATCCCAAGAACATCACCTCCACAGTGAAGTATGAAAAGTGAGCATCACGAAACAGGGCCAATACATGGTCAAAGGAAACTTGAGTGAAGCACTGATGAATGTTAAAGGAGAACTGACAAAGTAAATGAATCTGGGAAGAACATGAGAATCCCCCCTTAAGAAAACAATCCCTAACATACAGCCAAAATGACCCAAGACTGTTTTTCAAAAAGAGTCCAAGTCAATCTGGTGATCTAAATATCATGTAAATTCATTGAGAAGATTCACTGGAGAACAGAAGATAGCTTGCAAAGCAAAATGAACCAAAACTGTCAAACACTGCTGAAAATAGATAATTACGCTTTATAGCATATATCTTAAAGCTTTAATTGCCATCAACAGCTTTGCAACAAAGCACTATGTTATTCATTTGAGGTGTTTGAATGCATTTTTACCCTTTGGAAATTCCTGGACTTCTGCTGTGATGGCTAATAAAATTTGGTCTGATCAATAGCTAAGTCACAATTATAGACAAACCCTTGAGTTTAATAACCTGTGGATCCCCTTTTAGCAGCAGTCACCACCACCAAATGTAGCTGCAATTAAGATTTGCACATTGTTGAGGGGGAATTAGTGGCTATTCCCCACATGTGTTTCAGTTCATTAGTATTTCTGGACTGCCTTGTTTAAACAGCACTCTTCAGGTTATACTGCAGTATCTCAGTAGAGTTGAGGTCACGACTCTGAATTGGCCATTCCAAAACACAAATTTCAACTATTCCTTATCAAAGGTGTCAAAAGTATTCATATTCATTACTCAGGTAGAAGTATAGATACTAGGGTTAAAAATACTTCTGTATAAGTTGAAGTATCAATTCAAGCTTTTTACTCCAGTAAAAGTGTAAAAGTACTGCTTTCAGAACTACTTTAAATATAAAAGTAAAAGTAATGTAAGGGGAAAAATGTCATTAAGGACAAAAGGTTAGGCCGCACCACAGGGGCATATAGTGCACTAGCCCACCTCCCCAAAAAACATTCTTCTTAAAGCCATAATGACTATAATGTTATATTAAAATGTTAATGTTGATAAATTTGGGATGCGCTAGGCTTCCTGTTTCAGCCACATATACCCCCATTGAACATGAATGTAGTTTAGTACAATGTAAATATATTAAAGAAGCATATCTGTGTACTACTGAACATTAACATGTGTTTCATGGAGCAGAAGATATGATGACTAGTTGTCTATAAGTATTGTAATGGTGCAAAAACTTCAAAAACATGTTATCAATAATCTTTACTGGAATGTGAATGTACATGAATGAAAACAAGCTAAAATGAAATAGGAGTAACGAGACTATGTTTAAAATGTAAGGAGTATAAGTAAAAAGTAAAATAATTACTACAGTAAAGTATAAATAACCAACATTTCTACTTAAGTAAGGTAATAAAGTATTTGTACTTCATTATAAGACACCTCTGTTCCTTAGTTGATTTACATGTGTGCTTTCAGTCACTGTCTTGTCAAATCACAGAATGTCTCTTTAGCTTGCCTTATATAATATATTGGGACCCCTTTCAAATAATTGTTTCTTCTATGATTGCGGGGTATCCAGGCCCTGAGGCAGCACTGTATCCCACTCCACCATGCCTCACAGTTGGGATAAGGGGTTGTGGAGTTGGTGTGCAGTTTTCTTTTCCCATTTAAACATAACATTGTACCTTTGGGCTAAAAAGTTTTACTTTTATCTCATAGAGCTTTCAGAAGCATTGTGAAACATCCTTGTTCTTGGGCAAACTTGAGACAGTAAGCTTGAGATGGTCTACAACGTTTGTTTTTTTTTTTTTTTTGGACAGCAGTGGCTTCCTTCGTAATGTTCTTCTGTGAAATCCATTCTTGTTAAGGGTTTTTCTAATAGTGGACACATGAGCATAGATTTATTGTAGGCAGCTGTGCCGTAAATCTGCCAAAGTTGGACCAGATCTGTTTTGGAACACGTGGGTGTGACAGTGTAAGGTACCTCTTACATATCATGAGCAAAGACTATTGTATATACTTACCTGTGACTGGTCCTACAGGGACTGAAAAGAGTAGTACTATGAAACCTGTAGGAGAAACAGATATGTTAATAACTGTACGCTATAACTGCTGATGATTACTGATGACTTTATGATTAATGTTTTAAACTTTGAACTGTTTAATATTTATTAGAATTACTGGTTTGTGTAAACTATATGAGGTACTGTTTTTACCTGTGCTGATAATACTACGCCCCAGGGGAGGAGCTTTATGTACATAGCCACGACAGTAGGTGTTGGGCGTTCTCTCTCCCCAGGCATGCCTGTGTACAGCATCTGTAGGTAAAGTCAGAGAGTACTGTGCAATGACTTCGCAGTCATTCGTCTAAGTTACCTCGGCTAACTGAGGTCATTAATAATAGATTCTTTTTGTTTTGTTTTTGGTAAGCACGTTGTAAATATTTTAATGCTTGTATGTGGGTGTGTAAATAACAGGGGAGTAGGAAAAGGAAGAACTGTTCCAGACCCGACACAACCCATAAAGTGTGTCCCCCCACTACCTAGACGTTGCAGTGGTTTTGAAGCATGCTTTGTTGCAGTTTGTCATGTTTTATATGAGTTTTAATATAGTGGCCCACTTTTGGTTAACATGTAGTGTACCAGTAGGTAACTCTGCTTATGTCTGTATCAGACCTGTTTTAAAAGTTTGTTTTAAATATATGGGCCACCTTTGTCTCATATGCAGGTGGACAGTGCTGACAGAGAGACAGAGATGCCATATCTTTGCTAGATGTGCACATGTCTACTCCTCATAAGGAGAGTGGATTTTCTCCATTTGTAGACAGTTTGTCTTGATTTACATGCAGGTCTTTATCAATGTTTTTTTAGCAAAACTTTTCCAACTTCATGCATCTTTACAAAACATCTTTATAGATCTTCTGAAAGTTGTTTGCATCAAGACATGGTTCACCCTAACCTTTTCTTGAGGAGAACAGATTTGACAGTAACCACGCTCTGTGTAGAGTCTTTATTTAAAGGGCAAAACACTTGTAAAACCCACACTTTCAATCTCAACTCCTTACGTGAAGCACATTCTACCAGTTAGCTCCTTGAGAGGTATTTAACAGAGCTTCAGTTACTGTTTCTAGCCTGCACAGTGAATGTTTTCACAACCTGCTCAAAAAAACATGTGAAAAGTGCAGCCGATTGTGTTTGTCTATAATTGTGACTTAGATAACAATCAAACCACATTAATAATCAATGCAACAAACAAGGCAGTTCCAAAGGGTTCACTAACTTCTGTGCAACTGTATGCATTAGAATTTAATTCTTTATGGAATTCAATAAGTTACAAGATAACAATTTTGTAGAAATTGAAGTAGCAGTAGTGTCAAGACCCTTGCTAATCAAGCCAGATGGAAATGGCAGGGGCAGGTAGGGGAGGAAGGAGGGTAACTTTGAAACACTGAGATCAGAAAAGCAGCAAAATATGTACATGAATCGAGTCATTGTAAAGATGTGTGCAGATCAGATATTGGTCAGGGGAAGGATTGATTGGCATAACATTGAAGTCTTCCTAGCAGACCTTTCACTAAAGCTTATATAGTGTAAATATTAATATCCCTTCACTGTGTACCTAATAAGGTGTATTCTTGCTTTGATGATTTATTACTTCACAACAGTGTGAAGTTTGGGACAGACCACGTGTCTCTTTTGCCTTTCTGTTGCCTTAATGCTTGTTGTTTTTGAATGTCTCTCCAGATGAACTCCACCCCTTCAATAAAACCTATCTGGCATCCAGACAGCCCTATAACCTTCAGCCCTTCCTTCATCTCTCCTCATCTTTCTCTCTCTACTTTAATGCAAGCTCACTCTGTATCCAAATCTTCCTGTGGCATTAAGGATGAGGCCAGCAGTGCTCATTCTGCTCGCTCCCACCGTTAATCTGGAATTAATGGGCAGGATCTGTGGGGGGACAGGGAGATGCATTGTGGGGTGTAGCGGCAGGTGCTTTGAAATAACTGCTCGGGAAGAAAAGAAGTACGAGGTAATCACTGCAGATTTGTTCCTCTTGCTTTCATCCCGATGAGGATTGGAGCCGTACGGTCTAATGGTTTGAGCTGGTAACATACACACCAACACACACACACACACACACACACACACACACACACAGGAGATGGATATAATGAGAATAGTAAAAGAGAAGCTTAGCTTTTGGCCTGCAGGTTTCTGAGGTGATTTGGAGAATATAATAGCCTTCCTGCTGAAGCATTATTGGACAGATCATCCAGACAGTGGCTCCTCACTGCTTGAAGAGACTGTTAAGGCCATTGAAAGTGCTCAGCAATTAGTATTTAATAATGTTTCGTAATTTTGACACAATGTTGAAAATTATTTCGTTGTTTAATTGATCTGACTAATTTTTGTAGTGTATAGTGTATATATGTAGAATTTAACATTGACCTCAGAACTAAAAATATATGTGTATAATTATACCCGTAGGGCCAGTTTCCCAGACATGGCTTAGTCTTAGACTTAACTGATAAACCAATAGTGAATCAGCATAGACAAGGGTCAGGATTTATACTTAATCTGCATCTGGGAAATTGGCCCATAGCCTCTTTCTGCAGGCTTCTTAGTAGTCATTCTATTGGAAACACTGACGTTTTTAAAGGGAACCTATTCTGCTTTACTTTTTTTTCACATTTCCTTTTAAAGTTGTGCCTGTAAAGCTTTTATTGGTCAGGCAGCGTATAACTGACTGATTTGTGTATTACTGGTGATTAGAATAAAAAAACAGTTAAAATCATAGGTAACCACCTCAGATTTCTCTTACCAGGGATCTGATGCACTATGCAATATTTCTTGCTCGCCCAGCTGATGTTAAGATTGGTTCAGTCTAACCCTGGTGGTAGAAATGCTTTATTTTCTACATATTTAGGTGTTAACATTTCTTTTTCCTTCTTTGGTGACTCCTCCTAATGTTTCACATGGCTGGCTGTTGGTTGTTATAAATGTTATGCTTTTATGTAGGTGCACACAAGGATTAATCACAGTCTGAGTGTCTGAATCTGGATTAACAGACATAGTGTTGTAAAAACAAATTAAATGTGGTTGATATTTTAAAGGTTTTTTGAAGATAAACCCTAGAGCTTCTTCTTCTTGTTGAACAACTACAGGCCAACACAAATAATTAACCAGTGGCTTTGTAATCCTCACTCAAGCATCTTAGACAACATGATGATACAGTAATAGCCCAGTAGACGAAGCAGCTTCTTATATTGTTCATCAGGTAAAGCCAGCACTGAGTGGTAATGTCTAGAAGATATTATCATTCTATGGTAATTATTTACAGATGAACAGATGATATTGTGAAAACTGTATGGGAAAACTGGGGTGGGCAGGGCATCTGTTGAATTGTATTTTCCTTTCAGTACCCCCTGTTTTGTATTTCCCTGTGTATAAGGCCAGTTCAACATTGTCAGTATATGCTTTCTAAAGCTTTTTCAATTACCAATCTGTCTCTCTCTCTCTCTCTCTCTCTCTCTCTCTGTCTCTCTCTCTCTCTCACACACACACACTCTCTCTCCCTGTAAGGCACCCTGCTGCAACTGAGAGATGGTCTCGGCGGGACGCCCCTCACACACACGCTTCAAAGTTGCCCACACACTCACAAAGCCAAACACACACAAACACACATCGCACTCGTTTAGATTCAGTTCCACCAAATGGTTTGACAGCAGTGACGAACACCCAGTGGGCTCATACACAGCTTGTCTTTCTCATCCACGCACCCTCACGACTGCTCTGTGTGCACCTGAAAACCATTTCACTGCCCAGCCAAAACCATCAAATGACACGCTTAAGCTTTGCCCCCTGTGGTGCGACGGTGACACGTCTTTTGGCGCTGCCTATCCATCACACCTTCACACAGACTACTGTAGAGCTTTGCCTCGGTGAAGGATGTGGTAGTTATGGAGGAAAACAATTGCCTAAATTCATGAAGCTTCTCAAAATAGGAGCACGGATCTAGAATTAGACTCCTCTCTTGTTTGCTGTGACTTTAACGGCAGGAACAGATCCACCGATCAACACTCCTACTCTGAAGAGTTTCATGAATACGGGCTGCTGTCTGTAGGTTAGTGAGTGAATGGGAAACTGCTAGGTTTGATGAACCCAGCTGTTATGGATCTGGTGCAGACTCAGTGCGGAACTGAATGGAGCAAATCGGATTTGTTACGCATACCGAAACGTGAAGGAATAAAGCTGCAAATCCTGCCTCACATCTCTGAGATTATTAGATTTGCTTGTATTTGAAACATTCCTCCTCCCTTATCCCTACCAGAACTGTGTCACTATTTGTCCAGGCTATAAAAAAACAGCAACACTTTCTTTTACAGTCGCTTCAGTTATAGGTAATAAGCAGGTGATTGTAAGGTACATAATTATTTTGGGTTTTTTTGGGTTTGCAATATTCATCTAAAATATACAGTGTGATTATCATGTTAGGCAGAGATAACTTAAGTAGTTGATAAGTTTCTGCAAGAGAAGAGGGCCTATTTAAAATAATTAATATCATTAATGCAAGCTGAACTGATTAGTTTTACCTTGTGTAAATACTTAAGTAGCTTAAGGCAGCAATTTTCCAGTAAAGTAAAGTAATTCAGTTACAGGGTTTTATACAGTACATACCTGTTTATTACATAACAACAAACCTGAATCCTGAATGGTAGTTCTAGTAACACAATGTATTAAGGCAGGCCATGTTTATATATATATATATATATATATATATATATATATATATATATATATATATATATATATATATATATATATATATATATATATTTGTACCTATTATCATTATACCCCAGATAATTACACAGTTTGTACCAGATACTTTCCCAATTAATATATATAACCTTTTTTTTGTATTTTCTGTATAATTTAAACAGTCTTCCCATTACGTTTCAAAATGATTCTAATATTTTGTAGTTTGCGTCTCACACTTACTTGGTTAATACCTATACATTTCTCAGTCTTATGTAGTCCTATAGCACCCCGTGGGTATCTTTTCACTCGGTATGTGTTTCAGAAAATGCGAAACGTTATTATAACACTGTAATCAGACAGTGTTTGTGTTTATAGTAATATTGTGTAATATCTTTCTGTGAAAAAGCTTTTAGAGGAGGTAAAGGAGAAATTTCATTTATATTTTAAAATGTCTTCATGGTGTAAACAAAGTCATTAGAAGTAGTTTAATGTGAAATGGTCCATTCTAGAAAAATACCAAGTCAGAAAGTTTTACAGTGGTGACGACAGGGGAGCTTAATGACTATAAAGGTTTACTCACAAAAAGTTATTGTATAAAACAGTTATGAATACGTTGATGAGTAATTAGTAATATTCTGTTTTACAATAGTTTTGAGTTTGGGCCTAAAACATATTTTGAGATACATTCTTAGTGGTGTGGTACAATAAAGCTTGTTTTAGAGCAAAATAGTTTCTAACAAAACCCTTTTTTTTACATATATTTACTATATAACATTATACAGTTAGGACCAGAAATATTTGGACAAGTTTGGGCATTTTAGCTGTTTATCAAAACATATTGAAGATACAGTTATGTAATTACTGTGGGCTTAAAGTGCAGACTCTCAGCTTAATTTAAGGGTATTCATTCCTAATTGGAGCCAGGACTTAGGAATTAAACTTTAATACACTGCTGCTTCTTTTTCAAGGAACGAAAAGTAATTGGACAGTTATCTCCAATGCCAATTTCATAGGCTTTTCCCTCATCAAGCCATCATCAATTAAGCAGGTAAAAGGTCTGGAGTTGATTCCAGGTGTGGCATTTGCATTAGGAAGCTGTTGCTGTGAACCCGCAACATGCAGTTACAGGAGTTCTTAATGTAAGTGAAACAGACCATCATTAGACAGAAACAAAGACGAAATCATCAAAAATTTGTGGAAATGTTAGGAGTGGCCAAATCAACAGGTTTTTCTTGGACAAAATGAACGCACTGGTAAGCTCAGGAATTCAAAAAGGCCTGGATGTCTAGGGAAGACATCAGTGGTGGATGATCGCAGAATCCTTTCCATGGTGAAGAAAAAACACTTTACAACATCCACCCGAGTGAAGAACATTCTACAGGACGTAAATTTCACCACAAGGTGCAAACCATGAATTAACCCTTAAACATAGAAAGGCCAGATTAGATCTAAAAAACATCTAAAGAAGCCAGCCCAGTTCTGGAACAGCATTCTTTAGACAGATGATACTAAGATCAACCTGTATCAGAATAATGGGAGGAAGAAAGTATGGCAAAGGCTTGGAATGACTCATGAGCCATGTGTGGCTTCCAATGGCACTGGGTCATTAGTGTTTATTGATGATGTGACAACAGACAGAAGCAGTTGGATAAATTCTGTACAGGGATCTACTTTCTGCTCAGATTAAACCAAATGCAGCAAGGTTGTTTGGATGGCAAATAACAGTACAGATGGACAACGACCTGCAAAAGAAACCCAGGAATTATCAAATTATTCTGCAATGGTCAAGTCAATCACCAGATATCAGCCCAACCAAGCATGCATTTTACTTGCTTAAGACAAAACTTAAGGAAGAAGATGGCTACAGTAGAGGCCTGGCCAAGCATCACAAAGGAGGAAGCCCAGTGTTTGGTGATGTCCATGGGTTCCAGATATCAGGCAGTTATTGCCTGCAAAGGATTCTCAACAAAGTATTTAAAAAAATTTAAGTATTAAACTTTTTATTTATGATAATGTTCATTTGTCCAGTTACTTTTGAGCCCTTGAAATAAGGAGGCTCTGTATTAAAATGGCTGCAATTCTTAAACATTTCATAGGATATTGTTGTTCAACTCCTTTGAATTAAACCTGAAGGTCTGCACCTTAACTGCATCTGAGTTGAGAGCCCAAATCATAAAGATTGTGTCACTGTCCTATTTCTGGGCCTATATAAAAAGACACATGCAGACATAAGTAGACATAATGACCTCTGGTTTTTATCATTACCTTTGTAAAACCAAAAAAATGTTCCACACACATGAATCCAAATTCAATGGCTCCATGATTAATTTATGAATAAATTTGTAAATAATACTGGTGATCAGAACATGTTCAGATTTCACTGAAAAACACATTCAGGATGGATTACTGACACCAGAATTAGTGATCTTCAGAGACAAATCTTGACTACATTACACAAGCGAACTTGTGCAGCATGCAATTCAATAAGTTTCAACTTCTCTCTTATATTTCAAAAGTAAAAAAATGACTGTATATAATACTTTGATGGTAACAAGATTATTGGAAGTAAAGCGAAAAACTGTCCTGTTGCCCAACAAATCAAAATTATTTTTTTCTTTGAAAATCATGGATACCTTGTGGGAGAATTGGACATATGTATGCTGTTAATGCTGAATGATTAAATATATATATATATATATATATATATATATATATATATATATATATATATATATATATATATATATATATATATATATATATATATACACACGAGTTGGAGCAACATATGGCGCCATCCGGACAACATCTTTTTCAGGGAGGTAAAACAAGTTTCAGCTATGGGTGCTAAACAGGCTTGCCTACAATCTAGACCCTTCACCATGAAATAAAATATTTGACCCTGAACTGAGAAGTTGAAATCCTACACATGAGTGGATAAAAAATTATGTCTCACCTTTAATCGGATAAAATTCAAATGCATATATCATAAAAAGTCAATAATTTTTCTCAGTTTCAACATTCTTTCATATTCATATTTTTAATGAATTATAGGTTTTAAGTAATTTGCACATTAGTGCATTCTGGGTTTATATTTTGCATAGCATCCCAACTTTATCTTCCTTTAACTCTCCCTTTCGTCATGAAAGTGGATTATCTTCTATCTAATCTCCACCGAAATATCTCCTGAAAATTAATGATTTTAATGAAGGCTGGCCTCTAACTATCACACAGCACTGCAGGTCTTATTAAAAAGCAACTGCTGTTGGAATATCTCTCTGATTCTCAGCGTCAGTATTAGAGAGTTTGTACATGCAGGACTGAGCAATGCTAATTCTCTGTGCTATCTTCTATGTGTGTAATGTTAGTTCTGCTTGGGTGGCTTAACAGGATGAGAGTCTTGAACAGAGGAACGTCAATTCAATTATTAGGTCACGCCCTAACAGTTTTCGTACATGCTATATTCCCTGAGACCCTGAGAGTTAGACTTAGATGTGATTCCCCATATTCTAAGGTTTGCAAACACTTATAGATAGAGTCCAGCTGTGCCCTCCACACGAATAGAGTGGAGAAATGAGACATCACAAAACATGCACAACAGTCTGACTGACAGCAGTAAAGCCCGCTTTCCATACTTTCAAGCTTATTTGATTTCATTTGTTGTTAAGCAGTGCAGCATGTCCAGACCAAAGCTTTGCACAGCAATGCCTGCTACGGCTTCTCCTCCATGGCCTACACCTTTAGCAGCATTGAAAAGAGCAGACTGTTCTGTCCTGCTGTGCTCAGAAAAAGTTAAAGGACAAAGTAGAAAGAACATCAAGTATTGCTGCCTGCGCAGTACTTAGCCTTCCCAGTGGTGGCCAGCAGGAATCGGAAGCACCCTGGTGGTTGATGTTCTTCATTGACAGCAAATTGATATACTCGAGTTGTCCAGCGGGGGGTGCCATGTCCCATTAGCCATTGCCTCAATGAGCAGCAAATCTTACAAAGGCCTTAGTGCATGCTGTATCTGTCCAATTCAATCTGAAATACAGCAGAGTTACTATTCCTATGCCAAGCATTTATTATACTGTGTGTGTGTGTGTGTGTGTGTGTGTGGTGTGTGTGTGTGTGTGTGTGTGTGTGTGTGTGTGTGTGTGTGTGTGTGAATTTTCTTTTCTACAAAAAAAAGATGTCATATTCAGTCAACAAAAATGCTTGACTGAATGGTCAAAAGTATTGTTGGTTTTATTATTATTATTATTATTATTATTATACAGAGTTTGGAATGTTTACCAGCCTTTACAGTTTTTATTGTGTCCCTCACATGTATATATTATTCTTCTATATCCATATCGTTGCTGTTCAATGAAAAACAAGTGTCTCCAAAATTGCAACTTTATGGGAGAGACCAAAAACATGCATTACTTTCCATATAAGTCAATGGAACCAGAATTATTTACAAGCTATTTTGGAGCACTTCTATTGGTCCATTCATCATGAAATTTTCACACAATGTAAACGATTATTGATGTGTTCAAATGATGTAGCAAACACAAAATCGACAAAAATGAAAATACATGTTTTTCATAGGACAGCCACAATATGACACTTACACACACAGAACACTTGATTAAGTACAAACCCTTGGTATCTGTACTCATTGTTATTTTAGCAGCTCCTTTGCTCTATAGATGCACAATTATATTTGGGTGGTAGATACTGTTCAGACACAGCAGTGCTGCAGTAGTTTTTAAACATTGTGTCCACTCACTGTCCACTCCAATATACACAGCAACACTATTGGTCCACCTTGTAGATGTAATATCAGAGCTGTAGGTGTAAAGTCACTGTTGTTTCTGCTCAACTCGTACCAGCGCAACATACTCTAACAAGCCACCACCACATCTTTGTCACTGTGTTTGGTGTGTTCATCATTTGTCTGTCAGGCTGGTGGCTGGAGCAGACGAGAAAGAGAGTGGCTGACACACTCGCAAGCTTTTAAATAAACTATACTTTTATTAAACAAACAGAAACGAAAGGTAAACAAACAGGTTCTATAGACAGAGCTACACCATAGATACACGACAACAACAACAGCAATGACCGACAATAACAGACAGCAGACAAAGGGTATAAATAACAAAGGCTAACAAGAGGGAACTGGTGACGTGAGGCGGGGCAAGGGCGGAGACAGAGGAGCACATGACAACACAAGAAACAAAAACAGAGGCACATGGAACTGACAGGACATAGACAGACGAGGACAGGCAGGGTGTGCCATTGCCTTTATTGCAGCTTACAGTCTGTTCAGGAGACAAGCTCATATGAATCTTAGTGTTTGTTTGAAGGGAAGCGTCAGGTCAGCTGTAACTGGTTTGTTTTAAGATTAAAAGGATGGACCAGTTAAAATGCCAGTACAGTGTGCAGAAGTAAGGAGTGGACAAATTAAATATTGTCAGATTTAATATAATGTTTACTGCTGGAGGTTTTTGTATAATTTGTTGTTAAATATATGTTTCTTTTTACTGACAGGAAAAACATAACTTGTATTGTTTTGGATGTTTTTACACTAAATAAACAAGTCTCTAGCTTTTGCTGGCACCATATGTAACAGGCTTGTTCACAGAAACGAGTGCTATAGTATCCAGATACAGAAAAGCAGGCTTAAGAACACTTTCTACCTTTAGGGTATCAGCCTGTCTGATATCTCTTTAAGGACCCATTTATAAACAATTGATATCTTCAGTACCTGCCTGTAATACAACATTACTGTTAAAGAAGCTAATTCTAAGACCTCCTCTGACTTTTTACCAGTCTAGAAGAAACATTGCTGGGTCAGCATCAATGCTTTTACTCACCACAAGAGTGTCCAGTAGTAGAAAGCAATACCGGTGTTAGCTGTTGTTTTGCTTCTATTTCTTTTACTTGTTTTATTTGCTGCTAAACATAATTTCTTGCAAGAAGCGGGCAGCAGGATCATCAGCTTCTTCATCCTCCCATGTTGGACTGATTTCACTTGATGCTATAGTGACTACTGCCTCTTTAGGTGGTATTATGAGATCAGATGTGTCAGTGCTAGTTTGTTAGCATGCTGACCTCAGTTAAGTCTTTGCAACATTATACATAGATATCTTATTTAAAATATGTACATACTGGTCCTTTAATGTTTGATTTTTTTTATCGTAGACATAAAAGGTGTGTCTTTATTCATACAACACAATAGTACTGTTAACTTTATTCCTATACAATTGACACTACAAATAGTCATATTTATTTATTCATTCATATCTATTAATTATAATTTTGTGATGGATAACTGTAGAGTAAACTAACAGAACCTCCCCAAAAGCAAATCAACATATTAACTTGAAATATTATGCATTCAGTTCAATTAAAGTTGATTTGTATAGCGCTTTTTAAAACAGTGTTGTCACAAAGCAGCTTCACAAAGTTTGAAAACATAAAGCTACAACATGTATTTCCCTGTGAGCAAGCCAGAGGCAACTCCTTCAAGACTGGAGGAAAAAACCTTGGGAGGAACCAAGACTCACAAGGGGAGACCCGTCCTCCGCTGGTCAAACAGTACTTACAGTTAATTAGGCTAAGTCTCTGTTTGAAGTCTGGATGGTAAGAAGCGGCACAGGTAGAGTCTCTGACTGAGGCAGTCTCTGACTCTGAGTCTGTGTAAAAAACATATCTCAACATATCTCAGTGCTGGTACATCTGGATGACAGAGTGATGCAGTCGAGGGTGTAGCAAATGGCAATAATGATGAGGAGAAGTGGTTGGTGTCAAGTGAGAAGGAGGCCCTGATGATGGTCAGTCTTCCACCAGCATTCAGCAGGACAGGAGGGCAGTCTTTATCTTAGATATTGCTTACAGAAAAATGTTTAAAAATAATAATAATAAAATATATGTAAAAATATTTTATTCAAAAACATTTTGGGGATTTTTATGTCAGAATGTAAAGAGCAACTGCTTCACTCAAATTATGCAGAAATAATATAAATTATAAATAAAAGCATCACAAAAAATGTACTTGTCTTCTGTTGGACAGCAATAAAAGGCTTCTGAGCTCAAATGATGAAGGAAAAACATCAGAGATTCATGTTGTTGTTCTTTTGGACAGCAACAGTATGACGAAGAAAAGACTTGGACTTTAATATTGTTGCTCATTTTTCAGTTTGTGACATGATTTAAAATCTCCTGTTGCCCTTTACTCTGTGTGTATTTTGTGATGAATGGACCAAAAGAATGTTCCAAAATGACTTGGGAAAAGTCTGGTTGCACTGACTTGCAATAAAAGTAAGGTATGCTTTTTCCTTCTCCTGTAAAGTTTTCATTTGGGTGACACCAGCTATCAGTCCGACAGTGGTGATGTGCAATGTTGCTTTGGCAAGGCCTCTTTGGTAAATATACACATAGATGGGTTGGGCTGGTTAGTAGTTACCTTAACAACATTCAATAAAGACAAGTGCCTCAGATGCAAATAGGTTTTTAATAATGTTGAACCTTCGGGAATATTGTCTTTAGAGGAAAGCCATGTTAACGGGAAGGAATATAAAGTGAAACAATCAAATTTTATCAAGTTATATGACTAAATCTTCCTCAAGGTTAACCATTGAACACACCTATAGATATCTTATAAATTTCTGCTGCAACTGTCTCCACATCCTGCAGAGGGCACTACAGTCTTAAAAGTGTCTTACTCAAACCTGCACTCAGACTGAATCTGGACATAAAACCACAGGCCATGTTTTAGTTTTAACAACCAGAGTTGTGAAATGCATGAACATAAGCTCACTTTCATTACTCATATAAGGTATGCCGACAGTGCATTGGAACAGATAAGTGAACAGCATGCGTGATGAGGTTAATATGCTCACTTTTTTCTAATTTGGTAAGTTGAAATGCCGCACATTAATCAACACGGCGGCGTGTGCTTGTATATAACTCCAGTGGTGAATCTGTCTTGCACCTACTGATGGAAAATCTTACCATATCCTCAGCTGTAATTAGGTAGACTATAATTTAGTTGAGATTTTTATGCCCTTTGGAGCCTGTTTTTATTGCTTTATGTCCCAACTGTGCACTTCAGTAATATCATATTGCCATGTCAAATTTCACAGTGGACAGGAAGGACCACATTTATTAGCTCTCTTACTGCACATTAAAAGTCAATCATGGCTTCAGTCGTGTGATTAGTGAGGGGAGGAGGACAAATTTCGCTCATTTTGCTCAATTAGGCAGTCGTGCATGTATTAACCTTTAGAAATCCAGAGTTATCATTGTCATTTTTCTATATATTCATTTTACATTATAGAGTTATTTAAAGTTAATGAATTGCATTTATATTCAATTTCAATTCTGTGTTCTGCACTTCCAAGTTTTACATTCATTTTGATGTCAAAGAACAATAAACATAGCAAAACTAAACATATGATCAATGTTTATCAGTTTCTTCCTACAGACACTATGCTTGTTTCTTAAGCACAGAACTTCTACACTGTAAGGATAACAATTATGATAACAATTTGTTTTTGGTTTACAGTGTACACATTTACTGTGCATATGGAACAATCAAAGTGTCTGATTTAATAGAACATTTTATAATGATTTATGATTAATGATTTATGCTTGTTTTGTTAAACATAGCTTCTACACTGCAACAGTAATAATGGCACAAATCATTTATTTATTTTTATTTATTTTATCATTTACTTCACTCATTTGTTAAATTCACTAATGTAAATCTAGTAACACTATTTCTTGTATTATGTCTTAGTTTACATGATCAATTTCTTTGAATTAGTCCTACACACTGAAGAGTCTTCCGCCAAAACCCCCCAGCTCTTATTGTCATCAGTTCTCTTTACATAATATTGTTTTTTTTGCATTGCTGTTGTCAAAAGAAAAACATGTATCTTCTCAGGCTAAATGTTAAGATTAATTGCATTTGACCGGTTTTTGTTTTTCCCACCTTGATGATATTTTATGTTCAGGTTTATTAATTCAGTCTGTAGCCATGAATTCTATCAACACCAGCTCCAAGTAGTTTCTAAACTAAGGGCAAAGATGCATGAAGTTATTTAAAATTTCATAAATGAACAACACTTGTGTTATCTGAGTTTGTTATTATATGAAACAGTCTATTTGGAATAATAGAGATGTTTCAGTTAGATAGTCTAGTGTACTTTGGTGGGTTTAACTAAACATTAAATGATAATTTTGTGTAATACTATTGATCATTATAGTGCAGCATTAACACAGAAAAGGAATCTCTAGAAATCATCTTCGAACCCGAAACAAGTTTCTGGAGGTGAGCCCATACTAGTTTCAGTGATATTAACAGAGAAAGGTATATCCAAAAAAATCTCATATGTTGGACATAATACTTATGAAAAGAACTGATTTTTAACTGAATTGAATGATTAGCTGCTAACAAGGCAGCAGATATAAGCACTACCTTCTCCTCCACATCTCCTTCTGCTCAAGAACAGTAATGAAAGCATACAAAGGTATTAAGGCATGTGATTTTTTAGTTAGCAGTCAACCTCAGTACTGAAGTGCTCCACAATGACTGTAGTTTGATTTTCTTTTATTGTGCTGTGGATTATCATTAATGTTACAGCTGTTTACCTAACATAGTTTTTCAAGCTGTCACTAGTGCTCACCCACAGATCCATAATCTGTGGGTGTGCACTAGTGGTGCACAGCTGGTGAACAGTCAGCTGAACATGACTCATTTTCACTGGTGTGTCTCATTCATTTTTCCCTGCATGGATAACAACTTTTGGCATTGGATATATATTCTCCTTGTGAGCTTGTGATAGACCTCCCTATGTAGAAAATCACTTTCTGCCCTCCATCTGCAGTTCACGCCACAGCAAAGCAGCGACATGATGGTATTTGCAAACAGAAATACAATGAGGGTAGATCATGGCTTGCAAATAGGCTGGCACAGTTAGCTGATGGCCAGTCCTGAGTTCCACAACATTGTAGTATTTTTGCAAAGAAGAACAAGAAGGAAGCGTGCCTGCCCAGTACTTCTGACTTATTGGGCATACAGGGGCAGTTTAACTATACCCATGTAACTTTACTCTAAACTTGCACTAAATACCCACAGCCCAACTCAATAAAGTACATGTGACACATAGACGCTTAGAGGCATAGCATGAAGATTACCCACAACAAATGTCTCCATCCTTAACAGGAGCACACTGTCTCCAGAGCCTATAATAGGAAAAAACTAGTTACCAGAACCCAATCCACTCAAGCAAATATGATTCTGCATAGTAGTGTAAAACATAAGTCAATGATTTTGTAGAGTTTTACTGAGTAAATTGTTTTATTGGGGCAATTCAATGAGAGGTTAACTAGGCTGACCCAAACTCAAGAGATCAAGAGGAAGCAGAACTCTAAAAAGTAGAGTACTACCAACTCAACTAAAGTTATTTAAAATGATTGGATTGTTTGAGTTAACCTTATTAACTATAGAAGTTAGAAAGCAATTGTTACTCAAATGTAACTTGTAGCTTGAACCTGTTAAGTAACTTGAGGCAATAGCAAACAGTATATGCATACAGTCAATGAATTATAAGTTTTTATTAACACTGGTGATAACTGTGTTCTTCTAAGGGTTACATTTAATAGTGACTTGCTTCTGGAAGCTGTTTTGTGTTTTCTGTTCAGTCACCAGCAGCTGGGTGGTTTCGTTAATCAGGTGTGAGTAAGAAATTTACTGCAGAAAATTTACTGCATTGATTTCTTAGAAAACTGACAGAAAAGCACGGGAACATTGCCGGGCGCTCCCACTCATTATCTCAGCACGGGTCTGTAGGCGGTTTTGCAAAACAACTGCAACATAAACTCTTTCAGACCTAATCCCACAATCAAAATTCTGACTTTGCGTGGTTAAGCCGTAGTTGGCCTTGTCTTCTTTTTTGAGAGAATGTGCATGAAATATCACTGATGTGCAAAACTCCAAATGTTCTGGCAGAAGCCTCTGTGAAGTCCCTGTATCTCCCTCTCTTGTGCGGAACTGACAGCAGTGGATATTGTCGTTTGCCATGTGTGACTTTTTTTTTTTGCTGCACTGCTTCCCACTGTCTGTGCATCAGCAGGTCTATTCTGTAAAACCTCTTTAGTTAGTTTAAAGCAATTTCTCAAAAGCAAGGCAACTAATATAAAGGATGTCAAGTGCACAAGGTGGTTCAATTGTGCATATGTTTGACTGCTTTATTAAGCTCCATTTGTGTTCCTCAACAAATGTTCTTTTCTTCAACACGAATGTAATTCAGAACTATTTAATGCAGCCCACAAGGACACCCAGACAGTCAAAGCTTTGTTTTTTTTTCATCTGATCAACAAAGGACATATAACTGGAGTAAACTGGTGGTAAAACAAGACAAATCTGACTGACAGGTTACACTTCAGTGGCTGAGTTGAATATCCATGCTGTATCGGACATGCAGAGGCAAGAGTTCACTCTTAAGAGGTCCCACATCATGGAAAACTGAATTTTTCATGAATGTGAAAACTTGTTTTGTGATGCAATTAGATATATCTGGTGGCTATGGGAAGTGAACAGGGGAACAATGTTTACGTACTTCAGCAAACACTTTTATTTCTAGAAAATGAGGATTTGGACGCTTTAAAAGAACAGAAACTGAATAAACAGTGCTAAGGTCTTGAGAGAAGTTATGAAATGAACATGTTCAAATAAATTATGACTGTTTTTGGTGCATAAACACATGCATGACATAAAATAGAATTAAAAAAGATAAAATGTGAGAAAATGCAGGGAAAAATGCAGAATTGGTCCTTTGAAGGATATGTTTTGGGGGGGGGGGGGGGCGGGTTATACCTGGGCCTCCTCAGTGTAAATTGCATCACATTTAGTTAAAAGTTAGATGTTATGTTGCAACAACATCAGAAAATGCAGTATAGAAAATGCAAATAAAAAAATTCAATGTTTCTTACATTTACTTTGACTCTTTTTTTATTAAACCCAAGATATTTGATGTTTTGTCTGGCCAGCCTTATTTCATTTGGTAATATATCTATGTTCCTCTATTTCAGGTTTAAAACACATTCCAAAAAATGTTGGGATATTAAAGCATTTACCAATTTGTTAAATTTACCATTCCACCACACAACTTTTTGTCCCGTAAACATCTTCTTCCTGTGCTTCCTGCAAACTAATCTTAAGGTTTGCAACTGTACAGAGATTGTCTGATTTTCTGTTTCAAAATTCTCCAACATTTTCTTTTAAGGACAGGTCAGGACTGCAGGGAGGCCTAGTATTCCAGTACTCATACTCTCTTCTTCTACAGCCATGCCTTTGAAATGTGTGCAGCAGGTGGCTTTGCATTGTCTTGTTAAAAAATGCATGGATGTCCCTGGAAACAAGTTTTCTTAATGGCAGCATGTGTTGCTCTAAGATCCTTTAAATCAATAAAGCATTAACATTGCATCACAGAAGTGTAAATGACCTGACCCCTTACCATGACAGACCCTGGCTTTCGTGTTGCTGATAGTGTATATAGTCCTTTTCATCTTTGGTTTGGAGCACACTTTCTACCAAAAGAGATCCGGAATACTGATTCATCTGACCACAATGCACATTTGTGTGATGGTCCATTTCAGATGCCTCCATGCCCAGAGAAGTGGACGCCGGATCATAGCATATAACTTCTGGTTTGCACAGAAAAGTTTTACGTGGCATTTGTGAAAGTACTCCTTCACCCATGTGGTTATATGATCTGTTGTATGAGGGACCAGAGATCATAGGTGCTTAGTTTAGGCTTGCATCCTTGAAATGTAAATTTCTCCTGATTTCTTGAATCACTTAATGATAGAATGCCCTGTTTAGGGAGAAATATGCAAATCCATTCCAATAGTTCTTCTAGAAACATTGTTTAAAATAATTTTTTCATGCATTTGTTGATAAACTAGAAATCCTCTGCCCATCTTTGCTGCATCTTTTGTGAATACAGCTTTTATTCCAAATTCATGATTTCCACCATTTATTAACATGACCTGTTTGAAATCACATAATTATTTCGTTTTTGTTTTTTTTTATTTATTTTATTTGACCTCATTATTAGCCCTAAATTGCCCCCATCCCTGCTTTATTGTAAATGTGATGCAGGCCTGAAATGCAGGGATGAACATACACTACGACTCAAAAGTTTAGGATCACTTTAGAATTTCATTTCATGCAATTTTCATGAAATTCACAAACAATATTGTCCATTTCACAATTAATGTAAGTGTATCAGATGATTTTTAAAGAATAAAAATGTTTGTATTAAAGCCAATTTTTGTATAGAGGCTTATTTTGCATATAGTCCTATTATCAGCAATTCTCAGTCCTCTGTCTAAATCTCCTGGTACGGCCACCAATCCAAGTTAAGGATGTTATTGGACTAATTGGTTGTTAGGACACTCTTGCTCAATTGTGATGCACAGCTGAAAAACATTCTACTAATAAGTGAGTATAAAAGGGGAGAACAACATTCTAGGTTAGTTTAGTATCTGAAGCATCAGCAGTTGATGGTTTGCTGACCGACTCACAATGACCAGAAAGAAACAACTTTCTTTAGAGACCCGTCAGTCCATTGTTGTGTTAAGGAAGAAGATACACCATTGAAAACAAAAACATTTCACTGTGATCCCAAACTTTTGAGCGGTAGTGTATATTAACAAATGAAAAAAATGTATCTATGTAATATTTTGGGTTCATATTGTCTGCAGTGAACTAACAGTCAAAATAAATGTGACACTGTTTCATTTGCATCTTATATACGTCCCCAATATTTTTCTGATTTGAGGTCGTATGATGGCCTGATGTGATAATCAAAGATTCATGAATGACATTGAAATTACACTGGTTGGGTACAAGCTATTTTTCTCCAGTACACTTGCCTGTTTACAGAGTTCCCTATGAACAGCAACGCCTCATACAGAGGTGTTTCTGTAACATATAGTCTTCATTAGACGCTCGGTGCCTATCGTTACACCAAAGTCCAATGCAAATAAATGTCAAAAATGTCACACCAGCCATTTCCTTTCAGCAGCGCAGAGTCGTTTCCTTGGAAATAATGAATCACATCTGAGCCTCCCACGAGTGCATCCACAGAACCCATCAGCTCGTCAAACATGCACAAGAAAGAGTCGGAACAACAGCAAAAAAAAAAAAAACACTGAACCTCCTTGCCACATAGTGGTGGTCTTTGAAAGATGAATTCTGAGCTATTGATGCTGTTGGGTTCGCTGCATTTGAATGTCTCTGATCACAGCTGGTACCCATAAAGCTTCTGAGCAGATGGTCCACTGTTTCTACATTACTTCACTTTTTAGCACATTGTAACCAAGATCAGAATGCATAGCCAGAATTCAAACCTGCAACAGCACTCCTGCTCTTGGATTCCCTGTGAACACAGGAGGAGCACAGCTGGCATTCATGCAGCATGGCAGAGTAGCTGTGTTGAATCAGGATCAATGCTTTCTTTCCTATTCTAATAAACAGAATAATCTTGGAGGAGGTCCAGGATCGTCGCTGTGGAATCTTGGAGTGGAGTTTTTTATTAATCTCAGGTTGAGGTCTACTGTCTTACAGTGGGACGTGTTAAACCTACGGGACCAGGCCTAGGCTTCATGAAAGCATTCTTAGGGTGCCCATACAACTGTTTTGATCTGGTTCCTGGTGCATCTGGGACCCTAATTTAAAAGGCATGTGAAAATGTAAAATGCAAAAGGAAGCCCAAACCAGTCCGTCTGCATACAGGATCGGGTATTGTGATGCAAAGCTAGAGACATTTAGACTATCTCTCCTAAAAAGAAAGAAAGAAAGAAAAAAACTAAAAAAAACTCCAGGGAACTAACATCATTTAGTATGTGTTCCATGCCAAGTGTGCCCCCAGAAGGGATCACTTGATGTATCATGAAACACGAGTGTTGTCTGTTGCGCGAATGCTCCAGGGAACCATGCCAGAGAGTTGCATTCTCTATGCGAATGCACCCTTGTAGGAGGAATACTGATCTAGGGCCTGTATCTGGGAGTTCAGATTTAGGCAATAGGGAGGTTTGCTTACTTTAACCGAAATAAAAGATACACTTCAGCGTGTGTGGTTTTTTTTTCTTTGTGTATGGACAGCACTATTTCTACCATCAAGTACCCCTTTCACACTTTAGACGGCCATCAAAGACTTGAAAAATACACCTGCTTACACCTCAAGCGCTGCAATTTCTTTTCTGTCTAGAGTCAGTAGAGACCGGGCGGAGAATCTGATCCTAGATCAGTGCCGGAAGCTCATGAATAAAAGCCTGAGCCGAGTGTGTTCTAACATCTCTCAGTAGAGTCAGAAATCTCTTCCTCACTCTTCTCACATTCTCCCACCCAGAGGCTTGATAATCCCTCTGCAGACCCAACCGCAGAGAACTGACACACAAATTTAAATGTGGAGTAATAGGACTCTGGTGCTTTTCTGGTGCGTTACCATTGAGTATTGGTGAATGCATTTCACGTTATTAAATAGTCTCTCTCTCACTCTCTCTCTCTCCCTATCTGTCTGTCTATCTTTCCCTTCTCTCTCCCCCTTGCCCCCGTTTTCTCTTTGTGAGGGTGCGTAATATTTCATGGTTTGAGATCTAGTGTAATTTCAGGTATGCTAATGAGTACATCTCCAAGCTCCGTATTCTGTCCGTGGCTCATGAATATAAAATTTCCCCACATTTACAAGCATGCTGGAGGTCTACCATGAAATATTGATGTAAACGTAAAGTAAAAAAGAAACAAGTTACGGGGCGGGGGATAAAATGTCTAGTAGTCTATGCCCTGAAGTACCCTCATGGCCAAATATTTACTCTATGGCCTCCAACCTACTAGCGACACCTGGCATTGTCCAAAAACATGGTCACTGCAAGAGCAGACACAGGTAGGTCATCACCTGTCATGCTTCAAATGCTGAATATCTTCCATTACCTAGACAGACAGATTAAAGCATGCGGTCTGACTGATTGAACTGCGCAAGGCCTGAAATAGAAATCGCTGAGTAATGTGGCCCTCACTCCCACCAGTACGCATGCCGAAGGACTGCTCTCAGGTCAGCGGAGACAGAAGTGATTTAACGGATCACTGAATGAGCAAGGTGACCCTGTGAGCAGTGACTGTCCTAGAACTGAACTCTTGGGCAGCCCCAGTCTCTGACAGCAAACTTTTTTCCAGACAGTTTTCTCTTCACTTACTCTTTCATATGCCAACTGAGCAAGTAGTGATGTGTATTGAGAATCCTTGAGCTTTGCTTCAATTCTTACGTCGTTGCCTGTATTTTGAGAACTGTTGTGGAGCAAGCTCAGTGAACTGAGTGCAAGCCTGGTGCTCTATTAGCTTCTGAGCAGACAGGCATCAGGCTACAAGGTGGTTCATTAGACTGTCAGGAACACGGTGCACATGAGGGTGTAACCGAATGTGAAGACATTATGCAGAATGAACAGATTATGCATTCTAAAGAAAAAAAGCCTGTTTTTTTTAACTCTGAAAGTTTTAACCTGTAGTTAGTTCATGTCTTTGCCAGCCTGAGCATCTATCCTGCTACCTAGATCTAAATATAGCTTTATTAATGCGCAAAGTAATGTAGTTCCATAAATATAAACTGTCCTGCTAACCAGGCCCAAACAGACTTATTGATCCCCAGAATAACCACATTGTTCAATACAAACTGTCCAACTAATGTGGCCTGAGCACAGTTTTATTAATCTCTAGAAATAAATTTTGTATTTTAATAATCTCCCAAATAATCCCATAGTTTTATAAGTAGGTAAAGTTTATTTATAAAGCCCTTTTTTTAAACTAATGATGTAGACCTAAGTGCTGTACATCTAAAACATCACTTAAAATACAACACAAACATCACATCGAATAACAATAAAAGGCACAAACTTACATTATAAGGGCTTCTCAGGCCTAAAACAGTACAATTACTCCTCAAACGAGTCACATGGTTCTACATAAACTGACCATTTAAGGTGTAATGATGAATTAGGATAAAGAAGCTAGAGAATAAGAACGCAGCTTCAGCCTCATTAAAAACTCGTGTGTACACGGTGATCATTTTTCATGTCAGTTACAAGGAGGGTTGCAAATGTACTACTCTACAGTCTGCAGCTCCTTCAAGTAAATTTCTATGGATGAAAAAAAATGTTGATAAAATGTTGCAGTATGCAGTAGGAAAATAAATAAATATTATTTACCATCTTCAGGGCCGATGTTGAAGCACTGGCATCATTAGCTCCCATTCCTCACAGCAGACAGTTCATTTCAGTTAGAATCACCCAGCACTTTCCACAAGCATTCCCAGTTCCTGTTGTACAAGGAGTCACAGATATGTCCAGCAAGTCACTGGTGGGTCCAGCATCCGTCTGACACGTTTCCCCATGTGTGCCCTCAAGTTCAAACATATACGGCTGAAAAGTTTATTTTTGTTTTAATACATTCAAGCATGCCATACTGTGTTCTAAACCACAACAGCATGTCTGTGAGTAACACATGGAGATCTGGATGTGTTCTGAGCAGGTTGAAAGATGTTGTGGGCTTGTATTTACAGAGATCTAGTTAATAGTCTAAGAATCTCCAATATCAGGCCTATATACCAGACCTAAACATAGATTTATTTATCTCAAAAATAATCCCATAGTTCTACATGACCTGTCCTATATACCAGACCTAAACACAGATTTATTTTTCTCAAAAATATTCCTATAGTTCTATATGACCTCTCCTATATACCAGACCTAAACACAGATTTATTTTTCTCAAAAATAATCCCATAGTTCTATATGACCTGTCCTATATACCAGACCTAAACATAGATTTATTTTTCTCAAAAATAATCCCATAGTTCTATATGACCTGTCCTATATACCATACCTAAACACAGATTTATTCATCTTAAAAATAATCCCATAATTTTACATGACCTGTCCTATATACCAGACCTAAACACAGATTTATTTATCTCAAAAATAATCCCATAGGTCTATATGACCTGTCCTATATACCAGACCTAAACACAGATTTATTTTTCTCAAAAATAATCCCATAGTTCTATATGACCTGTCCTATATACCAGACCTAAACACAGATTTATTTTTCTCAAAAATATTCCCATAGTTCTATATGACCTGTCCTATATACCAGACCTAAACACAGATTTATTTATCTCAAAAATAATCATATAGTTCTATATTAACTATCCTATAAACCAGGTCTAATCACAGATCTATTAATCTCCAAAATAATCATAAGGTTCCATATGACCTGTCCTACAAACCAGACCTAAACACAGATTTATTAATCTCCAAAATCATCCCATGGTTCTACATGACCTGTCCTATATGCCAGGCCTAATCAGGGATTTATTAATCTCCAAAATAATCATATAGTTCTATTTTAACTATCCTATAAACCAGGTCTAATCACAGATCTATTAATCTCCAAAATAATCATAAGATTCCATATGACCTGTCCTACAAACCAGACCTAAACACAGATTTATTAATCTCTAAAATAATACCGTAGTTCTATATGACCTGTCCTATGTACCAGGCCTAAACACAGATTCATTAATCTCTAAAATAAACCTATAGTTCTATATTAACTATCCTACAAATCAGGCATAAACACAGATTCATTAATCTCCAAAATAATCTCATAGTTCTCTATGACCTATCCTACAAACTAGAGATCAGCATTTTTGAGGCTGATTCCGATCACTGCTCAGCTTTCAGTGAGATCGTACGATAGCCGATACTGATTGAGGGCGGGGCTATATACCACAGCAGGGCTACATATTATTGCCACAAGCAAGTCACGAAACATGGTCTAAACTGGTTTATCACCATTTTTAATGAGCTCATGTGAAACAGTATAATATTTGTAACTAAATTAGAAGTTGGTCTATGTGGGAGTAAACAGCTTATACAGCTCCAGAAGAGCCACATCTGAAAAGTATCTCTACTAGGAACAGCAGAGCGTTGATCCGGGTGGAATATTAAGCAGCAGAATGAACGTCTTCTACAGCCGAGAAGAGCTGCTTATCTAGAACTATAAACTCAATCACTCTGGCTGTGGTTCTTTAGCTCTCTGGTTGCTGCTGCTGTTCTGTTTGTACCGGTCAGATCTGGTCTGTATGGTGTTCTGGGTTATTTGTTTTGTGCTAGCTGTGTGTGCTAGCTCTGCTGTTTACTGATACTCACTGTGTTCAGCTGTGTGGTGTCTCGGAAGTGCTGTATCAGATTAGTAGTGTTGAAAGTCTTTGTCTTGGTTCCCCCGCGAGAGACGCTGATTTTACTAATTTTACAGATGTTATAAACTGTCCTGGATGAGTCTGAGTCACATACGGTAACAAACTGCCAGACAGACGATGTTTCTATCAGTACATGTGAACGCTGTAAACTGTTCTCACGAGGCCGCTGCTTTAGTCAGTCTGTGGAAAATGAAACGGTGTGTATTTGCACCTAGTGGTTCAGATAGGAATTGCAGGGAGCTGGCCGGAGGGGGTTTCATGGATGGCTCCTAATCCTGGATGAAATACTAGCTGTAAATACAAATTAGGCTCATTTGTTTAACGCCATCGATCGGCTCTTGGGATCGGCTAAATTGGAGAAATATCGGCCGATCACCGATCACATATTTTGATTACAAATCTGCAAATGGCCGATCGATCCTCCCATCTCTACTACAAACCAGACCTAAACACAGATTTATTAATCTCCAAAAGAATCCCATAGTCCCACAGGACCTGTCCTATGAACCAGACCTAAACGCAGATGCATTAATCTCCAACATAATTGCCTAGTTCTATACAACTGTCCTGCTGATGAGATCTAACACAGTTTTATCTCCAGCATAAATAATCCCGTAGTTCTAAATGAACAGCCATGCTGGGCCTAAAGACAGTGTTATTAATCTCTATCAATCAATGTAAACTGCTTGGCAGATGAATCCTAAACACATTAATCTTATTAATCTCCTAAATAATAGTTCTACATGAACAGGACCTGAAGTCACTGTAATGCAAAATGATATTTTAGGCACTAAACAAACACAAAAATGTCATTGCCTTACACTGCTGCTGAATATGCAATATAACAAATCATTATAAGTCATTATAGCAAAAGACTGGCTGCTGCTGTTAAAAACGTTATGGGTTTATTTCTTCTCACTATAAATCAAGATGGCGTATGCTAAGGTGGGTATTTGGTACTAACCTTCCATTTCAATCAGGATTTCAATGATTTCATAGCGCCAAACAGCTGCATTCCTGGTGCAGCTCCTTGCCTGTTGATCAGATGTTGACTCTGTGCTACCCCTGCAGTAAATAACTCTGCTACTGACTGCGTTCACCCCTCAGAGCGATGGCCCAGTGACAAGGCTTCTCTGCTGGAGCGGGGCTGCAAAAGCCGCTGCTCGTTACCGAGGCTGCAGGCAGAGTATTTGTGTCAACGAATTGTCAATGAACATAATCATCTTTATGGTCTGCCTTGACGTGCGCAGTTAAGCAGCATTGTCAAATAATCAATTTTGCCAGCATGGTTCATTTTCTGCGGAATGGCTGCAGGATTCTGGTGGGATTTGTCTGAGATTTTTCACAAGTGATGCGAAAGGCCTCTGCATTGACATTTGAGTTGACTACCAGTCTCACTCCACTGAGCTGCTTAATGTTTTTTTTTTTCCCCATTCATTTACATTCACAGTCAAATTTACCTCAGTGTCACTAGCCGTATTCCTAACAGGCCGGCAGGGAGAACCACTGGCTGGCTCGTTTTGTTTTTGCTCCGGCATCTTTTGTTTGCCCTCGAACTCCATTTAATCCTCTGAAGCGCTGGCACAGTTTTCCTCCTGGTTTTCTGTTCCATGAAATTGCCCTTGCAAGGATGACAGAATGTAATCAAAGTGCATTTTTGGGTGCGCATCCTAGGTTCTGAACTGAAGCCCCCCCACTCAAAGCAAAACACAAATCATTAGTGTGCATTACTAAAACTGCCACTAGGCTCCTTTCACCCAGCGTTGTGCTGACATGCTAAGTGAACATTTTTAAAACAGTGCATCATTTGAATGGCTCTTTGTGAAAGAACTATTTGTTCAGTTGATTCCCTAATTGGCAGAGGGAGCGCACTTGATGTTCTTTATAACCTTAAAAACTACATTCAACCACAGCTGCCACTAATGAAGGACCTCTTCTTTTAGCAAAACAGTCATGTGGAGTGAACTGTAAAAAAGACAGAGACAGGCTAAGCCCAACAATGAATCATATGGCGTAATAGAGTAAACATGAATCTCAAACATTAATTAGTGAGCAAATGGACATGTCTGGAACAGCATGAAGCCTAATTACTGTCCACAATTTTACCATTAGTGTGCCAAGTACCAAAGTATTTGCATCAACACTGCATAACTTATGGGAAAAGTACCAATATATTTCAACAGAACTGCATTCATTTCAATGAATCAGATGAGTAATAAATAAAGGAACAATAAACATAAGCATATTCCATCATTATGACATATTATTTCATTATACAATCATCAGAAATGATGACCAGTGCAGAACAACCACCACTGATACGCCTATAGCTGCACCGCCACCAATAAAGAACGACTGCATTTTGCTGATGTTTTCTGGCAAATAAACTGAAACATTTCAAAGAGTTTCAAAGCATTTATTTCATAAGACTTTCAGGACTGTAGTCAGTACACTTTCATCATGATTGTTCACCAAGTTTAGCTTGAAAAGCTCTATTCACGAAAAGCGGAACTAACTGGAGTGGCTAAAGCCATTTTGCTCAGTTTGAAGACCTAAAAAACAT
This sequence comes from Megaleporinus macrocephalus, assembly GCA_021613375.1. Lineage (NCBI taxonomy): Eukaryota > Metazoa > Chordata > Actinopteri > Characiformes > Anostomidae > Megaleporinus > Megaleporinus macrocephalus. The sequence goes on from CM038720.1 coordinate 33,703,571, forward strand.
TCTTTGCAAGGTTCTGTGAAAAGCCCCAGCTCTATGCTGTTATAAAGCCGTTTTCCTGAACTCATGTAGTTAATAACCCAAATGAGCAATAATCGATTCATGCGTTCCAGTAAATGAAGAAAGAAGCCATCTTCTTTGAGAAAAGGCCACTTGCGCTTGAATGCAGTTTATTTTTATATTTCATGACTTTATTAAAGAAATGTCTGATAAGCTCTCATTTTATCATCTGCGGCAGAGTAGCAGCTCCGCAACTCTGTTATGTTGGTGGGCGTTCTTGCATGAAAGCCACCCTTTAGATTTCACCTCATGATTTCTATTGGATTAAGCTCTGAACTTTGACTCTGTCGCTCCAAATTGCAACATTTCTTCTTTGTCAACTATTTGCAGACTAACTGGTGTTTTTAGTGTTGTTGTCTTCCACATTCTGTTAAAGTTCAGTTCAAAGATGGATGCCCCAACATTCTCTGATGGAATTTCTTGATGCAATACAGAATTTATAGTTCCATCAAATGATGGAAAGCTGTCTTGGTCCAGTAGCAGCAAAACAGCCTCAGACTGGGATACACCCTGGGATTTACTGCGTTTGGTTTTTGCCAAACATAACACCTCTTATTTACCTCAGGTCTGACTGTTGGAGGTCCGACTGTCAGGGCCTCCGCGTCACCTGGCACCAACCAGTTCTCCTCTTCCTGCTACACCTCAACTGCATTACTGTATCCTCCAGATGTAGCACCTGTGCAGCTTGTCTCCTTTTAGTACATTCTGTTTATAATCAGATCTGTCAGAGTCGCTAGCTTTACTCTAAACACCAGAACTAACTCTGTCTCTGTACTAACCTAAACCAGAACTAACTCCGTCTCTGTACTAACCCAAACCAGAACTAACTCTGTCTCTGTACTAACCTAAACCAGAACTAACTCTGTCTCTGTACTAACCCAAACCAGAACTAACTCAGTCTCTGTACTAACCTAAACAAGAACTAACTCTGTCTCTGTACTAACTCAAACCAGAACTAACTCAGTCTCTGTACTAACCCAAACCAGAACTAACTCTGTCTCTGTACTAACCTAAACCAGAACTAACTCTGTCTCTGTACAAACCCATCCAGAAATAACTCTGTCTCTGTACTAACCCAAACCAGAACTAACTCAGTCTCTGTACTAACTCAAACCAGAACTAACTCTGTCTCTGTACTAACCAAAACCAGAACTAACTCAGTCTCTGTACTAACTCAAACCAGAACTAACTCAGTCTCTGTACTAATCCAAACCAGAACTAACTCTGTCTCTGTACAAACCCATCCAGAAATAACTCTGTCTCTGTACTAACCCAAACCAGAACTAACTCAGTCTCTGTACTAACCCAAACCAGAACTAACTCAGTCTCTGTACTAACTCAAACCAGAACTAACTCTGTCTCTGTACTAACCAAAACCAGAACTAACTCTGTCTCTGTACGAACCCATCCAGAAATAACTCTGTCTCTGTACTAACCCAAACCAGAACTAACTCTGTCTCTGTACTAACCAAAACCAGAACTAACTCTGTCTCTGTACGAACCCATCCAGAAATAACTCTGTCTCTGTACTAACCCAAACCAGAACTAACTCTGTCTCTGTACGAACCCATCCAGAAATAACTCAGTCTCTGTACTAACCCAAACCAGAACTAACTCAGTCTCTGTACTAACTCAAACCAGAACTAACTCTGTCTCTGTATGAACCCAAACCAGAACTAACTCTGTCTCTGTACGAACCCATCCAGAAATAACTCTGTCTCTGTACGAACCCAAACAAGAACTAACTCAGTCTCTGTACTAACCCAAACAAGAACTAACTCAGTCTCTGTACTAACTCAAACCACAACTAACTCTGGCTCTGTACTAACCCAAACCAGAACTAACTCTGTCTCTGTACTAACCCAAACCAGAACTAATACTGTCTCTGTACTAACCCAAACCAGAACTAACTCAGTCTCTGTACTCACCCAAACCAGAACTAACTCTGTCTCTGTATTAACTCAAACCAGAACTAACTCAGTCTCTGTACTAACTCAAACCAGAACTAACTCTGTCTCTGTATTAACTCAAACCAGAACTAACTCTGTCTCTGTACGAACCCAAACCAGAACTAACTCTGTCTCTGTACGAACCCATCCAGAACTAACTCTGTCTCTGTACTAACCCAAACCAGAACTAACTCAGTCTCTGTACTAACTCAAACCAGAACTAACTCTGTCTCTGTACTAACCAAAACCAGAACTAACTCAGTCTCTGTACGAACCCATCCAGAAATAACTCTGTCTCTGTACTAACCCAAACCAGAACTAACTCAGTCTCTGTACTAACTCAAACCAGAACTAACTCAGTCTCTGTACGAACCCAAACCAGAAATAACTCTGTCTCTGTACTAACCCAAACCAGAACTAACTCTGTCTCTGTACGAACCCATCCAGAAATAACTCTGTCTCTGTACTAACCCAAACCAGAACTAACTCTGTCTCTGTATGAACCCAAACCAGAACTAACTCTGTCTATGTACGAACCCATCCAGAACTAACTCTGTCTCTGTACTAACCCAAACCAGAACTTACTCAGTCTCTGTACTAACTCAAACCAGAACTAACTCTGTCTCTGTACGAACCCATCCAGAAATAACTCTGTCTCTGTACTAACCCAAACCAGAACTAACTCTGTCTCTGTACTAACCCAAACCAGAAATAACTCTGTCTCTGTACTAACCTAATCCAGAACTAACTCAGTCTCTGTACTAACCCAAACCAGAACTAACTCTGTCTCTGTACTAACTCAAACCAGAACTAACTCTGTCTCTGTACGAACCCATCCAGAAATAACTCTGTCTCTGTACTAACCTAAACCAGAACTAAGTCAGTCTCTGTACTAACCCAAACCAGAACTAACTCAGTCTCTGTACTAACCCAAACCACACCTAACTCTGTCTCTGTACGAACCCAAACCAGAACTAACTCAGTCTCTGTACGAACCCAAACCAGAACTAACTCTGTCTCTGTACTAACCCAAACCAGAACTAACTCTGTCTCTATACTAATTCAAACCAGAACTAACTCTGTCTCTGTACTAATTCAAACCAGAACTAATACTGTCTCTGTACTAACCAAAACCAGAGCTAACTCTGTCTCTTTTCTCTCTCTGAGGTAATAACCGCCCACCTGTCCCGCCGAATACTGTAAAGGACTGACCACCAGGGAACCACATGCAGATCGTTAGATGTTACTCTAAAGTTTTTGTGATATCCCAGAATATTCTAAGCTTTAGGCTTGTAAAACAAATGCAACAACAATGTTGAATTACCCCTATTTGTACACTATTTGTCTGACTGCACATCATTCCAAACTCATCAGAAATATTTTTCTAACCTCTTTCTCAGAAACCTTATTTGATTAAGACATGGAATGTGTGGTAAAGAGTAGGCTTGGATGGTGAAGATTTTTTTTTTTTTAAATAGAGTATTGTTAGCTACACTCACACCTGACTGTAACCCAGCTTATTGAACCTCCTGGCCCTAATCATCCCCATAACAAATAGATTCAATACTTTTATGAATGAAATATTAATCGTTAATTTTACTTATTTTTAGTGTTCTCTTCATTTTATTGTTATGAGCTTTTAATAATTTGGGGGTGAGTGGTCAGGAGGTTACCTGAGAGAGGTGGCGATGTAGGTGTAAAGCAAGGCTCAAAAAGAAAGTAAGTTTCCCTTTACCAACGTGTTTATTGTGACGACACCAACATAAAACACAAATGGAAGACTGATACAAAACAGAAACAAAACAATAAATACAGAAAACACAACTATGAACATGTTTAAACCAGTAGGTGATAAGCTTTGGTGGATTTCAAGCCAGTGCCTTAATAGTAAATCTAGTCTTTCCTGCCATCACTCAGACTCTACCAGTGTGTCCTCTATATTCTGTGCTCAGTAGTGATGGGCAAATGATACCGATGCTTCGGAGCTTGTTTCGAGAAATCCAGGAGGTTGTTTATGAAGCGTGTATGGAGGTTTGCTTCGTTAAGAGCAAGTGACGTCACTGATGATGTCTGAAACATCCCTGGTTCAGGACGTGGTTCGAGTATTGGCGTGATTTATTGTTTCTTAATAAAAAATTAAAGTCACCATCACCCCTCCATCACTGTCCCATCTCTTATAACCACTGCAACTGTTATAAGATCAATATCTCATGTCCAATTAGATTTATTTACTGACTGAAATCATACTGGCAATTCTTTTTTAATTAACAGGCCTCTACTACCCACACAATCAGCTGAACAAATTAATTAACCACAGAAAATAAAATTAAGGTGTTTTATATATATACCTGTTCCCATGCTGACAATGTTGCAAGAGGCCATCACAAATAGTTGAAATGACAATAAAAGTTTTGGCCAGCAGGGGGGTTCGTGTGCACACGAAGCTTCGAGTAATTAACCCTTTTTTTTGGAACCATCTGGAAGGAAAGTTTCAACGCTTCAAGAGGCTTGGTCTGGCCTTCACTAGTGCTCACCTGCTGTTTTATTACGACCCTCCCTGGACTAGACCAATCGCTAATTAGTTATACCAGCAGGTGCACAACAAAAGTGTTCTAATCAATATATACAATATTTACATTCACTAGTAGTTACACCAGCAGGCACACATTTCTAGAACTTTCAACAACTATGTACATAAATGCAATGTTGGATGTTCTTAACGTTATTTCGGTTTCTTCTGCCCACAGGTACCCCAGAACCCCCTTTCTCAGGACAACCCTTGGACTCTTCCTAGACTTTAAATGTCCGGATGGCTCACGGCCCCATTTCCACAGGAACTGGGCCAGTACAGTGTACATTGTCTTTATGATGTCTATATTGTCTTTAGCCAAGTGGTTATGGATAGCTGGTGATGAGTCCAGGTCCCTGACGTCATCACAGAGGTAACTGAAGAGCTTATCATATTGTATGGTGCATTGATGTGGAAAATTCACAATATGATAAGGGGTTTACAAATGTTCATGCAGCAATGTAGATGTTTCAAGAACTACACTACCTGCTAATTATACTAGATAAAATAGTTTAAAGCTATTTTAAAAATGCAGGAGAAAGAGTCGCCTTGTGTGATGACCATGGGCGGGGGGGCCTGTTCCTTCCTGGTGCTTCTCTTTCTTCTCCCTTTGCAGTGGGTAGCTAGAAAAACAGTTTTTTTCCACATTTTTGTTGGCCCAGGGTCTGTAAATGAGCCCAGTCTTCTTCTTTTTAAAAGGAGCATGTTTCAGGTGCTCCTGATTTGGTTTGGTTTGCCTCTTGTTGCCTCTTGAATTGCTTGCTGATGATTCAAGTTGTGTGTGGGCTGCTTAAGTAATGCTGGTTTTTCTTTTTCTTTTTTTTTCCTTTTTTTCTAGCCTTTGTGACTAGAGGTGGTCACCCCACCTGTGTAAAGCTTTCTTTTTGTTTTGGTACATTTAGTATTGGTAGATTTTGTATTGATGGGTTTATTTCCCAGCTTTGGTTTGGAGTAATTGGCCTGCTGTGTCTTGAGTATAGTAGGCCCAAGTACTTGTTGTTTCAAGATAGTTTTTTGTATAGGATCTACACCTAGTTTTGTTTTGCTAAGATTTTTAGTTTGAGCTGTTTTGTAGTTTTCTTGGGACCACTTATCTCCTAAACCACTTGATGTGGCTGTGTGCCAAAAGTTGTGTGGTTGTCTCAGACTTTGTGTTTAGTTTTGGTAAAGGGGTGAGTAATTTGTTGGGTTTGTGTGTACATTGGATACCATTTTTCTTCCTTTTCTCTTTCCCCAGGCCCTTCCCTGGGAGTGGTTAGTGGCTTGGGCAGTGGAGGTTTTGCCACTGGCGAAATCGTCCCATTACTTTGGCTTGGATTTTAACATTTGGCATACATAGATATTGGTTTGTCTAACCAATGTCCATAAGAGGTTTTTGTCGATAGAATTTAATACTTCTTCTTCTTCTTCTTCTTCTTCTTTTTCTTCCTTATATCTCTTCAGTTGTTGATCCTCTTATTGTTTCCCGTTATTGGTTTACTGTTGCCCGTGTTGGCCTCTATGCTGTTGGTCTAGTGCGGACTGTGCAGTACTGAACAGTTAGTTTGTCCTATCAGATTTTTTTTTCAGTGACACTGAATGGGCAGCTCAGAATACACACAGGAATATGATCAGATAAGCCAATTACTGAGTGTATGAGATGTTTTCAGGAGACTACTGATTGTTACACATGAGGGTTGGTATCTAAATCAAGAATTGTCTTGTCCTGTATGACACTAATTTTAGTGGAAATCTCTATTTAGAATGCTGTGTAGTCTAGGACTAGACTGCTGTCCAGTAAACCAACCCATAGAGGGAGCTCAGATGGGAGCTCAGGTAAAGTGGGGCACGTTGGTCAGTCAGTCACAGCAGTTAGATGTTACTTTATATGTGCTGAATATGAGCTACATCTTTCTTGATGTAAACAAAGTTATAGTTTTTTGTAGAAAACTATCAACAGATTTTCTTTAAAACTGTCGTGACAGGAAGCAGGAGTTGGCACAGCTACAATGCAGGTATATCAGTTTTATGTAATATTCATAGCCAACAATGAACCTGAGTTTTAAATGTATGGTTCATGGTGTTAAAACAGTGGTAGATCTGAAAAGAACAAGTTTTCTTTGGGAACTAGTTTGGTTTTTTATGCTCTGCAGGTACCTCTCTGCTTGAAATGTGCTTTAAAAATGATATTCTATGCCAAAACCTTATCTCAAAACTATCATAAAGCCCTGTCTCAGATATTGGGTAGCATGCCATTTTATGTGATAGCTTTCTGTGAGGAAGCTTTTAGAGGCATTAAACGCTTTTGCATCTCTACTGCTGTGATCCAATCTGACTGGATACGTTTCTATAGCAGGTGCATTTCACATCAAACCACTTCTGGTCAAATCACATGTTTGTTGATTTTGTTGGTGAAAATGCGCTAACACATCTACTGGGAACAAACATTTCAACAGGATTTCATTTTTCTACATATTTTAGTACACATTCTTTGCTGAATATATATGTAATTCGCAATCCAATGAAGAACATGTATGTCCGTTTTGGTTGATTTTGAGTTTTCTACATGATTTGAACTCACCATGGTTGTTTACACTGAGTGTTACACTGAGTGTTACACTGAGTGTTACACTGAGTGTTACACTGAGTGTTACACTGAGTGTTACACTGAGTGTTACACTGAGTGTTACACTGAGTGTTACACTGAGTGTTACACTGAGTGTTACACTGAGTGTTACACTGAGTGTTACATGATGAATTGACCAATAGAAGTGCTCCAAAATAGCTTGGAACAAAATTCTGGTTCAATTGGCTTACATTGAAAGTAAAGTATGTTTTTGGTTTATCCTGTAAAGTTGCCATTTTGGAGATTGGACTGTTTTTCAGTTTTTCATTGGACAGGGATATATATAGTATTGTATATATTGTGCCATATGTAACATTTTGTTTTGTTTTGCCAATGTGTTTAATCTTACCAAGAAAACCAAGAAAACATGTTATTTGACCAGGGTACATAAACTCTTGCATATGGCTCAATATGAGTAAATGTCACTTATGTGGTTACATGAAAGATTCTTGGATGTTGCTGCATGTGTGATGTAGACGTTGCCGTTTTAGTAAATATAAATGAATCTTTTGTTGGTATGAGGGCAGGGATGTCATCTGTTCTGTATTTTGTTGATTACTCCTCAAGTTAATATAGTTTAATTATTTTCATGTATTTTTTGGAAATGAATGTCAAAAAAACTAAAACCCTCAGCTGTGTGTTACTGTGTCTCTGCCTAGTGTTCCTGTAAGAATGACACAATACCTCTCCAGGCCTGAGTCACAGTGAGCCAATGATTGAGGTATCAATCATTGTGTGTGTGGCTGCATTTTTAAAATGAAATGCACACAAGGTAAAGATGTTGGCTTATGAATTCCTGTTCTGAAGCTTGACTAAAAATAAGTAATACAGCTCTGGTCATACAGAGGAAGAATTCATCGAATAAGTCATTTACAAGTGTAACAGAAAATTTCAAGAGAAGACATGATTGTTACACATTGGTTTCCTAGATAAGGATTAAGTCTAATCCTGGTCTGTTTCCATTCAATGGAAAAATCTCCATTCACAATGCTGTGGTCCAGGACTAGACTTCCCTTTCCAGGAATCTGACCCATAGAGAGATCCCAGGCTCAGGTGGGTGGGACATGAGGTAAAATGGGACACTTCAGTGGCACTTTGCTCAGCTTTTACTAGCCAATCACAACAAATATTGCTTAGTATACTTAGTATACGATAGATAGATAGATAGATAGATAGATAGACGGCTATCAGTAGATATATTACAGTACTGGGATATTTATTACAAAATAAATAGATGTGCAAAGATTGTATTAAGTAAAAGTTAAATAGTGTTAAATAGTGTCCAGGAGTGCAAATGTACAGGATGTACAGCAAATTGTCAAATAGTGTCTGAGTGCAAATGTACAGGATGTACATCAAAGTGTCTATGAGTGCTGACATAAGATGTCCAGTAAAGTGTTGAGAGTGTCCGGGAGTGCAGAAGTACAGTAATGTGATTACAGTACAAATAAAAATAAACTAATGTGAATTAAGGGACTTGTTCCTCATCTGTCCTCCTCCCTCTTCCGGCTCCACTAAGAGGAATTGAAGAGTCTGATGGCTCTCGGGACAAAGGATCTCCTGAGTCTGTCTGTAGAGCAGCTCTGTGACAGGAACCTGCCACTGAACTTGCTCCTTTGTTCCATGATGATGGTGTGCAGTGGGTGACCATCATCATCAATGATGGAGAGCAGTATGTGTGCTATATATGAATTGTATCAATTCTGCTTTGGTCATTGAGCTGTAAACAGACTGATTTGATGTGACATAATTAGGACCAAAGGGGTCCTAGTGTGAAAAGAATTTAAGGGCCACAGTGTATATTTTTATAACCATCTCTCATTGCTCTCCAAAGAAAAATGTGTCTCCATTTTTGTCAATGTGTTTTTTGTAACACTACAGCTGCTCTTCATATCCTGTGAGGGTTTAATGATGAATGGATCAATAGAAATGCTCCAATATAATGCAGTGAGACCACTTTCCATTTACTTGAATTGAAAGCAAAGATTTTTGCCCTGTTCTGTGAAATTACTATTTTGAAGATACTTATTTCATTAGACAGCGACATAGTATAATTTTTGGATATATATTGCACTGAATATATTATAGCATATTTTTATAGCACCTATAAAACCCTCAAAACCTCTCAGCAGCTTAGCATGTATACTGTCATCTTCAGTCCTGTTAGAAAAACAGCTTATGTGGCTCCTCATGAAGCTGCTGGCCAGAATGTTCAAAGTATGTCAAACTGCATCAGGGTTTATTTCTAAAAGAAATTATAAACAGACCACAGTTATTCACTAATATTCCCATTAAGGTAGTACAAATAAGTAAACATCTGGCAGGTTTGTCCAAACCTTTGCCCTTTATCAGCTATTTGATAAAGCCTTTTACTTTTTTGGAGCCCAACTGCTCCTCAAGGAAAGAGACCAGCAGCTCAGACCCTCTTTAAAGAGAATCAGCACCCAGTGAAAAACAAATATCAACAGATCTCAGCAGAGAAATGCAGATAAGCACTACTTTAGATGAACGTAAAGACACTTGAGTCAGGAGTGAGCGCTTTGGGTGGACTGTTTTCTTGACCACTTCACCTCGCCTCGCCTCACAGGATGATGGGTATGAGAACAGCACAGGTGTGGAGTTCTCTATATAAAGACTAATAGTTTTAATAGTTAGTTTCTCAACCGGACAGTCCGAGCATCCTTTTTTTTTTAAAGGGTGTTTTCAAAAAAGTCCATTGAGTTCTTGCGAACCCTGCGCGAGCGCGTGGGCCGTGTAGCTGGAGAAAACGAGGCTCGAGCTTGAAACACTGAAAAAGCCAATCCAGAGCGCGCTCGAGCCGGCCACAGCCAATGAGGTCGCCGGAGGAGGGACGTCTCGGCGCGCGCCTCCGCGTCCTCCTCGCAGTTCAGCGCGAGCCTGGGATTGAGCGGGAACAGCGCTGCGCTCCGCTTCACTTTCTGTCCACGCAGGATTTTCGTTCGTGTTTACCGAAACAAACAAACAAACAACAACATCCGCAACAACAACAACAAACAAACACCTCCGCATTCCTCAAGCGCAGACGGACGGACGGACGGACAGACAGCCGGTCGAGTCGCCATGAAGAACCCCATGTACTGGGTGCTCCTGTCCGGAATGGCCATCGCTTTGATCCAGCAAGGTAAGGTGTTGGGGAAAAGCCTTACTTAACCGTTACTCGAGCCGGACAACAGTACCGACACCGGTCGCGTAGTCTGCGGAGGAAACGCTGTTAATGAAGTCTCCGTTGTTCACAGAAAGGTTGTCTGTCTGCGGCTCTTCATGTTTGACTTGCTTGCCAACTAGGAGGCAGCTTAGATAAGAGATTAGTCGAGCGCAACTCGAGGTGACAATGTGGCTTCCGTTGGACGCGAACGTGTGGAGACGGTATGTGCCGGGCTGGGCTGTGTTTACGGACTTCAAGCGGAATAAAAAGTTGCGTTTAAAGACCCTAAACGTCGGCGCGTGTCGTTATTTACCTGTTACGGGGCTGGACGGCTGTGAGGCATCCTCTGAAGGACGCTTATATAAATGAATGAACTAATAATGCGCTAAGGTCGGAATTGATGAGTCTCTGTGAGGCGATTTTGAGGTTCAGCTTAAATGCCAGAGTGTTCTTCATATGTTTGTTGGCTTCTGTGAAGATCCTGGTTTTGAACCTTTTGTTGTGTGGGAGTCATTTCGAAACTCCTGTTTCTAAATGATGGGAACGTCCACCAGGTAGTGGTTCTCAGTCTGGTCCATCCCCAGGCCCCCCAGTTGTCCAGCTACTCCAGTGGATGGGTTTGGAAATGAGATGCAAGTTCGGTTTTAGAGTTAAAAGAACCTCTACAAGTTCTAAACCTGGATATCCTTAAAGCCAATGCCAATTTGTTTGAGCTTAATTTCATTACAGTCTAAAGCTCAGATGTGGACCACTTGGGGAACCTTGAGAACCCCTGCTTTAAGGGAATCAACAGTGGTCCTTTGCCAAAGAGCTCTTTACTGTTAAGAGTGTAGGCAATGGCTTGGTTATGTTATGTAAAGAGTACAGTTCACATTCCAACTTGCTTTTAAACGTACAGACTATTGAAAACAACCCCCCATATGGGTGGCATCTTCCACATTGTGTCAAATGTTGATGAGGTCATAATTTACTTGGTATGCTTTGTGCATTCAGTTGGTACATTTGAAAGAAACACTGGATTGTAAAGGAAACGAGCAGGCCGGGCATTAGTTCTCTCACAATGGCTATAATCTGTGGTTTTCAGTGTGTGCTGTAAGAACTGAGCTGTCTGTTCATCAAATTCACAGTACGACAAATCACATCCTGCCCGTGCCTTGTCACCAGCTGTGAGTATATCAGCCCCGGCTTTTTGGTCCAAAATAGGAAGGAAACATGTTGTGTATGGGTGGGAGGGGGTGTGTTTGTGTGTTTGTGTGTGTGTAATGGAGACTGGTGTTCAGAGGGTTAAGAGTATTTTGCTCCAGACTTTGAAAGAGAGAGGGAAAGATGGAGAGAGACAAACAGTATGAGTAAGAGAGAGAGAGAGGGCGAGAGAAAGAGTGTGACTGTGACTCTGAGAGTGGCTGTGTCTGCGTTGCCAGGCTGCAGCACATACTCCTACAAAGCTCATGCCAACATCCCTCCAGCCAGGACGGTCTATTGTACCCTTTAGACTCTCCTCCAACTCTGCTTGAGCTAAGGCAAGAATTATGTGTGAGTAAATTCAAACCTGGAGCTACAGCCGCGGGTCTGGCTGGGCATATAGTCCAGGCAGAATGCCTTTCTGAACAACTTCTAGATCATCGTTCCAGAAATAAACTTCTAGAGTTTCTGGAGGAGGCGAAGACTTTCATCACCTGTTCTTTAGGATGCAAGAGTTTGTGTCAACTCCTTTTTGATAATAAGTGATGGTCAGACTCGAAAGATAATGACCTAAATCAGATATAACAGTGCTTAGATTTCATGAATGTCAGATGTGAGTCATTTCTCATGGTTATCCTGGCTCTTTATCTTATCGCTGGGATCTTTTGCTTGAAGGTGTCCTCTTATAAGGAAATATACGAGCCGTCGAGAATGGCGCCGTCCTGGTGTGACGCAACGTGGCGTGTTATTACGGAAATTAGGCCCATTAGGAGCAGAGGATGACTGTGACTAATTGACATCAGTTTCAGCCCAGATGTGAAATTGCTACTTTGCCCATTTCATCAAAAGGACAAGAGAGTTCGCTCGTTTTCTCCAGAGACTGATTGGCGCATTAGAGCTTGTTGGAACCGCACTCTCTAGGAAAACAACTTCTTCGAAACACTTTAGAAAATGTAACTACACGGGTGCTGTTTACACTCAGTTGTCATCCTTGATTTCAGTTAATTAAACTCCTAGTTCTCATATGTATCTAAATTGATCTAAATCCCATTAACACAGAACGTTATAACAGGACACTCGTTCACATAGTACTGCAGTATATAGAGATAGACCTGAGCAATCGTTATTGCTATCATAGTGCATTACATCTCGGTATGTCAGTGTATGCTTTTCTGAGCTTATCTCTGAAATACCTTTATTACGGAAGTGTGTAACCTTTAGTGTACCTGCTTATTTTAACATGCATCCCAAGGGTGTAGATTTGCTCTAAACATTGGTGGGGAAGTATGTATCCGCCAAAGTTCTCCTTCCAGTGTTGGCTCTGCTAACAACCAAACGTAGCAACAACAGTGTCTCACGTGACAGCAGGAAACAGCACAGCCAATCACACTGGCCATATGTGTTATGGGGAGGTAGGACTCTGGTAGAGAGCGTGATTTAACCCTTTCTGCACCTCTAGACATTGACAGGTCAGGGTTTTTTGGAGGGGATCAAATTATTGGTAGGGACAATTCAATATTCGTTGGATATTGGTGCGAATAATTCTATGCCCTTGATGCATCCCTTCTCAGGGAGACTTAGGTTTTTCGCCTTTGCCTGAGTGTCTGTTCAAGTTCAAGAGTTTTATTGTCATATGTACAGCAGAACAGACAGTTACACTGGACAATGAAATTCTTACTTTGCTGTTGCTCCATTCACCAATAGATAAGATAACAAAACAAGTCTAAAAAATATATATAAGTTGAAGTAAATAAAAGTATTTTTATAGTTAAAGAATAAAAAAATAAAAGTTATGTGTGCTTTTATGTGAAAGTATGAAGAGCAGCAGCCATAAAGTGCAAGTTGCAAGTAACAAATGTAAACAATAATGTTTGTGTGAGTAGTGAATGTAAACAGTATTGTATGTAAACAGCAGTACAGTACAGTTTGTCCTGATTTTGTTTGCTTCTGTGTGTTGTTGTGTCTTTAATGGTGAGGGTTCACCCTGTTGCTTTTTATTGTGTTTTTTGTGCTAAATAATAAGTTTGATTTGTCAGAATTGACATGTCTGACATCTTACAACACAAAATAGTTAGGCAGTAGTAGTGTTCTAGCATGTGTTTCACATGTTTTAATGTGTTTTTAATATTACTTCAATACAGACAGTGTAATATTAACCCTGCCCCAGAATATGCTAATTTAGGATATCAAAACATCCTAACTATTGTTTTAATGCTGGTAACATCTAACAACAAGAACAATCACCAGATTCTTATACTCCACCTTAGTGCTCCACCATAGTGCTGCGGTTACATTCTCTTGCCTAAGGCATTTTAATAACTGCTGCACCGTTTAAGGTGGCATGTGAAAATATGAACAAGAAGCTGATGAATAATAGCCTGAATGTAACGGCTGCTGCATTTTAAGGTGGAAAAGGCATGTTCAAACAAAAAGCTGACAAAGCTGGCTGCAGCCTCATAGTTTAAAGCTAGTACTATTTTTGATAAGGAATAATAAAATATGCTACCTGGAGTTTAATGCATTGAGCTACAGATAAGCACTGCAGTAGGATGTTTTAACAAGAACTCTTCTTCCTTGTACGTCTACCAACTGGTGCTCTGACACGCCAAATTCAGATTGCCACTTCAGTGTAAAAACTCAAAAGGCACTGAGAGGTTTGTTCATTTTGGGCTGCTGTAGCAACATCCAGGCTAACTTGGAAGAGGACCGGCTCCTATGTAAATTTGGAGGACTCATCCCAAGCCAACAAAAACAGGACAGATAATTATACACTAATCAAAACATTTTTGTATATCGTATTCCATTTATGCTAATTGACTCCCCTAATTCACTGCACCTTTAAAAATCGCTGTCCAGCTGCATGCTTAATTGAAAGAGAGCACAATTAGCTTTGTTTGTTTGGATTTAGTGCAGCACAGTGTGTGATGTTGATTACAAGTAATTGGATTTATGGCTTTTGATAGCATTTGAAAAATGTGGGCCCACTACTTTGTCTGTCCTAACTTATCAGATGTCAGAAAAAAATATTGACATTGACATATTGATATTTTATCGTATTAAAAAATGAAGGAATTGTGATTGTAGCATGATAATTAGCTACTTTAATGTAATAATTAGCAGCTTTAACAGGAATTACTTATATAATAATTGATGGTATCAGCTGTTGTAATTTAATGGTTGCATTTTAATGTAGTTTTAGGTAAATGTTGCTTTACTGACTGGCGTGACTGGCAACTTTAAGTAATCACACTTCTTAAATACTAATAAATGACTAGTCTTAAATAATGAAAATGTTGTAGCACTTGGCTTATATTTTTCCTTCATCAGTTTTTTTTCATAGAAAATGTATTACAGTATATTATTCACCTGACAAAGACTAGGTTTGGATCAGAAATGGTACAATACCACTTTTTGTCTTTACATTTCTGATGCCAATATTGAAAGCTTTTGCAGTGACCTGTACTGATACAGATCCAATAATTCAACTTTATGAAATGCTAAGCTTTGAAATGAACAGCTTTTAACTGAATCACTGCACTTAGAGTAATGAGGAGGCAATTATGCTCAAACTAACACCTCACAGGAAGAAATGCACTCACTAGCAGTATTTCAGGCTGGATTTGTTTTTATTGAGATATGAAGGCATAAACCTGATTCAAGATGATCACCCTCGCTTTGAGAAGTGCTGAGCCTAAGTATCTTGTGATGAATCTGTCAGTGTAAGTGAATAAGGTGATGGATGTTCGTTATGTCAGTTTTTGCTTGGAGGGCAGGCATCTAAGTTTGACTGAAGGATTAACTGTGAATTGATCCACTTCACCTGGCATAATATCGTTTTGTAGGAGGATCATGGTCTACCTCACACAGTGTTTTGAGAAGGTTCTTTTTAAAATTTCATAACAAATCCATATTGCACATATGCACATCCCTTCACTCGGTGCATGGCTGTTCATGGGAAGGAAACAGAATCCTTATCCTCATTGAATATTATTATCCTCTGCATCTGCAGAGCAGCAGGCTACAGTGTCACATATAGCCATGGATTTGGACCATTAGCTGCTATAAGCGTCAGTCTCCAGCTACCGCTGTGTTCAGTTCAGTCTGGCTTTAGCCTTAAATTCTCCTAACCGGTGTTACATCTGAGATCTACAGTTCACACTGACAAAAAATGAAGCAGTAGTTATCTTTGCTTTGGGGCCTGGCCAGGGTATTGATCAGCCAATATATTATGCCTTTATGAATTTATCAGTATTGATAAAAATCCTGCCAGTAAAACGCCAGTATTTCAAATCATAATGAGAGTACACCGTTCCCATGAGGGAAGACACTCCACTCTGAGAATTTGTAGGAGTAAAGGAACACAGAACAAGAACTATATAACTTTTGGTAGCCCATCCTAATGTAGCACTGTCAAAGTTATGGCTGCCTGACCAATTAATATTTAATATTTGGTCAGAAAAGCACTCATTAGAAAACATAATAACAATGATAGAAACTTATGTAGATGATTTATGCATGTCAGTGTTCTTGTTTAACCAAACCTCTCCTGGCAGAAACCAGCATTATTTGTAGATTGATCATATAATGTTTGTAATCTGAAACCAGTTTTTTTTAGCCTAACTAGCTCCAGAGATAGCAGCTGCTTTACTTGAAACAGGAAAGTCTTGTTACCAGGGTCTTTTGTAGGTTACACTGTTCTGGTCTGTTTATTTTATATTTATCATTAAACTTGGCACCTTCTAACATTCATTTATAACATTCATGGTTCATTCAAGAGACATTCAAAGTTGTGTATGTGAAGTTTTAGATTGGCTTTACATGTGGTTCAGACAGTCTGATTTGGAGCCAGAATGGCCAGTTGTCAGTCAAAAGAATGAATTTGCATCTCTAGTCCAGACATAAGCCTTACTGTTACATAAAATAAAATGAAATGCTTAACAAACCAATAGAAACCACTGAGGTCCTTCAAACCACACCTCCAGCGGTACAGTGTTTAGATTAATTAACTGAGACTTGAGTTTAACAAAACTCGATAATTCCAAATAAACTATGGAAGTATTTAACTTTGGATATATATTGGCATATTTTGTCTATTAGTAACACTTGTTAAAATATTTAGCTCCTTGAAATTAGTACTGATATCATGAACCCTACTTTGGTTAACATCTGTCAATCCCGTTAAAGGAAAATACTGTGACAGGTACTGCAGTTCTGGTAATAGCCCTTTTAAAGAATCTTCAATGTGGTCAGCTGGTGACTGTGGGTTAATAACACAGAGTTCAAACCAATAGGGAGTGCAGCAGACAGACTCACAGAGAGCCATTCTTGGGTTGTCACGTCAAAGGAATGCAGCCCTCATATGAGGTATAGCAGTGCAATACAATTGTGTCTGTGTAATTGTCAACATCAAACAAAAGCCCATTGGAAAAGTTGACATTTCAAACCTCCTTTCAGGATTTAGAAGTAATTGTTAAAAGCATTCGGAGAATTTATTGCATAGAATTTAAATTTATTGAGTAAACTGCTCTTTTTTCTACTTTGTGGGTTTTTGTACACCCAGAATGGCAGAAGCGGAAATCATCTTTGAATCTTTGTGTCGTTAAGGTGGTCTTTTTTTACAACAACTATTCTTTCCATCTCTGAGCACCCCCTCTCTGAAAGCTCTTCTCTAGAACTCAGCCTAATTATAGCACATGCTGAAAGCAGCTCTGCAGAACTCTGGAAAACACCTTTTTTAAAAAGGCCAAGATGATGCTTACCTGCCTCCTCTCAAAGCACACTGCATTTACGTGTCAAATCAATTACTGCCTGTGTCATCAAGCTTAATAGCAAATGTTGTGTATTTTAGAAAGAGGACATGAATTAGCTGTTTTTCTATCATAGGCATTGTGCAGAAAGTGTTTAAAAGCATTGAAAACTAAATTTCCTTAGTATTTTTAAGACTTTGATGTGATATGTAAACATTAGTTTCAAAGTGAATTTCAATCTATGCAACTTCAGAGTCACATGCAGCTTATTTTTTGGCTTCAGAGCAGAAGTAAATTTTTAGGTGAATAATAAAATAATCCCCCTTTGCTGTAAAAAATAAATAAATAATAATAACTTTTATAAAAACTTTTTGCAGTAAAAGTTTTGCTGTGAATTCTAACACAGTTTCAACAATAAGTGGTTCTAAATGCTATAATTAATGTGTGAACATACTAAGATTTATTAACAACCTAAAATTTGGGTTGCCAAATACTGGTATATAGTCCATATAAACCAGAGATGAGCTATTGGAAATAAATGATTTTGTGATGTCACTTAAACCAAATACCCGCCTACAAATATAAGCCTACACCCATTCACGCTGAAGTTATATGGAGTGTTTCAGCTCAGCTGCTTTTTAGAGGAGGCACAACACAGATCAGCCAATCAGTGCAAAGTTCATCCACATATATAAAGAGACAGTATTAAAAATACCCTCCTTAATTCTGAGGGATAAAGAGACGAAGGAAAATGGGTGTGTAAAAATTAATTAGGACTGTTTTTGACACAAGTCGACCTTGGAGTGGGAAAAATACGTAGGATATAGCCCCTTCTAATGTAATGAGAATTAAATAAATCATCACATGATGCCAAAATAGCTGCACATCTTATGAATTTAAAGTAGCCTGGCTTCTTTCTTGTGGCATGGCTTGCTGACACATTGCCAACATAGTCTAGTCACACATGCAGGTTACTTTCTGCTGTAGAACAGCAGTTAATTTGCTCATTGCATCAGACTGCACTTTATCTGTACTTACTTGCTGAAATAAATGCATGCAGAACATCAAAAAAGCTACTTGCAGTGACTTGATATCTGCTTCACTACGAACTGCTTTTTATTTAGATGTTCTGCGTGCATGTATTTAAGCAAGTATGGACAGATAAAGTACTTTGAGGCCTGTAATGGTGTCAGTTTGAGGGCTAGAATGTTTATTCAGTTGATAAGAGAAAAATCCCTCTCTTTACCACTCTCCATTTTGTTCATGTGATGTAGATGTGGATGATTTTTAATAAACAAAAGCATAGGATTTTGACAGAGAATAAAAATTATTTAGATATTATCATCTGGGTTAATCAAAATAGGTAAAATAAATTAAAATAGCTGGTGATTTGATTGGCAGTCAATTTCAGCTGAAGAAACAGGTGACTGAATTGATAATTCCATCACTGCCTACAAGAATATATCTTTGATTATTTCATTTATGAAACCAGAGGTAAGGAATGTGTTGCAAATACATTCACTCATGTTGCTCATAGTATTCTGCCATGCGATGCTAAGAAGAATCCACATGGACTGAATTGTTATGCTTGTCTGCTTTCAGTTCGGTAAGGAAGATGTGAATTTGTTTATCACATAAAGCAGTTTTTAGTATTTTTTTTAAACTATCTCTCTGTATAATCAGGTTATAGGTTAATTGCTTTTACACAATTTTGTATAATTTATTGTCAGCTGCAGATGCCGCAAGCATAGTTTTGTATTTCAGAATTAATATTTGGTCCCCCCCTTTTATTTGAATGTTTTTTTCCCCCCAAGGGCTCTGAAAATTACAAAGTTTTTTGGAGCAGTTGTGCCATTTACACAACCCAAGCCAGTAGTATGAAGGTATTATGGCGGGTAGTGAGGTTTCTAGGCACATAACAGTTTCTTTACTACAGAATCAGTTTATTTGGTCTGGGATTTCCAGGGTTTTACATTAGATTACGGCAGACTGGCAGCCTACAAACGTTCATCTTTTTCCAAAACCAGAATATTACACAAGACCTTAAGGGATTTCATTAGCTTCTACCTGCATCCTGCTCTGAAAGTCATAGAAGTTCAGCATCTTCTGTCACAGTTTCTTTGCTGGGTAAGTTAATCCTGGTGCATGTTCGGTGTAGAAGCCTGGCCCCATGTTGTTTTTCATGCAGCAGATGGCATAGGGAGCGGTTAAGCAGCACATGGTCAGCTACTAATCCATGTGGTGGTGATTAGTGCATGTGTGTGTGGCCTCCTCGTGAACATGAGGAGGAGCCGTGAAAAAACCAAAGCCCAGACATTTCAATTAGAGCTATCACCAATCGTGCTCCTACTCTCCACAAAGCCCTGATTAAAAGAGCTCTGCTAATCTATCAGAGTGCTGCTACTCTCCGCTCTGCTTTTAAGGAATGAAGGACATTAGGCCACATGTCAGTTTCAAACTCCTTCATTCGGAAAATGGTATTATTGGGTTGTTCATGATGGTCAGGCCTAACGATCTACTCTAATTGTGTGGTTTTAGGTGTGATAATTAGATGGAATCTTTATCAGAGTTATTCAAAAGGAGAAGTGGCTTGCTACTCTTTTACTTGCGTGTTAAAAGGCCTTTAAAAGATCTCTCAGTGGACTGCCTTAGGTTTAACTCTGCCTTTTGAAAGTAGTCTGGAGATGCACGGCACTACATCCCAGATTATGAATTGAAATGAAAGTGGAAATTAGTGGAAACGAATGAAATGTGGCAGTTGACTCAGCATGCTGCTGAATTGCACTATTCCATTTTACAGCCGAGAGTCTGCAATGTTCATTGAATTTCACGGAAGCTTATGGGGGATTCTCATAATTAATGCTAAACGCTTGGGTGGCAGTCTTAATGGCCTTTTTGGGTCAATGTAGAAAAGAATGTTTCTCATTAATCATTGGCTCTTTGTTATCTGTTTTCTTTTTTGAACACTTACTTCACTTAAGCAAGGGCATAGTGCACTGAAGTTTTTAAAAAAATTCACAACTCCCCATGTGGGGGGAAAAGAGAGTGGTGTTCGGATGCATCAAACATTCTCCTTCAGAGTTGTATGTATCAAAGAAAACATTTAGTGCGAAAACTCAAGATGCCTGTCATATTGGTTGTTTTCTTTTCTCCCCTGGTTGAGCAATAGGGGTCATGCTGTAGAAAACATTGCTGTACTCAGTATGTTCCCTATGGGATGACCTCTCAAGACTGATTTTCAGAATACTGTGTGGTGTCCATTCGCTTCAGCTCCTCCACAGTGTGCTTCGATGAGAAACATAAGTTCATTTGAATAAGCGAGGTGAAAGATGAGTGAACTTGTGACATGGCACTCAGTAATGTTTTGCATATGATGGAATGCAAAGAGTTTTAATGTTTTTGTGCATTGGTTCTAGAAGGCTTAGCTCCCCAGAGAAATGTTTTGATTTAATATGGGCCAAGAAAGCTAGTGATCTCAATGGCCAGTTGTCCTAGAATAGCCAAGAATATTTTAAAAAGTTATCAACATGTGTATTCCCCAAGGACTTTTTGATCTGAAATCAGGCCCAAGAGGGTTAACTACTGGCTAAAGTTTGTAATCATTTCTGCTCTGTGAAATCCTTGGTGCCGGCACACTGTCATCCCATGTCAAAAGCTTTCAGACTCAGATTGTGTAAATATAAATACGTAATTTACTTTTTGTCTCCTTAATCACATCAGATTAAGTTTGGACTGATAATAGCTCATCTCATTAAAATTTTGACACTTAATCAAGCAATGTTTGCAATAGCTCATTTGCATGTCCCAGAAGAATAAGTTGCAGTTGTTGCATATTTATCAGAACGCCTTAATAAGGATGGTGGGTTTCCAGGACATAAGATATAAAGCCCTAGTTTTCCATTTCTCGCTAAATGTTGTTTATTCTGCTGTGAGCTTAGATGCAGTTTTCTTCTCCTTTTGGCTTAAAGTTAATGATCAGAATCAGAATATGTAATAAGCTTTACATTATATTTAGATAATGATTTATTGTTGCCGCTGCATTATTTGTTTAATGTCACTCGTTTATAGTAGGAATAGCCTTGTCTGCTGTAATGGTTAATCAAGTTACTGCTACCCAGTGATGGTAAACACTCGTTTAGGCCAGCCACCAGTAAACAAAGCAGTATTCCTGCATATAAACATGCCAGGACATTTAAACTCTGGGTAATGTGATGTAATATGTAGGGATGGGTCAATACAACTTATATATATACAACTGATATTTAATACCAATACTGATGCCAATGCCAGTACCAATCCAATACTGTCCTTTTCTTCTGCTCAACAACTAACATTGGTCCAATAGGGGCACTGAGTATCATATCGGCACATGTCAAGTGGTATCCAACATTATTTCTACATTTATTGTACCTAACATGGAAGAGATTGTTCTAGAAACACAACTGCACTGCACAAAAAGTAACCTGAATGGTACAGTGTACGTTTTAGGACATCTTCATAGCTCAGCGTCAGGCTTCAGATTGAAAAATGACTTTGGTATTGAGGTGAACATGAGTTAAAGCGTGTCTTGGTTCTTGTTTGTCAGGAGAAATTAGTTGTTTCAAATGACCTCAAGCAAATTGGTGCCAGGCAAGAAGGCAAATGGCTAAATTAAGTGGCCACAAACTCTCCAACTTTAATGTGAATTCAGTTCTTTAATATGTCGTAACTTCGTTTTTGCCACCAGAATGAAGACTGAGACCAGTTCAGAGTAAAAGCTTTCATTCTTTGGATTGCAGTACCAATCGTGGTCTTAATCGTGTCTCCAATTGCATTGTCTTTTATAGGCCTGCCTTCCTGCTTACTGTGGACAGTGGTTCTTGAAAAGACATTCCCAGGTTAAGTCCAGGGTTTGTGTGAAGCCCTATATGCGACTCCCTAAATGGCCGGGGTCCCAAAAGCCTGACCTTCCCGCGAGCTCTGCCCTAGTCTGCAGGCCATCTGTCTAATAAGCTTTGAACAAATGCTATGGTATATAAAAATTCACTACAAATATTAGATATGTTGAACTAAAAAGCACCAATATACACATCTAAAGGTTGTACAGGTATTAAAGGTATTGCAGCTCCAAGTTCAAAGGTTTTTGGAAGACCCACGTTGTATCTTTATAAATCTTTTATCATTTCTTTGATTGTGGAAGTCAACAGGGGAAGCATTTCACAGTCGACTACAATCAGCTGAAATAATTGCAGTCAGGCAATTATAGCTGTGACAGACCTACACATGTGCAACTGACTTTGTTAGAATATGTGTGAATATATAACAATATTTTATTTCATTTTGGGCTTGTTTACTCATTAAAAATTCACACAAAGATAGCCATCCCTCTATCCATCCATCCATCACTAGGCACACACATGTACACACAGACATACATGGGTTCACTTTTTCCAAATTCATTTACAAGTTCAATTTACAAAAGCTTAGTAGAAGTTTGACATTCATCGTTCACATTTATTTTACATCAGCAGGAAATCAAATTATTTCTGATGTTAAATACGCATATGGCTGCCTTGACCAATTCTAATCTGTCTGGTATGAGGTTTTAAAAAAACGTACTGCTGCTTCAGAGGCTCCCTGAGTCGCTGCTGGTCTAATATGATAATCTTTCTTATCAGGAGTTCACCTTGGTTCCAGCTTTAATATGTCATCAGAAGCCACCACTGAGATCAGTGCAGTGCAAGATATAGAAAGATAATATAATGACTGTGTCAGCGTACGATGGTGTAATTTCATTGAGCCAACTGAATGCTAATTGAAGTGTCATTTCGTGAAGCTCACAGGTTAGATGGTAAGACAGGTGTGGTGGCACAGTGTTGTCAGCTTCATAAAGTGTAAAGGCCTGTTTGCACCGTGGTGATAACAACCTAAAACTGTTCAGCGGTCTAAAATTTAGTTGTAAATAGCACCAACAAAAACAATTATAAAAACAGCTCGCACACATATAATGGCAGCTTCCTGTGGGGTGACATTTAGAGGTATTTTGTCAGGTATCCGCAGAGAAAATCTTTATAACCATTAATGCTTTGCAGTGAAGCAATGCCTCTTTTCTCTTTACACCCCATTAAATCCTGTTCTTTATGACCAAACAGAAGAGGGGCAGAATTCCAAGCCTTAGCTGAAATTTCTTGATCTTTTAATGTGTTTTTTTGAGATTTCTGAAGTCTAGTTTGTGATGCAGTGGATCAGTTCATCTATGAGCGCAAATCTGTCAGTTGCTTTATATCATAGCTCGTCGGCAAAAAGCAAAACACAGTCTCTCTGTTACGGAGATCACTTCGTTTTTCTGCTCTCAGTGTTCAAAGGCGTCCTGAAGCTGTGTTGTGATGAAAGGAGGAAAAGAAACCAACACCACCATACCTGTACTGACGTCTGGAAGGCTGGAGTAAGAGGTAATGAAGTGCTGGCTTGCAACTCATTAGCTTTGGAGAGCGAGAGAGAAGATTTGAGAGATGATTGCAGTTGATTATAGAGGTGTGTTGAGCAGAATGATCTTAAGAGATGAGAAGAGAGCTTAGAAACCCTGTCTGGAATTTTCTATTTCCAGTGGGAAATGTACTCATAACGCTCCTGTATGGAATGCTTGTTTACGCAGTGAGGGTACACGTTCTCATTGGCTGCTCATCTCCTTCAATATTGTTGGGACAATGGGTTGTTAGCTCTGAGGAGAACAGCCGTGGAGAAGGATGCCAAAGGGGATTCATGGGCAGTATATTTCAGTTTAGTAAGTGGCTTTTTGGTAGCACAGTCTCTCTGCTGTGTATTCCCCCGTACTATTATCTCGGAATAAGCTGAACGGCATCCGGCTCTGCCTGTGGTCTTATTATAAATGATGAAATAATTCCTCGTGAGGGGTTATGGTCTCTCTGTTGCCTCGCCTACATAAAGCGAGCATGGCCCAGCATAGTTAGTATAATGTGTAATACAGAAGAGGAACACATGCAGTGGCATCCTACTATGGGGCAGCGCAAAGGTTAAAACAATGCCTAAATCAGGAAAATCTGCCACTGACTCTCGAGTGAATCACTCTCTTAACTGTTACCATATTCGCTGTTCTGCTTTCAAAGTGTTTCTCCTCATCTAGCTGACCTTTGACTCTTATTTTCCTTTGCCGTCAAGCTAAAACAGCAGATCGCCACATGATGTGAAGCCTTTTTCTGACGCTGTATGGCTTAGGGGTGTAAGAAAATATCGAAAATATCGAATATCGCAATAATTTGTCTGGTGATACTGTATCGATTCTCAACAACACAGTATCGATACACAGATTCTGACAGATTGTGTGTTGTATTTAAACCTCTGACCTCTAGATGGCAGTGTTGTAATCCATTTTCAACTCCACTCCAACATTAACAAGCAGCACAAGGGCGCAATGCTGTTGTAAACATTGGCAAACCTGTTCATACAGTAGTGTGTTTTAATAGTAGGATTGGAAAATCGCAATACATCACTTTGCTTGCAGTATCGCAATATACTGAGACATTGAATCGTGAACGCTGTATCACGATACGTATTGTATCGCCAGGTTCTTGCCAATACACAGCCCTAGTATGGCTACAGTTTTATATCTTGTTGTACCTTTTGCTCATCTTTTTTATTTCTGAGTCATCAGAAATTGCCAGTCGAATTGTTTGTGTCCGCAGAAACAATAGAAAGACAATTTGCAGTCCAGTAGCCTGACTGCTTACTGATACTGATGTTTACATTGTGATACTGTACATCCTGAGGCTGACGCATAAATATTCAGCCGAGGCCAGTTTTATAAAGATAGATTTTGGAGCAGGGCTTGTATACATTTAAAGCGGCGTTGAGAAAACCACATTTAAATGCATTGCTTTCCTTACAAATGCATGTGGGTTATAAAAGAAGCTTTCCAGTGCCAACTTTTTTTTCTAATATTAAGGCTCTACTTAAAATATGCCAAGTGAAAATAAAATGGAAATCGATAAAGATTTCCCCCTCCTGTGTCCTCTTCCACATCAGCAATTATGAAGTGGCATATGAAGCAATTTGTGCAATCACTGCGTGAACCCTGTATTTTGTCCACATAACCCTGATTGATTTTTCACAATCTGTCCTTGGCTAGACATGCGTGATCATCACGTAAGGAAGGAATTGTCTTCTTTTTGTCCTTCTCCTGAATTTGAGTCTCAAGCTGTATGGTCTAATCTGAGCAATTTTAATTACGAAATGCATCTGTGTAAAGGCTCTACGGGGATTAGCATAGGAAGACAGGTGAGAACAGTGAGGCTCCACTGGCTCTCTGCCCACTCTTGCTTTAGAGCAAGTGCCAATAGACTCATATTGAGGGGAACAGTAAAAACATGGCTGTTTCTTAGAGATTAGATTTATAATGATACTCTTAGTCCATAACTTGTTTTTGTGCTAGTGTGAGTTAGCTAATTTTTGAATGGTACAATTCATAGAACATGCATTCTTTATGATACAATGTTACATCATGATACCCACAACCTCTTGACGCCAATTCGGATATCTTGCTTGTTGATTTCACCAGTTTAATATCAGTCCTTAGTTTACAAGGCCATTGTGAGTAGGGACTGACGTATCAAAGGCCTTGCATTCTTTTTAGGACTATGCAAATATTATTAGTTATTTTTATATAGGACTTTTAAACTTGTACTGTTACAATTTTTTGCTGACCAGGGCTACAAAGCAGTACTGATTAGTGTGGACAATCAAATGACAGGTACGGTATTAGGGCTGGACCAAAAATCTTATATCTGTATTTCTAGAGTGAATGATGATGCACTATGTATATATGTGTGTGAATATATATATCTCAGAATTTTCTATGAAATGGGCTAAATGTTAAGTTGTAGGTCAAAGCCACATGTGAGATTTCACAAGCACTTTTATTAAAACATGCTGTTATCAAAATAAAATACACACAGTGTATGAAATGAAATGAAAACAAAGTAAAAGTAGTAGTTATTGGGTAACTGATATTTTGAGTCAGTGGTTTTAGTAGTGTTTTAAGGCTGTCTTGTTGCAGCCAAGACCATATCTTTAGCAATGTGGTAGACGCTTTTTTCTTTTGGCACATGACCATTCTGCTGTCCCCTCTTATTACCTTTGTATGTTAATGTTGAATAAACATCAGCAGATAAAATATTGTAGTGATGGTAGGAAATAATGAGGTGTCAGAATTGAACATGTGGCTGTTTATCAGGAAGAATAGCCTGCTGCGTCTAATATGACGACAAAAGCTTTGGAAACAGAAACTTGGGAGCAACAAAGCTCACAACAGCAGTGTGCACACTCACAATATTATTAGTCTCCAGTTTATTGCACTTTTGTTTTGACCTTTGTTTACATTGGTAACGGTGGCTGTAACTTACTATTCATCACGCCATCAACATAATGTTAGAGGGAACCCTGGCTGGTAACACTTGTAAGCCTTAATATGGTGTAATGACTCTAAATTGTTAAGACACGTTGCAAGAAATCACGAAATTAGCAGATTTATTTATAAAAAAACGCTTTTATTCTAAATATTTAACGTGTGGACGCAGCCATTATTTCTGTGGCGCAATGCCTGCTGGGTAGATGACGTTACGTGGTTGCAGCGCGCTAAACTTGACTGTGGTTGGAAGAAGTGAATGATAGTTAGCTAACCTAGCTTAAAGAAAACCATAAACATTGTGTTGTTGTTGGATGTTATTTCCAGTGGAAAGGAGAATAGTTAGTGAAGCAGCGTGTGGACAAACATGGCTACCGAAAGACCCCCGCTCTGCTCTTGTCACTTCAGTCTCGATGAGTTTGAGTCAGTTCAGTAGACCACCACTGGTGAGAGACTTGACGGAGGCTGTTGGTTTTAAGTGTAGACTAAAACACAATGCAGTGCCACAGTTTTTCCCACACAGGAAGTCCAAAAGCTCCAGATTATGGAGAACCGCGAGAAGAACCGTGAACATGAACATGCGCTGGATTCTCTCCTGGCGTCCCACCAACTACGTTTAGCGTTAGCGTCAGCTGCTTCTCCCTTGTTTGTGGATCCTGAAGGTGAAAGTACAGTCTTAGTAGTGAACATACTACTTCACTAATAAAGGAGTGTGGAAGCTCAGAGACACTCCCGTTCAGTGTATCGAGCTGTTTACTGAGCGTGAATGTTTCCTGCTAGAAAGCGGAGCTCCTGCAACAGACACTCAACAGCCTTCCCGTCAGCACTAATGCACAGTTTCCCAACAACTTCAGCACTGTGTCCACTCTAGTCATCATTTTGACTCACTTAGTGTGTTTTGTCGTCGCTGATGTCAGAAATGTTGTGTTCTAGCTCAAACTGCAAAAGCTGAACAGTAGCCATGTTTAGCTAGCTAGCTGTGCTCAAGCGCAACGGGCGGTTACTGCAACCATTTGCCGTCACTAACCGCTATGCACGTCAGTAGTTACAACAATAGCGACCTACGTGCAATGGGATTTTACAGAAAATCAAATAAATCTGCTACGTGTCTTAATAATTTTGAGTCATTACACCGTATTAAGGCTTACTTGTAACCAGCCGGGGTTCCCTTTAAAAATGTAAGACGTAACAGATCTAGTAGTTTAGTATTTCCTAGTTGGAGGTAAAATGCTGCAAGTTGAGGTTCCTAGAAGAATTCCTAAATGAATATAATATTGGCTTATGTAAAATGAATTTGTGAAATGTTTAAATCTAGGATTAGGCTTCTTTGGCAGCAGTGGACTGGTGCAGTGTCTCTGCCTCCATGTGTCCTGAGAACTTGCTCTGAGAGAAGAAATGCACTAGCCTCTCTTTATGAAAGAAACAGGTTGTGCATTTAAATGCAACACCAAACTATATGTTTTATAAATATAAACAGCTTGATATAATTCTTTGAAAATATATTTATATACTAAAAAAAGTAATTGGTACTGCCCTGTACCGAAGATTAGATCTGTGCATCAGTACTCTGTTAAATAGGTTTTCGTTTGGATTTGAACACGAGAGAAGGTTAGTGCTCCTGGCAGTCTGTGCTTGAAGATTTGCAGTCCATGCAGTGTTAAAAGAACCATCGGTTGCCACTGATGGACGAATGTTTGTTTGCTTCTATTGTCTAATCTTTCCTTACTCTGCCATGCCCAAAGCTGATAGATTAGTTCTGTCAGTGCCAGTCTATCAGACAGTTGCCCTAACAGTGTTGCTCTTATTACAGGCAGCGGGACATTTAGTTATGGCCAGTGGCTGACAGTAATATAATGGTGATAATGAGATTTAAAGTAATTTAATTCAAGCTTTTGGCTATCAACAACATGCGAAATGAACAAAATATTTTGGTGCACTATTAAGAGGGCCGAGAGGGCAAATTGTCTTTGTCTTTTTCTATTATTCTGTGTATCTTTTAGCTGTTTTCTCTTGTTAACTCTTGTTATCAAGTTCCAGAGCCAGCTTTCTCTATCTGCTTAATCACTTGCTGTCCTGTTTCTCCATTTGAATGGAGTCTGAGGCAATTGTAAAACAAACCACGGTGTGGCTGACTGCAGCAACCAGACAATATTCACTTGAGTGGTCATACACTCAGTCCTTGGGATTTAGTTGTAACCTTTTGAGGGCTTGTCTGGGTACCGATTCTCAAACAACAAGCTAAAGAGACATAAGGTTGACCCATGTCTTTGCATGTTGTGCTGCAAGGGTGGGCAATTTCCATGGCTTTTTTTATTGTATAGATTCATGAGGCTCTGATGACAGTCTCATTATTTTAAGGGAAGGAGCCACACAATTAGACGATATGTATATCTGTGGTTTTACTGTAACAGTGGCCGTACTCACACTAACACCTTTGTTCAGTGTTGGGTGGAAAGAAACTAGCATGACATTTGCCTTGTTTTTGAGCACATTGCTCTACTGGACTTGTCATCTGAGATTAGTTTAGCTCCTTAAATTGGCTAGAACAAATGAATTTCCTCGCTGGTTGGTTTGGTGTGGGGTTTTGGCTTGGACTTGTTAGTAGCATGGTCAAAATTATTAGTCCAAAGGAGTTTTTTTGCTGCATTAGATGCATCGTTTTCTATGGTAGAACTGGACAGATGAGTTCCCCGGAGTGATCTGTGCTTTTCAAACAGAAAGGGCGCTCACAGTGAAAGTGTATTTTTTAGAATAACAAAGTGAGTGAGCTCATGTGAAGCTTTTAGTGCCCAAGAAGTTTCCCAAACCAATTTAATGTGCCTTGAAATAACCACAGCATGTCAGATGTTGCTTGCAGTTAGCAGTGCCAAAGCGATGTATGTTTTTTTTTTTCTTTTTTTTTCTTTTAATTACTCCTGATTTGTCACTTTTGGTGTCTATAGCCATAATTAATGTG
Organism: Megaleporinus macrocephalus; assembly: GCA_021613375.1. Lineage (NCBI taxonomy): Eukaryota > Metazoa > Chordata > Actinopteri > Characiformes > Anostomidae > Megaleporinus > Megaleporinus macrocephalus. The sequence goes on from CM038720.1 coordinate 33,733,202, forward strand.
TTATTCTGTACATGCTTTAAGAAAGTCGTTATGCTGCTTTGTTTAAGACTCCACACAGGGTCATACAAGGGACAGCGTTTTAATGATCGAAATTCACTGTACAACCTTTAGAACGGTTGACTGTCTTGGTATTTTGCAATAAGATATTATTACAAGAAATGCTACCGACTAAGCCTGTTCTATCTTTATAAAGTTGGTCATTAGATCATGAACCTTCTTAGTGCTGAGACTGTGCTATGAGACAGAAATCATATTTTATGAAATGATGTAATTTCATTAGTAATTTTGCTAATGGTTTCACCGTTGGTATGAAGTCACTCAGAGTGGTGTCTCCATATTTTTACCATCCAACTCAAAATGCCCTCTGGATCACTTGGAGGACACATGCTTTATTCTGAGCCAGAGGAAGCAGTCATGCTGTCAATAATCAATTAGCCTCCTGACGACTCTGTGCAGCCGGGGGAACCTGGAGGAGACGGGCACTGGAGCATTCACCTTACCTCTTGTTCACAAGGCACTAATTTCAGCCTGCCTGTTGTTGTCCTTATTGGATAAACACAAGAGCTGCTACCTGAAATCCCTCCCTGGTTTTTGTTTGAGGCTGAGACACAGGTTATAGTTAGCACTCTTAAAGGTCATTGTTGCTTTTGTGTTTACCTTTTTATTTGTAAAGATTTAAATGGACAATGGAATGGAGAACTGGATTTACACAGTCATACCTTTATAGCCTCTTGAACTTGAACAGCGAGGCTGAAATTGGTTTTCTATTCGCCAGCGTCTAAATGGAATGTTCTGTTCCGTCTTAAATGCTACAGCTTGCGTTGTCGCCGACAAACTGTGCAAAAGCTTTCCAGCCTGTAAAGGGGACGTTGACACTTTTCATATCGTTTTCAAGGAATTCTGATCGGGCATGATTCAGGCTGACGTTGGCCTCTTATTCGTCAGCTTCTTAATCGAATGTTCTGTTCCACCTTAAATGCTACAGCATGTGCTATAATGTAGCACATTATTATTTCTCCAATTTAGCGGATCCCGAGAACCGATCGATGGCATTAAACAAATGAGCCTAATTTCTGTATTTCCGGCTAGCATTTCGTTCAGCCCCCTCTGGCAAGCTCCTTGCAATTCCTATCTGAACCGCTAGGTGGAAACACATACCCTTTTATTTTTTGACAGACTGACTAAAGCGACGTGCCTCGCGAGAACCAAGACAGACATTTAACACTTCTAATCTGATACGGTTTTTAGAGTACACCTGCGGCTGAAAACAGTGAGTATCAACAAACAATAGAGCTAGCACACACAACTAGCACCAAACAAACAACCCAGAAAACCGTGCACACCAGGTACGAATAGAACAGCAGCTACATTTCAAGATCTACATTTAATGATTGCAGTTTTTTGTTTAAAATAAGAGTCTCCGTTTAATGACTGCAGTTTTGACTGCATTTATTTAATTAAGGGTCTAAATGTAATGATTGTAGTATTGGCGATATTTGTATGATTTACTTTATTTACTGATAATTTTTTAAAAACATTATGCTGTTTCACGTGAGCTCGTTAAAAATGGTAATAAACCAGTTTAGACTATGTTTCTTGACTTGCTTGCGTTTATAACTTAATGTAGCCTTGCCGTGGCATATAGGCCCGCCCTCGATCAGTATCGGCTGTCGGCCGATCGCGTTGAAAGGTGATCGGCGATCGGAATCGGCCCCAAAAACGCTGATTGGTCCATCTCTTAAGTGATGCCTGCTATATAATACCTTCTAAATGTTTTTTAAAGTAATGCGTATACAGGATTTATAGGAAATGTCACACCAAATTTATAAATAAATAAAATTTGGTTGTTTTTGCTCACCTACTAAATCACTGTGCACTTGTGGATGGTGTAAAATCATAGTGAGCAATAATATCACGTTTCACCTCCCACTCCAGCCACCTTAATCATAATGGAGCAAAAACATTCAGCTTTCTCAGACCCTTCCTGATACCATGTTTCATTCAGCTATGTAAGTCAAGATACTTTGAAAATTTGGTTTCTGATCAATGTTCACTTTAAAGACAAGACTTGTCAGTAAGACTGCCCCTAATGTTGTGTGAATTTAGGATTATTGTCTTTAAGAGGCATGGCAGGAGACTATGTCACGACACAGAAGCGAAAATACACTTATCCAATTTAAAGTCTTGAGCCTTGAGGTAGGCACATGCGCTTCACATCCCAACCACACGTGCATCCTGGGAAAGAGATAACTGAGAACAAAACTTAGTAACAAGTTAGTGTATTTTATATCTGCTCGTCAGTGCTATAAGTAGTGTTTGTTTTTGAGAGAGATGTTTGATGTAGAATTAATGTAGCACTGATAGAAGATATAAGTAATCCCGCGTGTGGCTGACCTGCTGGAAAGAAAAGTGACTAAAAATAGCCAAGCGTCTAGAAAGAATTAGTTCTCTTTGAAAGTGCCAGGAAAAACGGCTTGCTGTCACCCTGCATAAGGCTCAGTTTTGCTATCTTGACAACACTCTGGATAGTAACAAACCTGTAGGGGACTGTCTGTATTATGCAGCTCCCTGAAAGTCAGCCTTTAGGTCATTTGTACAATGTAATACAATATAGTAACTCTTAGGGGTATAATGATAGTCAGCCCACAATCTGATTTACTTATACTCTGTTCACATTTTGGAGTTCTCATAATATTTTGAATATAATTTGAATGACAAAACTATAAACATTGATGACCACTATACACATTGCACAGTCTACTAATGAGACTAATGAGTTGGGAAGCAGGAAGCCTCCTACATGACATTGAATGTTCTAGAGTTAAATAGGGAGTGATGTATGCTATTAAATGTGCTCGGGCATTAGGTGAGGAGTGATGAATTGTATTGCATGTGCTGGGGGGTTAAGTGAGGAGTGATGAATGGTATTGAATGTGCTGGTATGGGTTCAGTTAGTAATGATGTATACTATTTGATGTGCTATGTGGGTTAGGTTGGGAGTGATGTATGCTATTGAATGTGCTGGGGCATTAGGTGAGGAGTGATGAATTGTATTGCATGTGCTGGGGGGTTAAGTGAGGAGTGATGAATGGTATTGAATGTACTGGTGTGGGTTCAGTTAGGAATGATGTATACTATTTGATGTGCTATGTGGGTTAGGTTGGGAGTGATGTATGCTATTGAATGTGCTGGGGTGTTAGTTGAGCACTGAATTGTATTGTATTAAACATGCTGGTTGGAGTTAAAATGGGGCTGAAGATGTATACTATACAATGTACTGGTGTGGGTTAAGTTGGAATTGATGTATGACATTAAATGTTCTAGTGTGGATTAAGTGAAGAGTGATTTATGACATTAAATGTTCTAGTGTGGATTAAGTGAAGAGTGATTTATGACATTAAATGTGCTAGTGTGGATTAAGAGAGAAGTGATGTATACCATTAAATGCGCTAGTGTGGATTAAGTGAGGGGTGATGTGCACCCTTGAATGTGCTAGTGTGGATTAAGTGAGAGGTGATGTATGACACTAAAAGTTTGCTAGTGTGGATTAAGTGAGAAGAGATTGAATACCATTAAATGTGCTAGTTTGGGTAAGGTGAGGAGTGATGTGTTTGCCTTTAAATGTGCTAGTGTAGATAAAGCGAGAAGTGATGTATGACATTGAATGTTCTAGTGTGGATTAAGTGAGGAGTGATGTATGACATTGAATGTGCTAGTGTGGATTAAGTGAGGAGTGATGTATGACATTGAATGTGCTAGTGTGGATTAAGTGAGGGGTGATGTGCACCCTTGAATGTACTAGTATGGATAAAGTGAGGAGTGATGTATGACATTAAATGTGCTAGTGTGGATTAAATGAGGGGTGATCTGCACACTTGAATGTGCTAGTGCAGATTAAGTGAGGAGTGATGTATGACATTGAATGTGCTAGTGTGGATTAAGTGAGGAGTGATGTATGACATTGAATGTGCTAGTGTGGATTAAGTGAGGGGTGATGTGCACCCTTGAATGTACTAGTATGGATAAAGTGAGGAGTGATGTATGACATTAAATGTGCTAGTGTGGATTAAATGAGGGGTGATCTGCACACTTGAATGTGCTAGTGTGGATTAAGTGAGGAGTGATGTATGACATTAAATGTGCTAGTGTGGATTAAATGAGGGGTGATCTGCACACTTGAATGTGCTAGTGTGGATTAAATGAGGGGTGATATGCACACTTGAATGTGCTAGTGTGGATTAAGTGAGGAGTGATGTATGACATTAAATGTGCTAGTGTGGATTAAATGAGGGGTGATCTGCACACTTGAATGTGCTAGTGTGGATTAAATGAGGGGTGATCTGCACACTTGAATGTGCTAGTGTGGATTAAGTAAGGAGTGCTGTATGACATTGAATGTGCTAGTGTGGATTAAATGAGGGGTGATATGCACCCTTGAATGTGCTAGTGTGGGTTAAGTGAGGAGTGTGATGAAGTTGGGATTGATAGTTCTTGGTATGGTTTGGTAGAATTAGTGTAGTTTGACAGTTTTTGCTGTAGATTAGGGAAAAACTGTAATTGTTTCTATGTGTAATGTACATTGTGCTATTTGGCATGCAGTACCAGAGACCCTCTGCTGCCGTGATGCTACGCTTCTTGTTCACCATGATGTAGCCTTTATCAGCCTGCAGCAGTCCTTTTTATATCCTTCCTTTTTTGTCTGAAGTGTGTGTCTGTATGTGTGTATATGCATGTATACACACATGATAAAGAAAAGCTTATTTGAATATCAAAAGTTCAAATTTACTGATTTTTTTTTTTTTCATGATCAAATGTTTAAAGATTCAGACCAGTTGTTAGTGTTTGATGTATAACAGTAAACATTCTGGTGTGGTATGTGTGTGAGCTATGATGCTGAACTTGTTTGTGGGGAATAAGGGTGATGCAAAAAGGTAGCTATTTTTGTGATCAGTTTGTTTCCTTGAATATGACGGTTTCTCAGTACTGTTGTTATTGTGCATGTACTTTATGTAAAGAATGTGATCTAACAAAGCTAAAAATTCATAGTTTTTTTATTTCGTTTCTCCAATAAATTAAATTTTCCATGAGTAAACACATGACTAGATCACTTTTCAGTCATGTTTTTGCTCTAAGCTCTTACTGATCCAAATTGTGCTTTGAATCACAAAGCATTCAAGGAAAACCTTGTTTGTGTGCCTGTTGCATACGAAGGTAAAAACACAGTATCACAAAAAAGGACTGATTCTACAAGCTGATGCCTTTCATCAGTGTATCTGATTGAAAGAGTCTAATCTAATATTAGATTCTCACTGTAGAGCATGGTCAGTGTACATGGTTCTAAAAGATTTGTCGAATATGTTTGATATTACCTTTTTTTCATGGGTCATTGTATTGCTAGAGCCCTGGTAACCCTCTATGCTTGTTATATAGATGACATGGCAGTCAGAAACACAGGGCCCACAGTTCAAATGGAATTAAAGCCTGTAATCCATTCTCTTAAACATGCTTTACCATCAGTTTGCTTTAGCAATCAGATTTGACGGACATATTGAGAGCATAGTCCACATTACTGTGGTAGAGTTATATAGACCCTAATATCGACCCTCATATTGAACCTAGTTTCAGTTCGCAAATTAACTGCCAATGCATCACTGTACCAAAGGGGATATCACAAACTGGCCAACTTCATTTTAGGTGAAGCAATTGCTCTTCCGGTGGCCTCTGGTCCTGAACTGAATATAAATCACACTGATTCTAGAACTCAGTCTTGTCATGCCAGAGAAAAGAAAAAAGCTAATAACAAAAGGAAATGGGTCCCTTGAAAGGCTCCCTTCATTCTGTTTGCAAGATGTAGCATATTGATAAAAGGCACCCTAAACCCAGTATATTCTGTTTGAACTGCAGACGATAAGAACGGCCAAGGCAGCAGCAAAATGAAGAGCGGAGAAGGTGAGGAGTATTCTATGTGTCAACAGATGAGAAAGCACTATTTGATGAGGAAACATAGCTGATGGAATCGCAGCCGTGTGTGAGAGATGAAGAAAAGGCCCACGGCGATATGCAGTGTGGCTTTTTGTTTTTGTTTTTTTCCCCCCTTTCCTTTCTCCTGAACTGAAACCTGGGCTCCGCAGCCTGACTGAAACGGTGATCCAGTCACTACAGCTGGAGTCCTTCACCTCTCCGCTGCTGCTAGAAGCTCTGACACCTTGTCAGAAATCAGAGCGCTTTCGTCTGAACACAGCAGACTGCTTCACGAGCCTGACATTTACAGACAAGCACTCTTTCCAGAATTATGATAGGCATGGGGCTCATAAACCTGAAACATTGTAGATTTTATTTTTTCCAATACGTTACCTATTGGAAGAGCAAGTACTAGGAGCAAAACTGACCTAGCGTTACCATTAATGATGGAAGTGACTCAAATAGGTTGAACAAATAGGTTACCATGCCCGGTATTTGTAGGGACCTAGTGCTCGGGCAGAAATCTGGTCATCCTGTCCTTCCGACCATTCTGCGAACGTGCTGCTCTGAATTTATCAAATGATTGGAGTATGGGAGCACTTTGAGAGAGGCTTTGTGAATGCGCCTGATGCTATAACTCATAGTTCATCAGTCAGAGCTCTAGAACTCATCCAAACAGGCATGCTAAATGACCTCTCCATGCTCGACCCACAAATGAATTCTCTTGTCAATACTATTGTGAGATGCCCAAGCTTTGTAGGACATGGGGAAAAATCGTATGCAACCTACCAATATGAAATTATTGGGACCAAAAAACTAGTTTTGGCTGTTTGTCTGCAAAGTCACAATTTCAGAATAAATTTCAAAAGTGTGTAGTTTCTGTTCTCTGTGCTTGTTTTTGTATTTTTAGCATGATTTTGTAATTTTGTAAAATGTTGGCATGATAACAAGTTCAGTAATATTATTATTTCCAATCTGCCTAGTTTTAATTTGGTGCTGTTAAAGCTTGGTGGGACAGCCTTTTTAAAAATGGGATCATATAAGAATTATTAGATATTTGCTTAGATTTAGGTTTTAGATGTTTAGATTTGCCTGCTATTTCAAATCAACACTTGATGACTAAGACAGCAGATCATTTAGCCAATGTTGGGCTGCTATGCTAAAATCTTGACCTCTAATTCATCTTACTACATTTGTCACCCTATAGAAATGAATGTTCCATTTCTCTGTTATAATGATCCAGGTAAACGGAAGCCCTATTCACTCTGGATTTGTTTAACCTGGGAAGGTGCTATAATTTGAGTTATTAACACTTATGAATAAGCTATGTCCATAACTTGTTTAAGTCTGCTTAGTCATATTTTCAGAACTAATTTGAGCTGGATTAGTTTTACTAGAAGTTCTGGTGATGTATTTTGTGCATGATTTAACTGGCTAATTCATACGGGGTAATTTACCTAAATAGCCTGGATCAAAACTTCGTTGCCTCCGCATTTTGCAACAGGTGCCACACTTCGAAGCAATAGCAACATTTTGTGTGGATAAATATCATATAGACTAACAGTAGTCTAAACAAATGGGATAATTCAACCTAACAATTCTGCCATCTTAATTTGGCCATCACCAAACATGTTGTGGATTTTAGTAGTTTATTAGGTAAAACTTGAACTTAAATAGGGCTTATAAGTAGTCATGACTCTGAGCTCTATCAGCAGTCCTTGTCATGTTGGAGTTTGCCTCATAGTGAAGTAATCCAGGTAGACCTTAATTCTGAGACCTTAAGTTCTACCCCCACACTGCTGTGGCTGTTCTTACAATGGCATTAGTGCTGCCAACTCAGATTGAGCCAGAGTCTGACTGTGTGCAGTGGACCAGAGTAGTACATTTCACTTTTTTTCCCCTCTCTGTGCGATGTGCAAGTGTGTGCCAAACTTGCCAGTAGGTGAGCAATAAGGATTGTGTTACTAGATGACATCACTTTGAAAAAAAAAAAGCTGAAATTCCAGTGAGGTGATTCAGACAGCTAAGAAAAGTGGTTTCTGTGGGAGAGAGTTTGTCCCTCTGGCCTGTGCTTTGGGCTTTATAACTTTGCAGACTATTTTTGTGCACAAAAAGCTAAATAACTCACTAAAGGAAAAGGAAAAGCTTATTAGGTTCCCTTAAAATCTATTGAGCCAACTTTACAAGTATAATGCAATTCTGTATGGTATTAATTGGAGGTTTGTTTTTGTTCTTTGTTTGCTTGGATCAATTTAAATCTGAAAACACTGATGTGCACATCCAAGTTCCCATATTGGTGCATCCCTATGTTAAGCAAATGTTTTAATGGTCCACTGTGAATAGTTTATGTATTCTGACAAATGGTGTCCCTTATTATTTCCAGTTGCACTAAAGAGCACTTGTGGGCGGAGCATGGACAGATCAGTTGTTAAGAATATAAGGCTTTGACCGGGTATATTATGAAGCTGTTGAGCTTTGCTGTGTGTGTGTGTGTATATGTGTATGTGTGTGTGTGTGTGTGTGTGTGTGTGTGTCTGGTATGCTAGATGTGGCACATCCACCCCCTATTCCCTCAGGTCATGAACCAGCTTAAGATCATGTAATACATTAAGTCTTTCCCTCTGCTGCTGTTATGCTATGGTCAAGATAATATTCGCTTAACGTGTTGATTCTCTGTGCTTGCCAAAGGAATGTTTGTTTTTGATGCTTCCTGTCACTTATTGGTTGCTGAACTTTTTAAAAATATGATCAGATTTTCTGATATGTGACTAATCAGAGCCTTTCTGAACATCTTTGTACAGCAGTATTTTATTTATTGCGTTCTTTGCACTCGTATGCGTGAATTTTGTTTCACTTTTAGTAATTGCTCTGAATTCAAATCTTATTAGCTGCTTCGCCGCCACTACATTATATTTTCAGTGACATTTGACTCGACTCAAAAAGGTGCAAAGCATCTGCTCGTTGGTATTAGCCTCGGTTCTGTGATCATGTATGCAGTTTGGCAACAAATAGTGCGACAGATCTTGGATCCAGCGGCGTCACAGGCATCTGGTCTATAGCCCAGACGTTTCTAAATAAGGTTAAATAACGCTGGCCGACATCAGCGCTCACCCACTCAGTTGACTGCTATACAATTCCTCCACACCCTCATCTCCAGAATTAGATATTTTACATTATGCGTCTGGTAATTTACCAGTTCAGTGATATGAGAATCCTGGTGAATTTACTCCTGCTGTCCTATTATTATGGTTCGTGTTCCCATATGACATTCTTGCTTTAAGCCATACATGCTCGTCTGCTCAGCTGGCTCATTTGTGCTTGTTGCAGGGATAAGAAAAGTTTTGGATCAAAGATAAATTCACTGGAGTATAAGAACTTAAAAATAGCTGCAAAGTAAATGATTACTGTTGCACTGAAGACCCGTTCCAAAAAAAAACAAAAAACAAACTGCGAGCCATTTTTCACATTTGCTCCGCAGAGATTGCTGTAAGTGCTGGGGCTGCGGGTCAGACATGATTATCCTCTGATTGCGCTGTGACTTTTAAGCTGTTTATGCTTGTTATCAGGTGATTGCTGTATCTGCAGCATCATCTGTAGAAGACTGATCACAGGACAGGGGTTTGGAAGTTTAGCCTTCTAAAAAACTTTGAGTCTTCAGTAGGGGTCGACCGATAATCAAAGCCAATGTTCAGCTTTTTTCCTGATTATCAGAATTGGCATGTGGCGTGGCATCCTAACAGATTAAAGCTCCAGTTGTTTAGGCGCATGTCTGACACAACCATGATCTTCTTGCTTGCACCCATAGCTCAGTACCTAATGTGTGCCCTGTCAACACTGTCAGTGACTTATACCAATTATTTACATAAAAGCGTTTTTAAGCTTCGTTAGCAACGTCACTTAAGTTTAAACGTTACTGATTGTTGTTTGTTATTTTGTATCTGTTTAGTATATTGAAGACTCTGAAATGTTTAGCTTTTGCAGTCCATGTTGTCCAAAGCTCAAAACACTATGTATAATGTTCTAATGTTGATTTAATGCAAGCTGGGAGTAAGATTTGGGTTCTTGTTGTTCTTCACACTGCATACATTAAATTTATAGTAAGTAAATATCGCCGTATCCTTGGTTACTAATACTCTTTATTGGTAACGGCCCTAAAATAAACCCCTAGTCTTCAAACCCCTAGTCTTTAGTTATAATCCTATTTGTTATATGAACTGCATTTCATAACTTTGGCATGTTCTCTCTGGTGAGCGCAAAGAATTTACTATGAGTCTTTATGTGGCATTAAGTTTATTATACCACTGCATGTTGTTTAACCCCTCTTTCCTTTCATTTAGCGTTCTAACGTGCTGGGTCAGCGTTTGTATGGTCAGGTCATGGCACACAGAGGTGGTCATTTATGAACCAGTCCCTTCACACTGAATGAATACAGGTTGTTGGTTATTTGCAGTGAGCAGACCAGATGAGACTGACACAGTAAGATAATCATTCATTATGACAGGTAGAGGATATGTGCTTAGATGAGACAAAGGGGCTAAAAGTCTAGTGAAAGCCCTCATTTGAGCTTTGAACTTTTGCAAATGAGATTTCGCATTTTATGTTGGTGCCCAATTAATCTCATTATGAGCAAATGCACATACAGACGCTAATCTAGGGCTGCATTCAAAATATTGATGGAGCAATTTGTGAATAAACTCTTGGTGATATGCAAATCGATACAGTAGAGGAGTAGCTGATCCATTAAGTGCTGCTATATATATATATATATATATACACACACACTACCACCGCTCAAAAGTTTAGGATCACTTTAGAACCACCATGACCATTTCCACAATTCCACCATGACTTGTTTGAAATCACATAATTATTTAGTTTAGTTTTTTTTTTATTTTATTAGCCCTAAATTGCCCCAATCCCCGCTTTATTGTGAATGTGGTGCAGGCCTGAAATGCAGGGATGAACATATACTACCACTCAAAAGTTTAGGATCACTTTAGAATTTCATTTCATGCAATTTTCATGCAATTCACAAACAATATTGTCCATTGCACAATTAATGTGAGTGTATCAGATGATTTTTAAAGAATAAAAATGTTTGTATTAAAGTCTATTTTTGTTTAGAGGCTTATTTTGCATATTGTCCTATCAACAATTCTCAGTCCTCTGTCTAAATCTCCTGGTACGACCGCCAATCCAAGTTAAGGATGTTATTGGACTAATTGGTTGTTAGGACACTCTTGCTCAATTGTGATGCACAGCTGAAAAACATTCTACTAATAAGTGAGTATAAAAGGGAGAACAACATTCTAGGTTAGTTTAGTATCTGAAGATCAGCAGTTGATGGCTTGCTGACCGACTCACAATGACCAGAAAGAAACAACTTTCTTTAGAGACCCGTCAGTCCATTGTTGTGTTAAGGAAGAAGATACTCCATTGAAAACAAGAACATTTCACTGTGATCCCAAACTTTTGAGCGGTAGTGTGTATATGTATGTATATATGTATGTGTGTATATATATATATATATATATGTCATGCAGTATGCATCAACTAATCAAGTGAAATAATCCAGTAATCCAGAAACAAACCTTAAGACTCCACTAGCAGGTGGATGCTCCTGAAGAGTTGCAAGCTACTAAGTGAATTGATCGTGACCTCGTAAAACATACATGTCAGTTTTGTTGCAGGAGTGTAACAATACACAAAATTCACAAGGGAGCCGTTTACCTCCCTTACAACACATCCTTGGCAACACATTGATGTTAAAGCACTCCTGTTTCAAAGTAGCACTATGTAATAACCATACATTGCCACATTTTGCAGCACTGTTAAAATCTGTATTGTGCTAAATTGTTTGTATATACTTTTTTTTGGTTGATATTCAAAAACAAAGAGCGTCTGAAATATGTGCTTTGTGTTAACATGTAAATGTTAATATGTTAGTGTTTCTATTTTTTAGTGTTTCATAGCGGGTAATGACCTTTTTAGGCAGACTGGTGGATGCAACCCATGCCAGATGAAAACACCCCACACCAGTATGCAATCAACACCAGCCTGCACAGTGTCCTAATTGACGACTGGGGTCCATGGCTTTATGGGGTCTGCGCCACCCACATCAGCCCAAAACAGCCGGTATCATGATTGATCAGTCCACGCCACATGTTGGCAGTCCTCTAGGGTCCAGATAGCAACCTCATAAGCCCAGGTGAGGCGCTGTGTCTAGAGTCATGGAGATAACAGACACTCTGTTTTGCTCCTGTATGCCATAAAAGCTAAACAGCGCTGCGCAGATATGCAGCATACGTGTCAGGGCACCTGCGTGGAATGTGGATATAATTTCTGCCAAAGTTGTTTGTCTGTTCATATGGACAGTTCTACCCAGGCACTGCTGGTCACGGTCATTAAACCCCCATAGGTGGCCCCTGCGGTGTCCACTGTGGGAGGTAATGCCTTCTATGACTCATTTCCACATGTCTGTGGGTCAAGGAAGGTTAAACTTTGGAAATGGCAAGCCCCATCTCTGTGGAACCTGCTATTAAGATTAATTCGCACTCGGATAATTCACTTCGCCTTGCAATGGGCACAATGGCCAGTGTTTAGCTTTACTCACAAGATAACACCTCATAGCTTACACAGGTGTGGACATTCCCCTGAGGTAACCCCACATCCTAATCAATTTACATGCTGCTAGCCCATGACTTTTGCCACAGCATTGTGTGTATATATATAAAAGTATAAAAGTCTTTAAGATTACACAGTAGAGTTTTGCCTTTAAAGTCACCACTACTTGTAGGAAAGGTGCTATTTAAATACAAATGTCATTGATTGACGTTAATTTTCCCTTGCCTCTTATAAAGTCAGTGACAAGCTGTGAGGAGAGCTTAAGGTGCAAAAGAGTTTAACATGGTTAACATTGCAGCAAGCTGTTCACACTGAACTTTTTTATATATAAAATTATATATAAATTTTTTTTCCTAATTGATTTTTAAACTGAGTGCCAAAACTTATCCGACATTTCTTCTTTTAAAATGACTAAACTTTTTTAAATGAGGTATTTTTTATTTTTTTTTGCACTTTACTTCAGATGGTTGTCCAAGAATCTAAGCTGCTCAAACTCTCCACTGCCATACAAGGAGTTATATACACCTGTGTGACTGTATGCTATTTAATGATAGATTTGTTACAGGACTGGAGCAGATTTATTCTTGTTTTTCCTATCCCCCTTTGCAGATATCTTTACATGGATTTTGATTAAAAAATAAATAAATCTGTAGGCATCTCTTAGGAATGTGCATTTGGACTTATTTTTTTATATTCAAGCATCCATAAGGGTTAACAAATGGATAATCAGTTAACTTCAGGGAGGGTGAATTAAACGAGTGCAAAATTGAACTTCGGCCTACATTAAATGGCTCTAGGCCTACATGCTCAGATGACGGCGCTGGTGTTACTCAAAAAATTAGCAGCACACGGTGGAATACATTTGAAAACATGTTGGCTTTTTTTAAAATATTCAAAAATACCAGAGGGAAACTGATATGGTTTTCGTGTTGGATGAGTAACAGAAGCTGCCTCTTCAGGGGAGGTGATGAGCTAATTGGTACAACACTGAATACTGATGAGGCTTGTCATTATCTTATGGGTGTTATTTTGTCAAATTTTATTTTCACTGTTTTTGGACCCAGATGATTCAGCAAGAGTGGTTAACTTAGTGATAAATCAAAGACGTGGTGTTAACAACATTAACGGCTCTATCACAGCTTTATTTTTATTTTTATATACAGCCAATGTGTTTTAACGTGAGTACGTTGTCAGTGTCTGAACTCTAGTTTTAGTATTCGAGTACTGGTGCCTCGAATGGTTTAACAAGTACTTGAGTAGCCACTTGCATCTCTAGTAATCATGCTGTCTGGGGTGTGGGCACAAGCTAACACACTAGCCACAAATTAATTTGTTAGCCAGAAGTTAACACACTTGTCACAAGCTAACGTGTTAGCTCTGAGCTAACCACAGGCCTCAGACTTGTAAGCTATGAGAAGATCTTTTCTCTTCCTGCATTTGATTCCAAGATTTACCAATACTACTTTTTACCCTTCTCGTGCTGATACATGATTCTTATGTACAGACAGATATCGAGTACTGATAGTAGCTCTATCTAACCTCACTAACTTATCCATCCTAATATTTCAATTACATCACAAATCTGTGTTCTGTGTCACTTGTCACATAGCCAGCTTCACTTAATTGTCAACTTGTTGGATTATATATATTGGATGCTTAGAAAAATACATATTTGTGTTTTTACTATTAGGGCTGTGTATTGGCAAGAACCTGACGATACGATATGTATTGTGATACAGGGGTCACGATTCAATATATCGTGATTTATTGCGATACTGCAAGCAAAGTGATATATTGCGATTTGTCAAATCCTACTATTAAAACACACCACTATATGAACAGGTTTGTCAATGCTTACAATAGCATTGCGTCCTTCTGCTGCTTGTTAATGTTGGAGTGGAGCTGAAAATGGATTACAACACTGCCATCTAGCGGTCATAGGTTTAAACACGACACACAATGATTCACTGTCTGCCAGGAATCTGTGTATCGATACTGTGTTTTTGAGAATTGATACAGTATCACGAAACAAAATATCCCGATATTCAATGTTTACGATATTTTCTTACACCCCTATTTACTATACATATTTAGTATTCACTGTTATATAATTAATTATAACAACCATATTTAGCCATTTAAGTAAATGTAGTAATATCTTTATTGTGCAAAAACCTGAACAGTATCTGAAATAGATAAAATTGTGGTTTGTATGTGTAGGCACTCAGCAGCTTCACTGACTCAGCAAAACTGATGCCAAATGTTGTTTCACATCCGAAAGTCATCGTCTCCTATTTTCATCTGATTTATTTATGCTTACATCTCTGAGCAACAGACTTTAGTAAATATTACTGCAGTGTCAGTAGTAGAAAAGTAGTAGTAGTAGTTGTAATAGTAGGTTGAAGCATAGGGCTGTGAGATCCTGCTGCCAAGTGATGGAGATACACTGCAGGTGGGGCTAGTTGAGGATAAATCAAGACTAAATGCTACCATCACGCCAAGAGTCTGACAGTTCCTTCTGCTTCCTCGGTAAAAGTATGGACTAACATTAATTCAGGCTGTGAGTGACTACACAGCAGCAGATGAGTGATTACTGAAAGAAATCTAGCTCAACCATTCAGTTAAGAGGCTCCCATTAGCATGTTTTTCCTGTAGTCCACAAAGTACTGGCATTACAGAATAGGCTGTTTTTAAATTTTTTTTTATTTTTTACTTGCGTCATTCCGACTAAGTTCGAAATCCACATGGAAGGCAGTAAGTGCAAAAACCGAATGGCGGTGAGGAGCTCTTACTGCGCTGGTTTAGATTATATTACAAGTGAGATATACAAACACTAAATCACAACTCATGCTGCACGTGATCCTGATATTGTGAAAAGGAGTTTGTAATTAAACTGGAAGATTAGCTGCTATAGAGGCAGCAGATATAAGAACTGCCCTCAGACGGCCTTTTACCCACAAGATCACAAATGAAAACACATGAAGTAGTTTGTTAGCGGTTGGTCGACCTTGGTACCAAGGAGAGCCACGTTCTCTGTCAATGGGTTTTCTTTTACTGCCCTGTGGACTAACCAGCATCCACGTTCAGTTCTGCAGCACTTCGCCACACTAATGTTACGGCTGTTCACTTAACGTTAGAACTTGCACAAAGTCAGTTCTTATTCCTGTTGCTCTGTTCCACCTTAAGTAGTGCAGTAGTTAGCCAACATTCTGGCTTCTGCTGCAACATTTAAGGTGGAATGGGGGAAAAAACCAGTGAGCAAAGCAGATGACTTGTATTTCAAATAGTTGGTCTGTGTGTGTCACTGCACCTGTGAGAAATAAATTCAAACTAGAACCGTGTAACTCCATCAGGAAGCTCCTTCAGGCTCGTCCTGACCGCAGACAGAGGTTCGCAAGCCAATTTCACCCATGTTTTTTGGTCAGTTTCTTGCATTTGTCTCCCCCACAAACAACTTTTGGTACTCAGTGAAAGCTCCTTGTGGTTCCTCAGTTTAACTGATTTTGAGTGACTGTAAACGTACTATAGGTATTTTGAGAAAGTGTAATGGGGCTCCCTATGTGGAAAATCACTTCCAGCCCTCCAGCTGCCATTCGCACTTTGCAAATGACGTCACCCCACTGTGATGCTATTAGCCATAGACGTGTTTACTGCTGCTAGTCATCCTACACCACTGACATGTTACTGTGTCTATTGCCAGTTCTGTCAGAAATTACTTCCTAGTGTTAGTTGTAAGTAGGCCTGGACAAAAATTTAATATCGCTATTTACCGCGATATGTTTCAATAACGGTGAAACGTTTCTCGCAAGGGTACGTCGGTACGTCGTTGTGTTAGCAAGTTGAAGTCTCTGCACCGCGAAGTTACATCATGGTTAAAATTTCTAACCAACTCACATAAACAAAAAAAGTTCCACTGTTTCTTCTTTGCTGTGTTTGTATGGAAGTGGTCATATCTTGCACTGCCCCCACGGTCTGCAGCGGTATGGCTCTGTCCCGTCCGTATCTGTAAGCTTTCTGAAAATTACACACAAAATAAACACAGAGTGCGGACAGAAAGCTCCACACGCATCTGTATTTAACAGAGTATAAATGAGCGTTTAAGCCGTTATCTAAACGCCCTTCCCCTCTTCAGCTGGCCACATGTTAACAAAGGTGCTCCTTGTGTTGTCCAATTATATCACGTGCTTGCGTTTCCAGGGGTTACGGGGCACCGTTGCTTAACGCTTGTGGTTTTATACAAGCTATATTTCTTGTAAGCATCTACACTTTAGCCCCACAAATGTTTGACTAAGTTTCATAACATTATCTAGTGAGCAGCATATCAGCACATGTTCAGACAAAGTCTTTAGTGCATTGTAATATTTTACTGCTGTAATTACAGTAAAATTGAATTAATTAGTTAGTAATTATTCACTATTCTGTACATTTAAGTTTTTATATTTTGAATACAGTGTTATATATAAATAATGCTATATAAATAATGCTTTTGGAAAGAGACCGGCCCTTTAGTATTTTTGATATTGTCCAATCTGGCCCCCTGATCTAGAGGTTTGTTTATTTGACGGGGATGTCATCTTCCTTTTATGTATATGAAGACGTTTTATGTTTTGTATCCGGGCTGATGCACAACTGTTTTAATCAGTTCAATCTGTTTACAAAAGAATAAGCAACTCGGCCTCTGTTGTAATTTACAGTTAAAGTTATTTATATTAATGAAGTAGATACAGACTTCCATTAAAGGGGGTCTTGGCAGTTTACTGAGGCCTTCAAATTTATATCGATATTATATCATATCGGCCGAAATTAAACAATATATTGCAATATAAAATTTGCCCATATCGTCCAGCATTAGTAAGTATTTTATTCTCTTTGCCAAAACTAAATGTTTAAGTGGCAGTATCTGATGTCAAAGGTGTTGAATTACCATGGACTGAAGTGACGTGTCCCCACCAATGTTCAGCAATTACTGAATTGTCCCCACCAAAAAAGACCCCGATTGAGCTACGTCTGATTAACCTAGAGGTGCAGAAAGGGTTAAATCACATTTTCTACTGGAGTCCTC
Organism: Megaleporinus macrocephalus; assembly: GCA_021613375.1. NCBI lineage: Eukaryota > Metazoa > Chordata > Actinopteri > Characiformes > Anostomidae > Megaleporinus > Megaleporinus macrocephalus. The sequence goes on from CM038720.1 coordinate 33,750,849, forward strand.
CTTCCCGTATCACACATGGCCAGTGTGATTAGCTGTACCTTTCCCTGCTGTCATGTGAGACATGTAGCCGTGTTTGGTTGTTAGCAGCACCAAAACTGGAGGGAAAACTTTCCACTCATATGCGAGACTCACTGTGCAAGACTCACGGTGCAGTGTGGGAAACACATGGGTGTCAAAAGCGAGTGAGGATGGCAGCAAAAAAACTATAAGCCTAGTTCACTAATGAAATGAGTCCATCATAATAAAGGGGTCCCCGCCAATGTCAAGAGCAGTATTGGCATCAGTGCAGCACCAATTAAATTTTTTGTTGATTGTATTGTGATGCTTGTATGTAGTGTAGTCATAACCAACCATGGTACTAAATACTCTGCTCTGGGAAGAAGCACTTAACCCCTCAGTGTGTTACCACTCAGTAAAACATTTGAGTTGTTGTCTCCAACCAAACGAGCGCACTGAGGACGCATGGGATTGGGACCTGGAGATGAAACTTATTTTTTTTTGTCTTTGATATGTTTTCATGTATAAGAAACATCTATTTTAGCTTCATGGATTACACCAGCAATATACCTTCGAGGGAGGATCATAAAAACTGTGTGATTTATATCTAATGCTTGCTGTGTTCATTTAGTCTTGTGGGCTCCAACATAACAGCACTCATGTTTTTACTACCTGGAGAGGCAATCCACTGTCTGTAGATTCTGGAAATCTCCAGCTGAAATTGAAGAAAGATCAAAGTCAGATTGTTGGGGCATCTTTAGTTTAGTTTATGCTGTATAAATATAGTGTGTGTTTATATGCAGCAATCATTCACAGTGCGTGATGTTTAGTTCACAATGTTGTGATGAATTTGTTTCATGTGTCACTGCGAAGCCATCACCTTTCCTGATTAGGCCACCTTGGCCTTTTAGTGATAATACATCAGCTATTGAGAGTAATGGTTTTACATAAGCACAATCTATCTGCGCTCATATTTGACCTTTGGGAGTTGACATTTCATTGTCAGTCCTTTCTCTGAAATGCTGCACCTATCTGAGACGGGAACTGCTGTAATGTTGTTTCTCGCTGTCGGATTTATGGAAATGAATCGCAGGTATCCAAGGCGATGCGCTTGTGTGACAAAATGACTAACAGATGCGTGCATGCAGCATCACAATGCAGGGCTAAACCCTGCATGTGAGTGTCGCTGTGAGCCTGAATGCTTGAGTGAGATTGTTGGGGCTGTCATTATTGATGATGGTAATTAACAAGTCTTTGGATTCCTTGTTTTAAAGATGAGATTTAAATAAAATAAGATTTATCTAATACTGCTTTGTGGTTAAAAAAAGTGTTAATTGTACTAAGATGGGAGTCTGTTTATTACTGTAAGAGACAGCAGTGGGTCTCTCGAATCTCTTGTAATTACAATGTGCATTATGATGCAAACTTTGAAATAATTATTGCAGAGTCAAATGTTAATTTGTACATTCATTAATTAAAACAATACATCACAATGGAAAAACAATGTGCAGTGTGTACATGCATTGTGGAGGGTGTTGGAATTATGCCATCTACTGCAGTTGCGATTGGTGTTTAATAATCAAAGTTTGAAAACAACCAGCCCCAGTCAACAGCCCACACAAGCATGTTCAATTTCTGCAGTAACATGGGTACAGCTATGATTATTCTTAATTTGGTGTTTAAAAAAAATAATAATACAATGAGAATATCAAATTGTAAACCCAGTATTGGTAATCAAATTCAGTTCTGATTCAATTTGAAGCCTGCCTGATTAAGTTTGGACTTTGGATTTGGTGCAGTTTGCATGACAATGGTTTAATTCTAGCTGATGAGCAGATAAATGGCATGTTGTTTCTCCAAAATCGAGATCAGCCAGTTTATTATTTTGAATTTGGTTGAATTGTGTTGCAGAGGTAAATAACGTGAGCCTGGAAAATGCACTCATGCACTTACTGTGACTGTCCTGGCGTAATTACATGTGACTCATTGTGCTAAAAAGCTGGTTGCCTCTTACTATCAGTGTAGCACTTTATTTAATTTGTGTTAATTAAATAGGCAGCTGATTTTTAATTTCCAAATTAAGAATTGGCCCATTAAATAGAAAACAATGTTATTTATGTTTAGAGTTGGCAAACAAAATGTACTGAAAACGTGTGAGTGTTTTCATTTGTTTATTTAGCCCACACATTTAGGCTTCTGTTTAAAAAAAAAAAGCTAATAAAAATCAGCCACCTGGTAATTACACTGTAAATCGAGTGGAATTAGGTGCAATCGGTCCAAAAGAATCTTGATCGGTTGGGAGTGCATCAGTACACTCAGTATTGTGACTCGTATCGTGGACTGTGTCCACAGTTTGGTCGTCTCAGGATATTTTGTGTGAAGAAAATTGATGACTTTAATGATTTTGCTGCCTGGCTTACTAATGGCACTGTAGCTGGGAGGCAAGAAGAGGGCTGATTAGTGCTGCTCGTTTGGAAACGTTCGTGTTTAAGCAAAGTACTTGGATTAGATGGCATCACAGCTTCGTAACGCATTATTAAACACCTATGATCGGTGCACCTGGTGGACACCAAATGGCCCTTGTTGTGTGCCTCTCTGCTTTTATCCAAATATTGTACCTCTCAGTATGAAAGATTGTGGATGTGGAGGAAAAGGGCGCTGCGCGGAGATGACTGCATTACTGTGATAACATGATGGCAGAGCTGATCTGTGCCTGGAGAGATGCTGGAGTGTGTATGTGTGTGCAAGTGTTGAGAAATGAAAGTGGCAGCAGGGGCATTCTCTGCTCTCGCGTCGGGGACATGCTCGTGACACCGTCTCTCAGCTGAGCACTGTGATCGTACATACAGATTAGCGCCACATTAGGCAGGTGTGATTTGTGGTGTAAATACTCATAAAAGACACACATAAAGAGAGAGAGAGAAAGAGAGAGATAATAAGAGAGGGCGAGAGTGGCAGTGTGTGGGAGAGAGCATAATGATACCTATCTGTGTGTCCGTGTTATTGCATATATATATATGTAGGTATGTGTATGTATATATATATATATATATATATATATATATATATATATATATATATATATATATATACACACACACACATAGTGTGTGTGTGTGTGTGTGTGTGTGTGTGTGTGTGTGTGTGTGACTTTGAAGTGTCTGCAGCTAGCCATCAAGTTTTTTTCAGAAGTAAGGTAAAGAATGTCCTCTAAAAATAAACCCAGAAGGGACGTCTGCTCTGAACTCTGACCTTGAAAGTTTTTTGACCTCAAAAGGAAGTCTTTTTTTTTCTTTTTTTGTTATATGCTTCAATATATTAAAAACTTAGCAGATCCAAGAAGCAGACACATTGTCCTGTGGGTTTTAGGGCTTCACCCATATATAAACCTATGACTCAAACACTGATTTTAAGATAATGATGGATATCAGTGAATATAATTTAATGTTGGGACAGTTATATAGGCCTTTTAGTTTTAATTCAACAGCACTGACTGATATTGTCAAATATTCTTATATAATACCCCCTGGAATTTAGGGCAGGGAGTTGGTCCCATGTTGGCTGCGTTGACTGGCTGCTAACTCACTTGCCATAGCAGATGCTACCTTTAGTGGTAGCAAAATGTTTGGTTTAAGAATTGTTCGTATCTTTTCTTGTTTGATAATGTGCTCTTCCATAAAAAAATAATAATTGAGATCTCCTTGTTTGTCTTGAGTTTGAAAAATGAGTTACAGTTCACTCTTTCACTGTTTTCACAAACGCTCTCAAAAATTGAATAGTTTCGTCAGGTTTACAAATATGTTACAGCGCATTGTAAAGTATCCCAGACCAACCCAGAGAACCAGTTTGCTACAGTGCCATATCTCTAGTTAGTCACGAATACCCAAGACAGAAACAGCTTGCTGATTGTGGGTGAAGCAGCTAAAGAATATCAGCATAATATTATAATAAGTTTATTTTCAGGAACTACTTAAAATTCAGATTCTGAGACATGCAGGTGTCAGAGGTTAATTAGCAGATGCCAGTATTTTTGACTATAATAATTTTATTATGCGCCCACTTTCTGACCCAACGCAGTTGTCATCTGATTGTTTAAGCTCACCACAACAACTGCAGTTGTTACTACATTTTCTACAGTTGTTGGTTTTTACAATCATATATTTAACTTGCAACTAACAGTAAATTTGGGCCTTATAAAAAAAAACACAATTCTGACTGGTGCTATAATACCTTTAGAGGGCAGCAGTGAGTAAAGTTTGTTTATTTGAGCTGAAGCTACAGTTTGCAGGTACTATGTGTCCACAGCTAGGACACAGAATAGCTAGTCAGCCATATAGGCCATGCCGTGTGTATGTTGTAGGTGTGTGTAGTAAACAGAAAATGGGTTTACCATGTGTATTGACCAAACATGTATTGTTTGAGCTCAACTTCTGATGTGATTGCAGTCCTGATTACATAAATCTGATAAAGCTAATAGTGACATGATATTTGCAGCAGGTTTCATGTGATTGTGATACTGATATCTATGGGAAAATCATGAATTGGTTCTAAATGTGTTATATAGGCATGTGAATATAACCTGAAACAAGACAGCTAAAGCAATCTTGTCGCTGTCAATAAAAGAAGTATCTCAAATTTTACAAGAGAGACAAGCATTTTTAACTTTCAATGTAAGTTAATGTGAAGAGATTTTATTCCAAGTGATTTTGGAGCATTTCTATTGGTTCCTTCATCATGAAACTTTAACAGGATATAAAAGGCAGCTGTTGTGTTCAAATGATAGAAAAATGTAATAAACAAAAATGGAGATGCACATTGTTTTCTCTGGACAGTGACTAGATGTGCCACTGTGATATGGATATATTGTACATATGTTTTATTGAACTCAATTTAATCAGTATGCTGGTCATCTGTATAACATATACAGCTGTACAATGAACAGAAATTATTCTTGCATGCCATATTAGTGCACAAACTATTTAGTGGAGGAATAAATTACAGAATGTCATTGCCTGGAACTTTAGCATTTTAATGAAGTAGTTCTTCATGTCAGAAGTATATTCAAGTGGGCTATATAAAGATTGCTTTTTTAGGGCTGTATATCTTGGATAAACCCATGTGGTGCCATGAGCTGATGCTGTACGCAGCACGTGGTTAGGTAATTATCTCTTGTGCTCTGAACTCTTAAACTCCTCACAGGCGACTAAGGAGGATTCACAACTAGCTCATGCTTTGACACCATGTCCTCATGAGGGTGACAAGAGGGGAGAGCTAAGAGCTTTTATTTTATCCTGTGAATAACCCTACAGCTTTTATTAATCACTAGTAAATTGGTAATTGGCGTGTTTTGCTGTCTGGTACTTACCAGTTAGACAGTGCTTTGAAGATATTGCCATCTTTGTTAGCTTTGCATATATAGGTCTCTACATATACTGGGTTATTCTGCAGTTGGTGTGTCATTTGGCATTTTTCCACAAGTAATGTCGTTCTCACAAAAACCTATGAACTTTGTCTCAGGGTTTATTTTTCTTGTCTACTAGAATAGAGTAACATGATTCACTTTTCCCAAAACAGAGTATTTGTTTACATGCTGTACATCTGTTTTTACCATCTGTCTGAAACTCTGAGCTCCTCTGTCTTTAAACTCCACCCCCTGATGAGCCCAGTTTACCTTGATTGAGCAGCTTGCCCGCTCTGTTCAGATTGGTCAACCACAAGAACGCCATCTTGCTCCAAGTTCTGCAGCACACCACTGTGACTGTATTGGTTTGAGTCCAAGCGAACGGGCCAAGCTTGCTGGTAGGCGGAGAGTAAGGACGCTGTTATGCCATAACCTTGAAAAGGGGAAAACAGAAAGGAATATTAACTTTTTTAATAAAACCAATCAACAGCACTAAAAAAAACCCTGGTATTTTAGGCTGCCACAGCTCACTATTATCACACAAAATAGCTGATCAGTCAACCTGGCTTTATAGGTTAGACTTTAGACTTTGTACTTAGTACTTTGTATTTTAACACATTGAACAACTGAAGAGTTAATGCCAATTTTTGACATGTCAACTTGCTAAAATGGCATAATCGTGACCTGAAACTACAAAGGAAATATGAAACATTAGAGTTTCCCTTGGTGGTACCTGATGTTGGTCGTCAGGCCAGTAGGTAGTCATTTCCCTAATGTTTCTGCAGGTAATTCCATTTAAAAATAAAACATATAAACGCTAAAACATATAGTTAAGGCCCAGGCCCAGGCTGTGGGGTGTGTTGCCAGGGCGATTCCCTCTAAGGACAGCAAGTTGTGATGACTCTGCTGTATGCTGCTGCACATGGCTGTCCCAGCCTGAAGCACATTAACTCTGCTGGACCACAGAGTCCAAACCGCCTGAGCAAAAATCAGTATTCCTCTCTGCTTTTTCCACCATGCTCTTCTGGATTGCTGAGATATGACACGCATGGCTTGGAGTGGTGCTACTGTTTGAGTGGAACTAGTTCAAGTTTGTGCTTCAGATTACAGTTCCAGACAATCTCCAGAGGTAGATTGTCAAAGTACACATACTGGTGTTGTAGAGAGGGTTTTTTTTTTAGTTTGAGGGAGTGTGGCTTAAATGTGTTGGTTCCTTAAGATGCTTTGGTGGCACCTTTGGTCAGGATTCTAGCAGACCATGCATCAGGCCAACATGCCTGGAAACAGATTTGATTTTTCATGTTAATTGGATAAATTTTTTTGAGTAGTCCTGTCAAAACAGTCAACAATTTAGATGAAGATTAATTAACCTGCAAACAGTTTTTTTTTAACATTTGCCTTTACTTCACTATTATACAAACCTTACTTCTGAGAAAAGTTGGGACATTTTGTAACATGCAATAAAAACTAAATTGTGTGTCGTTAATTTCCTTTCTTTTTAAGTGGGGGGGAAATTTTGATGCCTGCAATACACTCAGTGTTGGAACTGGGACAATATTAGAGTCAAAAGTTTATATAATCAAGTTGCATCATTTTAGAAGATAACACAAGCACATGTGTGGGGGGATCATGGGGGATTTGGTATAAAATGAGCATCCCAGTCTTTAAAAGCAAAGATGAATCATGGCTCATCATGTTCTGCCGAACTTAATGGGAGACTGGTCATAGTTTAAAAAAAAAAAACAATTTCTCAATGCATTGTTGCAAATTGTAGGTGTTTTCACGTCTACTGTACATAATATTGTGAGAAGATTCAGGGAGAAATATCAACCCAGTGAGGGCAAAGCCAGAAACCACTGTTAAGTGTGCATGACCTTCGGGCTTTCAGATGCCACTGCTGTGTTAAATATAGCCACATGGGCTTCGGGAGTACTTCAGAAAACCGTCACTTAGCACAGTCTGCTAGTGCATCAAGAAAAGCAACTTAACTTGGTTATGCAAGGAGAAAGCCATTAATCAGTTTAGTGTAGAAATGAAAGTTCTCCAGGCCTGAGCTCATCTGAGATGGTGGGAATGTGTACTGTGATCAGACGAGGCCAAAACAGATGCTGAGTTTGCTGTGCTAAAGTGGCAGGTAGGAAGCCTAATTGCCCTCGGCATGGGTAACTTGCGTATGTGGTACCATTAACATGGATTTTAGAGAGACATGCGCTATTATGGTGACTTTTATTCTATATCATTTCTTTTCCAGCCCTAATTATGCATGTGCTACAACATAGTGTGATCATAGAAACATAGTGTGCTTGATCGGCCTACCTTCAGTCCAGATCAGTTACATTGCTAAATAAGCCTCTGTCCCAACTTTTTTTGTGTTGCAGGCATAAAACTCAAAATTTCTTTATATTTACAAACTACAATGAAATTGGTCATTGAAAATGTAAATCTTTCCTTTGAAAAACTGTTCATTCCTTTTAGACTTTTAACTGAATGTACAATCAGTTTTTCCCCCCACCGCATTTTACAATACAACTCAATTTATCCAGAAAGGATTTGTTATAAGCTTAAGAGTGTTTATAATACACACAAAAGTAGTATGTTAGTTGATACTGATCTGTTATTTCTTCCTAATATTATTAGCACCTCACTTAGGATGAGCATTTAAGAGTTGTCATGCTTATATACTAAACCACTTTATTACTTAACAGGAAAACTATGCAGCTAACATCATGACATCACATCACCTCTAGAATTTTTCAGTTCAGGGTGTTCCCATCAAACATGACCTGAGAAATAGAATAACACATAATAATTGTAAATAAATAGGGGTACTGTACATGTATACAAGGACTAGGAGTCAATTTATAATCTCCTATATATAAATATATAATTTATATCAGTGGAATTCATGTGCAACTGACTGCTTTACAGCTCACACTGAGCCAAATAATGTTTCAATATATTTATTTAAAGTGTATTAGAATAGAGTGAATAGTCTTTAATACTAAATACTGTTTGAGCTCTGAAGTGTATAAGAACGACTAAATTGGTCTGCTTTTCATTGTTAGGCCCAGAATAATGCTGTGAGATTTTATTGCGTACGTCTGCAACCATCCAGAAACCTAGATGTACCTTGTCTAGCACGAACCGGCTCGCCTCTGACACACAGTGCTATATCACATTGCTATATCAGTGATCAGATTTGTGCTGTACTTAGGATCTGAAGTTAGTGTCTTTCATTTGAAAGTATAAAAATAGAAGAGTCTGTTGGGCAAAAAATTAGCACATACCATACAGAGCATAAAGTTTAGTCTGTCACTTATATCCTCATGTCTGGATGTCATTCAAGACGCTTGGTGGGCAGGTTTTAAGATGAAATAGACCTGATACTAGATATTGGTAATGGGCTGTTAATGGACAGAAAACTTGGCATATTTTTTGGTATGGAATTTCTACACAATGTAAATATGTAGTATTGCAGGCCAGATTTGTTACATTATATTATATTTAAATATATGTTTTTCAGCTATATCCAATCCAGAGTATTGTGATGATGCAGGCCCTTTACTGATACCTAGTGTCAAATTAGTGTGATTTCTAAAGAAGAGCTGTGGACAATTAGTTTACATTAATAGCAAAATAAACAGTAACATGTTGCCTATTACTGCCCAAGTCAAAAATATTGCTTAGCAAAATGTACAGCCCGCTTGCAGCTTGAACTGTATATTCTTGTCCATGTTTAGAGAAAACCAGATGATGGATAGATAGATAGATAGATAGATACTTTATTGATCCTGAAGGAAATTTAGCAGCCAGTAGCAGTTACACAGTACAAAACAAAGTACAAATCCCAGTACAAAAAAAAACCAATAAGGTATATAAAGAATAAAGAATTCCAGTAGTCAAAAATAATATATACAAGAACATATGAATACAAAACTATACAACCTGACTGAAGGTAAAAAAGGCAGTGCAGTAATAAATTAGGTAATGTGTAAGAGAAAAACAGGTATCAATAGATATATTGCAGTACTGGGATATTTATTAAAAAATAAATGAATGTACAAAGATTGTATTAAGTAAATGTTAAATAGTGTTAAAAAGTGTCCAGGAGTGCAAATGTACAGTAATGTGATTACAGTACAAATAAAAATAACACAACAGTGGTTCCAACAGTGTGGTACCAAGTGTACCTTCATTTCGCCTGTTTCTCTCTGTGTTCTTCTGCGAGTCACGCTTCCTTCAAGAACTAACTTAGAATTAATTTGTTATTTTGTCCTGTGCTGCTGTGAGTTTAACACAATCAAGGGTTGTAGAGGCTGCAGTGGTTATTTAGGGTTGTTGTTGAATTAAATGTGATCTGTGGCACGCTATTGAACATCTTCATATTCTCTGTTCTTTTTACAGTGTCTCACACACGTGTGAACCCTCATAGTCCATATGTGCACTGGCCACATTATTTATTCAGTATATCTGGTGTGATGTCATTGTATCGTAAACATGTTTGATGGATTGGTTTTATTAGGCTACATGTCTTAGATATGCATCATAGCAGTTCAGGCGTGTGTATGTGTTTGGAGGGAGATGGGGTACACAGCAGGTGGTCACATGTCTACAGGGCTATGGTACTGTATAATGTTTGGGAACCACTGCTATATACTGTTGAATAGAAACAGATCAGGGCTAGGCTTCACAGAGGCATCTTGTTATGTAAATGATGGAGCGGTTAGTGCATTGAACACTCTTTCTACCAAGATGAGAGTTGGGGTTAATCTTAGTTAATGCTAATACCAGTACTAAATCTTAATACTAAGATGCTTTTGGGAAACGGGGTCCAAAATGGTTTGTGGCAAGTGATTTAGGAATTCAGTTTGTGCAAAGCTAGTTGCTGTGGTATTCACTCTCATCATTGTCAGCCTTAAGGCTCTAGTACAAAACCAAAGAAGCAAACTAATTTAAACACCTCATTTCCATATTTTTCACAACATAAACATAACTCTAACAAATGTAGATGTTTGCAGTCAGATCAGATCATTGCAGTCAGACAGTTATGTAACAATTGCAACAGGCCTGCTCATGACAAGCATGAATGACTGCTTTCATGATTGATATTTTGATCGTTTGCTGAAAGGCATATAAATGCAAATTGCTGTTGGAAGAATTATGAATTTAGACTTCAAGGAAATGAGGTGGGTGTTGAATATGTGAGTAAAAAAGATTCAACAGTGGAAACCTAGACTGTCAGGCATACAGTGGATCAGCATTCGTCTCCTATCACAGGGTAATGAGACAGCACTTACCACAAAATGATGATAATATGTCTGCCTTGTTTACTGCAAACTGTTCTCTTAATGCACCAATTTTATCCTCAATCAGGAATTGGTGTGTTTGGAATAAAACATTTTCTATCTGCTGGCGTAAGGAGTAAAAGTTTCTATGCTTACTTCTATGCTTTCAGTTCACAAGAAGGTATCAATTTCTGGCTGAATTTTTTTCTTTTCTTTTTTTTTTTATTCCCCCATCTTAATTTTAATGGTGCACTGTTTTCTGTTCTGTAATTAGAATTCAGAAACGATTACACAGCCTTCTGTTAGCTCGCTTACCTCTTGTCACTCCTTGGTCTCAGTGCCAGTCTGTCATATAGCTCAGTGGCTGCTGGAAAACCACGGCCCTGAGTGCTCTGGTTTAACGTGCGGCTCAAGACCATCAGCCATGCTGCTGAATGAATGATGAAGCCTGCGCCGAGGTATTTGGAGCCTTACTGTGGCTGTGTCTTTAGAGCTCTCAGCAAGTAAACTTCAGTAATGTAAGAATCTTGGCACGCGGTGAAGTTTGTAGCAGTCTGCTGTGAAATGTGCGATTTCACACTACTAGACTAGATTCAGGAAGCTGGCTCAGAAAAGATATTCCAGTGATATTCCAGTGGTAAGCAATATGGAAATTATATTAAATCATGACCTTTTTATGTGTCAAGTGATGTAGTAATCCTGAAATAGTAATATAAAAGCATCATATTAGATTACACTATTTTTTAAACTTGTGTTTATGTATCATTGCCACACACAGGGTCAAAGAAGATTCAGCTCAAAATCAAATCAAAATCAACTGATTATTAATAGGATAAGATGACAATGGTAGATATTTCATATACATCGTCTAAAGACATGATGGTCACACAGTTTTGACAGAGTTCTCTTTGAATACTTGGTCAGAAGCAGAACCAACAATACAAAATGTTCATTCACATGTTGCGCACAGTTAACACCATTTCCACCAGAGGGGTCTTCAAATGACAATCAATAAATCGTATGCATGTCTTAATATTCAAGCTCTTTATATTTTAGATGCTAAATTAATTCTTTTTTTATTGGATCCAACAGTTTGGTATAGCTTTTCTAGAGTTTAATTTCAGTAGTTTTGCCATTTTTACCATTTCACGGATAACCTTGTACCTTTTAAATGTGAAGCACTCTCTACAGGTGAGCTATATTACTTATAAAATTCACCAAACGTTGTGAACTGTCAGGTTATATTTTAGAGCCCCTATATCTCTTTGTCTTTCTCTCTCTCTCTCTGTCTCTATCACTCTCCCGCTCTTTGTGTGGAGTAGTCTTTAGTAATGCTGCCCTTATGGGTTTATATCTTCGATCGCAGGCTGTTCGGGGAAAGCTGGAGGAGAAGGGCTAATTTTCTCACACTGCTTCTTGCGGCTACGGAAACGCACGAGGTGTTGTTCTTTAAAGCGTGCGATGGTACCCAAAGAGCGGTCGGCTGGTCTCCTCTCGGAGTCTGTCATTAATGCAAAGGTCAGCACAGGTGGGAGGGCGGTCTAGTGTGGGGAAGAGCAGCGCGCTTGCCGCACTTCATACCAATCTCAGATAAAAGTCAGAGATGAAAGACTAAGTCTGTCTCCAAATCCTCAATGAGCTCTACATGGACTTGCTTTTATAGAATGATGTGCTCTAGGGAGATGTGCATTGGCTGTTTTTTTTTTTCTTTCTTTCTTTCTTTTTCTTTTTTCTTTTGGAGAGGCCTCCACATTCAGCCAACCCTTTATTACCATCCCTCTCCATTCACACCTCATGCCTCCACAGGCAAAATCTGACCTAAAACAGAGATAGCATAAAAATTCTTCATTTGCAGGATAATATCGAGCTCCTGGCTGGTGAGGAGCACTTTTTCATTTATCTGAGTTAAACAGTTTTATCTGATGTCCATCTGAATTGAGGTCAGTGAGAAGGCCTTTAATTAATGCTAGGATTACAGTATCACACAATCCTCTAAGGCACTGATGGTAATGAATGGATGGATCTTCAGTCCATTTAATTTTCTAGCTCTAGTAGAGCGCCCCTGTTCCTTATCCCATTTACTTGTTCTCTAACTCGGTGTCAGTGCTCTGTTTTAAAGAAGTGCATCAAAGTGCATTTAAGATGACAAAATGAGTCCCAGTCTAAGTCCTGTGAGGGACGCGTTTAAAGCTCACAATAAATGAATTTAGTAGCGTTTCTTTCATTTACAAAACCTTCCGCTGCATCACATTTAGAGGATCGCATACCACACAGCTTATGAAATGAATGGACTAATGAATCACATGGACAACATCTGTAGTGACACCACTAAAAAAAATTTTTTTTGGTGAGGTTAATGCTATAAAAGAACCATTTAAAAGATTCATGTGAAGATGTGAAGTTTTATAAGGCTTTAAATAATGTAAATGTTCCACATCACTTAAACATTTTTCCTCACACTGCAACTGCAAGCAAAGTACTGTTCAGGAACCTTTATTTTAAGAAGGTCTGGGTGAAGCACTTACTACTGGAAACAGAAATTATCATGTGATTACACTTGATGGAATTACATTTATCATTAACAATCAGAATTTTGTATAGCTCTCAGTTAAATTAAGGTGCTGAAAAGTAGCACTTATTGATTAGTAGGAGCACTAAATATATATCAGGACTATAACATAGTCCCTTAGGCATCACCTTCAACCTCTCGTAGGCTTTATAGTGTACATTGGATACTTTATAGACATAAACTGTTTAATTACTAAGTTTCAAACCTTTGCGAAACCTATAATTTGATCTTACATCGTTCCCTTAAGGCTTTTTACCCACTGAGGTCTTACCTGTAAATCTAAACAGGAGTAAAGCGCCGAAGCGACAAATTGTTGCTATGAAGTAGAGTGTGGTTTGGAGCAGGCAGTGGTGCTTGAGTGTGGAGACGCTGGATCAGTTAAGCAGCCGGGCTTTGATCTGAGGGGCTCGTGCTAATGGATGTTGAAGGCATGACTGGCCTGCTGACAGCATAATGCCCAGATCCGCAGTATTAGTGTCAAGGTGCTTGAATCATGCTCTGTTCTCTGAGTACCTCCTTTGGCTTGATTTGGTCTAATTTTACTCTCTACCATGATTTCCCGAAACGCTTGGAATAGCTTTTCCCCGAGGCTTGAGCTGGGGCTAGAGAGAGCTTTAGAAATTACCCTAATGTTTTGGAAAACACCTATTGCTGTGCACTTAGTGGGTGTATTTAAGAAAAGAAAATTGAATGAGGAGGGTGCTTCGATATCAGGATTTGAGTCATGAAGCCCTTGTTATTCCACAGCAGGCTACATTAGTAATCATCTTAGTGTTGCAGATTACATCTGTGTACAGTAAGCACTACTGGTCCGACTCAGTCTGACTCAGTGATTTACGGCAAACTTTGAAGCGACTGCCCACCTCCACAACCTAATACTCAGTATTAAATTATGGAAATGGGTCAAATTATGCTTAGTCAAAAAGCACCATAGGACAGGCTATTCATGGAAGCCTGGGTGCTTATGTAGCCCTCTTGTTTTCATCTTTTCAGAATCTTTGATGGTGGGAAAGCTGCTTTAAAGATGTTGAAAGCTAATCAAAGTCTTTCTATCAAAATAGCTAGTAGTTACCCTTCAGAGAAGTACTGCTAACTGCACTAATAGCTACATGGCAAAAGTAGGTTGCTACTTTAAAGCTACTTCATTATAGATGTTGTCTATTTGGATAAATAAATGATTGTGCTTGTATCTACCCTGCAGTACAGAAAGGCCTCTTTCTTTATTCCTGTGCTATGTTGGTCAAAGCTTTGGTTTTTCAGTATTAGTTCAGTATTATATGGCTATTGACATTCTTTTTCTAAGGATTTCATGGGGTAAATCCTTTTTAGCCATTGAAAACTGACATGCTAGGCTCAAAAGTTTGTCAAATGTGGCTGTGACAAAAGGGGGCGGGACTTTTAGAGTGCACACAACAGAATTTTAGTCCCAATTTTCTGCTCGCAGACAGTTTGGAGATCTGCAAAAATACCAAGCCTGCTGACAAATTGCTGCGTGTGCCCGTGACAAGCACTTGTATAGCGTGAATGGTTCAGCGATGTGATTTTCCCAGTCAGCCCTGATATTTTTCACACACATTTGAAATGCTCTTCAATGAATATTGTAGTGTGAGCACTTCTACAACAAGTAGTCAGAGCAGTGATGAGCAGTAGCTTATAAGACTCTAAAGGGAACGAGGTGCGAACAACCGAAACTTGGTGTGACGTTGAATGAAGGCTTTCCCTGTTTCTGTGATGGGCGCTGGTGTAGCACAAAATGATACGAATATGTTCAAAAGCATGTTGTAGTATCCATAAATGGTGTTTTTTGAGTTCTTAGAGTAACAAAGGCGGCCTCTTCAGATGAGCTATTCTGCCAACACTGGTACTGGTACCCCTCTGGATGCTGATGGAAACTCTACCATGATTGGCTATAGCCTATAGGGCTATGTTTCTCATTGAAACCAGTAATTTTATATTTTCCTGCCTATATTTATTGTAGAACTACCAACTACAGCATACAGCATATCTCCAAGTAAAAGAATGTTCTGTGTAAGCCTTGTCAGTAATTGCTTGTGTAGATAACACACTGCGAACAGGTTGCAAGAGATAAATGCTGTGTAGTGTGAGCAGTATACGTTTCTAATATGACTGAACCTCCACCTTCTTGGTCCGCCTTGTAGATGTAAAGTCAGAGATGATGGCGCATGTCTTCTAGACCTTTAATAATGCCCACGGGTCGCTGGCCATGGGACACTGTTGGCTGTATAGTTTTGGGTGGTGGACTATTCTCAGTCCAGCAGTGACACTAAGGTGTTGATATACACAAGACACACTAACCCACCAGCACCGCCCACACATCAGTATCATTGCAGGTGGTCGTATGAGAGCCTAATTGCAGTACATGTAAAGCCGGGCTAACAAAGTATGCAGGCTGCAGTCTGTAACTTCAGAACTACGAAGTGCTCTTGGCAAGCGACCCCATAAAGGTAGAAACAAGGAGGTGTACTTAATGAGGTGCCCACTGTATATTATTTATTGCTTGTCCAAGTTAAATTATATAGAATTTGTGAATGCTGCCCCGTTACTTGACTGATGTAATAGCTTTACTACATAAAAGCTACTGAATATATGCAAAACAGCTTTGCAGCCAGGGCGCTGCTGGAAATTGCAGTTAAACTAATAGATTCAGCCCAACGCTGGAAACCTACGTCTGTTTGTATTGTTGGATGTGTAATAAAATATCCGGTTTTCCGCTGGCCAAATACTGTGCCTTTCGTGCCATACGGCTGCCCAGGGTTTTTACCACGCTGTGGGATGCTACTACCATTAACAACAACTGATCTAATGACCCGTGTGGGACCTGTAGTTATGGCTTTCTTTCCTTAGGCCAGTTTATCAAAACGTGCACGCTTACACACACACACACAAACCTGAACCGGCACTCACAGCCTTACCTTTAGGCAATTTATCTACATAGCAGGACCCTGCGCAGTTAAGACACGTTGCCATCAAGATGTATGTTTGCTTTTGTAAACTTCACCCAGCACGGCGCATTGTGCATTACAGTACGATTGCACAGCCATCCGGTACCACGAGATCATTGAGATGAATTATCTAAATTAACATCAGTGTGTGTAATTATACATGAGCCTTTGACATTAATCTTTAACAGCTCTGGGACGCGCCATGTTATTTTGAAGAGTTCTTACTGTAGTAAAGCGCAAACAAAGGCAGAAGTCTGCGGAAGTGAACTCTCCCGCTGTGTCTGTACATTAGCTTTCTGCATTTTCACTCAGCATCCCGTCTGTTGGCAGACACAGCAAGTTCGGCCTGCCAGGAAAACACATTAACAAAATAATTCTGGGTTAATTGTCATGCATGGTGGCACTTTGGGCCGTTTTGTGTGTGGGTGTGGGAGACAGACACTGCATCATCGCACTGTAGTTTGGGGGAAAACTTCTCCACACATAAAATGAAGCTGAATTTTGAAACCTTCACTGCATTTTCAGGAGCAGAGAAACAGCTTGTTCCCAGCAGTCTGATTAGTCCTGCTTTATGCGTTACTTTGCATGTTGTTTGGTAAATGGTACTTCTTTTGTAAGTAAATTGGCAATATATACAGGCAGTGTGGAAATGCTTCCCTTTATTATATCATTCGTTATGCTCATTATCCATACAGCGTAATATTTTGTTGTTGTAAGACATTTGTTTAGTTAGATATTCCCTAACTTTCCAATTTTAAACAGTAATTTAGTTTGTTTGTACTGCGGAGACTAGGGACTGCTCTAATTTGTAGTCGTTGAATGGTGACAATTTGAAGCAGTTAAATGTTTAAACGATCTAATTTCCGAATCCTGATACAATTAAATTAGACACCGTGACTAGCCTGAAATTAACTTTAAAAAAAACTCCAAAAAAAACAAACAGTCTGCTCCTATTTTCTCCTGGTCCACTGAAACGTGATCATTCACTTTCATGAATGCTGTATTTGTTTTAATGTGCCATTGTTCACAGCTATAACTGCTACAGATTGCAGCCTATGTTCACTCTAAGCATTGAATTTTACATCAATGCCATGTTTGTATTTGCCAATAGAAGGGGAGCTGTTTTATTTCATTTTGTATGATATGTATTTGGAGAAAGAGAAGCACAATATGGGAGCTGTGGGCCAAAAAACCATTAGGAATGTGCATTTAAACTAATTTTGAAAGGTTGAAATGCAGTGAAATAAAAAAATAGAAGTGTTAGGACAAAAGCCCTGCAGCAACCGAATGTTCTGCTCCTCTGGAGTACAATAAGTACACTACCGCTCAAAAGTTTAGGATCACTTTAGAATTTTATTTCATGCAATTTTCATGCAATTTTCATGCAATTCAAAAACAATATTGTCCATTTCTCAATTAATGTAAGTGTATCAGATGATTTTTGAAGAATAAAAATGTTTGTATTAAAGTCTATTTTTGTATAGAGGCTTATTTTGTATATAGTTCTATTATCAGCAATTCTCAGTCCTCTGTCTAAATCTCCTGGTACGACCACCAATCCAAGTTAAGGATGTTATTGGACTAATTGGTTGTTAGGACACTCTTGCTCAATTGTGATGTACAGCTGAAAAACATTCTACTAATAAGTGAGTATAGAAGGGAGAAGAACATTCTAGGTTAGTTTAGTATCTGAAGCATCAGCAGTTTATGGCTTGCTGACCGACTCAAAATGACCAGAAAGAAACAACTTTCTTTATTGTTGTGTTAAGGAAGAAGATACTCCATTAAAACAAGAACATTTCACTGTGATCCCAAACTTTTGAGCGGTAGTGTATGTTGTGAATTATTAGCTTGGCATCTGTGCAATGCCGGTATGTATTGTTTGAGCAAATGTGTGCCGATCTGATTACAATTTTATTGCACATCCCTGGAAGAAACGTTATTGTTCTGAATAGAGATTTGCTTTGAGGAAAGAAGTAATCTCTTTTACATTTTGGTAATGTTTTGACATCAAAACAGACCGAAAGGAGAAGACTTGCATGTGACTTGCGAACGTGAATGTAATTTACTGCACGGCGTACTATGTAATTATCTGTGTAATTGCACAATCACATTTGAACACAGAGGCAAAAAAAAGACTTGACTTCTAATGTTTGATCGTGGTCCTGTGAGGTGTACCACCAGCTTTGTGACACATAGACATTTAAGCTTTGAAGAGGTCGACCCCTCTCTTATAACCACTGCATAATCAGCACAGAACCTGGTCATCTCATCCAGCGAGGGTCTGATTGCCTATTCTGTTCCGCTTGTGTGTGAGCAAGCACAAAACAGTTTTTCTCTCTCTCTCTCAAGAAAAGGTTCATTGTTCACACTTGGTCTTTCACCTCCTTCAATGTATTCGCTCATTAATTATTCATTCTTGAAGCTACTGTAAGCCAAGCTAAAATATTCTGGCAACATTAGTAGAGTCTCTCAGTAGACTTGAAAAGCCCTGAATGGGTTTTGGGGGGGGGGGGTTGGTTGTTTGGGGGGGGGGGGGGTTTGGGGGGGGGGGGAGAGACCAGCATGATATTTTACATAAGTATACATTTTTCTTTTTTTTTTGTTTTTTACTTTTTTTCGAGGGAACATCAAAGGCAGGATGATAAATTATAAGCGCTGTTGTGCTTTCAAACTTGTTTATTCCCAGCCTGACAATAAAACCCTCCCCAAATCGTATCCGCCCCTGTAACCACAGCTTGGAGCAAGGATGTTTATTTCACAGGATGTCTCCAGAATGACAGGAGACATGTTAAAAAACAGAAGTGGTTATTTCCACAGCATTACCATCTAAAGGGAACAAAATTGGCCTGCAATTGAGCCATGCCAAAATGATATTAGCTTATTACCCAGAAGGGCTGGGGGGGGCTGACAGTGTAAACGCCAGACACTGCTTATGGCCTTCCAAGCGAAAACTACGTGTGTGTTCAGGGGAGTTGGAGAGAGTTAAGAATCAGGATGTGCCAATCACAGGTCAGGCAGAGGGAGAGATGTGTCAAGGATGAAGGTGCTACTTGAATTCAGAGAAGAGAGCAGGGCTGTAGTACAGCTTCAGATCCTTCTCCACACATCCAAATCGGGGGGAAATCCATCTCGGGATAAGTGCTCTCTAGGGGAAGACGCCACAAATGGGCCGATTCTGGGGCCCGCTGTAATTGATAATATGCCGGAGGAACGGTTGATCTCTGTCAGTGTTGAGACTCATCTGGAAGCTATGAAACACCTGAGTAACACCATTCAGCAGAATTATGCTGCGTGCTGAATAATGCATGTATCTTTGGCTTTTTCCTCTTGCTTTCTGCAACCCCTAGTGGCACTGACATTGTCAGTCCTTGGTGTCAGATGCAGAACCACCTGTGCACTGAAGTGAGAAACGCCAGCTGTTCTGGGATCAGTCCTGCCAAACGTCTTAGAACAGTAGTCATGGGCTCCCTGCGAGTATTAGCCTCCCTTGCTCCACGGTTGACCTTGTGGAAATTGGTGGCCGGGCCCGCTGGGGACCCTCGCGCCTTCAGGTCACTCTTCACTGCGTATCGTCTCTCTCTGCAGACTCTGTCATTTGCCGGCTGTCCTCTGCAGGCAATTTTGTACTCCACACCCCATCTCATGGAAGTGAGTAGACGTCTCATGCAGTCGCTTCGATTGCTCTTCATATGTAGGTAGCGGCTTTCATTGCGAAAGAAAAAAACAACATAACCTTCAAGATGAAATTTTCCGAGGTTAGATATATGCATGTTTGTGTGTGGCGCATGTACTTGTTTGACAATGGAGTGCGTTTGTGTGGTAAAGAAAATGTCAGATTGTTGAATGAGGAGATTAGAATCTCATTCTATAAACTAGTGTTGTTGAAAATAAGCTTGTAAGCTGTAGGGAGTGACCTTGAAGCTGTGATTAAGAGACTGATGGATATGAATCTATCGACGGTAGAGATCCATTTGCCTGCTCTCCATTCTCCCGCTATTATTAGCACAGAAAAAAAGTGCATATGGAGAGCAGAGGAAGGTCACAATGTACTTTTTGTTCCCCAGTAGGGGTTATAGCACTATTACCTTTATGCCCTTTAACATCAACCATCATTAAAAAATATTAAGAGAAGTTTTCTTGAAACATGCATGAATAAAAAGCTTTTTTTAACCTAGTAGAGCTGAGCTATAATTAAAATTTCATAAGACACTGACATTTAATTTAATGTATCTGTTTTTTTAATGTGATTAATTGTAGTTATTACAAACTCTTAACAATGTGTTAATGAGTTAAAGCAGGGGTTCCCAACTTTTGCAACCCAATGCCCACTTGACCCACCCCAAAACTTTCCATGGCCTTCCAGAATATTTTAAATTGCCATATAAAACCAAATACAGTGAACCATCCATACGGCCTGTGAAACTGACTGCATTATCACACAAAAAAAGAAACGAACCATTTACAGCACTTCCTGTCACTCACCTAATGAGATGGGTGATGTTGTCTGCCAGCTAACAAGTGGTGGATGTCAGGTTGAAGTGCAGAAACTTAGGATATCAACATTAAGCCTATTCCTCTATTTGGTCCAGCCTTTGCTATAAGCTATAAGCAACACGGTAGGGAGCCTCAAAAGCTTTAGCATAATCGTTTTTTTTTGTCTTTTGTTGTTTTTAAAGACTCTGTTTTTAACCATTTATTTATTATGTGTACACAAGACAACAGCTTCACTCAGACTGAAGTAGCTAACTAACTAGCTAGTTAATCCACTAGCTAGCGCTGCGTGTCATGTGACTGTACTACGGCAAACCAATCAACGAACTCAAAACTAAACACGTTTTGTTTTGCAAATAAATGAACTAAATATGCTGAACTATCTATTTATTGGAGAAAAAATAAGATTTTGGGCCACTGGAGGGCCATGGCCCACAGGTTGAAAACCACTGAGTTAAAGCATGTATTTCTAAACTGTTTGTTGTAAACATGGCTTAAATTTTAAAGTATGTAGTTCATATGGTCCATATACCTGCCGAAAGAATCTGCTTTGAATAAATTGTTTTTTTGATACCACAAAAGCAATATATTTTTTGTATATTCATTTTCAGCCAATAGCAGTCTATCCTCCTCTGGTTGCCTTATAATAAGAAGTTGTATGTTACAAGCAATGCTTCAGACTGCTCTCAAATGATGCACGGTTGGCCCTGTCAAGGAGGTCATATATATCATGCTTGGGATAAATTGCTTGACACTTGTGATAACAACACCCTCCTGAACCTTATCTGGCTCCACCCTCCATTTCATACACCTGCAGTTGAACCTGGACTAATCAGGGTGCCTATGAATACCCCTTTGTTCTTCCTGTTAGTTTGTAAAGCCTCTGTGTTGTGTACCTGAGTGCTAAGCTTGATGTTCTTTTGTTCCTTTGTTTTTATCCCTGCTTTTCTCTCTGGTTTACCACTACAGGCCTGCGTCTTATTTGGTCTGCTGGCTGTGTCGGAGTATTATACTGCCCCTAATAAAGCCTTTTTACTATATGCTTTTCTGAGCACGTCATCGATATCCTCAGTACTTCTAGTACATCAGCACAGTATGTGACAAGTTGAGAGCAAATCAAATGCACTCTTAGTTTTTGATGTCATTTTAAAATGTGGCCCTACTGTTTTGAGTGTTCCAACATATCAGATATTTACAGGAGTGGCCAAAAACCTTCACTGTCAGTGTAAGTCAATGGAGCCAGACATTGTCCCAAGCTATTTTAGAGCACTTCCATTGGTCCATTTATCATGAAATAGACCAATGGAAATGCAATGGAGATGCATGTTTTTCTTTAGACAGAGATAATACAAAGATGTGCTCTGCAGAACTTCAAAAACAACTCCTTTACAGACACCAAAGTAGACTAAAAAATTAGTATAGATTTATTTATTTATTTATTTTTTACTGTGGTGTGACTCATGTCACACCACTGCTGCGCTCCCTTCACTGGCTTCCTGTAGCTGCTCGCATTCAGTTTAAAGTTCTGATGCCTACAAAGCCAAGAATGGACCAGCTCCTCCTTACCTTATGGCAATGGTCAAAAGTCGAACCGCACCTCGAGCCCTTCGGGCTTCAAGTACGGCTCGGCTTGACCCGCCATCACTTAAGATTCATGGAAGACACGCAACAAAACGCTTCTCTGTCCTGGAGCCCAGATGGTGGAACAAACTTCCACTGGCTGTCCGAACAGCGAACTCTCTCGCGGTCTTCAAACGCAGACTGAAGACCCATCTCTTTGTAAAGCACTTATAATCACTAATATACTAAAGTACTGGTATAAACTGTAATTGCACTTTATCTTCTAGGAGCACTGGCTAAGTACTGCACTTGTACTGTATGTAGTCTTGTATTTGTTCTCTTCTCTGTAGGTGTTCCAGTCTGGCTAGGTATTGCATTGTCTTTTTTTCTAGGTATCAGCACTGGCCCTGTGTTTATGGCAGTGTTTGAGTATGGAGTGGTTTGGACTTAATCCTGTTGTACTAGATAGAGATACATACTCTAACCAACACTAAGCACTTTTGTAAGTCGCTCTGGATAAGAGCGTCTGCTAAATGCCGTAAATGTAAATGTAGTTTATGAGCTGGCAGTGGGATTGTTTGAGCATTTTAAAATTTTGAGTGTTCCAACATATCAGATGTTGCATTATACTGTGTGTTTTTAAATATTTAAGTATTGGGATAGTATGTTTTTGCTGTGTTATCCCCTTGTAAGCATTATACGTCAAGCAGAATAGAGGTAATGTACATATACTCGCTGTCCAAAGAAATACTAGTACCTCCAAAAAGGCTACTTTATAGGGAGACAATCTACTTTAATTTTAATATTAGTCAATGCAAGCAGAGAATTTCCATTGGTCTACTAATCGTGAAATTTACACACAGCGCTGCATTGAAGTGATACAGAAAATTAAAAAAAGTATAAAAATGGAGATGTTTTTCTTTGAATAAATCTGTCTGAAGGGCATAAAAAGCTTAAACTGCCATGTAACATAAATGATGATTGTTTTTGGTAGCTACACCTGCAATACTTCTTGTGAGTTTTGATATATTTGTCACCTTTTTTTCCCCCCCCATATCTCCCAGCTCTAGGAGCATGCATTCGCTAAGGTGTTCATCCAAAGGGAGGCCTCTTTTTGTCCTGTATAATTTTCCTGTGATAAGCATGTATTTCATGAGCATTGTATTCCAAACTGTTCATGTTGGAAGCTGCAGTTTTCTATGAAAATAGTCAAGGCTGATATTTCTCAAATTGTGAAGACATCGTTTAAAAAAAAAAAAAGAAAAGAAAAAAGAAAAACAACAAAAAAGGGACACATGTGGCATCTAACTTTAATGTTCAATCACTGCCTTTCCTATTTCATTCCTCCTAGGCCCTTGTTTCCCAATTCAGACCTGTTTTCATCTAGATGCCTTTTTCATCTATTGATGTTGATAGGTGCATCTTGAGCCTGGCTCAGGAATTAAATAAAAAGGTAGGTTGTATTCAGTGGAGCATGGCAGCAATCTTTAGAGAATAAAGCACAACACCACAGCGCACCACAGAGCGAGCTCACGAGAACTCAGGAGTCTCAAAACAGACAGCCTAAACTGCTGTCAGAGACTGATTACGAAGACTGACGGAGACCTCTGTAAAGGTTAAGAAACACAGGCTCTTTTAGTCATGTCACTGGCAAATAGATGGCTCTGTAATGTTATTAAATATGTATCAGCAGCTTAGACCAGATTATTAAGTCTCTTTTTCATGTAGCTCTGCCATGCATATGCTTATTCTTTAACATGAAAGATTTTCTGATCAGCTAAACCATTGTATCCAGTGTGTCTCTGCTGTCTTAAGATATAAACGTATCATGCATGCCCACCCGGATTATCTGTCTCAGAGAATGTCAACCGTGGTGACTTTTTAAATCTAAACTCAGTTCTTTTAGAGCTCATTTGCCATGATTGAAGCCAAATTGACCAAAATTAACCCACTCAATTTGTTTAAGTGCATCTACTGAGCACTGCTTTGAATACTCTCCCTATAGAAATGCCCTTAAAGTGTACATACTCCTTGCTGTTATTAAAGGCATTGTTTAAAAAATCTTTACAACAGAATTGTGTATTGATTTGCGTGCTTCTTATTAAGAAAGGTGCTGTGTCTTTGGATTTTTGGACTTGTGGCATTTTATTTAAGGTCATAGGAGTGCAGATAAATGCTGGGCTGTGCTGTAAAGTAACTGTGTGGACATGGTATTGCAAACATTTAGATAGGTTGAAAAAAAAAGAGCGTTACCTCAGAGTTGAAAACGTAGCTCATGCCGATGTGGTATTTTAAGCTTCTTCTCCTGAAGGGGAAACAATTAGACAATTAGAGATAAATTCTCGCTGCGTTAGTTGCATGCTGCTTTGTTACAAACTTTCGTTCTTGCTTTCAGCAAGCATCATTCTATAAGCTCTCCTGGGACAAATTAGGAGGTTATAACAACCTCAGTCTCTCACTTACCCTCAAGAGATAAAGAACTGTTTAGAAAAGAAGAACAATTCATCCAGGGCCCAACGGAGTGCAGTGAAGAGTTTGCACAAATTAAATACCTTTGTTGCAGAACATTTCTGCCAACACGCAGCCAATCTGTTTCATTAGCAGCGCAGATTTAAAATAGAGGTCAACTATGAAAGCGTTCATGCTAAAGTAGGAAAAAAAATGTGTAGCTTCCAATATAAAGAGTCTTATATATATAATTTGGCTTAGGAATGCATACATATATAAATAAAGACATGCAGATTGGAGCTATGAACTAATCTTGACTTATCATTGTAATGGAATAGAAGTTTTTCAGAAAACATATTCAGAATTCCTAGTGACATTTTGTAAAAGCAGTGTTCAGAACTCATTCAGTGTTTAGAACTTATTTGCCTTGTTATATTTATAGTTGACTACTTACCCACTAACACCTTTTAGTGATTGTTTTTTCTAATTATTTTAATATCAGCATATCATTGCTGTCCAAAACAAATGTACCTCCAAAATTCCAACTTTACAGGAGGGGGCCAAAAACCTTCACTGTCAATGTGAGTCAGTGTAGGCAGACATTATCCCAAACTATTTTAGAGCACTTCCATTGGTCCATTTATCATGAAATCTTCACACAGTATATGAAAGCAGATGTCGTGTTCAAATAATGTAAAAAAAAAAAAAAAACATAATCAACAACAATCGAGATGCATGTTTTTCTTTGGACAGTGACAATACAAAAATGTGCTCTGCAGAAGAACTTTAGACACTGAAGTAGACTAATAAATCAATATAAGCCAGTTAAATATGCAATATTTTGTTGGGTTTTTTTTGTTTTGTTTTTTTTATACTTGGTTTATGAGCTGGCAGTGGGATTGTTTGAGCAGCTTTGGACCGAAGCAGGCAATAGGAGCCAAAATGTTGAACTTTGTCATTTAAACAAATTAATTGTTTATGACTCATATTAACAGAAGAAAAATTGGCAGCACCTAATAGCAAGAAATGGTGAATTTAATAAAATATTCAACAACAGAGTTTTCCCCATGAGCCTTACCAATGTGTATTCTAATTGTATTCTATATTGTAACATATCATAGGATACATCACTGAATATAGTCCGGACTTTTTTTTTATTTATTTATTTATTTTTATATATTCTATACACTATTTTCCCTGGCTGTGTTTGATGGGTGATAGGGGAATACATACTCCTGCATTCTCTTTGAGATATCTTAAATGAGTGATTTATTTATTTATTTATTTTTAAAATCAAGAGTCATTATTTGGGCCGAATAGTATCTGAGATGTATTTAATTGGATATAAACAAGTTGTTGTCTAGTTCAAAATGTTTACAGCAATAAGCTGTTTAGAAAAAAAAAACAAAAAACTATGGAGTCGCTGCCATTACTGACATCACAGAAGAGACTACAGAACTGCTGGACAATAGACCATTTGTTAAGTGCCTTTGCAGTAAAGCGCTCTGCAGTACGACCACAGAAATGTCCATTGTGATCAGTCCCAGATGGTCCTCCTGACTGATGTGTGAATGTTCTGACTTATACAGACATTTGTTTGCTTGCGCACATGTACATATTTGCCAGAACATTTTATCTGTACCTGTAAACTTTGTTGTATTATTAGACTGAGATAAATAATGAATGACAAGTGGTAGTACAGATGCAGTTGTTGGACCTGTGATATGTTATATTGGAAATTATTCCCAAACAAATAGAAAAATAGCAAATAAATTAAAATTAGGCATTTAAACAACATGCAAATCGTGTAATTTGGCCAAGGATGTTCCACCTTTGGCTAGTTGTACATTGCTGCATATTGTGTGGAATACTGCCAAAGCAATTGTTATTTGTTTTGTGCTTTGAATTCATCAAAACATCCACAGAAATACTCGTCTGGGGTGGTAATTGGCTGATATGTTTTTGGGAACCAGGGCCCAGACTATCAGCATTTAGTATTAATGGTGCCATAGAATAAAAACAAAAAACAGTGTTTATATTGTCATAGTTGAATAAGAAGAGTTTAGTACATAGAACTGATGTACCGTGAACCTCAAACACTGTTGTTCCTAATACAGATAAATAAAATAAGCCAATTCCGAAATCTTAAACTGTTACATAACATCTTGACCCCCAGAATTTACAAACACCAGCTCACGTTCTAGCCCAGCGAAGCTGGTGGAAATGGAAGAAAACAGACTATAAAGCAATGGACCATTCCAGACTGTGAAGGGTATGTTGACACTTCTCTTTTTAATATCCTTCCCAAGGAACTCCCAATGGACCTGCTTGATTATCTTTAAACGAGGCTGAAGTTATTATTTGCCAGCTTTTTAAGCTAATGATCCGTTCCACCTTAAATGCTACAGCTTGGACAGGTGCCAGAATGTACAGTGCCAGAGTGTAATGTAAGGTAGGATGGAAAATTAGCAAAACAAGCTGGCGAACAGGAAGCCAACTTTAGCGCCCACATCTTTCATGGGATTCTGTATTATATATTAATAAACATTATGTATTAATCAAAAAAAAGGGAAACACGTTATGTTCTCTGATGTTTCTTTTAGTAGTGATGTTCTTTGAGCTAAACAAGCACAAAAGAACTATGAGTCAAGAATATGTGAATACATCTCAGTATGAACACTTCTCTGAATGGGCAGTTCGTTTGTACAGATGTATGTTGGAGGCACTTTGTTCGCAAAGGCCTGAGAGCAACATGGGCCCCTAACTTGTACTGAGCGTCTGCGCTTATGCCTTGACTCTAAGAAGAGTTGCTGTGAAAAATTCATGGAGATATCAAGAGGAAATTATTAGAATCTAGTTTTGTGGATTTTTAAAGGTTTATTTAAGTGTTACCGAAATAAGAATCTAAAGCTTTGAGAGCCTGCCTGATATGACTTTGCTTAAATTAGTTCAGCGCTGTGTCTTTATGGGATATTAAACACAGCAAATTCTTTGTGCTGTTGTTTATTGATTATCATACCTACTGTACTCTAACAAAGGATGACAATTTTAGTTCTTGCCTTAGATTAAGAGTCTCCTTTTAGCATTTGATTCCTGAACAAAGAAAGCAGAACACAGGTGCCTACCTCATGCGGAACTGATGTTGCAAAACCAGAGTGTACACGGAAATGCTGACAAGATAAAGGAAAAGGAGTTGCTCTGACCCTAACCTCCTGTTTTCCCTTTTATCTGTTCTTGCTGGGAAAAAAAAAAGATGCATCAGTGTCCCAGAAAAAAAATGTAATTATATCAGTGGGAGGAGAAACCCTACGAGAGAGAATCTCATCTCGCCGGCACCACACGGCTGAGAGTTCTGTTGCTACCCCGCAACACGGCCTGCAAATTGGGACAAGCCTAATAGCCTTCCATACAGGGAAAACACAATCACACACATACACAGGGGCCTGTGTGAAGACAGCTCTACTTGAGTATTCTCTACTGAAAGAAATGCTGCTGGTGATGCTCTTTCAGGGATTTGCTTTATGTCTGTCCGTCTGCCGCGTCCTTGCGAGGCGTCGCATGGCTTTGAAACGCACCACGGAGAGGCGCAAGGCCTTGATGATCTTCCGCTTTTAGAAATACGTACGTAAAGATCACACTGATTACAGCCCTGCAAATGCCACTGGTGTTTTTGAAAGAGCGCATCTGGCTTGCCCCGCTAAGGGCTGTCAGGGTATAATCCCCATCCTCTCTCTGCCAGGATTTGTGACAGCTCGGATTCTTTTATATTTCCGGCAGCCTATGCCAGAAAAAGTGAAATTATGCTCCATGTGCCTTCAAAGCAGAGCCTGTAAATGGGACCAAGCAGTTCTCTCTGCAGGGGGAGCTGCGAAGCCTAAACGCAGAAAGAGTCTGGACTTTTCCAAATGAAGCTCAAGACAGAGCGAATGAAACTCGCGTTCGGTTTGTAGATGGCAGGTCGTTAAGTCCGTTAACCGATGATGCCTCTTGTTCCTGTCTATGGTGTTGTGATGGAGAAGTTGGCTGTTGAGGCTTATTGTGACTGTGCTAATCAATCAAAATTTTTATCTTAAGAATGCAGGGGCAGAATATTGCTACATGCGGTATTTGGTAATGTAGACTCCCCAGTTGATCTATCTAATTGAATCTAGCGGTGGGAAAATGATATGATTCATTTATCACTTATCATGATTTATTAAGTTTAGCTCAACATACTGAGGATATCATCAGTACTCAAACAGCAAAGATCACCTGCGTATGTCCTTTAAAAGAGGAGGCTACCTGTCCTGTTTCACCTGTTTTGTCTGGTCATTAGAAGCCCAAGAAAGTAGAACTCAAGTCTCATTTAACTGCTTAATTACTCATCTGTTTGACTCGTGCAGATACGGAAAGTGTAGGCTGACGCTGATATCCAACACTTCATGTACTCATGTGTCGAAACAATGCCAGTGTTTTAACGTTTACAGAATGTAGCAGTTGGGACTAGAGCCACCTGAGTTGGATTGCAGTAAAATGTCAGACTTTTATAGGGTTACAAATGGCAAATATAGATCATGATATGCAATGATTTCTGCAGTACTTTTGACAAGCAGGTATGGACCAAAGAGAACCAATAGAGCCACATTTGGGAAAAACACCATGATTAACAGTATATACAATGATATTTACACACTGTTGGCATTACTGCACTAAATCAAGTTAAACAGAACTTGTTATTGTGACAGTATGCCTGATATGCAAACATTTTGTATTGTGTTGCAACACAGTTTATCACAATAGCAATAAATACCATTGTATCGCCCAGCCCTAGTTATATATAAATATATAATTATATATATATATATATATATATATATATATATATATATATATATATATATATATATATAAATATATAATTATATATATAATTTTATTTATTTTATTTTATTTTTTTAATCTGTCAACATTGTCCATCAACTAAGCATTCTGCTCTTCTATAGTTTTTATTATAGCAAGTGTCTGTTACAATTTTCTAAATGTCAGAAATGCTTTAAAGAACCATGCTGTTGTATTTTTGCCATATTGCCCACTCCTAATTGAATCTGTGCTGACCGCGCTGTTTTATTTTCATTTTAAGCGTGTCAGCCGTTTTCTCTGCTCACTTGTATCCCAGGTGCTCGTAATCAAAAGTTTCCTGCTGATTAATGAATCTATACTGCATTGTGTCAGAGGTCTGGCCTGGGTTTGCATTAGTGACCCATCTGGGCTACAGGTAAGTTCATCAGCAATATTACCCCTGCAGAGCTTGTGTTTCTCACCATTTAACCAAAGGGTTTCATTCGCAAAGACTCAGACATGGATGTGCTAGCATGAATGATGGTCTGCAGCTGTACCTTCTCCACCTGCTTGGTATTCAAATCGCATACATAGAACTGTGCAGATGTTCATCTTGAAAACTTTAGCATTAAACGCCTTTTATGATTTCTGATTTGTTGATGCCTGGTTGACCATTTAGAAAAAATACTACTTTGTTCTCCAGAGGATTTTTATTTATTTATTTATTTTTTTGCATGAAAGCATCCTTCCACGCAAGACGCAGTTTTGTTCCAGCACACAAATAATTCAACACTTGGTATTGTGATTAGGATAGAACGTTTGGCAGACGTCTACTGCAAGATACAGTCTCTCCTTACCAGTAACTCTATGCCTTGGTGCATGTGATGTATAATTTCTTGAAAGCTGGAAATATGTAGGGGTGGGAAAAGCTTTATATTCTTTCAATGGATTTGATGCATTCACGGCTTAATCAGTTCGAAGGCATTCTGTTCAAATGAGTGTTATTCCAAATCTTTTCCAGTAGCTGTACACAGCCAAATTTCCCCTGTCAAATGAACTCCTACAGAGTGAAATTTACTCACACCGGGCTGAATTGGATTCAGTTCAACTGAGTAGGACTTAATCCGGCAGCGGTGATTCTGTTCTGTACTTTTTTTGGATGCCTTCGAGTTCTTGAGCTGGTCATGCTTAGTTGCCACTTTAGGAAAATGACACTGTGGAACAGATCATAATAACGCGTCTGTTTCCTTCTCTCTGTGAAGTCTTCCTTTCACTATGGCTGTGGGAACGCTTAGCGGCATATTAAATCCATAAATCTTCATTACAAGCATGATGGTTCAAAGCATCATTAATATTCTGTTGCTCTAGATCTATGGTCTTGTGTGTCCTTGCCGTTCTTTGCTATTGTTCGGCGCATAACAAATGGTCTGAATGAAAGCTCCTGAAATGAATACAGTCCTAGTGTTTCTAATGAACCATTTAGTAAATGTTTGAACGGATGAAACCATCTATTGAAATCTAAAAACGAAAAATATTGAAGGAGCAGCCAACAGCAGGTTTGTGATCAAGCGAAGAACACTCTTCATTTGTACTGCCAGTGAGTGATGGAAACTTCACAGTTCACTTCTGCGTCTCAGGAGCTTGTTATCACATTCCGCTTTGCTGCCAGCTTGGATAACTCTTCCGAGGAGAAATGAATCTAGAGCTAGCTGTAGTTATGACATGAAGAATACCTGACAATGACGAGCTCTACGGTTAGTCGAAAGAGACAAACACAAGTATGAAAAGTAAATTTTTACCGCTTTCAGGGCCAAGTCTACATATCAGCCATCAGCGTGCCAACACTGTGTTTACTCGTCTCACGCGCAAGGAAAATGTCCTATTACGGTGTTAAATAGAGTAAAAAATGATTATGTAAATGATGCTCTTGTTTGTTATGCTAGAGAATATTAATGCTAATTCTCAGATCTGGCACTAATCAGACATTGCTGTGCCGTTTAGTACACTTTCAGAAATGTATCGACTTCTGGTCTCTTAAATGAACCGACTTTAAACCTCTTTTTTTTTTTTTCCTTGCTTGTTTCAGCTTATAAAGCTTAGGTCGACCCTTAGCCAAGGTCAGACATAACAGAGAAGACAGTTCAGCTCAGTGATAACACCCGCGTAGAAAGGCTTTAACCTCAATCTTCTACAAGACCATAGTCGATTGGAGGATCAAGAAAGGGGTCAAAGAATGTATTAATTTTTCATCAATTGGAGGCAATATAATTTTATTTTCTTTATCTGTCAAAAAGAGCGTCAACCGTGTGAATTGTTAATTCATATATGTGCGTGCTCAGGCCGCTCTCAACTTTAATCTCTGTGCCTCGCATTCAAAGGGCATTTCTGCAAGGACTGTGAGAGCTTGTTAAGTGACAAACTTGATGCATATCATAGACATTGCCTCAAGTTTTAGACTCAAAGTTTTTAGCTCATTAAATTCTGCTTAAATACAGACTTTTCAGACTATGTAGGCTATTTTAAATAAATTTAGACTAAATCATGTCTTTTGTCTGTAGGAAAAAAATGGACCTGGTTAAATTCCCTGATGCTGTCTTTAGACTTAAGTCTTTGCTGTTAATCTGCTGAAAGACAGCATACATATTCCTCAAAGCAACTAGTCCTAGCTTCAGCACCTTGATAATGGGCTCCCTGTAGACTCTTTTAGTATTTATGATGAGACTGTGGATTAGAGCAAGCAAGTGCTTACAAGAGCATTTCACACTTTTTTTTAAAGCTCCTTCGTGGACGCTCCTCAAAATATCACTTCTCTTGAAAGATTAAGGGAAACATGGACCTCATATAGCCGACGTAACCTTCTTAGAGAATACGTTAGGATACCTTTCCGTTGAGCCTTATTTAATTCCTTTGGCCAAACTAAATTGTGTCACAGTGTCCGTTGCCTGTAGGCTGTGCTGAATTGGACTGCACGGACAGTATATTTGTTTTGATTTACCGTTATCTGGAGGCTCGTCTATTTTAGCCGATTCAGGAGGTTCAAAGAACTCTTAAAGCTTAAAAAGAAACTTATAATTCACTTGAGTGGATTAACAGATATACCAGACTGGCAGAGAGAAATGAAACTGGTGAAGTACAACAGGAATGTCCTTGGCTGGCATTTCGGTTGGTTTAGATGGCGGCTCACTAAATATGAACTTGAAGCATTAAGCTATGTGGCTGAATTCATATGAGTTAATCCCAGGAATTGTACCCATTGTTACTGCAGGCTTCTTCGGTACTCAGATCCAATCATTTATTAGCCTGTGCGAAATGGAGCTTTCAGAGTGTGCAGCTCTAATGGCTGAAAGAGCACCAGTCTGCCTGATTACCACTGATTCTCCTGCAAATTCCCTCACTTTGTTTGCTTTGATAGTTGCAGTGCCTGAAAGCGCATGGGAGATTGAAATTACATCTCCCACTGTGGGAGGCTTTGTTGGGAAGAGGCGCCAGGGTGATGATAAAGAGCCAATCCTACCACTCAGACACTCTTACCTGTGAGTACAAACTGGAGATGTACATTATCAGACCATTATCAGACCATCCAAACTTGCAAACAAGTCAAAAAGGCAAGACCCATTTTCATATACTAAGAAGCATGCAATTGAGAAGGCATTTCGCTCTATTGAATAATGGCTTTCTTCCTTGCAGGGGATTTTAGAGCTTTGGTGACATTTTCTGCTTATTCGAAGCAGGAAGTTGGAGCTACTTGTGTTTGGACAGAATCATGGCGAACCAATTTTGAAGAACATTACTCTTCTAAGCTTATAGCTCCTTATAATTTGTTGCAGAAGTAACGATGCACACTGTTTTATTTGATACTGGGTTCACGATTTAGCATTCTCATGGTATTTTGAACAAAATGTGAATGAAGATAAATGTTGACTCTCATTATGAGAAGTGCTGAAGTGAGTTGTTGACTGTGGTGTAAACAGTTTGTTTGCTTTGGAAGGGATCAATTATATGATATACTTTTGTATTGCGATATCACCATGTTACACTGCATTGCTGCTCCCCTATGATTTGAAGAATTATATATTAATTAATGTGGCTAAGATGGATGTATATAACTTACTGCTGACAGAAGTGCATCAGTTTACCTGCGTAATCCAAGGCAGCAACACAACAAGCACACATTAAGTATGCATGCTTCCATATACCCACCAAATCTTACTGCTGAGGTGCAGGTTACACAGCGTAGTCAAAAAACGAAGGAACAGTCAGACATATTTTATATAAGCATATAGTCATAAGCTTGAGAACGGTTTATGAACCATTTGTATCATGCCTTTGATGTCTTGATATGAGTAAGTAGATATTTGCTCTGCTATAGCTAAAGCTTTACATTTTTAAAAAGAGCAGCCCACTAAGTAGCCCACTGACAACAATGATTACATTTACTATTGTCATAACCCAAGATACTTTTTTTTTATTATTTATTTATTTTTTTTTGTGGTTGGCTTTGGAAATAAATAGAAAACTGTGGAAAAACTCTGGAAGGTCTTACTTTCACAGGTCTCCCAGAAACTGGAGTTTCAAATCCTATGTCCTATGTTGAAATGCTGTGTGCTTTTAAATAGCAAGGTTAGTGGTAGATTTAAAGGACTAAGAAAATTGACAACAGAACAAGAATCTGATTTAGGAAAGTGATCTTATTTAAAATAATGATTAGATTTCCATGTAATAAAACACTTCGCTTTCTTATGTGCCAAGAGGCTGTTTGCGGTCACATGTTTCCAATGACATGCAAAATAGAAGGAGGACAGGAAGTGAAAAACATGAGGATAAGAGGAAACAAGCCCATACTCTGCTAGTTTAGATAATTTTACAAGAGAAATAAAAAAAAAAAATGCATACATGTAACATATGTTGAACGTGATCCTAATGTTATGAAAAGGCAAAACAATGCTACTAAATTCAAAAATAGATTTGCCTGCTATAGAGTAAGAAGATATAAACCTTGTCCTCCAAATATCCTTCTACTCAAGAAAACATATGAAAGTACCAAGGCATTCTTTTTCTTGGCAGCTGGGTTGCAGCTATGTTGACAAAATGCTTTACAGTGACTGTCAATTGTTTTTCTTTTATTGTGCTTTGGATTAACCTAGCAAAATCATTCAACAGTGCAACACCTCTCCACATTAATGTTACAGTTATTTAGCCTAGGTTTACCTCTCTCAAATATCTGGAAGATGCACCACATGGATCATTGCAAGAGTCATTGCTTGCAGTTGCGTAGGGGGGTGTTATTTACAGTTGCTTATCTTTTGTGTAGGTGGTAACCCCCAATTGAAAGGTTAGTGGTGTTACAGTGGTGTTGTAGCTATTGCTTTAAGTCTATCACCAGTGCCCAACACCAGATAACTGTGCTAAATACACCACTTCATTCCTCCTGACCACATGGTCACCTTCATATTCTCCAATTGTCCTGTTCCACCTTTTTGTTCAGTGTCTTGCATTTTCCATCTTATGACCAGCTACTTCCAGCACTCGATAAAATCTTCTTGTGCTTTCTCGTTTAGAATGATTTGAGCAGCTATACCCACTTTGAGAGCTTGCGATAGTGCTTCCTATGTAGAAAATCACTTCCTGCCCTCCATCTGTAGTTTCCTCACAGCACTATGCAAACACCCTAGGAATCTATATTCTACCCTGAAGACTACGCTTATTCTGTATTACTGCAACAGCCTCATAAATCTTTAAGTACACTTATGCATGCACCGGTGTCATATAGATTGTTGTTGCCCCAAAGCGTATATACCTTTTAACGCTGTACCACTGCTACGGCTTGCTAAGCATGCAAATGATGAAGTACACTTTAGTAGCGAACATGTTCTTCTTAACTGGCTTCAGACTGCAGCATTTTGCTTTCTTCACTTCAAGTCTATTAGGCTGCACTGTTTTAATGTCCCCAAAATCAACTTGCACACCCTGTTTGTGATGCGTTGCAAATTCTCAAGTATAGGAAGACATTCTCTTAGACTTATCATCCGTGCACAGCGTGCCTTACCCACTTCAGTGCTTTGTATTTTTTGAAGAGGTATGACATCACATCCTTTATTAATTGTCTAATGTTTAGTAGCTGTTCCATAACGAGCATTATTGGAGTTTAATGAGAGCCCACAACAGAGAGGAGAGACCAAAGAAGTAACATCCAAAGACAAACATCCATTTTAACTATCACATGAAGTGCCAGTGGGACTGTGATACTGGCTGTCACTTCATCAGAGAGAAACAGATTTTTGTATTTGGTGACTATTCTGTAGTAACAGTTTCTCTCAGCGTTCACGCTTCCGAAGGCCTGCACCAAAAAAGCCCCCCTCTGTCTGTCATCATTTTTACAAATGACTGGATTTGTGTTGGATGAACACATCGTGTTTAGATCACCCAGATAATTTGCATACCTCATTAGCATCCATTGGGTGATAGCACAGTCACTTATAACGAGCTCCATCGCGGGAAATAATTAAACCTGTTTGTAAATATTTCCACCTCTCAGCTGAAACAAGAGCGTTATTAGTCAAAGGATTTACAAGCCTGGTGGTCCAACAATCCTCGTTCTCCGGGCCTTCCGTGAATAAATCCGAGGTCTGCTCTGTCCCAGTATGAAACCTAAGCTTTTAAGAATAATAAAAAAAAAATCATTATCGTAATATTGCATATGCACAGACAACAGCATGCCACTCTATCATCTCTCACACAACTACCAGAATGTTAAAAAGGGATCTTTTTGAATAGAGACCCCCTCCCCGCTTCTGCTTCATGGGCCTGTTTGTTAGATTTCTCCCACCCAACAGTAGGGAGGCTTAGCCTAGATATTGCTCAGGTCTGTGTGAATAAACCCCCACACAGCAAGATTGATGCAGCCTTTGAGATTTTTGCAGCTCGACACCCAAAGCTCAGGGTCCTGTCTATCCCACCCGGAGATGTACTTGAAGCCACGCTCCCCCCACGGAGCGATGCTGGAGCAATTTCCTCCCTTCTGTCTCAGCTGCGGGGCTCTTTGATTGATGTGATTCTCCAGGACTCAGGATTTTGATGACTTCTGGAAGCTTGACTAAAAACTTTTTTGGGGGGGGGTAGAAACGAATGTAAAAAAAGAGAAAAATGAGCCCCAAACTACAAACAGGGAAGATAAATGACAAAGTGCAGCACCGCTGCAGGTCCCTTTGGGATGAAACTTGCTTGTCTCCAGTCTTGAATTAGATCAGCAGTTCTTACACAGCTTTAAGGGATCGACTCCAATGCCTTTTTTTTTTTGCAGGGCGTGTGAAGCTTATGCTTTTACATGTGCAAATGCGTATGCAAATGCACATAAACATTGTGTTGCTGTCATAAGGTCGGGCTTTTGAAAGCTGTTTTTTTTTGCTGATCCCTGCAGTACGTTTTGCATACTGTTTCAAGCATTGGACGTTCTTTTCTGTTTGTTTCGCTGATTTTATTTGATTTGTTTTGCATTTTCAGGTACTCTCTTCAGAAAATGCGTTCTCAGTGGCTCATTACATCAGTCGCAGGCTTAGCTAAACACATTAGCCAAACAACAGAGTGGAGATAACCAGTGGTGATCATGGAGATAATCGAAAAACGAGACGTTCGGCTTGCTGCTTTTTTTATTTTTTATTTTTTGATGGTCATGCTTTTGTACTCTATCTTCATATGTGCACTGGCGCCTGTGCGCAGTCACTCCATGTTCTTTCGCATTACACAAAAGATTAATATTCTTGTCACAGCGTTGCAGAAAGCTGCAAATTCTCACATCCTCTTGTTCAATCATTTGTGTGAAATTTCATTTATGCGTGCAAGCTTTTGGAAATTATCTGTTTCAAATGTAATTAACTACCATTTGTTCTATCTGCAAAAAAATGCTACATTGATTATCTCTTTGAAACATAAATTTCAGTGCCATTGTCTGTAATAAATTGCACAAAAGAAATTGGCTCTCCAGTTATGAGGACTACTCTGCCTGCCAGGCATGTCTCCAGTAAAATGTATTTATTATGCCCTTATTGATTTACGTTCACTCCAAGAATTCAATCATTTCCCAATTCTTATTCCAGTCCGCTCCAATCCCCACGTTCCTAATAGAAGAATGTTTTAGTTGACCGTTCTCTGAATGGCAAAAGGCTGATGCAAGTCAAGGGTCTTTTGAGGAGGGCCTCCACCTGAAGGCATTAACTAGCATTGTTGGAGCTTAGATTGATTTTATAATTTTTCAGACGATAAGCTACTCTAAGCGGAGGCTCGTATAAATAATCCCTTGACCCCAAATTATCCCGGTCTTTCCATTTTCCAGGAAAATTGGTTTGCCGTTGATGCCAAGGTTGAGGAGCAATTTCTCACCACTGTCCCTTCCAGAAAGGAAACAGAGCTGCGCTGTGATTACAATGCCATTACATCATACTGAATAATAAACCCATATCCTCTCAGTAGTATTTCATCAGCCCTAAATATTTACTCCTCTATAATACATTAGTTCTGCTGTTCAAATAGTTTCTAGTAAAATGAGAAGGATGTACATCATAAACACGGTGATGAAGCTAATAATGCGAGATGTTTTTGAATGGAGAACAGGGGCAAGAAAAAAAAAGGGTAAAGAAGACTCTCGCTGCATATTTCATGACCCGAGATTGCTCAGGCTGTCTGGCGCGAACAGCAAAGCAATCTGTAAACAATATCAGGCTGTTGCTCCCCCTTTCGCCTCTCGTGCGCCAAATGCTGAAACTTAGCCGTCAAATATTTGGTAATCGTTTCCCGAGCAGGCCAATCTCAGAGGAGCGCGTGGCATCAACGCCTCTGCCACGTCTGTGTCTCCAGCTCCCCGTGCTTTTCTGAGTGATGAACTGGGCAAGTCTCCCCTGATACACTCCCAGTCGCTTTGCCTCCAGTGTCTCGTCGCCGCCGTACGCACCCCTCCGCCTCGCCTTGCATGGCAAACCGGAGCCCTTAAGCGTCTCTCATAATGGATGTCTGTGCGGCCTCGATGGGGCATCCTGACACCTGTGAACAGGGGAAATCTACAGAAGGCAGGGCTGGTAATGATGAATTTAAATGCAAGCGGCAACTTGACGCTGGATACAAATTACACCCATCACTTGGCTAAATTGCTCTAAATCTAGAAAGATTCCCAAACTGAGCGCATTACAGCGATGATATATGAGGGGAATATAAAGAAGCAAGAAACAAGATTGACTCTATGCCCTGCCATTATATTTGTATATTTTATTCCTCATTTTTTTCTTGTTATTCAGGCACACTTCTATTTATTTATATTTCAACAGATTGCATGTTCAATCCCCTATGGAGATTTTCCTGTTCTAGTATATATCTCATTCAAATAGCAATACAATACACTATACTCCACTAACGGATGCAGCCCAAAGGACTGAAAAGAGTTTCACCTGTTACCGGATGTTGTGCCTGACCCAGGTTTTGCTTTTTTAATTCCAAATAGGGAGTTCAAGAGCTTCAGTAAGAGTCATCTCATGGACTTCAGACGGATCTTTCATGGATCTTTCACACTTTTCCTCTTTGTTCCTGGACAGAGGAGTAGCTTTCGTACACCCAGCCAGCACTCGAGCCCGTGTGTCGAACATCCAGCCCATCAAGCCAGCATGACAGATTAATGGCAAATCATGGCCGGGCTTTATGGGGCTTTTCTCACTCAAATAAGAATGCGCCGAGGGCTGCAGTGAAGCTGAACATCCGTCCTCGTACCTGCCTGAGAGATTGACTGAGTGACACCTCCCTGACCTTTTCTCTGCCTCTGCTCGAACCTCTTCCATTTACTCCACATCCCCGCCGCTAAATGCTGTGTGCACTTAGTGCCGTGAACGCTCGGCAATATTGTCTGCTGCTTTCCCATTTAATAGTGGTGAGGGGAGTTCCACTCGACCCCTGTCTTTTCTTTGCTCTGGAGAGCGGCAGAATGGTACTCTGTGGTTCAGAATACATATCAGCACCTCGAGCTGTGGCACTATGCAGCCTCTTTACCATCCCTAATTGACCTCTAGCCCTGCGTCGATTTCTGCTTCTCTGCCTCTTTTGTTCAAATTCTCAGGCGTTCAGCGATTTCCAGCATTTGTTTTTTCCTCAAGCTTGTGGTTTTATGAAGGTTATTGAGGACGGTGATGAAAAAAATGTATTTTCTTTGTGCTTTACACTGGATTCATAATAAAAAATACTTTTAAAATTTAATAGACCTGTTATTTTTAAAGACTTTTTATTTTTATTAACTTTTTGTCTAATAGAATGACAAGGGAAAAAATGCTGTGGTGTGCTAAGAACATCCTGGAATAACTAGTCTATCATGAAGGGACAACACAAAGGAAGTGAGAGACTAAAAATACTCAGTGATTAACTACTTACCTCAGTCCACCGGGGATTATTAACCTCAAAACGCACCCAGATAGCTTATTTTAAACCGCCGGCAGGAAACTGACGAGAGGCTGTAAGAGAATGATGTTCTCCAATAACATCCTTTAGCACTGAAGACGTATCTGTGTCACTCTTGGCTCTTATCATGTTGATCTGGAGCTAAATTACTTTGAGGGCCTTCAGGAGAGCTGGTCCCAGAACGACTTCTGGAATTTTAAGTTTGTTTTAAAGGAGATACAAACTAGTGTGCAGCGAGAGATAAAGCTTGATGCTTCACGCCTGCGCTAAATCCATTCTGGCCTAATCCCAATTCAGACAAATGTCGTCTTCCTCTTTCTCTAGGCACTTCCACTCGGGAATATCCCTTACTTCAGTTGTGCGCTGTTATTATTTTTAAATGAGCTGACAGTTGCAGACTTAGAAACATATTTATAGTTAGCCCTGAAAATAATGGCATAACCGTACAACAGTGCCACAAACAGTGTTGTTAGTTTATTGGACAGGGCTGAGTTTTTAAATAATTAGTTAACAAATTATTTCAGTATCACTGCTGAATTACTTTTGCTGTGCCAAAAATGCTGCCATGTACAATATCATTTTATACTTATATTATTTATTTTTATATTTATATATTTAGTAGTAGTTTTATCAGTAACGGTGAACCAGCAAGCATGTGTATTCTGAAATCTAGGTTGATGACTACTGTAAGTATGTAAATTATGCGAGGTCAGGAAATATAGTCAGTTCCGGCTCCTCAAACTCATTTATAGTTAAAGCCATACCTACATTAAGTTAGTATGATAAGACCTTTTATATCCTTTTGAATATTTAGAACTACAAATAAACAGCAGTGTTTAAACATTTCCGCTATAGTACTTCTGACTGCCTTCGATGTTATGACTGGAGCTTTTGGAATAGTTTGTAACTATAGAAAGTATGTATTATATAATGTATAAAATAGTATATAAACAAACCAAAATACTTTATTAATTTTAAAGCGAAACATGACTTCTTACTCAATATTGAAATTCCGTATGGTGGTTATGTTGCTACAGGTTATGATCAAGATATGTTGGGGTTTTTTTTTAATTATGCATTACTTGAAACTCCAGTTACTCTTTGCATTGTGTAAAACGTTAGTAATGAATGGGGTAACAGAAATGGCCTGAAATTACTTGGGAAGAAAGTACAGTTCTGCTCATTTTTGTTTTTGGCTTCTCCTCTAAAGTTACCTTTTGGGAATGTGAGGTTTTGTTCCGACAGCCGTGATAATTAAAACCCAGTGGTAAATCCTTGACAGGACTTTTTTTGCCCAATATAATTTATATTCTGTAGTAGTTCAAAGAAAACCAAGTATAACTATATATATTTTTTTACATAATAATCTTTTTTTTTTCTTTTACAACTTTCTTCTAAATTGCTTTAAACAAAATACTTTCCCCTTAACTTGCAAACTGTAGAGCGCTTTTGTCCTCTGCTGTAAAGTTCTAATTTTGAAGGTACTCATTTTTCTTTGGACATGTGGACACTTTTATTCGTCCAGACCTCATCAGCCGCAGCATCTGAGGTTGTTTAGAATATTCACAGCACCCAATAAAACATTTCTTGATTGTTTAGAGGCTCATTTGAATATTGCCGCCTCCTGATACACCAGTACTGAAAAGGCCAATATTGCAGTAACAGTCAAAAAACAATAAATTGCCCGGCTTGAATGGACTGTATGGTCTACATAAGCTTCCCGAGGTGTGCTTCTGACTCAGTATTTTGTCTCTTGGCAACTCTGCAAGGACTCCCAGCATGGCTGGGTGCCAGCTCTCTCCACGGAAAGCCGTGAATCATGTGAATGCAACTATCAGCGCAACAAACCCGTAGCACGGTGGGGAGAGGCTGCACCTGGCCAAACTGGAGCTGTAAATTTGTTCTCGGCTCCGCTAGCCGCAGCTTCGTGGTTCTGCATTAGTGTGTATATAGACTAGCTGCACTTCGCTGCTCGCAGATTGTAACAGATGATGCGGCTCATGAGCCGCATGTGGCGCCAGATGCACCGCTCCAGTCCCTCTATAACAGGCCCATTAGCCTGTGATTTAAGCCTCCGCCGGCTAATCTATCATAACAACCATCCGGGTGCAAGCCTTCAGAGGAGTTCCGAGGCTCTGGAGTTCCGCTTTCAGGATAGCACCGATGGAAGACGCTTGAAGTACCCACATCAGATCGATCAGTCTCTGTCCGGAGGGACAGTGTGGCGTGAGCAGGTGTGAGCAGCTGTTGACGGTAGTGCAATATGAAGAAAATAGTATGTTGCAGTTGAATTTTTGATGTTTGCCAGTTGCGATATGCCGTGAATTACAGTACTGTTGGGTATGTAGGGGTGGTTTTTCCAGACCTGATGTGCCAGCTTGTATACGTACAAGTTTCGTAATCAAGAACAACACATGGGACACAAGTATAGCTGTAATGGCCTTTACTTGTTTCAATAAGTGGGAAGTGGGCACCTTTTCAATATGTCAATGCGCATATCCAGAATTATTAAAACAATTCAAAGTGAATGAGTTGAATTAATAGTCATATCCTAAAATACACAATGCTATTATTTTTGACAGTTGGCATTGCTGTGTAGCGAACTGTGTTCCATACTATGCTTGCAATTGTTAAACACTAAAGGCTACAGTGTTTAGGCTAATGTAATGAAACCGTAGCTCATAGTAATAGACTGCCATACTTATTGTTTTGTCTATCATCGGTAATAAACAAAATAGAGTAAGTTATAGTAATAGTTTATGTGTAGCCTCTGCTGTTTTCATACATTGAGCTATTCCTGATAATTGAAATCTCATTTTTTCCTTTGGTAGTATCAGTCAGAGAAAGAATGTTGACTAATTTTTTTTTTTTTTTACTACTACTACTACATTTCTGGGATTGTGACATGCCCAATTTGTGTTACTGGTTAATTATATACATGATCTCTTCTTTTGATTGGCAGCCGTGTGTAGTTCCACATTAAATAAGCTTTCCAGACTAAAACAGCACTTAATGTAAATGTGTGGTCTAACCTTCTGTAGGCTGAATAGACGTGTGTACATTTGTATGCAAAAGATCCTCTTGGTCTTATTACATTTTGTTGCAATTAAGCCAACACATCCTCTGCAGGGGAAAATGCTAATTTAGCTTCATTTCCATATATGGACTGTATAGACTGTGAAGCCAATGCTACTTTTAACTACCACAACTCTTAACAATGGACCTCATTCACCAGTATCTTTCTTGGTTTTTCTTGAACTTGTTTTTTGAGGGTCCTAAGAAGTCTCATTACCTAAGAAAAAATCCCGAATAAGAAAATAAGCGAATAAGCTTTGGTGAATGAAACCCACTGTTTCTATAGTTGTATTTGAAAAATGAAATCTACAGATTTAATTTTACCAAACACCAACAAAGCCACTTTTCATAAGTGTCCAAGGTTTGTCATGATGTTGCTAAAACACACAGTAGTACAAATATTACAAACAATACTGGTTAACAAGTAATGTATATCGTGCAGCCCTAACACCGATAGGTGCGGTAACCCATTCCCCATGACCACAAATCATACCTTGGCTTTATTCCTCTGCGTTTAACCTGCAATTGATAGGTTCTCAACAAGCGTAAACAAATGAGAGAGCACTGTGATGCATATGCAAATCGTAGCCGGGGTTACGAACAAAGACACGGTGGTACAAGAAGTGTATCTATCAATCACCTGGGCTGGCGACAGGTTCAGCTGCTCGTGCCTTAAACAAAGCAGAAGGAAACGCCGCAAGCCTCCTCAGACAGCGCTGTCACTGCAGTGATTGATTACATCATAATCAGAGTCTAAAAGAGAGCCGTAGTCCACACCTGAGCGGCAGCTTTACTGGGGCGAGACGGAGGAGTCCACAGTTTTAATTAAGTTTTTTTTTTTTTTCATTATTTGTCTTGAGTTTTTGCAGGATGTCATGGCGTTAAGGGAAAAAAAAGAAAGTTGTCTGGATTTAAGATTTTTAATATGCATATTAACTAGGAGGCTGTGGTTCATGGACACGCCGTGTTGCCACTGCTTCCAGCTGTCCACTTGCGTTTTTTTAAATTAATTTTTTATTTTTTTTTTGGAGGAGGAAATGGAATCGAGCCGTTTTTGATCTTCAAACACTTTTGAGCAGAGATAACACTGACACCATTGTGCCAGGCAGTGGTCCCTGTGTGTTGTCTCTGGCATATGAAATGAAGGTGATTTTTCCCTCCTCCTGTTGGGGGCTTGATGATTTATTTGAAGAAAGGCTTAGGCGGCAATGAGTGTGAGTGCGTCTACACTTCCGCAGGTGCTCTCTCTCTCTCTCCCGCTCTCTCTCTCCTGCCGCATTTCATTTGTCATGGCCCAAACTTATCTATGAGCGGCGCAGAAACGTACGGGGCTGCGTGCTGATAACCCTGCCAACAGCGGAGCGCTGCGGCCAGCTCACCACCGAACCATCTGATACTTAATCCAGCCCGACTCTGCTGTGCTCTCTTTGCTTTCACTATTAGTCACCAAGTCTATATAAATAATAACAAACCAATATATACATACATAACTCAGTTTGGAAAATAATCAGCTCAGAATAGTGCCAGCTTCCAC
Source organism: Megaleporinus macrocephalus (assembly GCA_021613375.1). NCBI lineage: Eukaryota > Metazoa > Chordata > Actinopteri > Characiformes > Anostomidae > Megaleporinus > Megaleporinus macrocephalus. The sequence goes on from CM038720.1 coordinate 33,795,421, forward strand.
TCTAAATCCTGTTGGCTTTATTTTTATCACCAGGGTTTGTATAATAGGGTGCAGATTTAAGTGTTTTCCCTGCTCTGAGTAGACATACTTATCATTTCATGAAAAGAAAAGAGAGCGTTAGCCTATTACAAAACAAACATATTACACATCTCTTGAACCCATTACACAACCAGAGACCTACTTGTTTCAGTGCTCAGTGTTACATGTTTAAGAGTTTATGAGCTGGCTTTAAAGTCATAGTGAAGCGTTTTCCAAAACACTTTCAACTAGTCTGGTCAGAAATAGATCACAGCAAATCCTTTGCGAATCAAAGAGCTGGTTGTTTATCAAGGTTAGACTTTTGTATTGCCTTTTGCAGTTTTTAATTATTTTAGTAATTCTCATTTTATTAACTTGTTATGGTTTATTTAATAATATATGAGCCAATTTTGGAATTCTGGCCAATGCTGATATCAAATATTTGTCACTTACATGCAGAGGCTGGGTGGTGTAGTGGTTAGCACTGTCGCCTCACAGCAAGACAATCCGGGTTGGATTCCCGGTCCGGGCCGTTCTGTGTGGAATTTTAATGTTCTCCCTGTGCTTGGGTGGGTTTCCTCCCATAGTCCAAACACAAGCATGCTAGCTTGATCGTTCATTGGAGTGTATGTTGGCTTGATAGACTGGCAACCTGTCCAAGGTGTACCCTGCTTTCGCCTGATGATGCTGGGATTGGCTCCAGTCCTGCTGTGACCCAGACTAGCAGAATAAAGCAGATGATGGATGGATGGATGGGGATGCTGATGACGTTAAGTTGATATGCCAGGGTATGTTGATTTTTAATTTTTTTCTCTTAATGCTTAACATTTTTTGCTGTTACTGATATGATTCCGATATCCTCTCTTCTAAACACACACTATATGAGCAAAAATATTGGAACACCTACACATTTTACTTATAGAAGCTTAATCCATAGGCATTAATATTGAGTCAGTGCCCCTCTTTGCAGCAAATACAGCTTCCAGTCTTCTGGCACAGCTTTCTACATGATTTTGTGTCTTTGAAAGTTTTGATCCATGCATTCAGAAGCATGGAATTGTCCAAAATGTTTTGCTGAAGCATTCCGATTTCCCTACACTGGAACCAAAGGGCCTTGGCCCACTCCTGAAAAAAAAACTCCATAGTATCATCCCTCCTACAGCGTACTTTACACTTGGCACAGTGCATTCAGGCAGGTAACGTTCTCCTGGTATTTGCCAAACCCAGACTCAGCCATCAGACCTCCAGATACAGCAGCAATGATTAGTCACGCCGCAGAACACGTTTCAACTCCTCCAAAGTCCAGTGGAGGCGCTTTACTCCCCTCTATCCGATGGATGATGTTGTGCTTGGTGATGAAAGGCTTGCGTGCATGCCATGGAAACCCATGCCATGAAGCTCCTGGTGCAGTTTTTGTGCTGATGCTAAGGCGAGAGGTGGTTTGGAACTGTGCAGCTATTGAGTCAGCAGAGCATTGGCAACCCTGCTCTGTAACTTCGTGGCTTGAGTTGCTGTGGTTCCTAAATGCTTTCACTTTTCAATAATACAGCTGATGGTGGAATATCTAGGAGGGAAGAATTTTTACAAAATGCCTTGTAATGGTGGCATCCTATGATTAAGCTGTGTCCCAATACTTTTGTCCATATAGTGTATCCATGTTGTCGTATCAAAAACTCTAGTTTTTCCAGTTTGGTTTTAATTACACTCTTTGAAATAGTGCTGTGTTGTACAGAATAAATAATATAATTATAAATATGTCCACATTATTATACATTAAAGTTGAGAACATGTTTTACTTTATAATATTATGTTATCATGTTGGGAGGGATGAGGTTTTTTTTCAGCTACAATATTTTATTCACATTTTCTTCAACAAATAGCCCTAACTAAAACAATTAAACATCTTACAATTATCAGTGAGCTCAGTTCACTTTTCAAGCCCTGAAGTCAATGTACGGCTTTCTGACATTACTAATGACTGAAACAGCGCAGTGCTCTTAACATGCTAGAAGCGTTTGTATTGCGAATGCCAGCTAGCGTACCAGCGAAACTGAGTCAATACGAGCTTCAGAAAGAGCTTTGCTATTTTCTCTGCCTGCGTTTCCCCAAATCTTACATCTTTATCACCAACATCATTAAACCAAGAATGTCATTTGAATTACTTAGATCTGCATACATGGACTAACCCTCTGATAGAATTTACAGAACGCTTTCGCAGTCTTGTCGCCGCGTCTCAGAATGAGCTATTGTGTCGTTTCAGTGAATTTCCTCCCCAGGTAGCTATGTAGTTGGCTGAGTGAGTGTGGGAATGATGTGCCTTGTGGGTCTGCCATCACTCTTGCTCACATAACTGAATTAGATAGATTGAGCAATCCATCACCACCCTCTCATTGCCATAACCAAACTAATAAAGACATTTTTTAGACTAATTCAGCGAGATGGCAAGCCCATAATGCATTTGTTTTGACAAATAGGATACATATTTCCTCAACAATTAGTTCAGGCTGTATTGTGGAAATCCTCGGTTTGTGCTGTGGTGCCAATTAACATAAACAAATAGCAGAAACAACATCCCTTACATTGCAGTAATCTTTACTTGGAGCTTATTTACAGGGTGATGTAGAGGTCCCTGTAGTTGTAATAATCTTTGCGCTCTCTGGCTTTCTCCTCAACTCTGAACATGCTCCACCTCACTGGAGTTATTGATCTCTGACTGTTTTGAACCAATGCACACGCATATGTGCCCCAAACACCCCCCATCACACCACACACACAAAGAAAGTGAAAAAAAGAACAGAAAGCATACCTCTTTTTCCAGGAGTAATATTGACTTTGGATGAGAAAAACATCTCTGGGAGATTTTCTGTTTTTTATTTTATTTTTTTTATTATTATTTTTTTTTTTGTGAGTTGGCTGTTTTGTAATGTTACCCATTACCTTGGTTTTAGTGTTTTGTGGAGTGGTACATTATTCCAAGCTTTTAGCGCTTTGCAGTCCACTCTTGTCCTCCAAGGTAATAAACACTTTTCATCGTCTGAATAGTGGAGACTCAATGACTCCTTTATTGGGCCAAGACTGATGCAGCGTTATCTGATGAGCTCATATGAGTCCTGCTGAAGTCGATTTGTGAAAGAGCTGTATCATTCCATAGTTCAAAAAAGTTGACTACTGCTTCCAGATGATAATGTGCCCTGTACTGCAAGCAAACCTAAGTAACGAATTATTGAATTTGGTGCTTTTGGTTATTTCTCAGGTTGAGTTTGCGATTTGCTGCACCGAACCACCGTTGAGGCATTCTTGGGGTGTAAGCAGCACTAGCTCATTAGCTTGTATCAGGCATCACTGTCAGCCTATAATGAATATGGCTCTCAATGTGATTTGTCAATGTCCATGTAGTCACCGAAGCACTAAGACTATACAGTCTGAATGTGCAGAAAAGAATATAACTAATATGTAGCTTGTTGAATCCTTGACTACCGTGATAAACAAGATTGATTAAAAACAATGTTCCCCTCCGAACTTGTGGCTGGTGGAGCCACTTTATTTATGAGTACTCTTAGCTGCAGAAAACCTCTCGCCATGAGCTCTGACTCTCAGGTCAGCTTTTGAAACACTGTCCCAGGCCACTGGACTACCAATTTGTCTACTCTGATATCTTCATGGAGCTGGTGCCAGAATGACCTTAGAACACAGTGCATCTCTTGCTTTCCCCCTCTCTTTCTCTCTCTCTCTCTCTTGTTCGGTGAGGTTCTCAAGCCTGCTGGCAGAGTAAGTGAAGTGACTAATAGATATTCTCACAGTAGCGCTGGAGATCACACTCTTGGACCTCTGCACCGAAACTTAATAAAATAAGAAGAATATGCCGCATGCTTCTACGCAGGATACTGTTTTTTACAGCTAAGCCAGCTCCTAGTGCTTTTTAACCCTGTCATATCTAACATCTCAGAAATATATAATCCGCGGCTTAAGCAACTTCCAGCTGTTGCAAGTTTAGGTCTCTTATGATCTTGTAATTTTAGCTGATGATTAATTGTCATATTAATAATTCTGATTAACAGTTTCCTTTTTTAATCATACACAGTTAATAAAGTACAAGCACAAAGTGGCCATCTTGCTTTCTAGCTCTAATAAGAAAGCATTACTCACCAGTGCCCTCTAAATGTGATAAGGCCACCGCAGTGGACGTGGCACATTGCATCGTGTAGCTTTACTTGGAGTCACGTATTACTTGTCGAGTGCTACCAGCAGGGAAAGTCAATAAACTCCAGGTTCAAGTTCATTTTTATACTGTACTTACATACTCTTAATAAATGTTTCTTTTCTTCTTGCCTTAATTTACATGGATTTGCTTTATGCTGGGTGCTCACTACATGATTTAAAACTCTAACAGGCTTCTAAATGGAGAGCAAAGGTTCACAAAGGCAGACAAAAGGCAGAAAGATGGTGGCACACAAAGTAACACACAAGCCTTTGGGATGGTGTGATAGTTTTTAAATTGATTGTGTAGTGTAAGCCCACATAATTCAGTCTATTGCGACATAAACATATGACTGGGAAAACTGACAGCTATGGAAAATGTAAGTGCAATTATCTCAAATAATTGTTGTCGGGGGCACGGACGCTTTGGGAATAGTACGGTGTATCAGCAAATTGTAGTTTTGACAGGTACAAAATAAAAATCTGCACATTTTTAAGCTTTTATACATTTATGTTCTGTACATATCAATAATCAATGCAACAACATCATGTTGATATTGTTAAAGGAGAAGATTGTCTGCTCAAAAAACCTGCTATTTCTGTTGTTCAATCAAGGTTTGTAGAGGAGCAACAGAATAAAGGATGTAGTCTATGGATCGATGAAACACACCACAGCCCAGATACAGCATGCATGGAGTTTTGACATAATGGATATATTGGCTGTTGTGGATGAGAACCTGCTATAGACCATGGAATGTCCAAGGTTTTCTTGAATGAGTCACCAACTGAGCATTGAACCTGTGAATAGGCACAGTTTTAAGAGGCATCCTTTAAATGGGAGTCTTTCAAACCGTAACAGAACAAGCCATCACTCCACAGGTATCCACAGGTTTTTAAATACAGCAGTGGCAAAGCCCATTAGACTGGTTATGTACAAATAGGCCATGAATCAGCTCAACGACATGGTTACAAAGTGGAAGAATAAACATGTTACTGTTAGATAGATGTTCTTTCTGGAAGTTTTAGTGGACAAAAAAAAAAACAAAAAGCCACTGTTCTAGTGCAATCTGTATTGATAGAGAATAGCAGCCAATGTATTAGAATTAAAAAAATAAGCAGATTCCAGCAGGCCTACTGCTTTACTAACTGTTATGATTGACAGTTGGCAACTCTCAGTTCCTAATTGCCAGTTTACTGAGCTCAGATTAACCACAGAAACTTCAGTGTCTAACAGTACAAATATTGCGGCATGATGATTGGAGAATTTATAGCAGTAGATTCATGTAAGCTCTTATTTTTCTTGGGTATTTAACCCACCACTTTTTAAAGTACTTGGGTTAATGATCCACCTCTTTCTAACTGAGCTCATCACACTTCAAAACGAAAATTCTCTAAACTACACAATGCTGACTGGCATAAACAGACAAATTCAAGTGCGCCACCAATCGGAATCTTAATTTCAGCAGTGGGGGCGAGGAGGGGGCTTGCAGTTCTCAAACATTAAAACTAGAGATGGACCGATCAGCGTTTTTGAGGCTGATTTCGATCGCCAATCACCTTTTAACCCGATCCACCGATAGCCGATACCGATTGAGGGCGGGTCTATGTGCCACGGCAGGGCTACACGTAGTTATTAGCGCAAGCAAGTCATGAAACATGATCTAAACTGGTTTATTACCTTTTTTAACGAGCTCATGTGAAACAGCGTCATATTTTTAACTAAATGATCAGTAAATAAACAAAGTAAATCAAACAAATATCACCAATACTGCAATCATTCAATTTAGATCCTTAATTTAAAACTAAAAAGGTAATTAAATAAATACAGTAAAAACTGCAGTCATTAAACACAGACTCTGTTATTCTAAATGACAATCTGCAATCATTAAATGTAGATCTTGAATTGTTGCTGCTGTTCTGTTCATACCGGTCAGATCTGGTCTGCACAGTTCTCTGGGTTGCGGTTCTCTAGCTCTGATGTTTGCTGGTACTCACTGTATTCAGCTGCGTGCAGTGCCGTATCAGATTAGTAGAGTTAATGGATGAATGGTGTTCTGAGTTAATGCCGTTCTGGATGAAGCGCTAGCTGGAAATACAGAAATTAGGCTCATTTGTTTAACGCCATTGATCGGCTGTCGAGATCGGCTCTAAATTGGAGAAATATCGGCCGATCATTTTGATTTTGATTAAAAATCGTCCGATACCGATACATAGCCGATCGATCTTTCCATGTCTAATTAAAACCTTAGTCAGTTCATGCACAGTATAGCAACTGCAGCTCACTAATCTGGTAAACATGTTTTACTGTGATGCACTAAATTCATTGTGTTGTAACAAACTAAAACAGGGTATTTGTTGTATGTCAGTTTAAATGTCCTACTGCTCTGTTGCTGAACAAAGATGGCTTTCAGATCAGCTGTGTTCAAACTTCTCTAAAGTTCAGCCCATAGGCTTATTGTAGTGTTTGAATATTCCTCAGCGTGTTTAGGTCCCCATTGAAGAACTAAATCACGAGACAATTCAACACCAGAGCATGTTTTTCCTAATTTCGCTCATCAGTGCTGTACTGTCTGCACAACCTGCCTGCTTTAAGAGTTTACTCTTTAAAGAAGGTCATAGAATTCCTGCAGCTCAAGCTAGCAGAAGACAAGAATAAGTAAATAGTAAAGATCTGATTTGATTTTGGCGCATGGGTCACTGAGCATAGTTTTAGCCAAGCCTCAGTGATCTGACTGGTTACTTTAAAAACTGACAGAACGATCATAAAGATGTTTCTATCCAATATAATTATTACTGTTGTCTATTTTGAAGTATTATTCATTGGCATTGCAAAACACTTCACGTCCCTGTTTTGTTTTTTTGTTTTTTTTTCCTGTTCCTTTTTTTATGGTGGCAAATATGGGAGAGTGCTTGCTTACATGCAAAATTGGTGCAGACATTAAAATATAAACTGGATAAGAAAACAGCCTGATGCTCTTCAGAGATGTTAACCAGCAGAATTTACTGTCTAAGGCTGAAGCCAGTAAAGCACATGGGCAAACAAATACTGACCCTGTTTGTAAGACATATTTATGGAGACACTTTATTAGCATAAAATAAAAGGTGGTTTTAGTCCATGGCCTAGTTGTATTTTTCCAAACATGTTTTTACTTCATTTACCTCTTTGGGCCCAACACTTCACTCGGTTGCCATAGACAGTGACTGTCTATGTAGCAGTGTCTATAAAGTGGACAGTGCTTGTGCATGATCCTCAAGTTTCTGGAGACACTGACTTCTCATATCTAAATGCAGTGGTAAAAGCAGCGTTCTGTGTGAAAAGTAAAACATAGTATATATTTCATTTAATGGTTAGATAACTTCAGCGGTTTTAGAGCTATGCAGAATTGCTTTGGCAAGCTTTGTCTATGAATTAATTAAAATTGAAATATAGAAATCCTTGCAGACTGAGCTTTCCCTTGCTACAGATGCATTGAACATTTTACTATGGCTTGTCTGAGTACATCATTCAGCAGAGTGTGTCCGTTGCTTTGTGGTATCCATGTTCTCGATTACCTATTTAAGTGGCAGGTATCTGTATCAGTGCGACAGTAGAGGTGCCTGTTTGTTACAGCATAAAACAAGGTGCTTATCAGTGCAATGTTTGCAGATATCAGTTAATTTTAGTTTAGTTGACCAATGTTTTGGTCAGGCCCTCTCACTCCCCAACCCCTTACCCTCTTACAAAGCACATAATGCTTCTATCCCACCCTCTACAAGCTCACACTCCCCCTGCACATCAACAGGAACACAGTGTGCGAGCATAAGAACAAAAAAGCTTCTGAAAGCGTCTGGATGTGACCCACATTAGTGCCAACCAGCTAGCCAACTAGTGTTCATGGACATTTTAAATCAATCCTTGGCCCAGTCTGCTGTCCCTGATTGCTTGAAATCTCTCGTTTCAGTCCTGCCATAGCGATAGCAAAGCTTTTGCAGCAGTTCCATCAGAGCTAATGAAAATGTTTAAAGGTTAAAACACTAGTCTCTGTCCTTCACCCTGTTTTAGGCCGTAAGTGCTCTTAGGAAAAAGTCGGACCATTTACGATCAATTATTTATGTGCCATTCAGACAGATGTGTGAATGAATTTCCAGAGCTGTCATGGAAAGAGATGGCCAATACCCTGACATTTGCAGAGTCAATTACTAATGCGAACAATGTGCTCAAGTCACTGTCAGGGATTTGATTTGGATTTAAATTTTAGGACATACTCGCTGATTCATTTAATGGCCTCATTAGCTGAGTTGAATTAGCAATGCCCATTGTGATTTAAACAAGCTGGGCTGTTGATTTTTCGTGTTTTCAAACCATATTTCAAAAACATGAAGAGTGCATTCAAAGCATGTAGGTTTTGGACTGCCTTTAGCTTTAATTACGTCTTGCATTCACTGTGGAATCTTTCTGATTACCGTATGTACCTTCACAACATTTATGGCCAGAGTTGCATTCATTTACATATTGTGTTCATGATGAAAGAGCCAAACTACTCCATAAATTCTTCTTCAGCACATCCCAAAGACCTGAATCACTATCACAGTTTGAACCTAATGAATCTGATGAGTCATTCGGGAATAAGCCTGTGCCATTAGGGAAGGAAAAAGCCATTGATGGAATAACCTGGTCATTCAGTACATTCAGGTTGTCAACAGACTCAATTTTATTGCCATATAGAGTTGCTGAGCCCAGGCCTGACCAATTGAAGTAACCCCAGATCTTCACACTGACTCCAGAGGCTTGTACAATGGGTACATTACTTTGAGCTTGCCTTCTTACCCTGACCTGCCCATTGCTTCACTAATGCCTAGTTCACACTACACGATTTTAGTCTGGTTTTTCAGTCGCCGACTGTTTTTTGTAGATCGCCAACACAAACCTCTGCTTAGAGGCAAATCAACGATTCCTCGGTGCTCACTCAGTTGTATAGTGTGAATGGCTCAAAGGCGCTCGCCGACCTGTCGCAAAGTGCTCGCCGACTAATTGCAGATGCTCTGCAAAAATCTAGCACGGTTAATATCTAGACCAGTCAGCGACTGTGAGTCAACAGCAGCGTCTAGCTACAGCCAATGAGATCACGTAGAGAGAAAACAGTGTCATCGTTCACGCAATCTCTCTGCGGCTGCGGGCGACACGTATAGTTTCATTGATTCATATTTACCTCCAGCTCTCTCTGCAGAACAGACAGTCCCTGCTGGCCCCGTGTCTTTATCTATCTTCGTAACTTTTTCTTCTTTCTTGAAAATCAGCGCAGTAACAACTTGTACTGCTGGTTTGTTGACGTCCGTTTTGGAAATAGTATATGTTGTACTTGTTATCGCTAGCTCTTACATGCGTTTAGTTCTCGTGTGTTCTCGTGACAAAAACGTGTTTTTGGACAGCAGCCAGATGAGTCGGTGATTCTGCAGAGTGGAAATCGTGTAATTGGTGACCCTGTGTTGCTGATCAGTCATGTAGCGTGAAAGCCACAACAACTGAAAGACTCATGATTACAGCACAAAAACCTGACGACAAACAGTCGTGTAGTGTGATCCAGGCATTAGCCTCACTATCAAGTGGTTTTCCACAAAGTTCACAGTTCACTGCTACCCTAACTGGCTTCCTAACCCGGTTCCAGTCACGTCATGTTCTAGGTTTTCTTTGCTTAATGCTGAGCAATGCTTTAACCCTTCTAAAACCCAGTAACATCTTTTCCACAGTCATGGGATATGTTTTCAATGGCCGAAAGGCACATCAGTTAGGATTAAAGGAATAGTTGCTAGCTGTAACATATTTTTGATTAAAGACTTTTAAGCATTTGCTTCTTTTCACATTTAAAATGGGATGTTTTTGGACCAGGCAGTGTATTACCGTGACAAAACTTGCCTTGACTGGTCATTAACCTCTTCCAAGGTGCTTCTGTCTACTGAGCTGTGTCTCACCAGATGAAAAACGTTATTTTCCTGACAAAATGAATTCAATGCTATGATAAACCTGCAATTTGCTAAAAAATGCTTTAAAGCAAAAGAATGTGACTCTTTGGCTTTATTAAATTATTTGTACTACAGCTCTGTCCAGCCCGAATGTGCTCGTTTATTTCTTTCCTAATAAATGCAACTGCACCTGGAGCTACCAATACTGTCTCCTCTGAATTTCAGACTAATCTCAAATTAATCCAGGGCCTGACGCACAAATACCTGGTCGAGAGTAGCTCCGCAGTCAGAAAGTGACCAATGAAGAATAGGATAGATAGACCAAGAACGACTGTTGCCTGCACACCTGAAGTGATGAAAGTGATGGCATGTTGACTGCAGAGTTGGACACGTCACTGTCTAACTGCTTATACGTTTTCTTCATGAGGAGGTGCAGGAGGAGGCACTCTGCCTTTTAAAAGCGGCACGGCAGTTTGCCATTCAGCTGGATATGGAAGCTGCTTGGCTTTTTGCTTATTTGTCTGCTCTCTGTCACACTGAGTTTTAGTCTGGTAGCCTCAGAGTTTGCAGCCCTGCTAGCTTTGTCACTGTTTATAGCCCTGCTAGCTTTGTAAAGGCATGCTCATACACCCTGCACCATGTAATGACACATTAGCTAACACCAACTCATGTATTCGTTTTGACAGGTGAAAACCGTGTATCATTTTGTTCTATTTTGCTGAAGAACTAAAGTGAGACAAGGTAGTAGGACTTCTGTTTCTTTTCCACTGTCTGCATCCAGATATCATTTTAGCAGCGTTTGTATATAAATATAAGCCAAGAACATACCTTTGCTTGCTGGCAGGGTTCTTCTTTCCCATTGTAGCACTTTAAAATAGTGTTATGGTCTGTAGTCATCCTCTTACCTACATGCTACTCACCAAACCACCACTAATTCCTGTCTAGGCCTTAGACATAGCCCACCTCTGGGTCATTTTAAACAAGCATTAACCATGCTGCTGCTACTGCACTGCACTACAGTGCTGCTGCGATGCTTGAAACCTACTTCTGTTAATTAGTGCAGCCTTTCATACCAGCCACACTCAGCGAGCAGCACATCAGCAGTCACACGAGCAATTTTATACTTCGATTGTTTGCCGTGTACCACAAGTGCCATGCCACTGGAAGCATGTAAACAATACACTCCCATGACGTTTTTCAATCATGTTGAAACAAAAAAGCCCCAACGCAGCCTTGTGCTTTGCTGTCGTGCTGGGCCGCTTCTCGAATAAAACATGCTAGGATTAGTCTAATATTCTTCTTCGTATGTGTCATAGTTTGTGTTAGAAGTGCTAGGCAGGTGTGTCCGATTTTAGCAAAGTACACCCTCCTAAAGTTTACCTCCTTATGCTTCTGCCAAAGTAATAGAATTCCATGGAGTTAGGACACGCAAATGTCTTGGTGTTGAAAACTTGCCAATACAACAGCTCTTCCTGTCTTATAGACTTTATATATCATCGTTGCTGTCCAAAGAAAAACATGGGACCAATGAAAATGTTCCATTGACTCCTGGATCCATTGACTTGCATTAAAAGTTTTAAAAGTTGCCAGATACTTGTTTTTCTTTGGACCGTAATAATTTAATATAATATTAAATTCAATGTAATGTAATTACAATGCATTTCTGATTGCGTGGACAGCAAGTGCATGTCTTCTATTTCATCTGACTCTTGCTTTTGACACTTTTTGCCAGATTAACATTTCTTGAAATAAATTGCACACCAGAACTCAGGATACAAGACTGTGTATTGTAAAACACCTCACCTTCTCAGCTGTCGGTTGAATGGATTGATTATTAATGTCCTCCCCTTTAGCCAGCTGTGTAGACCTTATTGCTGAGATATGTGCAATAGCTCTAAATCCTGCCCAGGGCTTTCAATCGCACTAGATTAGGAGTGAAGGCACAATGTCCCAGCGGGGGCCTGAGGGGATGTGGCACCTGAAATATGTGAGAATGTCTGCACTAAGCCTCAATTTGCTCCCTCTGTCTGTGTGAGTTCTGCTGCCCCGGCCCCGGGCACTCTCTAGGACGCCTCTCCCCTTTCCAATCCAGCCAAACAAGACACATTATGCAGAGGAGCAAATAGATTTTAACTCCCTGTGAACTCTGCTCTGAATGCAGAGTGCTGAATGCCAAGGTACTGCACTTCACTGTCAGTAAATCAAAATGCAGCTGGGCTTCCGCAAGTCCAGTTCATTTAAATAAATTGCAGTAGGAAATCGTGCAGGGAGCATTATTTTGGCAAAATAATGTAAGCAAATTCCAGCCACGCAGCGCGCTGTCATAGCTGCAATGCCAATTATGTCTATTTCACCTTAAGCATGAAAGCCCAGTGCTTACAAATGACTTGTTTATCTTTGCCTGAACTCTTAGTTCTCCATTATTAGAGACATGAATATAGCCATGTCTTTATCTTGAGCCCTCGACTTATTATTTATAAATCTTCAATAACTTATAATAATGTTTTATTCAGTAGTAATTCAGTACTGTTTTTTTCTTTCACTGAATGAAATTGCTTGTACTTGGTGCCATTACTGTGAAACTAGTAACATATAAGAGAAGTGGTGTAATGATATACATTTGTATTAATCAGAATCAGTAATACTTTAGTGATCTCAGGGGGAAATTGCAGTTTTTACGGTAGCAGCCGGTTATGTAGAAGAATAAATACTTTAATAATAATTTACAACATAAAATACATTTGTAATATGTACACATATGTCTTATAATACAATAGAAGAATAAAATGTAAAGTAACTATTGTAAACTATTGTAAAGTCATTTATTGGTTCAGTATGATTAAATTTTTTTCCAGTTTTAGTTATAATGTTGATAGTTTCTGTGTTAAAACATGGTGGTCTTATTTACTACACAGGTGGTTTTGGTTAGAGATGGAAAGATCAGTCGAGTAGCTTTATTGATCTGCTTTCATTTATAATTCCATTGAAATATCAAACATTGTTCTTGTTTTTTGTTTGAACAGAATTTGGTGGCAAGTTTACAGAAGCATCAAGATACTTTAAGACATTTCCATGAAACCCAAAATGTTGATAGTTTCTGTGTCAAAATATGGTGGTCTTATTTACTACACAGGTAGTTTTGGTTTTGGTTCGGCTATGTATCGGTATCGGCTGTTTTTTTATCAAAATGTGTGATCGGTGATCAGCCGATATTTCTCCAATTGAGTCGATCCCGAGAGCCGATCAATGACATTAAACAAATGAACCTAATTTCTGGATTTCTGGCCAGCTCCCTGCAATTCCTATCTGAACCACTAGGTGGAAATACATACCTTTTCATTTTCCACAGACTGACTAAAGCGACGCGCCTCGTGAGAACAATTTTAAATTAAGGGTCTAAATTTAATGATTGCAGTATTGAGGATATTTGTTTGATTTACTTTGTTTATTTACTGATAATTTTGTTAAAAATATGATGCTGTTTCACATAAGCTTGTTAAAAAAGGTAATAAACCAGTTTAGACCATGTTTCATGACTTTCTTGCTAATAACTACATGTAGTCCTGCCGTGGCATATAGCCCCGCCCTCTATCGGTATCCGCTATCGGCCGATCGTGTTAAAGGTGATCGGAATCGGCCTTAAAAACGCTGATCGGTCCATCTCTAGTTTTGTTTCAGATAAATAATAGTTGTCACAATGTTTCTCAATAGCGTCCCTTGGAAGAAACTGAGAGGTGAAACATTTTGGAATACTGTTTTATTTATTTATTTATTTTTTGATACCAATGTCGTTGTGCCTTCAGTATTTGGTAATGATATTTTAAGCCCACAAAAAAAAAGCTTAGGTATGGCTTTGATATCTGTCTGTGTCCTCTATATGGTTGCATCACTATGATTCTCCCGCAGCAGGGGTTTAGTCTGGGCCTCCTGCTGATACCGTCTCAACTGGCGTCAGCAGCAGGGCACCTGCACTGTGGAGAGCTAACCTGACATCAGCCACCTCAGCAATGACACGTCAATGCCATACTTATACCTTAATCTGCATGTAGGAAGCCACATAGACAAATACAATTACACACTCATACTCTGTATAATGTATATACACGTATAGTTACACATGCGCACACACAATGAAAATATTCCATGTATCAGATGCCAAGACTGATGGCTTAATTTATATCAACATTGATTTTCTTTTCCATAGGAGAGTTAGAGTGAGTGAGTGAGAGAAAGAGAGAGGAGGGAGTGAGTGAGTGAGAGAAAGAGAGAGAGAGAGTTAGAGGGAGTGAGTGAGAGAGGAAGGTTTGAAAGTGACTTTTGTCATTACAGAACATTAGAGAGGATGACAGAGGTTAGACTTTTTGCATGGCCAGGGCAGCTTTATTGATCTGCTTTCATTTATAACTCCATTGAAATATCAAACATTGTTCTTGTTTTTTGTTTGAAGAGAATTTGGTGGCAAGTTTACAGAAGCATCAAGATACTTTAAGACATTTCCATGAAACTCAAAATGCTTAAAAAATAATCCTATTATGTATAATTGCAATATTTAATGTTTCTCAGGAGTTACAAATAATTTAAATCAAAAAAGAAATGTAAAATATGTGTATGCAGTGTAAAACGTTCACCTGTTTCTGTTGTATTTAAGTCCTCACCAGTATGCCATCCAATACCATCATACCAGTCAAAGAAATTTCCAATTTTGTTGAATTTTATTTTTGGTACTGTTCAAGTTTTGTGATGTATAGACCAGTAGAGTAGCTGCAAAATCACTTGGAATAAAACCTCTTTACATTAACTTACATTAAAAGTCTTAGTCCTCTCCTATAGAGTTACTACTTTGGAGATACTTTTATATTTTCTTTAGAAAAGCAGACTGATGCAGTGTGATGTAAATTATTAAATATGACAGTAAATGTTATATTGCCCAACTCTACTGAAGGAAAGTCTAACATCAAGAGTTTAAAAAGAAATTCCACCAATTTAGCAAAGATTCTTCATAACCCAATCACTGAGGTTTCATGTGAAATCCTCCACTGTAGTAAGATTTACTGATTTAATGGTGATTTACTGATTTAATGGTGGTGAAGAACCAGTAATCATGGTGCCAACAACATAAATATTGTCTTTTATTCACTTTCCAAAGTGACTACTGTACATGTGTGTCTTTATAGAGTTTTTAGACTCTTTTGTCTCACCACATCCTGTCTGTACCCCTCCGCCGCGCTGTTAGAGCTGTGAAACTCTCCGTCTGTCTGATTTCTATCACCACCACTGCGAAGAATTCTGAGAAAAATTGAACTGCGTAAAAGTTTTGAAAAAGTGGTGGAATTCTCCTTTAATGATCAACACCTAGAATCCGTTCATGATGATTGACAGAAACACTGCCAGTGTTAATAGGGAGTTTAACTAGGCTCCTGAAACGTAATGCAGCCTTACCTATCAAAACACCCAATCTTTTGGTGTCACTCATTCGGATAAACGGAAATCATTGCCCTCATGATTGACATCTCTCTCTCTTCCCTGCAGTTTAGATTTCGTACCAGCTTGGGACATTTTTTTGGAAGAAACGTTGTCATCTGTAAACTGTCCTATGTTGTTTTTCCCCCTCCTTTTTTTGAGTGATGACATTTGTGGTATTTGGAGGGTTGCTGTGCATAGTTATGTTTTGATATTTGCTGGTTCGTACCCTCTATCTGTCACTCAGAGATTTGAAACTGGATATTTTTAACAGCATAGTGGGCCACCTGTCTCTGGTGTCAGCTTGCTGCGTCTTGCTGAAATTAATGATGACACTGTCTAGTCATGACAGCGTGTGTGGCATAAGAATTTTACAGAAGTCCATATATCATCGTCCACAATCTTCTCCTGCCCCAAAGTCTGGCACTAAATTTGACTTTAAAGTTATGATGTTTTATGTGTATTCTGAAGCTGTTTTGACATTAGATCACCTTCCTAACGCATGCTTTGCCAGTAATGTGTCAATGTACTTGATGTATTTTTGAATTAAACATGGCCCAGCATGTACACAGAGTTAAAATTTCATGTGTCAACCGCTTGTGGAACACAGTTCTTTTCAAAGAAAGTAACCTGAAAGACTGTAGCTGTTAACTAGCACGTCTGAGTGTTGAAAAATTCCAAACATTTATTTATTTATTTTTTTTTTTTTTGTTTACCGTACGTATGTCTGGCCTTCATTTGCAGCTGTTTTTATGTGTGGATTCATTAAAGATCCTAACACGTATTTATATGAGTATGCAGCACCATCGTGTGCTCTTTAATGCAAATGTTATTGTATGTGTTGTACATGCTGTTAAATGTCAGATAAATGTCATGTACCGTGTCATGTCGTGACTTGAGTAGCTTTCCTCCTTTCCTCCTCCTCCTTGATTGCACCATGATTTCTTTATTATCACAACAATAACAGATCAGATTTTCTCCAGAAATAACTCTTCAGACTTAGAAGACTTCTAAATACATAAAAATCCAATTAATATCAAATCCAGAGTTATGCTCACTCTGAAAATGAAGTGATTTCGCTGTATTGTTAATTAGCACACTAAATTGACTGGACTGTATCTTTGAAAATACATCCACACCTCGCACAATTATTCATTGGATCACGGTTTTCTCTGCCATTGGTGTTACAGCACATAAAACTAAAAACTCCTGCTGACAAGTTTTAAAGTTTTGTCGTCTTCTTTTGTGGTGGTGGTGGTGATGGTGCTGGCATCTCTAAAAAACAACTCAGGCCAAATTATGGTCTCCTGAATGAATCACTGAAGCTCTGCCTTCTTTCACTTTTCTGAATTGGACAGTGACTTCCCAATGTCAGTTTTTTCTGTTTTAATGAGGAGTGAGACATTGTACTGTTTATTCAGCTAAAAATAATTGGTTTTTAATGTATCCGTTACATTAGCCATGCAAATCATTAAGAATGTATAGTTATTTAGTGGCAGCCTGGCAAAAAAAATAAAAATAATGATGCATCTGGTGTGTATATGTACATATGTCTGAATATTTCACATTTGTATATCATAAATTTGTGTTACATTCGAGGTGTAATGGGCTCAAAGTAAAAGCAAAATATCCACTATAGTTTCTGTTAGTCATTTTTCCCTTTATGACAGTATACCTTGGTAGAAATCCAATGGCCATCAGCTGATAATGAATCAAATACCATCTACCGACTGCTGAAACAGAAATGTTGGTACAAGAATGTAGTCAAAAGCAACTCAGAAAGCTCAAATGAGATATTTCAACATATGATTACCTACCACTAGTGTCCCAAAACCAGTCATTCCTACCAGAGAAATAAGACAAATCCTATGTGACCCTGATGGTTAAAGCAACATCTAAACCAGCAGTGTGACAGCCATTGCACACAGAATACCTTCACCTCCCCTGGTGATATCTGTTCAGGGCAAGCTTTTTTTTCCCCAGCCAACCTTGAAGAGCTTTAGAATTTCAAAATCAATATCACTGTTTCTTTTAAATGAAGCACATCAAAAAGTCATTCCACATACATGGCTGAATAGATGGTGCAACCACACACTTGCTCCATTGTGTGGCTTTTCTTTAGGTGCGACTGAAACCTTTAGACATCTCCCGTCTGAATGCTTTTCGCTGTCTACTTTTTTAATCCTATTGCAAGTTTTTTTTTTTTGTAAAGATTTCACTTATAGGTACAGAAAGTAACATTTCCCATTTGCAAATTTAATATTGCTGACCACAGGTATATCATAAAAGACTGTTATCACCCTTGCTGTGGCAGAAAGACATTTTTCCAACAAAAACGTATAATTAACTTAAATGTTTAATTGTGCAGGCCACTGGAGTTCCTCCAAATCAGTCTCATCAAATCGTATCATTATGGACCTCACATTGTGCGTAGGGGTACAGTCATTTTGCCGCAAATATAATATCATTTTCTAAAATGACTGTTGTAGCAATAACATTATATTTCCAGAAATAACTGACCTAAAGTAACAGCCCTAGTGGCTTTACACCTTACCATCCAATGCCTGACATCACACATTCTGATGCTGTGAGTGATATGTGCTACACACTGTCTACCACTTTGGCTAGACTGTTGTTGCTCCTAGTGATTCCAATTCACAATAATAGCATAGCATGCCCAGTTGACCAGGGCAGCTCCAGCAGGGAGGAAATGTGTGGCAAAGGTGGTATCCTGGGACAGTGCCATGTTTGAAGTCTGTCATATTTGCAGAACCGCTATAGCTATACAGTTTCAGGAAGGATATGTTGCTTCATTGGCCACCCAGACCTACTCGGGTCGGTGCCCAGCAGCAAAATTTCGTTGTGAAATGGAGAACCTTCCACAGTTTTGCCCCTACGCTATGAGCCTTATCCCTAGTTACAGCTCACCAGTCCTCCACTACAGTGCTAGCCTTGCTAACTCAGCTATGTTTAGATGCTACTGGCTGTCCCAGGGAGCTCACCTCATTCAAACCCCTTCTTGCTGCACACAATCTATGTCGGTGCCCAGCGGCTACATTTACACTGTGAGCTTACAGCTTTCCAGTTCTCTGATAGCATGCTAGCCTCGCTAACTTTGGCCAAGCCAAAGGTGCTACCAGCTAGTTTGCCTGCTTTGGCTGCTTCGGGCTGTTTTGAGGTTGGTTAGTGCCCAGCAGCTACATTCACACTGCAAGCCCTGGGGATGGTTTCAGTACCTTCACCAGACACTCCCCAGCTTTTTAGCATGTTTATCACGATTTAAAACTTCATTTATATATTTGGTGCCTTTTTTAATCATTATATTTATGTGCTGTGATAAACTCAGAACACATATTTATTACTATCTAAAATCACTGATCTTTTCAATAAGACCCTTTCATCTGTCAGTTCTTATCTAAGGAGTATTGCATGGCTGTGTGCTTGATTTTCTATACCTGTTAGTAATGGGTGTAGCTGAAACGCCTGATGTCTATGGTCCTCAGGCTTTTTGCCATATGAGTCACCATTCAACCGAAACACTTAGAATAAATTAAAAGTGAAGAATTCTTTGAAACAGATTCTAATGGAATGGAACACTGTGTACAAGATCTATGTTCTATAGTAACTTCAGCTTTCATTTTTCCTTTTTATCTCTCACAGATGTGTCCTTTTATGTAGAGAGAGATGTTCTACCTATCTAGCTGTTTGGTTTCAAGGCTGCTTGTGAGTTTACATGGCCTTTGATGCCGTTTCTTACAAACAACATAAAAGGTTAAAATTACCTGGAATGATCATTTGGGTCCGATGCAAGCTCTTTCGGAAGGTACTCTGGGGAAAATGAATTGTACTTTATAACGTCCCTCATGTCCAACATGGGAAGGCACGACGTTGTGGTAAAATTGTAAGTGCATATTCTGTTCTCTAAGTGATGCTGACTTCTCTGTGTAGCTACAGCAGTATATTTTGAAAACATCATCAAACGTATGCAGTCCTTCATCCTTCAGTTTCCTCTCTTTTTCTCACATTCTCGCTCGGACAGTTTCACCGCTCCTGGTCATTCAGAGCCATAAAAGGCTTTCAGAGAATGGCACAAGAGGCCTGAGAGTGGCACAGTGAATTGGAGCATCTCTACCTTCAATATAGCCATGCTCTTACCAATTGACAGGTTGAGTGTGTAGAATTGGTTAAGACATCCAACCAAGGCCAAATGTGTTCAGACAGCTTCCCGATCCTTTCACAATCATTTCAGCAATGTTTTTTAGGTTGTACTTAGTGCTGCAGTGACTGCAGATAATGGTGGTCTATGGAACCCCTGTCGAACATTTGACATGGGTCTACAAGGTCTGTTACATTCAATTTGCCCAGGAGAAGTCTAAATTTAGAAATTTTATTTAATCATGTTGTCCTGATTGAGCTGTCAAGTTCAACTTCGTTTTAACAACATGTAATATTCTCTTTTTTTTAATTTTTATTATTATTTTTTTTTATAAAGGACCCGTATCCTACTTTTCTGCACTTTCATTCAGTTAGGTTTATGCACCAAAACCAATTACAATTAATTTTAGCATGGCCATTTTCCAAACTCTCTTTATCTCTTAAAATTAAAGGCTACTGTTTGTGCTGTTCTGTTTGGCTCAGTTTATAAGGCTGCTTACTATGCTTGAAGGATAATGTACGTTTAAATAAACACTTGTATTCTACAGAATTATCGAGATAAACAATATCATCACAATCCTTATTATGCGCTCAATTACAAAGCACCATATGCAAGCATTTCAGAGCCTTACCCTATAGCTTGCATTTTCACTAATGGTAACATAATTACCATATAATTGCCAACTGGGCTAGCTAATAATATCACTTAACAGTTTACATTGACAAGTATATTCTGCAGAGACAGCATGTGTGGTTGGTTGGAAACTAAAATAACTCTTCTTATGAACAAGCTTGTCTATTTTACTCTACTGGTAAATGGATTCCATGATCTAGAGCCTTTACTCATTTGCAAGTACTCCAGTATTCTTTGCCGGACTGAAAATCTATTTTCCTGTATATGTGTAGTTAATTACTTGGAGATGTTTTTTTGTATAGCCTATGACCATACATTAGAATGAGTGTACAAAAGGTTAAATGAAGTAGTGATGTGGCACCTAAAGAGTGAAAAGAGATAAAAGTGATTGCTTACATAATATTAGTACTTATTTCATTTGTTGTCATATTTGTCACCCCAAGTCGCTGCTACTTAGAACTTTAGAGAATTTTTCTAGGATTATCTGCGGTAGGTTGATGTAAGTGTTTTTTTTTGTATGAAGAATTAAATAAATAAATAATAATTTAGATGCTTAACGTACATGCACACTTGTACCATGACACATGCTGACTTTTGTACTTTTCACTTGTAAAAGTCTGGATACATCCTTTTCATCTTTGGGGCAGTGAACTTAATTCACATTTCAGCTTGTTTTTGGGAGAAGCTGGACTTTATCTCATCACTTTACACATTTCTACTGCCTTTTGGACCATCTGAGATGAGCTTGTCTTCATGGAACTTGAGTTGATGCTTCTCTTAATACGCTGGCTGTGTTGAGTGACAGCTGTGTATTTAACACAGAAGCATGATGCAGTTCCATCCAAGGGCTCAAAGGTCTTTTCACTATATTATGTATAGTAGAATCAAAGTTCTTCACAATATTGCATTGAGAAATGTTCTTTTGAACTGTTTGCACTTTGTTCCACACTTCATAAGAGAATCATAAGAGTCTTTGGTTGATGCTACTTTTATATCCTGTCATGGTATCCACATTTGTTACGTGTTTACCTGCTTATTGGTCAGTGTTAAAGTAGTTTCACTTTTTATGCTATGTTTGCTTAATTGTTTTGGAACTTGTACAGAATACATACAACTCTTTAATGTAAATATGTAAGAAAGATGGAGGTTTTTTTAATAAGATAGCCTTTTATTATCCTACATGGGGAAATTTGCATCGGTGCAGCAGAACAGATACAGAACAAAAGGTAGACTGCAAGGTGCAAGTTATTCAGAATACAGTAAGATCTCTTGTTGGGTAAATACTAGAGATGGAAGGATCGATCGGCTATGTATCGGTATCGGCCAATATGTCTCGAAAATATGTGATCGGCCGATATGTCTCCAGTTTAGCCGATCCCGAGAGCCGATCGATGGCATTAAACAAATGAGTTTAATTTCTCTATTTCCAGCTAGCGTTTCTTTGAAACCCCCTCTGGCCAGGTCCTTGCAATTCCTATCTGAACCGCTAGGTGGAAATGTCTCCTGTTCTGCCGATCCCCAGAGCCGAACGATGGCATTAAACAAATGAGCAGTTAGCGTTTCATCCAGGAAGAGGAGCCATCCGTGAAACCCCCTCTGGCCAGGTCCCTGCAATTCCTATCTGAATCGCTAGGAGGAAATACATACCGTTTCATTTTCGACAGACTGACTAAAGCAGCGGCCTCGCAAGAGGTTACAGCATACACCGCATGTCCGTCTGGCAGTTTGTTACCGTATGTGATGCAAACTCATCCAGGGCGTTCTGTAACAATTGTAAAATCAACGTGTCTCGTGGGGGAACCAAAACAAAGACTACTTTTAGTCTTTTAGTTTAACACTACTAATCTGATACAACACTTAGGAGTACACCACGCAGTGAGTATCAGCAAACAGCAGAGCTAGCACGCGCAGCTACCACAAAACAAATAACCCAGAACACCGTGCAGACCAGATTTGACCAGTACAGCAGCAGCAACAGCCAGAGAGCTAAATGAATAACAGCCAAAGTGATTAAATGTATAGCGCTAGATAACCATGTTTCATGACTTGCTTGCGCTAATAACTACATCTAACCCTGCCGTGGCATTTGGCCCCGCCCTCGATCGGTATCAGCTATCGGCTGATGGCGCTAAAAGGTGATCGGCGATCAAAATCAGCCTCAAAAATGCTGATCGGTCCATCTCTAGTAAATACAATACAAAACTTTTAATATTTTCATGTTGGACTATACAAATTTTCATGTTGAACTGCACAGGTATAAATTGCACAGCTATTTAAAGATATTGCATAGTTACATACCAGCTACATAAATACTAATGATATAATCTTGGCAGTCCCCCAAATACTGATGATATAAGTAGATATATGATGTAGAGAGGTATTTTACTTTAAATCTTTGTACCATTTCAAACTGCTGAAAACATTTGTTGTTACAAACCATTTAACTTTACAAGTTCAGCTTTTCATTGCATCTGTCATTCATTGTCAGGACACAAGTTATTATAAGCTGATTTCTTTTTTTCGTTTATATCCTAATTGTACGTGCTTTAGCCTCCTCAGGTTTGTGTACAGTTCAGTCTTTCTAATGGACATGTTCTTCCCTCTGACGGTATTAGTGTTTTCCTCTGATGCTGCGTAAAAACGCTCCTATTCCTCCATAAGCAGTCCAACCTGTGCTCTCAGACAGAGATATGCACCCGGCGCCACGTGCATCTGTCAGCCGGCGCTTATCGGAGTGCAGCACAGCTTGGCCTTGCCCAGAGGGGGGAGACTTCTGCTGCCGTCTGCAGGTGCAAATCCCTGCTGCCCTTTGTCACGCTATATTACTCTCTCTCTCTGCGGTGGTCTCTGACAGGTAGGCTTCTCTCTCTCTCTTTCTCTGTCTGTCTCTCTCTCTTTCTTTCTCTCTCCCTCTCTCCAAGGCCGTGTTGCTATCTTTGCATTTTACATGCGGAAGATGTCAACACGCATTGTTAAAGGCGATGGAGCAAGGTTTTTCAAACAGTCCTGAGTCGCTGGCCTGTGTTTTGTGTGGCGGCTCGCTTCAGTGCTTCTTAATTGTCCTTACTGAGGTTTTTCTATAGGGAGGAAAAAATACCTGCAGTCTGTTGATATTCAGCCGCATTGAAATTTGTTTGTCACGGGTCTTATTTCAGATAGTATCCACACAAACGGGCAAAGGCACCTTGGTGTGGAATAGAGGGCTTATTCCTGTATAATGAGGTGATGTACCATCAATGTCAGGTGTACTGATTCTGTGTGTGTGGAGAAGAGAGACGGCAGTAGCTGAGAAAGATCACTATCAAGATCATACCACATCAGACTCGCTCTTGCGGTCTCTCTCTCTCTCTCACTCTTTCTCTCTCTCTGTCTGTCTCTTTCAATTTGTTTCTTTTTCTCTTATTCTTGCTTTTTCT